>CM068376.1:244831439-245450311 GCA_034769895.1 Magicicada septendecula | reverse complement strand
GGCTAGTTGAACAAGTTTATCTCCCCGATATGGTTTTTATTTATAAATCTCAGGTTCGATAAAGTGGGTTAATTAGTTATTAATTAATATGGTGTGTTTAGCATACACCTTCCGGCAATCTTAATGTGTCCACACGTTCATACAGGTGTATCCCGAAGAATACAACTGTCCCTAAGCGGAAATCTTGATACACAGGCTAGCACTATTAGATCTTTAAATCAACTTAGTTCTCCATTCTATTAACCCCTTGATCTAGCATATGGGTATCTCGTAGCTAAGATCTTGGACTGTCATCACCCTTATAGAAAAACATGTACTGTCACGAAGAAACTCACACAGAGAGTATGTCTTAGAAGGATGAGTTACAGAAGAAAACTGAATGATCTTTTCTTTACTAGAGCACAACTCCAAATGGAAATTGGAGTTCCTGATTGGTTGAAATCTAGAACACGTAATAGATTTTCACCTCGATAGCTAGACATCATGTAAGACTGCCAGAGTCTGAAAAATCTTGTATAGATTTTATCTAAAAGTTTTATGACTTCTGCAGATAAGGCTTCTATAGAAAAGTGAATTCAGTTAAAAAATATATATTAAAATTATGTGTTTTCAGTTTATGATATATGAAAAATGTAGTGCTATTTATGACGCATATGGTGTCCAAGGTTCATTCTGATACATAAATTATTATAGGAGTTATTCTGAAAAACACGAATAACATGCGCACTTGCGCACAAAATTTGCACTTGACATGACAGAGAATAAATGTATGGGCATTTTGACATATAACACATAATTACCCACCTCTTATTTCAAAACTTACAGCTACTTTACAAAAACTTGAACAAAATTAATTTAAAACACGTCTATAATGTCATAAAGTGTGTAACAGCATCTTCGGTTTGGTGACCAGGGGCTCCTGTGCGAGACGAAGGGCATGCCCGTTGCCCACTCGTATACTGCATCCCAAGCTTCAAATAGAGCTCCTGCCGCAGGGATGATATATGGGGCTGGATTAAGGGTGTGGCCTGCTACCGGCCGTGGGTGTCAATTAAGTGTCAGTTAATTGATGGTGAGAGTACACCGAGGCCAGGTCCAAGATTCTCCTGGCACAGAGTGGTAGCGACTGAGGGCACTAATTAGGTGGTTGCCCTGGAATCGGGCAGAGCGGCAATAGAATTTGCAGGACAGCGTCCATATAGTGGCGTCCAGGGAACGGATGTGCAGGGAGTCATGGATGGTTTTGTTCAATGTCAGATAGTGGGCTTTACACGCCCAGCGCAATCCTCAGTCAAGGAGAGACTGAAGCTTTTGCTTATGGGTCTTGGCTAAGTAGCCTCAAACGGGGATCGCGTAGGTAACCATCGGCACGACATAGGTGAAGACGATAAGCTTTCCTAGGGGGCGGGTCATGGCGTTGCTGCATAGCATGGGACAGAGTTGATATAGACAATTGGCGGTCTTGCAGGCTACTTGTGCAGAGTGTGACCGCCAGGTAAGACGATGGTCGAAGTGGACCCCGAGGTACTTGACCTCTCGAGACCAGGGTAACAGAGTATCACCTACATAAAGTCTGTCTGGGAGCCTTAAGCATATGGAGAAGACTACTGCTGTGCTCTTGGCTGCATCGATGGCAACCCTCCATCTCTCTGCCCACTCAACGTATTCATCCAATTGTTCCTGGAGCAAGATAACTGCCGTTTCAGCTCGACGATCGACGGCATACACCGCCGTGTCGTCAGCAAACATGGCCAACCTGGTACCAGGCAACTTGGGCACATCATTGACATACACAGAGAAAAGCAGGGGGCCCAAGATGCTAACCTGAGTAACCTGAGGTACAACAGCTGTAATAGTCCTTGCCAAAGAAAGGTGTTATCTACGCTCATGCAAAAGGTTCTGTTCCGAAGAAAGCTAGCAATAAGATGAATGTAGCAATCCGGAAGCAGAATCTCCATAAGTCTGTACAGGAGGCCTGGATGCCAAATACTATCGAACACCTTCTCAACATCAAGGAAAACGGCGACAGTCTGCTGTCACGAGCAACCGGCCTCGGCCACGGTCTCCACGAAGTGCATCAATTGATGCATCTAGGAATACCCAGCACGAAAACCTAATTGCTTGGGGACCAGAATATCGAACCGTTGAAGGTGATCCGCTAACAGCATCTTTGCGTACTTAAAATGACTCGTACTGAATGTTTTATTGCAATACATATTTTTTCATGTATAAGGATCGCATACAATAAGCAGTTGAGATAGATGTCATTGGAATGAAACAGATTTATTAATGATGCTAATAATTCTTCAATATATTGTGCCTTTAATAGTTTACAAAATAACTAATTCGTCTCTGTTGACCTTCGTAACACAAAAAAATTTAATTTTTATACAGTGAAACAAATTGCTATTAAAAAGTTCTTTTTGTCGTATATTAATTATAAAGTCTTCACAGTGTAACTTAACAGTCTTTCTTTTAAATAAGTTTTTATAAGTATACGTAAAACATTTCAAGTTCACTTCCTTGTAATATTGACTGCAGATCCGTCAGACAACAGGATGGTCCTATCTGGAGAAATATGTGGATCAATTTACTCTGTCCAGCCTCAGGGTCACTTCCGGATGTGTAGATATTTCTTCTTGGCACCATTACATATAATTTCACACTGCAAACTGATACTGTTACTGCTTAACTGGCATATTAGGCTTACACCTTTCCAGTTAGCTTGAAATGTCTGTACTCCCAAACAGACCACCTCGCACTTAGCGGATAGCACACAATTATAATAGCTATTCCAGTAACTCTATGGGATTTTATAATTTGCATTTGTTACAACTGGCAGATCAAACAGCATGCACCAGTTTACTCATTATCGATCCTGAAGAGAGACTGACCATATGTCAGTCTTATTTTTGAAACTGAATTTCTTGTGATTTGATTTGTTCCTGGGTCACACCTTCTTATGATCTTCTTACTGATAATAGAATTTCCTGTGCAAGAACACTTAGAACAGAATAATTCATGTTCAAAAAACCTGAAACCTGATTTTACAACCGATTTTTAAGGCTATAAAACCGTTTTACTTATAAAAGGCATACATTCAGTTACTAATTTTAAAACAGCTACCGTCATCAGGTAGGTCTTTTTATTACAAGTATTTGGATATAAGTCCCATCTCAAAATTTCTCATACTTCAATAGTTATTCAAATTAACGTGTTTTCAGAATATCGTGTAAATAATTATGTACTCTCACACACATACACTACACACGTGGCTAAGTATCATTACACCCTTTTCTGCACTTACAATTGCTATACAAGTCAAAAAAATAATTAAAACTAACATTTTTCACAATGAATTTTTCAGTGAAGGCTTTGTGAGGATCGGTCAAAAATATAACACAAATTTTAACTTATTTGTGTTGATGTTTCGACAGTGTTTATTGTCATCATCAGGACCTGTGTATGAATACAAAAGAAATGTTAAACACAACAGAACAATTATTTGGGTGAACATGTTTGTATATGTGAGTGTGTGTGCACGTACATGCATGTGTGTGTATGTATGTATGTATCATTGTATATGTACTCTGGACTGTAATTTACAACAATATGATTACAAGTATTATCCAATTTTACTTGTTAGATAGATTTACTATAAATATGTGTTTTATAACGTTATGTAAACTATCTGATGTAAGGTCGTAAATTTCTACAGTTATTGTGTAATTTATATTTTTCTAAATTAATGATTGTTTTTAATACCAGTAGTGAGTGAAACATGTTAAAAATAATTTTTAATAATTACATAGTTGAACATCCCTTCATCTGTTTTTAGTTATAATATATTTTCCTATGCTATATGTTGACTGGTGTATGTATAAACATTTTCTGTACTAATCTAATATCTAATTGTTGATTATTGCTTATATAATTAATTAAAAATATCATTACATATAGTAATTTAAATTGTAATAGTGTATAAATTAAGTTCTGTGATATTATAATTTTCTCGTCTTAAAGAAAACATTTGAAGATGTAAACAAACTATCTCAACTCCTTCACATATACAATGATACATACATATGCATGCACATGCGTGTGTGCGCACACACTGACATACACAAACACATTCACCCAAATAATTGTTCTGTTGTGTTTGACATTTCTTTTGTATTAATACACAGGTCCTGATGATGACAATAAACACTGTTGAAACGTCGACACAAATAAGTTAAAATTTGTGTTATATTTTTGACCGATCCTCACAAACCCTTCACTGAAAAATTCATTGATTGACAGTCACTACGAATTTAAGGATTTTTCACAATGTTCTTTATCAACTACTTTCTATTGTTCAAATCTGCAACCTCTACTTATTCGTATACCTTCTTTAGATGCTATCATATCGCAATATTGTTTGCTACATTCCACATGATTAGAATATCCATTACAGTATATATTAGGCATGACGTGGAAGTCTGAAAAATATTGTAAACAGATTTGTAAAAATGTCAAAACTTTTCTCTAATTTTAGGCAGAAATGTGTTCCAAGTTCTATATAATGTACAAGTGGTCAGTTACTTTGTCTGTAATTAAAGTAATATACTTAAAAAATAGTATATACTTCTATTTAACAAACCCCGAAAAATACACAACTCAAAGTGGTTTTATTAGATGGGGCTCCCATTGTCTGACAAAACTCACTTTGTAATACAGATTTTTAAAATCTCATTTATCGTGACACACTTACTAACCAAACTGTTCTGTTCAGAAGTATGTTTTATGATGGGCGCTAAAGATGTAATTTTTGAAAAATGTTTAATGTGAAAACTAATGAATAAACACAGATTTTATGTGTTTAATTTTGTAGATTGAGTTTTTCAAACTTTCAAGAAAAATTGACTGTATTTCTTACATCTGCACCTAGTTATCTCTGTAGTATACAAACATTCAGAAATAGGGTTTTTCAATTTTGGCTTCATATAATTTCTGTTTTTGCAAATACCTTCTTTGTGGATATTACATGTCCACACTTATTTTAGGCTTGTCACATATAGAATCACAAAAACTTTGGCTGCCAGGGAATAGGTAGCAACAGTTAGCTATTACCTTTTTTTTTTTTTTTCCCATCACTTTCAAACTCCTTTTGATGTTCTTTGTGCATGTTTTTTTTTTTAAGTGTATGTGTATAAGTAATAATAATCTGTTTTAGTTACTGCAAAGCAGCAACAATCTTTTCCTGAAGTAGGGGGGAGTGCTGAAAGTGGATGGGCTACCTTAGGAGTAATTGATGAAGCTGGAAATGCACAAACAACACGGTCCAATTGTGTTTCTCCAGCCAGCTCACAAGGAGGCGTTTATTCTGTAATTAAAACCCACTAATATACTAAATTTCATATAAAATATAAAATAATTTAGTGATTTTCTGATGTGTGTGTGTGTGTGTGCGCGCGCGCGCAGACACTAGTGTTAGACATTTGTAATATAAAATTTTAGACATGGAATTTGGCATTAACTGACTGTTTGGGTAATAATTACTGTACACGATAAATGTGATTTTGGTAAGGAGCTGTTTCAGGTATTATATAAGCATATTTTTTAGACATTTTAGATTCCTCCTTTTGTAAGAAACATTAAGCAGATGCGTGACCCCTTCCATTGTGCTTTCCAAAGATTTGCCAAATTTCCTGTCATTATTGTATAGGCCATATGTTTTCTTTCAATCTTTAAATTCAGTGTACATTTTTAGTAGAAGTGCATGGATAGTAAATCATTAACAGTAAATAACACTGTACAATAAATAAAAAAATGATATATATATATAAAAGTTTCAACAGTTTTTTATTCTTAATTTATTAATCATAAATTGTCTTAAATTTAAACAAGTATATTAGGTGTTACATTCACTCTTTAATTAAACTGTAACAAGTTAATGATAGAAGTACACATCAAATAATGAGGAAATATACTATCATTAATTTTATTTTGTCAACTGTGATCCACTAATCCACACCTCAAAATAATCAATTATTAAATTTCTGCTATATTAGCTGGACCTGTGGCTGGACTCTCCCATTCCATTCATCTACCCTTTTCTTCATTAAGTCATTCAATATCTCATCATTTTATGCTCGAAAAATGCATATTAGCTACTTGTTGACATGCAAAGAAGCTATATGAATTGAGCATACTCATCATTATTGTTTTTGTAACTACTGTGTGCATAATGCTTTTCCTGTGGCAAGCAACTGACTTATTAGCATCATAAGTCAAGTTGTTTGTGAGAGTTTTAGCTGCACTGAACGGAGAATATAATCACATTAAACTTATAAAATTCTTTTTCATAACATCTGTGCTTAATGCCAGGTGGAAGCTCAGGCTAACAAATGGCCCTCATCACTTACAATAAGTTCTTGTGCCATTTGTGTCATTTCCATGGTGGCGGAAGGAAGCAGTCTTTTAGTACTTTAAACATATCATTCTTGGTGGTGTAATCACATTTTCATTTGACAACTTTTAATAAATAATGGTTTTCATAGACAATTTCTGAATAGAATTTTATTTTTGGGTCACCTGTAAGTTCATGCACACTGAGTTTTTTTTAACATGCTTGGTGGCCGGACAGGATGTCCATCAATTGTTGTGGTGTCCATCATAGTTCTGAAGTACCTTGCCAGCAAATTCAAAGGTAGCTTTCTCCAAGTTTATCATTGTTGTATCTTTACTTCCCGAGTATTCCCTGCACATACCTAATACATTTTTAAACATGTTCATTGACTTTCTCCTCCTGCTTATTTTATGCATGTCTTTATACATGATATTCTTCAATTGTTCATTCTTTCATTGTACAGTAGACTCTCAACTGTCCGACCTAATGTGGTGGTCGGCCGGGTCGGATAGCAAAAAAGTCGGATACACCGGAGCCGTAGGCATACCAGCCTCTGTAAGGTCAATGACCACCACCCTATTGCGTGGAATGTACTTGTTGCTATTTGGATGCGTACGTCATATCAGTTTGTCCTTATAAATGACGTACAGTAATAAATGAATTAGAAAGAAATTAAATAAGAATTCGCAACTACAGTATCTTTCACAAAACCTTTATTTGAAGGACGAAACAAAATGTGTAGTTAACAATAAGTTGTATGAGTTTTAATTTATACGAAAGCTTTCAACCAAATTAGTTGTTAATATAAATCAAATTATAATAACCTAAAACTACGTACTGTATAATGAAAGAACAAGTGAAACTTACATTGTCTAAGGTTTGAAAAGTCTGTAATTGAGACCTGCTTCTTTCCTCGCATTAATTTCCTCGCCGCTGTATCCTTCCACTTACGTAAACATATGATGTCTGCTGGTGTTGCTTCTTCTTGCTGGCCAATGTATTCCACTGCTGTCTCGATCGCCTTCAGGCCTTCGGAGTGGGTTATACGATGAGGGTTCATCACCTTGTTCCTCTTCAATCGGCTGTTCATTTAATACCATCGCTACAATATCTTCGTCTGCAATTTCTTCGATTTCGTCCTTTGTCAACCATTCTGTGATGTCTTCCAATGAAGCTTCCTCACATCCGGGAACTTTTTCTAACAGCGATACAAGCGCAGTGTTATCAGTTGCATTTTCCACATCACATTGCTGTTCTACCTCTTCCCACTTATCACTGGCTCTGTGATCCAGCAAAATTTTCCACCATCGCACAAGTGTTAAAGATGGAATTTCATCCCATGCCTCGGACACCCATCTGATGACGCCAAGCATGTCTACTGACTGTAGTGCCGTCGCAACTTCTGTATTATCAATTGTTGCGATGATATAGCTTAGTAGCCTACGTCGATATTTCTTTTTCAAAGCTTGGAGCACTCCCTGATCCATTGGCTGACATATAGATATAACATTTGCAGGCAAGAACGAAGCTTTTATGTCTCCATCTTTTAATTGGTCATATGCTGGATGTGAAGGAGCGTTATCCAAAACTAGGATGGCTTTCCTTGTTAAATTGTTTTCAGCTAAATGTTTTTCAACTTGTGGCACAAATTCCTGTTCAAACCAATTTTTGAAAATTTCTCCATTCATCCATGCCTTTTTTTGATGGGTATATTGCAGGGACAAAGAACTCAAATCTTTAAGATTTTTAAAAGCCCTAGGCTTGCGAGATTTTCCAATCAAGGTCAGTCTCAACTTGTGGTTTCCGGTTGCATTACCTAAAACTGTAACGTGGTCCTTGCTCGTCTTGAACCCTGGTGTGGCCTTTTCCTGTTTAGACGCTAGTGTTTTAGACGGCAACATACGGTAATTCAAACCCGTCTCATCACAGTTGTACACTTGTTCTCCGGAAATACCTTCCTTATCAAGCAGGTCAAAAAAGTGTTTTTTAAAGTCAGGGACAGCGTCCTTATTAGCAGCCAATGCTTCACCACTAATCGTCATCTGACGAACACCAAAACGTTTCTTCCAGCGATCAAGCCACCCGTCACTGGCAGTAAACTCACCATCGTCTCCTTCGATCTGTTTTTTAAACTGAATCGCTTTTTCTTGGAGCAAGGGGCCTGAAACCGTCAATCCTTTCCCCCTCACATTTTCATACCACAGATATAAAGCCTCTTCAACTTTCACATGTTTTCCTTTTTGCATAGTTTTTCTAACTTTCATGCCACTGCCACTTGCTTGCTTAGAACACCATTTTTCAATCTCTGCGCGATTTCTTCGCCAATCACCCACAGTAGTTTTTCCAACTCCTAACTCCAGTGCCATTTTGTTTACCGACTCACCAGAATCCATTCTTTTTATTGCTTGCAGTTTTTCTTCCAAAGTTACTACCACTTTCTTTCGTTTGTCACCCATATTTCACTTAAAAATAAAAGCCACCAACAATACTGTATACACACTTTATAACAAATTAACAATCCACGAACGACTGAACCGCACGGACTGACTTCTGGATACAGACTGACTGATGCACCTGTTACACACTCAAGTAGGAACACGAAACTTTCCTGTCACAACATGAATCAATTGGCGTACTGTATTGGTAACTGGTGATTCACGCGTAAGCGCCTTCACCCGCGTGGGGGGATTGCTCACATGACGTTTGAAGGCGCTAGTAATCAGATCGGAAATACTGCATACATACCGTACTCAAAAAATACTTTTTTTTTTTTTTAGTAGAGCGGGTCGGATAGGCCGGAGGTCGAATAGGGGGGAGTCAGATAGCCGAGAGTCTACTGTACTTAAGTTTTGTTTTGAGTCTAAATTTATATAAATATTCTCTTCTTTCGCTCACTATAATTTCAGTATTTTTTTTTTTTTTTTTTTACTAATGTTGAATCAAATTTATTCAACATTTGTCTGTGTCCTGGATACAGGTCTAAAACAAATAGGACTTTAAGTTTGTAGTAAAACCAGCATAGTTTTTTTTCCTACTAAACAGTGGCCCTTGCTACAGTCTGCTCCTCTTAACATCTTGTACTTTATAATGTCGTGTATTGTAATGTGTGAACTGTGTTTTGTGATAAGGTGGTCAATATATTCTATCTTAAGTTCTGAGTGTGTTGGTACGTACTTCTACGCATACGTGCGCGCGTGTGTGCACACACACACACACACACACGTACTTGTTCATATGTGAGGATGAAATCATACTTTTTACCATGTATGGGTATATAATGATATAATTTGACTCAGAGTATTAATAATATTATCTGTGTTGTACGCTCCAATGTTAAAATTATATTCTTTTGTTTATAGCCAGAACTGCTGGAAACATTTGGCATAAACTTACATCGTATAGATAAGGATGTCCAGCGTTGCGACCGTAATTACTGGTATTTCACTGGAGACAATCTTGAAAAACTACGCAATATCATGTGCACGTGAGTTTTTTTTTATGTAGTATAAGTATTATAAAAAACACTTTAAAAAATTCAAATCTGTCAATTTTGCATTTTAAATTTCACTGCACTTGTAAACACTGCTGTAAGCTTATATGGAACAGAAAGAGAGGATAATTGTTCAGTTGCTAATACAAAGAGTTCGTGTACGCTGAATTATGTTCTAGTCTTTTTAAACATATTGTTACACGGTCTCCTTGATCATCATATGGTACAGTGGAAAACAAAATTACAGACACCAACCTCTCTTTCCTCTTCTAGGACACTAACCTGGGATTGTTTGACATATTAGTTCAGGCTAGGCCTATTGTTCTGCTTGTGTCTGGTTGTGTTATTCTTCTTCTACATTATGTTGTTCATGCTGTCTTTTTCACCCAAAGGATCTCTTCTGCGAAGTGTGCCAGACAGTTCCAGATGTCCTCTCCTTGAAGCATCGCTTTGACAATATAACCCTTGGAGATATCCAGCCTAATAACCTCTTGGAATAATACTTCAAGGCAGTACAGCCATTCTTATGACTCTACCTTTCCAACATTAATACCCATAGCCTTCCCAAGATCAAAAATACCCATGTTACTATTATATAAAAAGAATGAAAAGCTGCTTACCCTCTGAGTCCGCTGGACAGAATAGGGAAACACAACCAAACAATATGGATTGTTCATTGTGTAAACTTGCATCAGTGTAGTTGTGCTTCCCAGTTCTGTCCAGTGAACTTTGAATGAATCTCAGGTAGGCTTAAGTTTATACTTAGTGATCTAGTTTAACTTACACCTGATGACAACCACAGATTGTTTAGTGGTAAAAACTTTGCTTGATAAATCCTAATGATGGTTATTGTCTGACCTAACTCTTGTGATTATATGTCATTACTTCTATTCTTCACAGTATAACTGCAAGTCTTCACCCTGAAGTTATATGGAACAACTGTGACATTACACAACCATACCCGATCTCCTTCTTCAAAATGCTCACTGTTAACAGGGATGTTCTAACATGTTTTCACTCTGAATGGGCTATCCTCAGCTGCCTTCTTATCAACCAACTCATTTCTTGCATTTGTCTCTCCAATTGCAAAGAATATTTATGTGGTTTTGGAGCTGACTTTCATGTGATCCAAGCAGTAAATTCCAAGGTAGGTCAATCTCATACCGAAACACTGCAATTGTTTTTGCATAGCATCTAAAAGAGCTTCCATTTTATCTGCTTGTCGTCCTTCAGATTCCAAAATTAGTGCTTTTTGCCGTCCTTCATCCTCTCCTCCTTCCTGTTTTTGTTCTTCTTCTTTTTGTCATTTTTCTGCTTCTTCTCTTTCTTGTCTTTGTTCTTCTTTTTGTCGTCTTTCTGCTTTTCCGCCTCCTGTCAGTGTCTTTTCTCTGCTTCCTCTGCATCCTGTCGTCGTCGTTCCTCTGTCTGCAATAGCAGTGCCTGGAAATTTTCCATCTTCTGACTGGCATCCATTGTTTCTGATTAATTACGAATTACACTAGTCTTGCATAAAGTGTCCACTGTTTCCACTGTTAACGGTTCTATCCCACTTCTGACACCACTGTTACGATGGTCTACTGATCGTTGTATGGTACAGTGGAAAACAAAGTACAAAACGCCAGTTAAGTCACTAATCACCAGCTTTAATTATCACAGTTAAACAATTTCTAATCAACAAGATGTCTCTTACAACAAATCAAATAAAAATTGTAAACACACAATAATAATGTCAATTAATAGAGTCTTGCACAATTATAAAACACATAACACTTCGCCACAATACTTCAAAGTGCACTGGAATAAATCACCACTTAAACTAAACTGACTGTCACTGAATGACCTATATTTTTACCCCGCTGATATTCCAGAATAATCCATAATACGCATCAACTCTATGTTGTGACTTAGGTGAATTACACAGAGATCTGAATGGTCAAGAGGTAAGATTGTCTACAGTCAAAAAATCTGTTTCAAATATAGAACAAACAATATCTACAAAAATATCTGTCATAGAAGAATCCATGTCAAATAAAGTATCTGCAGTAGAAGACTCTATGGCAAATATAAAAGAGTAAATTAAAAATGAAGTTTAGCAGTACATGAAGATACAACAACAACAAATTTCAGAAGAGACTGTACCAATGATAAAGACATAAAAGACAGTAGAGAAAGTTACCTTGCCTGCAGTGGGATAGTTTGGGTCAAGGCCCCAACCTTTGATGGAAACATGCTCTGGGCGACATATATACGCCAATTTGAAACTGCCGCATGTGCAAATAATTTGACAGAGAAAGACAAGGCAGTTTCACTTGTTCTCGCTTTAAAAGGACCTGCCGCAGAGCTACTACAGAAAGTGCCACCTGACAGCCAGAACACCTATGCTGAATTGATAAAAGCTCTAGAATTACGGTATGGTGATAAACATTTGCTAGATGTGTACTGCACTCAGTTGGGAGCAAGGCGACAGCATTCCAGGAAGAGTCTTCAAGAGTTTGAAGCAAGTATCGACAGACTATAGTCCATTCAACTAAAGAAGATTGCTGACTTTCAAAGCCTGCCATTTCCACAAAAGTAGAGCCAAAAATTAAAGAAACACATAGTTATAATCGTCAATCGCTTTTCTTTAAGTGGTTTATATTTCATAATTTTACAGCTAAGTGTTTTTTCACAGTAAAGCAATATTTAGAAAAAGTCACGGTTTTTTCATTGTTTTACCGTAACTGCCAATTTTATGAATTTATTTCTTAGTAAGTAATGCCTTGAAAAAATTTTCTTGTTCAAGGATTGTTGACCCACTCATTCTACACAACATGTAAACATTTCAAGTTCATATTTTTCTTTTTTTACTAGTTATTAATTTTTTTCTAAGATCATGTTTTCTTATAATCTAGAAACGTTTAACAATCAAGTGTTATATCATTTTGAAGCTTACAGTCCCAACAGGTTGGTTAAATTATTGAAATTAGTTTAAGATGCTTTGCTGAATTTTAACTGTGAGATAAGTTTAGAGCGAAAGGTCAAGCGACGCGTACAGTAACAGGCGTGGCATAGTAGACCACAGCGCAGTAGGTCAGCCTCATAGCGCCAGTTAGGTGTGCTGAATGCAGGGGCCTTCCGTAAGTAGGGAATGCATTTGTAATCTGTTTGCGGTAAGCCTATATTAACCTAACAAACGAGGCTTTTCAGCCTCCCTGTCGAAGATATGAATAAACTGCCGACATTTTTTTTATGATGCGCTTTAAATATTTTTCCAACTTTAATTACCCGTGAAGTGCATTATGAATTATTAAAGAAAGTAGTGATTAACCAGATGTCTGTTCGTATGTTCTGGTGTCTGAATTATGTGTCCCAAAACATTGAAGTGACCAGAATTTATTTATTTTAAGACCTACGGCTACATAAACGTTTATATTTTTGTTAATGTCCTCAATAATATTTTAAATTATTGTTACGATTTTTTAACATTTTATATTTTATAACAATTAAAATTTCAACATATTTTATGCGTTATAAAACAATTCAGGCAAAATAAAATTTCTTAAACATTAGAAAAATTGTACTACAATATTAATTACATAATTACATAGGCTACATACCAAACACAATGAAGGGTACTTAAGGAGATAGTGGCAAAGGTGCGATCCCCTCCAGAATTGAGTCATCGCCAATGTCCATGTCATCCTCTTCTGACTCTGAGGAAGTATTTCCCGTTATGTTTATGACGAACCGCTCTACTACTTCGTCAAGGATTCCCTCTGCTTCCCAGGCTTCCTTGGTCAGCTTCTCCACCTGTCGGACGACGTCTGCCCACTCCTTTTTGCCGATTAGCCCAAACCCTTCATTTATCAAACGCTCCACTTCCGTCAAAGTAAACTTTTTGTTGTTCCTTGCCACGTGTCCTTTTAACTGTGCCCATATCATTTCAATACAATTGAAATGGCAATGATAAGGAGGCAGTCGAATTATTTCTTGGCCATGACTTTTTGCCAGCTCGTCAATTTTGTAAATTGGAAATCTTGGCTTATGAGCCAAAACCATGTCTAATAATTCGCATTATTTGAGTTCTGGCCCTGCTTGCACTCTGTATCTCTCCAACCACTCAATCATCGCAGATTTTTTTGACGACATTGTAGGCGCTTTGTCTATTTGCACTGTGTGGTATGGAGCATTGTCCATAACTATTACTGAGTTTGGGTCAATGTTCGGCAATAGTTGCTCTTCAAACCACTTATAAAATCTGTTATGGTCCATTTCTTCATGGTAGTCTCCTGTCTTCTTAGACCAGAACATAAGCATTGGGAACAAAACCTTTTGATGTGCCGGCATGCAGGACAATGAGCCTGCCTCCTTTGCTGATTGGAACGGTCATTGTTCCTTCGAGAGTGTTGTCAGTCCATCCCTTACTTTCGCTATGACTAGCATTCACCCATGTTTCATCAAGCCATATAATTTGTGTAAAATCCTTTTGTTTAACACTGCTCAGATAACGGCAACGCCAAGCAATGATGTCTTCCCTTTCCATCAAAACTTTTCTGCCATTTACTTGGGAATAATGGAATCCCAGATCGCGAAGAACTGTCCAGAGAGAAGTTTTTGCACCGCTAAACAATCCTGTATTTGTCGCTGATACCAGCATTTTATCCAGTGTGGGGTGTTCACAGTGTTTGTAATACCCGTAGACGTGCCGTCTAAGCCTATCCTCTTGAAACAGGTCTAGTTCAGTAACTTTGGCCGCATGTTTTCTCTCTTTCCCAGGCGTCGAGACGGAGCTTTGGCCAGCTTTAACTGGTGCTGATTTTCACGACACACTCGTGTTACTGTTGCAGTTCCAATTTGTAAAGCTCATGCGGTCCTCTCCGCTATTTTTGAAAAAGGTATTACAGGTTCACCAGTTTTTTTCAAGGTATCATTTTCTTTTTTAAAAAACTCCCGGACACTCACGATCATTTCTCTTCCTTGACTCTTTATCGTACTTTCTTTCTGAAAAACAGTCTTCCCGGCACTTGTTGATGGTAAACTTTCTTTGTCACTTGCCATCTCTAAGATTAAAAAATATAATTGAACAAAACACTTCAGGTATCTCAGACGACAACACTTTACAAAACAGAACACTCCACCAAACTAAAGTATGTTGGTATTTGGTGTTGTTGGGGTGTGTGATAGCGGTGACCTTATCAGGTTATAGACGGTTGACTCATCAGGTTGTGGCGCGCGGTAAGCAATTCGACCTACATAATCAGAGGGCAAGCATAAATGTGCTTTCAATCTTTAATAAGATTTTTTAATTAATATATTACAAAGTGTAGCTATATACAACCGTAATTAACATTCACTTAACGCCTATAACAGTTACTTGGTGACATTTAGTTCTAAGAAGTAACGGCCACCGCCACCGCACAGACAGCGGCCATTGTACTAGAAATGAAACTACTGCAATTTTGACATAATTAAGATATTTCTGTTGAAATGCGATAACCAACACTTGACAATAATGAAATCATCTTATTAATGTTAAAATTGTGGCACAATTGAATTGAATTAGGGATCTCGGTAATGTCCAACGACGAGTAAAGGTTAGCATAATTCAAAAGAAATGTCTTAATTTCTTTTAAAATTTTGGCTGTTTCATTAATGGAAAACGTTTCATTATTATAATACCGTACAGCACAAAAACAAATATATACAAAGCAGTAATACATCTCCGTAAAGACAAATAAATAAAAACAATATTTATTTCGATTTATTAGATTTCGACACACAAGTTATTACAGTATTAACATTATGATCGTGTTGTCGTCGGCGCGCGGATAAAATGGACCCAGTACGGAACTGAGTGTACTCCACGCTTTGTCTGTCGCTTTACATTTTAGTGAAAGAGCGCTTCAAATATAAGTTGATGTAAAATATAGTAGCTGTTTAAGCTTGTTTTCACTCAACTTGAACTTTCGTTAGCGTTGTCTTCTCAGTGTTGGCACAAATTTCAACTCTTATCAGTGCTCCCGTTTACGAGTTGTTCGAGGTCAACAAAAAAATTAATAACGCCTATAAAAATAATCGCAGAGAGTTCAAATGGGAATATGTGATGTAGGATGAATGTAAAAATAATCGTTGAACAGGAAAAATTTGTTGACGCTGTACTTTTTTTGTAATGAATTATCAAAGTTGACAATCGTTGTAGAAGGGCTAAAAAACAGTGACTTTTTTAATATATTTCTTAACGTTATGAAAACGAAGAATCAAAAAAATATGAAATGTACACAAGTAATGCAGAAAGGAATGCCGATTCCAACAATATGCTCATTTATTTTTTGTCTTTGAAAATTTGGAAACGGCAGGCTTTGAAAGTCAGCGATCTTCTTTAGTTGAACAGACTTTAATTAGACTGGCCTATCCTGAAGCGCCAGAAGATTTTCGAACAAGGTTTACAATGCAGACATTTACTGATGGTATCAGAGATTATGAATTACAGCAAGTATTACAAATGGTAAGACACCAGAATAGTGTGGACGCTCTGGTACATGCGGTGCAATTTGAGGTCTCAATGTCAGCATCTGGTTGGGAAGTCATAAAGATCACAACAGCACAGACGATGGAGAAGAAGAGCAAGGAACAGAGACCCAATGAGCAGCACCAGAGAATAAAGTAGGAAGGGATGAAACCGAAGTGTGATAGATGTGGGAAACCTGGACATCTACAATGAGATTGTCGGGTTAGAATTCAGCAACAGGGAAATGAGCAGTAGTCGGTACAACAGGGGCGTGTGCTGACTAACTGGAGGAATGAAGCCCCTAAACAATTCGCAATTTCTACACTTCCGAAAAATAGTGGAAGCTTGATGGTTACCGGATTCGTTCAAGAAAGGCCAACCTCGAATACAGTTGACACAGACACAACAGTTTCCATTGTGTGCCCCGATGTGGTGAAAAATCTCAGGCCAATCTGGTGCTCTTGCAGCTTACAAACAGCTACTGGACAGCCTGTAAAAGTGTTTGGAAAAGTTGAGATACACCTATGCCTCAATCAACTTGAGTTTGATCATGAACTACTTGTTGGCGACATTGTGGATGAAGCAATTCTTGGTATGGACGTAATGAACGTATACGGATTGTCACCGGACAAAAGGCTTGCCGCATGACAAATGGCGCCAATCGTACACTCTAGTTATTTTGGTGGCCCTAAAAAGGACCGAGTGGCGAGAACTGTGATGTTGGTCGTGCCGCGCTGAGGTGTTCGGCGGCTGCGCCCGCTGATCGTGGCGTACTGCAGTCCTCCTCTTCTTTCGGCACCGGTTGTAGAGTCGGCTGCCGGCCCAGCGAAATCCATCGCTGGCGCGGAACGGGAGTGCGAAGACGCAAGAACGGCGGCGGTTCTATTCTTCGGCTGTTCCTTCCGGCTGACTCCGCCCCGATGTCGTCCGAGAGAGGAGAGGAGATGAAGTGCGTTCGATGGCGTGCCGATGAAGAGTGCGTAAAATTTTCTGCCGGCCCGGGTTTTATTGACTAACCGGGATCGCTGATTGGCTCGCTCCGAGCACGTTGTTTGATTGGCTCGCTGTGTCCACCGCTGGTACTGGAGAGCAGATGTTCGCATACTACTGCCGTCACAACTCCACCGGGTCTTGAATGCTCTCCGGTAGCCAGCCTACTGCTCTTCTCCAGATGTTGTGGAGGTGTCTGTTGGGCGCCATGTTGATTGGTGTGCCGGCTGGTAGCTCGCTGGCGTGGCTGGATCTTGCATCCGCAAGATGATCGTCGCCCCACGTTGGGCGCCACTTGTCACCGGACAAAAGGCTTGCCGCATGACAAATGGCGCCAATCGTACACTCTAGTTATTTTGGTGGCCCTAAAAAGGACCGAGTGGCGAGAACTGTGATGTTGGTCGTGCCGCGCTGAGGTGTTCGGCGGCTGCGCCCGCTGATCGTGGCGTACTGCAGTCCTCCTCTTCTTTCGGCACCGGTTGTAGAGTCGGCTGCCGGCCCAGCGAAATCCATCGCTGGCGCGGAACGGGAGTGCGAAGACGCAAGAACGGCGGCGGTTCTATTCTTCGGCTGTTCCTTCCGGCTGACTCCGCCCCGATGTCGTCCGAGAGAGGAGAGGAGATGAAGTGCGTTCGATGGCGTGGCGATGAAGAGTGCGTAAAATTTTCTGCCGGCCCGGGTTTTATTGACTAACCGGGATCGCTGATTGGCTCGCTCCGAGCACGTTGTTTGATTGGCTCGCTGTGTCCACCGCTGGTACTGGAGAGCAGATGTTCGCATACTACTGCCGTCACAGGATGCATAGTCGACTTCAAAAACAATGTGTTGAGAATCAGAAAGGAAGAGGTAATGCTCTTTACAATTAATACATCAGAAAAATCTATGGATGTGATAAATCAAGTGGCCATAACTGTTCCGCCAAACTCCGAGAAGATCATCATGGTTAGAACTGAGGTAGATCCTAGGGGCAATCAGTGCTGTATATTCAAACCCCAGGTAGTCAGCCAACCGGGCATACTAATTGCCAGAAGTTTAGTGAAATCTGATGAAACCGGAAATGTGCGTATTAGAGTGGCGAATATTTTGGATCAAGCTGTCACTTTACAAAGCAACACACTCCTAGGTAAATTGACTCCTGTAGCTTGGGTATCCGGAATGATGCAAGGAAGATGCAGTACTACGGACACTTCTGAATTACCAGAGGAGCTGCAGAAATTATTGAATAGATCTTCTAACGACCTCTCAAGTGGTGAGGTAAAAGAACTCAAATGGGTTTTACATGAATTTAAAGATTCTTTTGCAGTTCGGACCCAGTCATTGGGAAGAACCTCTCTTGTACACCATCGCATCAGTACCGGGGACACACCACCGATATGGCAACCTCCTTCAAGGGCTCCCTTATCTAAGCAAGAGGAAATGTCTCAGTACAAGACATGATGACAGAAGGAATATTCAAGCTTACATCAAATGCTTGGTCTTCTCTGGTAGTGCTGGTAGCGCAGAAGGATGGTGGATTGCATTTCTGCGTAGACTACCAGAAGTTGAGTGACGTTGCAAAGAAAGTTTGCTATCCATTACCTCGTGTTGACGATACACTCGACACGCAGTCTGGAGGAGAGTGGTTTTCCACATTGAACCTGAAGAGTGGATATTGGCAAGTGGGTCTTCATCAAGAAGACGAGGAAAGACCTCTTTCTCAACCCTAAGTGGTTTATTCCAATTTCACGTCATGCCATTTGGACTCTGTAATGCACTGGCAACATTCGAAAGATTGATGGATCTGCTATTCCCAGGCCTGCTTTGTTTATTTAGACGATGTCATAATCATCGGGAAGACTGTCAAAGACCATTTGGAAAACCTTAAGGAGGTTCTAACTAGAATTAATGTGCCCAACTGAAACTGAGACCGAAGAATTGTTCTCTATTCCAGAAGGAAGTACAGTATCTGGGCCATCTGGTTTTGGCAGCAGGTGTTAGCATGGATCCTAATAAAGT
The DNA here is from genome assembly GCA_034769895.1 of Magicicada septendecula. NCBI lineage: Eukaryota > Metazoa > Arthropoda > Insecta > Hemiptera > Cicadidae > Magicicada > Magicicada septendecula. The sequence goes on along the minus strand of CM068376.1, from coordinate 245,430,958 downwards.
ATACACCGTAAGAGACTGGCCAGTGCCGAAGAGTATACACGATGTTCGGAGTTTCCTGGGGTTATGCTCATATTACAGACGTTTTGTGAAAGGCTTAGCTACTATTGCTAAACCACTACATGAGTTAACAGAAAATAAACGAAACTTACAGTGGTCAAGGGAGTGTGATCAAGCATTTAGAACTTTGAAAATTGCATTATGTTTGCAGCCAATTTTTGCTTTCCCAGTTTCCGAAGGAAAGTACATTGTAGACACAGACACAAGCAATACTGGTCTAGGAGCACTTTTGACTCAAGTGGAAAACGGTGAAGAATGAGTAATAGCATATTACAGCAAGATGCTTTCTAAACCAGAGAGAAATTATTGTGTTACAAGGAGAGAGTTGCTGGCAATCATCCGAGCTTTGGAGGACTACAATAAATACCTCTATAGAAGGGAGTTTTCACTATGCACTGACCATGGTGCGCTTGCATGGCTCTTGAGATTTAAAAATCTGGAAGGACAGTTGGCAAGGTGGCTCGAACATCTGTAAGAGCACAACATTAGCGGGTGGCACCTGCATAGTAATGCAGATGGCTTATTATAAAGACCTTACCTGGAAGACTGCCAACATTGTCACATAAAGGAAGAACAAAATGCAAGTGAATATGTTCAAGCCATCACTGTAGATTTCCTGGTAGATGGCTGGACAACACAAGATTATCGACAAGAACAGACGACTGATGAAGACATTAGACCAATCTTGACAGCAAGAGAGGAAGGTTGCCACCTGGATTGGCAAGATATCTGCCATGGTTCCGAAGTGCTGAAGGGCTACTGGGCACAATGGGAATCTCTTACCTTAGAGAACGGATTCCTGAAAAGGGCTCAGGAAAGTGCAGATTGACGAGACGTGGTCATGTAGTTGATAGTTCCCCGAAATAAAGTGCAGTCTGTTTTGAAGAACATGCATGATGGAACGTGTGGAGGCCATCTTGGCATTAACAAAACCCTTGACATAATACGGAAGCGATTCTATTGGCTTCATCTTTGCCACTACATAGAGGAACAGGTTCGGACAAACCACAAACCACAACATAGAGGACAAGGGCCCACAAACCAGAAGCAGGGGTAAAATGAGACAGTATAACGTTGGGCTGCCTTTCAAGAGAATTGCCATAGACATTACTGGACCATTCCCAGTTACTGATGATGGAAACCGGTACATCATGGTTATAGGTGTCTACTTTACTAAATGAGTGAAAACCTACGCAATTCCAAATCAGGAGGTTACTACTGTGGCAAAGGCATTAGTTCACAACTTCTGTTGCCGTTATTGAACCCCTATGGAAATCCGTACAGATCAAGGGGGGAATTTCAAATCATGAGTGTTTAAAGATTTATGCTGTCTACTCGGTATTCGAAAGACCAGGAAAATGCCTCTCCATACTCAGTTGGACGGGATGGTTGAGAGATTCACTAGGATACTTAAGCAGCATCTTTTGAAGGTTATTGATGAGAAACAAACAGACTGGGACCAATGTATACCACTACTCCTCATGGCGTATAGGTCATCAGTACACGACACAACCGGCATGACTCCAGCAAAATTGGTGTTTGGACGGGAGGTTCGTCTTCCTGGAGACTTTATGTTCGGATAACTCGAGACTCAGTCCCAAGATCCACATAACTATTCCTTGCAATTACAAAACCAACTGCGAGAAATGAATCGCTTGATAAGAGGGCAGCTGAAGGATAGCCAGTGATAAAATGAAAACGCGGTATGACATTCGCAGGATTGTGTGGGTTTCCAAGAAGGATATTAGGTTTGATTGTTCAACACAAAGTGCCATCGTAGTTGCTCATGTAAACTTCAGACTAACTGGGAAGGATCTTAAAATGTGAAAATAAGAATCAATGATGTTGTCTATTAGATTCAACGGGAAGGACAGGAAAAGTTCCAAGTTTGTCCACCTAGATCGCCTGTCTAAGTATTACTTTAGAGATGGTTTGCCAGTTCGGGATGAACAGGCTTAAGGAGGGGGCAGTGTTACGTAATGCAGAAAAAGTGTTACACCATTACAGAACATTCTATGTGTTTCTCGGCTACTCCAGTGAACACCAGCTGTAATGTTGTGTGTGTACGTGATTCTCAACACACATTAGCGAGACTGTTCCAAACTTCACCGGTCGCGCACACTGTGTCAAGGACGCAAGCAATTATGCTCTAGTGTAGAGTTGATGCGTATTATGGATTATTCTGGAATATCAGTGGTGTACAAATATAGGCATTCAGCGATGGTCAGTTTAGTTTAAGTGGCGCACTGGAAGTCGAAAATTTAGTTTCCAGTGTGGTTCTTAGTATTGTGGCAAAGTGTTATGGTTTTTATAATTGTGCTAGACTCTATGAATTGGCATTATTATTGCATGTGAACAATTTGTATGTGATTTGTTGTAAGAGACTATCTTGTTGATTGCAAACTGTTTAATTGTGATAATTAAAGCTGGTGATTAGTGACTTAATTGGTGTCTTGTATTTTGTTTTCCACTGTACCATATGACGATCAGTAGACCGTCATAACAATATGTTTCACAGGTACAACACCATTCCTTCATCTCGTAGTGAAGATGAAGCCAGTAGAAGTGTTTTTCAAGTATGTCAATTGTGTTATTGGTGGATAACTTCCATGTACATAAAATGTCTTGTCCGTCTGCACCTTCCCAAGCCTTTTCCAGCAATGTGTTCTCTAAAATTAGCAATTCCCATTTATGTTAGTTTATTGTTATTTTATTGTGATATAACTAACTAATATAACTAAAATTAATAGTAGAAACATTTTTGTTAGCTCTGTAACATTTTAAAACTGGCAGATATCTTGCCAGTCAGGGCAATGAATCTCCTCTTTTGAGTTTGAGATAGGTTCAGTATCTTCACGAGTCATTTGTTCTTGTGAAAAAGCATGTGTTGGCCAACCTTCCATCAAGAAATCTGTAGATAACCTTTTTGTTCTTCTTTATGATACTGACATGTCTACTGATGTTATACTATTCTTGCAAACATTCAGTTCACCGTGCAAACTTATAAACTTCAAAAGTCATGCAATAACATTGTGGCCCAGTTGCAGTGAAAACTCTCTTCCATGTGGGTACCTTTTGAATGTGCTCAAGCCCAGACAGTAGCCAGCTTCACACTATTTGGACAAGAATAACATTTCTTTAAAGTTTGGAAAGTCTCATAGCTGTAATAAGCTATTATAATAGTGTAGAGTAGAACTACTCCTTGACCAGCATTTCTTGCATGTGTAAAGTCTTCATAGCTTTTTTACACTCTAGACTGCTGGAGTGCTAATTTATTTCCCATTAGTCCATATAATGGTTTAGCAATGGTAACAAAACCTGGACAGAACATCTGTAATACGAGCAAAGAACCACAAAACTCTAAAATTATGTTTAGTTTTTGTGACAGGCCAGATTTTGATGTCTGTTTATCAGGATCCATACTGACCCTCATTCTTGACCCCCAAGTGGTCCACATATTGTACATCCTTCTAGAATAGAATGCACTTTTTCAGAGTTGGTTTCAGTTGTGCATCAACTTCTGGCTAAAATTTCCTTAAGGTTTTGGAAATAATCCGTAAACATCTGCCAAATGTGATTTTGTTTCTAATGTGAAGATGAGGTGAAGTAAAGTGCTTATTGTAAGTATTGCGCATAATGGAGTGCAAGAAGTAATATCTACGAGGCTCATTTTTTAAGTAAGAACCATTTGTGCATCTTGATCGCACGGGCCGGCAGTACTGATAAGGTCATGCGAGGTCGGCAGGCCCCTCTAAGTGCAAGGTTGGCAGCTACTAAGTTTCAAGTGTTTCCATGCATTAGTTGTTTGGTTATTCAGTGAAAGAAGGACCAGCGTTCATGACAAGGACCGGTCTGGATGGCCTACTGTCATTACTGAAGATTTGATCAAAAAAGTTGATAACTGTATTTGTGAAAATGACGTTTTTGGAGCGGTATCACAAGGATGGCAATGAGTTTTTGAACCATATTATGACTGGAGATGAAACCTGGATCTGGTGACTATACACCAGAGACCGAACGACAATCTTCTGAGTGGCATTGTTCCCGATCACTCTCAAAACCACGAAAATACAAGCAGACTCTATCGGCCCGAAAAATCATGGCTAGTCTTCTGGGATCAGAAAGGCGTTATTTTTGTTGACTTCCTTCCACAAGGAATGACAATAAATGCAGAACTGTATTGTGAAACACGCATTAAGCTTTGACAGGCCCTTCAAAATTGCCACTGTGAATTGCTTTCAGGTGGCTCTCCTTCGGCAAGGATAACAGCACTACTGGACCAGTCTGGATGGGAAAAGCTTGATCACACGCCTTATAGTCCTGATCTTGCACCTTCGAACTTCCATCTTTTCCCAAAGCTGAAGCAATTTTTAGGATGGAAGCGAATGACTGATGATGATGAATTGAAACAAATTGTGTCACTACTTGGTTGAACAGACAGGCAGTAGATTTTTGATGACGCACTAAATAAACTAATGTCATGTCTGATCAAGTGCTTGGATCTTAATGGTGACTACGTAGAAAGTAGAGTAATGTTGTAGTTTATGTTTTCATTTGTAATTTTATTTATCAATGAAGTTTTCTTGGCTATGTAGCAAAACTGTTCTTACTTAAAAAATAGCCCTCATATATTTATGAATTTTGTGAGTACACTGACAAACGTTTGTTAATTATGAACATTTTTTGTCACATGTAGTTTTCAGTATATTAAGACATTAAAATATTTAGAAATCTCTGTCTGTATGTTTTCATGGTTTCTGGTATAAATTATTTTGGATTACCTGTGAAGTATGTTAATAGCATTAATTATAAAGGCTAACTTCAAATATCTGTAGTAAACTTGGAGGAAACATACTGGTAAATATTTCTGTTGTTGAACACAAAATATATTGAATATTGTTACGACGGTCTACTTGATCGTCGTAGGTACAGTGGAAACAAAATACAGTATAAGACACCAGTTAAGTCACTAATCACCAGCTTTAATTTTCACAGTTAACAGTTCGTAATTAACAACACAGTCTCTTATAACAAATCAAATAAAAATTGTTCACACGCAAATTTTATGTCAACTAATATTAAACACAATTGTTATTACAATTATACCGCCCGATTATAAAACGCAACACTTCACTAATAACCACTTGAACGTACACAGTAATAACTTGAACCCCACTGTAAATATATCACCACTAATACTGAACTTAAGGCCGCTGCTGCCATGTATTTATACCTCAGCTCAAGACCAGAACGTTCCAGATTGCGTCTTAGCGCCCGTGTGAACTACGTAATTAACTGCGGCCTTGACACAGTCCGCGCAGCTGGCGGCTTCGAGACAACTCTCGTGGATGCGTTGACAGTCACGTTTACCACGTACATTAGAGCAAGATTCTTCTGGCACATTCGACAAACACGTAGATTGTTCTGTGATGTCGTAACACTGCCTCCTCCTTAAACCTGTTTGTCCCAAACTGGCAAACTGTCTCTGAAGTAATACTCGACCAGGCGATCTAGGTGGACGTCCTTGCGAAAGATAATTCTCCGGTTCTTCGAATTCAGTCTCGTGTGATCCGAACATCACGTTCCCAGGAATGCGATTCTTCCGCTCAACCACTAGTTTTGCTGGAATCACTCCCATTGCGTCATGTACTGATGACCTAAACACCACTGGCTGATCCAAGTTTGTTTGGTTCCAGTGGCGGCTCGTGAGTAATGAAATGGGAGGGGCACACAGTGGGGAGGATCTAAGGTGGGCCACCATTCGCGGTAATTAGTACTTAGGTAAAAAAATATAGAATGTCTTACCTGGTATTTCACTTTTTGTATAACAATTCCATTCTCCTGTTTTTAGATGTAGCGAATTCCTCTATCACTTGTTTGTTGAAATCTTGAATTCCATGAATCATTTTTTTTCTGTGGATAGCATAGCCAATGCATTCAGTCTATCAGTGCCCATGGAATTTCTTTAAAATGTTTTTATTCTTTTCAATGTAGAAAAGCACCTTTCACTTTCAACAGTTGTCATCGGTACGGTAACAATTATCTTTAAAATAGTCACACACTCTGAGAAGGTACGAAACATGTTATTATCAAGGAAAAACTGTAATAAGGGTGTTGCACCAGAAGCAATACGTAAATCTTCACGACTGTATAACACTTCTAGTTCGGTTCTCAGTTTCAGACCATTTATTTTTGGATAAAATTTAATTGTAGTCTGAAAATCATTTTCCGGAAACTCAACACAGTACTGTGGGAACTTTTCAACTAAAAACAATTTGGAAATACATAAATGATCTGAAAATTGAAATCTTTCATTAATATTGTTCACAATCATATCACATACTTCCAAAGCGGCCACACGGTTGCTCCTATTACTTAATTGTTCAACACACTGTCTCTTAGTCACAGGCTCACTTACAGACACTTCACTGTCTTCATAGGTCTTACGAATATTAACCACTGCACTCACAAAATGTTTAACAAATGTTCTCATTTTTATTGCATCGATGTTTCTTTGTTGAATGCAATCAAAGAAAATCGCCACATGAGGCATAATTTTGTGGAAAAAAGTCAACCAGAAAATGAACTGAGGATCCCTCAAAGTTCGTACAAATCCTGCAGCCTGGCTAGAAGCACTTTTGTCAGAAATCTCTATGTCCCTAATGTGTTCAAAACATTTTATTAGATTATCTTTATGTTCAAACACAGTATTAACAGCCCTGTGTTGAAAGTACCATCTTGTAGGAGGCACAGACCCAATTTTTTTTTTTACAATTTCTACTAAATAATCCATCCTCTTTGGAGATCTTGAAAAATATGGTCCTATTCCTTGCAGGTCTTGAAAAAATATTCTACTCTGGGAGGCAGACGATGTTGAGTTTTGAAGAATCAGATTCCCTTGATGGGCATAACAATGAATAAAATTTGCATTTGGATACTTCTCTTTAACCAAACACTGGACCCCTCCTTTCTGACCACTCATAACAGATGCACCATCGTAAGTCTGACAAATTAGTTTTTCCGGGGACTTGTATATTCCTATTTCTTCCAACTGTCCTAAAATTGTCGAGGCTAAACTTCGAGCACTTTTATCAAAAGGGACTTCAAAAAAACCCCAAAACCTTTCAATTATTCTCCCTTCAATGAGATATCTCAAAATCAGTGCCATCTGTGTTTTGCACGAACTGTCAGTTGTTTCATCAGCCTGAAGTGATATGAAGTCTATCGTAGAAATTTCAGTCACAATATTTTTTCGACACACTGACAAAATGGCATCTAAAAGTTCGTTCTGAATTGTTTTCGAGGTTCCTTTAAACACTGTTGAATTTTCTAAATGATCTTTCAAAACACTGTCAAGTGCTGCAGTATAATTGATTAGTCCTTTAAAAATCCCTGGGTTGTTGTCTGCTTCTTCCGTTTCATCGTGGCCACGTAAAGCTAATTCAGATTCCCCACAAAATTTAATCGCATCAATTATTCGAGACAAGATGTATCTGTTCTTGTCTACAAGTTCGTTATGTTTACGAACAGAAATTCTGTAACCATCATCGAGTTGCAATCTAATATTTACAATACCTAGCACGGCTAAACTCATTTCATTGTCTAAATGACATTTAGACAGCGAATGCTTCTTACTCTTTTCTGGTAAATGTTTCAGATCTTTAACGCCCGACTTAGTCCACGTGTCTTCACCGCCAAACAGAAGACAAGCAAAGCAAAATAAAGCATTGATTGTGGGGCATCCGCACATCCATTCCCATTTTTCGTACACTGTGGTATTGAAAGTTCTATTATAGGTTCTGTTTTTGTCCTTAAACACTTGGTTGATAGACAACTGCGGTCTTGGTGGACCCAATTGTTTTGCTATTAACCTATCTTCATAGCACAAAGTTTTACTCTGTAAATACTTGACATCATTCATTTTGTCTCAGAGATTTACACAAGCACACAAAATACCGACACTTGAATATTTTCAACACCGTTATTTACACGCGTGCGTAACACTGATTACTGAAAACCACTTGTAAACTTGTAACACTACAATTTATACAATTACTATAAGCACTGCCACCACAACTATCGTGTAGCACATAACATAACCGCTCTAGGTACACGTTCTATTTTAATATTTCCTTTAATGAGAATATAATTTAAAATTATATAAAATCGCAAAAATTATTATAATCATATTCACGATAGAAACATTATAATAACATTATTTTGTAACAATATACACTAAGAAAGTAACAGTAATTATTAGTATTATAGAACAGCTCAGATGGCGGTAAAATGTAATAGTCTACTAAATAGCTCCGATTCATATCCGTTAGTTGCAGTAATGTGGCGCACCTACAGGATTCAGAGTTTACTACTTGAAGACTGTAAATGTTTGGTCAATGGTCACATAGTCTAGTGTGACCGAGCGCTATGGGATTTTAGCATTACGCTCTCCCACCACAAGAGAGTTGCGAAGAGGAAGGGAGTAGTAATATTGGGTCACAACGGTCTCTGTGACCGTCGCTATGTTGCCACATTTCTCCAGACTTCGCACTGTTACAAACTATTGCTATCATTTTTAAAACGAGGACGTTTCTACAATATTTATTTATTTATTTCGTGTTTTTTTGGTGGGGCACGTGACCATGTGCCCTTATGAGTGAGCCGCCTCTGTTTGGTTCTCGTCAACAACTTCTTGTGTAACCTCATCTTCAGCAAGTTTTCCCCCGGGCACTTCTATTAACTCAGGAACAAAAAGGGGTTTCCTTTGACATCCATAGTTGGCTTTCCAGTCACTTCTTTTGCCGTTTCACGTATTTGTACTTCCTCTGCTAGTTCTTCTTTCATTTCCGCCTGGAATAGGGAGGGTTCCTCTTGACCAGACTAGTTGACTTTTTCTTCGACTAATCCCACTCCCTTAATCGAATGGTTGGTAGACCCTGTCATTTTAGCCATGCAAAGCTTTATCTTCTCTTGGCCAACCTTCAGGACATTCTCTCTTAAGTCCACAATGAATCCGTAGGCATTCATAATGTACATGCCAAGAATCACTTCATCGACAATGTCTGCAATGAGCATTTGGTGGCTAAACTCGAGAAGACCCAGGCGTACATGTACGTCTACCTTTCCTAGCACCTTGATGGGGCTTCCAGTCACAGTCTGTACTGTACAAGAGCTAATTAGAGGCTGGCGGTTGCTGACTAAGTCAGGGTGCACAGTGGACACTGTTGTGCCCATGTCAACTGTAAATGATGTTGGTTTACCTTTTGCAAATCCATTAACAATCAAGTTTTCACTGGTCTTATGTAGCATGGAAACTGTGTGCTGTTCTGGGGTTTACTTCTCCAATTGGTGCGATCACTGTCTTCTCTCGGCATCTTCTTTTCCCAACAGTCTACCTGTAGATGACCACGTTTCCACAGTTATAACATTTCGGTCTTCTGTCTTTATCCCATCATTCAAATCGTTTCGACTCTCTTGAACTTTTGAATTGTTTGTCTGACAGCATTGTTTTTCTGCACCCGTCGTAGATCTTCTGACTGCAATGTGATGGCACAAACCCATTAATGTAGCGGGATGCTGACTTGGCAGCTTCAAACTCTAGGGCGTAAACAAGAGCTTCTGAGCTATTTCAGTACCTTGCCATTCGTAACAGTTGCTGAAGTTCACAATCTCCAATGTCATCAATAAATATCTGCACCGCAAACCTTATTCGAAAATCTTCTGGTGCTTTAGGATAGGCCAATCTAATCGATCTGACGATACTTGCTTCAAACTCTTGAAGACTCTTCCCGGAACGTTGTCGTCTTGTTCTCAACTGAGCGTAGTACACATCTCGCAAATGTTTATCACCATACCGTAATTCTAGAGCTTTTATCAACTCTGCATAGATGTTCTGGCTGTCAGGTGGCACTTTCTGTATTAGTTCTGCTGCTGGTCCTTTTAATGCAAGAACGAATGAGACTGCTTGTCTTTCTCTGTCCAATTATTTGCGCATGCAGCAGCTTCAAATTGGCGGAGGTACGTTACCCAGTGACTGCTTCCGTCAAAGGTTAAATCTTTGACATTAACTGTCCCTACTGCAGGCAAAGTTACTTTCTCTGTTAACTTATTTTCTGTGTCTTTATCTGTCTTTATCATTGGTACAGTCTGTTCAGAAATTTGTTTTGGTTGTATTTTCATGAACTGTTCAACTTCATTTTTAATTTGCTCTTTTATATTTGCCATTGAGTTTTCTACTGCAGATATTTTATTTGACACAGATTCTTCTATGACAGATATTTTTGTAGACATCGATTCTTCAACAATCAAAACAGATTTTTCTACTTCAGCTATTTTTAATGTCATTGATTCTTGTACCTCCGATATTTTAGTAACTTGTTTATTAAGCTCACCTCGTAGGAGACCCAACTCTGCAGCGGTTTGTTCTTGTGTCTGCTTTTGCTCCTGTATTAACTCCTTGATGTCTTCTGTTTCACGCTTCCGTTCCTCTGCCTCCTGCTTACGTTCTTCTTTTTGTCTTTCTTCTGTTTCTAGCAATAGTGCTTTCTGACATTCCTCAGACTCTTCTCTTTCCTGCTTGCGTTTTTTATCCTGTCGTTTTTCTGCTTCTTCTGCCTCCTGTTGGCATCTTTTCTCTGCTTCCTCTCTTTCTTGTTTTTGTTCTTCTTTTGTCTCTTCCCGTGTCTGCCGCAGCAGCGCTTGGAAAGCTTCCATCATCTGACTGGCATCCATTGTTTACCAATTAGTTACGAATTACCTCGTCTTGTACAAAGTGTCCACTGTTAACCATTCTATCCCAGTTCTGACACCACTGTTATGAAGGTCTACTTGATCGTCGTAGGTACAGTGGAAACAAATTACAGTACAAGACACCAATGAAGTCACTAATCACCAGCTTTAATTTTCACAGTTAACAGTTCGTAATTAACAACACAGTCTCTTATAACAAATCAAATAAAAATTGTTCACACGCAAATTATATGTCAACTAATATTAAACACAATTGTTATTACAATTATACCGCCTGATTATAAAACGCAACACTTCACTAATAACTACTTGAAGGTACACAGTAATAACTCGAACCGCACTGTAAATATATCGCCACTAATACTGAACTTAAGGCCACTGCCGCCATGTATTTATACCTCAGCTCAAGACCAGAACGTTCCAAATTGCGTCTTAGCGCTCATGTGAATTACGTAATTAACTGCGGCCTTGACACAGTCCGCGTGACTGGCGGTTTCGAGAAAACTCTCGCGGATGCGTTGACAGTCACAGTCTCCAATGCCATCAATAAATGTCTGCACCGCAAACCTTATTCGAAAATCTTCTGGTGCTTCAGGATAGGCCAATCTAATCATGATGCAACATCTATGCATTAAAGCAAGATTCTGCAGGCACATTCGACAAACACGTAGATTGTTCTGTGGTGATCTTATTTCTAAATGATTTAATTAGTTGACATTCAACATCTGTTTACTATTTCATACTACTGTAACAATTGAGCTAATTTTACATGAAATTGTTTATAAATACTTGATGGATTATTTATTTTAGGTACGTGTGGGAACACTTAGATGTTGGATATATGCAGGGCATGTGTGACCTAGTGGCTCCCTTGCTTGTTATATTTGATGATGAAAGTATCACATACTCCTGCTTCTGTTTACTAATGGAGAGAATGGGAGCTAATTTTCCACATAACGGAGGTGCTATGGACACACATTTTTCAAACATGAGGTATGATCTCAACTGTACATCTAAAAACCGTCACTGTTCTGTCAGCATGTGTTATATTGCTGTGCCTTACTGTATTCTTGTATTCCTTTTTTCTTTCTTTTTTTTTAATGGCTGCAGTGAACAGTTATGTCACCATACACTACAACACATTGTTTCCTTTGTTGACAATACTCTTATATCCTGTATTTTCCTTTTGTATTTCGAGTGCTATTCATTCAGTAATGTGGAAATATCTTTTCATTTCTGTATTATTTTATAATCTTGTGTATTGTTTTTAATGTGATTAAATGTTTGATGGTGATATTATAAGTATATATAAATTTCCTTGTCTTACATTACTATGGAATAGAGGCGTAACTGAAGTAACATAAAAGACAGCAATGTTTACTTCAACAGACTTTACCATTAATACATGGTTACCATGTAAACTTTGCAAAAAAATCGTGTAGGCTAAGTAATGCTTGTAACTAGATCATGTCAAACTAGAAACATGTACCTCTTTGAGAAAATTCCAATATTGTAATCCCGTGACTTTCGCAAATGTTAAAACTATGTTATTTGGTATTAAAATCATGTGATTTAGTAATGTATAAAATTACCTGGTCATATAGTAACAGTACCGGAGAAGGGCCCCTGAAATAACCCGAAATAAATCAAGAGCCCCGGGGTGTCATCACATTTTGACAGGCAGAATGTGGAAACTGCAACACTGTCCCCATAAAAAACACAACTACCAAAATATTGAATATTCACACAAGCCCTTACAGAAGAGTACTGGGTCCAGTAATGTTTAAGCGAGCCCGTCGAGTACAGGTTAGGTCGGGGTGAGGGGACAAATAAGAACACTTAATATAAAATCATGTAGCAAATTTTTTATTCATAACATTCGACCAAAGTATTGAATGATTCATGCATATATGTGTATATTCTCTTTCTATTGATGTCACTATATTTTGTTTAAGAAATTTGCTGTAGTATATAAAAAAATCTTATTTTATCAGATATAAAAAGATTTATAAAAAATATATGTATTACAATATCATATATACTAAATCTTTCATTTACAATTTAGTTGTAACACTGCTACAGTATTTAAATGATCATAAATATTGAATTGCCATTTTATTCAATTTTGTATCTTTCATTCTTATTAAAATACAAATTACTATCTTGTATCAAAATTATTATGTCAAGTCAGATAAAAGCCAGCACTTTTCTTTTATAAATTTCCCCTTGCTACATGCTCCCATACTCTCTCCCTCACACACACACGCACACATGCACAAGTGTTTATTTTTTATTAAAATTTTAATTCAGTTCATTCTCTTATTCTCTTTATTATGCACATAATGGGTGTAAACATTGTTCACTCGCCAACCTTTAGCAATATTTATACTTAGTTATGAATTTTGATTCATTGATGAGTGTTCCTTTGTTGTTTCACTCCTAAGTGCATTTCTCGTGGCTGCAATAGAAACTGGCATTCCCAATTGATGACATCATTGATTGACCACACCATACAGGGTATTACACTAACCACACTAACTTCATATGAGGTTGCACCATGGAATATTTGGGAATGTTTATATTTTTTACTCAAAAACACTTTCTTAAATTACATGTAATTATTGTGGGTCTTTAATTAAAATATTCACTTGATTAAAAATATTGAACACTTAAATATACTACCATGTAGCCTTGCCCCATGTTGTGCAATAGGGCACAATAAAATTTTTGATTTCTAAATTATTTCACCAAAGTTTAATTTTTTGTATTCCTGGACATAACTAACACACTCACCCACTCAGTTAACGTTACAATATTTTTACCGGAAGTTTAGTTTCACACCAGCACAAGCGACTGTGTATTAGGCAGTGAGGCCTTCCATCTTCTAACTTGTCATTTTTTAATTAGTGGCCCATTTTTACTGCTGAATTCGCACTGTTTCTACCAAATGGACCTTGTTCTTTAACTCACTCATGCACTCGTTTAAAAATTGAGAATGTTTACATGTTAAACAGCTATTTCTTTTGCCATGTACGTGGTAGGGTATGTTGCTTCTATGGCCACCAGTGAATGAGTGAAACCAGTTTGTACTATTTGCAGTGATCCGTATGCCCAGTTTTAAAGACGACTTTTGGCGTACATTATGCTCACATAACGCTCTGCTTTCATAATCTTCTCCAGCTGTGTTGCCGATATAAATATTATTCATCCTTTGTTAGCTTCTTTACTACATAAAAATATAATTAAAAAATGTTTTTTGTAACACTACAAATTATGTGACTACTCCTAATCATGTACTATCTGTTGATATCCTAGCAGCACTATCGATTTATGCACTGCCGTGCTTTACGAACAGTTTGTACTGTTACAATATATAATATGTCATAAAGTCATCTGACTTTGTTATTGAAAGTGGCGATATGTTTTGGAGTATATTGTCCCGTAATCAGAAATCAGTCCTGCTGGATGTTGTTAATACATTATAGTCACAAATGAAGACATGTCACTGACACATCACATTGTAACGGGACAGACCAGGGGAACAAATCTTTTAATAATTGTAATAATTTTTAACCCATCCAGTGTTCAACCTTTGGGGAACCTCTTTTTTAACAAAAATGCATACAATTTTATTGTGAAACACCCGTCTGTGTTTGTGTCCGGCGACAGTCTGACGAGACGAGTTACCTAATCACCTACAACTCAGGACACCCGTAAATCATGGAAAATACGAGTGTGAAACCCCAATTTCATCAGATGGCTAGTTCACAGAATTCGTTGGCTGAGCTTGTAGAATCTTCGATAGAACCCGCCAATGAGAGAAGGCGTTACAAATTCTGAACGTTTCGAGGCCAACGCCCGATGCCTTGTGCATATGCAACCCGCTGGAAATAACGGATAGAATAGCTCTCAGTCGACACTCAGCTTCAGGACCGTGCGGTCGTATATACCAAGTACCCGGGTAAATTAAGTCGGCTGACTAAAGAATGTTACTTTAATTGTTTTAAACAAGTACAAGAAAGAGTGTAATGTGAACTGATATTCAACAACATCAGTTTTAAACAGTTCAGAACATATTTTGGAGTGTATTAAATGATGAAAGTGGGGAACATGAGTGGTGAAACAACAGTAGGAGCACCGGCTGGAAGGGTAACTATATCGAACACAATTCATTGATAAAAATTAATCAAAGCTTAAATCCAATTTACAATTGAATATTTCAAAGTTAAAACATTTTAATAATGAGATCTCAGTACGGGAGTTAAAAGAGAATGAGTGAATGCAAAGTGCTGGTTGCCTATAATAATGCTATTTTTAAGTCATTTTATCGTAGTTTGTATATAGGGATTAAATATCTATGTTTTCTTGTCTTTTTTTTTGAAAATTTGTTGGAGATAAGGTGAATGAAGATTTTTTCTGTTCAATAAAAGAAAGTATTCTTGTAATTTGAGAAAAGACAAAAATTAATTGGTAATTAATTTTGAATAAAAGAGAATCATTTGTTAATAGCAGAAACCTATGTTAGTGTAATTTATTACACACAAACCCAAATAATCATCTCTGTGACAGTTCGTCTATAGAATCCTGGAGAGACCTGAAGGTAAGCAAAGAGAAGTAAATTGTGATATTTGTGTAATAATATATAAGCAAAGAGAAGTAATTGTTACAAATGGCGTCTGAACTGGGATGAATCTATTTGCGCATAAAATAATTGTTACAACATAAAACTATCAGTCCCAGTATGAAGTGGTGAAAACCGATATACAGAAATGAAGAAGTAATAATAATAGTGTAGCTGTTTTCAGTCCTGTAGTTGTTGGTTGTATGTAAAATAGCTTTTAGTTAATTGAAAGCAGATTTGTTTAGGACTTGCAGTATGAATTATGAACATCAAAGCCCCAGTGGAGTGTTGTTGAGGTAGATGATGATGATGATGATGATGGTGATTTGTAAATTGTGATAATTTGTTTTATATTAAATTTTTTATTTGGCGGGCAGCACAAAAGTCCAAAAATTATCAAAAATGAATGAATAGAACAGCAGTTAGAGAAATTATGGCAAACTAGAATTGGATTGAGTGATATGTGGAATGGCTAGTGTGTATATAGCGCAATATAACTTCTAGCATGTTGTAACTGTGTAACAGCATCATTAAGCACAGTTACATTAAGCAGGTGCTTTTAGATAACACATTCACAGGGAAATATCATTGAAAGAAGTATACTGGAGAGAAAAATTTGAAATTATATGGCAAGTGATTAATTTTTTGTTGAGTACGTACTGTAGAAGGGAAATATGATGAAGAAATAACAGTTTTTGGAATAAATATTAGCCAGAAAAGTTATGTAGAAACTTAATATCTCGTATACATGAACTTGCTTACATCATTTTAGAATAATGGAGTATGCACTGAAATATAATCTACTAGCAGCTGTGCTTACAGTTAGCCAGTCAAAAGTCCCGACTACACAGAAACACATTCCTGAAGAAGTTATCAGAAACAGATGATGAAATATGCAGGAAAGAGTGAAGGGGAGAACTTGGTCATGTCTGGAAAACCAAAAATACTATGGGTTGCAGAAATCTGTATGAGAGTATATTACATTTATTTTGTATGTGAGAAAATTTATGTTAATTTTTCTGTTACAGGCTTAATATATTCATAGATGAGATTTTTTTTCTCAGCATATGTAGTTTATAGGTTTAATTCAACATTAATTCTTAATACCAGCCAGTATTTGTACGTCTGAAAATTATTTTTAATCATATTAACGATGAAACCTTCCCCAAATTTTGTGTAAGTTTTTTTTTTTGAGGGAAGTAACTTAATATTTAAGACTAGGCACTCAACCTAGAGGAAGCATAAAATGTGCCGGAACCCATGCTACCAACCATTTGAAACATGTATACTGGCAAATGTGACAGGACTTGCTGAATGAAATACTCATATAACAATAACAATTTTCTTATTTATTGGTGTTTCTGTTTCTTCTATAAATTTATAACATTTGCATGACATTGTATAACCATTATACACTTTAAAGCTGTTATTGATTCCTCTTGAGTTGCAAAACATACAAATAGTTAATCCATTGAATGGAATTCAGTTAATCTCATGAATACTCTGAGGTTGCAACTCATACAGACATTTAAGTTTACTGACATGCTTAGAGATATGCAAATTTAACGTGACACCAATTATTTATAAGATATTATTATTTATACACCAATTATGTATAAGATATTATTATTTATATACCAATTATAATAAGATATTAGAGAATTATCTCATTGAGATCTCTTAAGTACCAATGCATTGGATCAGCCAGCTCATTTAACAATTCACACATGTGCTACTATACAGTTATACATTATTAACCCCCTTGAGAAAAATATACACATACATACATATACCACAACACATTAACATACACATACTACCCACAATTAATTCAAGTAACTATCTTGGGTGAAACCCCTTGCTGGTAACACCACATCAATATCTCCCCAAAGTGTAACATTAATTCATCCAAAAATAACCCCATGCCCCCTTGTAAGGTGTGATAACAGAAATTCATAATGAACTCAGCTCCAGTGTCGGTGTGCTCAGGAAGAAATCATCAAGACAGAATTAAGAATTCATTAAACCCGTTTTAAGATTCATATTCCCCAAAATGTGTGGGTTAATCATCTGTCCCACTAGATCATGTAAGATTGAACGCTATATAAGGGGACCCGTATCACCCACTCATACCCAGCTATATTTAAACAGTGTACATGTGACTGAATTTAAATTACTCTCTCAGGTGTGTGTGTGTGTGTGTGTGTGTGTGTGTGTGTGTGTGTGTGTGCGCGCGTGCGCGTGCGTGTGTGTGTGTGTATGTGTGTGTGTGTGTGTGTGTGTGTGTGTGTGTGTGTGTGTGTGTGTGTGTGTGTGTGTGTGTGTGTGTGTGTGTGTGTGTGTGTGTGTGTGTGTGTGTGTGTGAATATTCCTCCTTTACATGAGTAATATAAATATTAGAATAATGTAAAATCACAATTAATTCAGTATGGGATTCTATCTTACAAAAGCAGACTACAGTTTCACACATGCCTGATGCATGTTCACACCAAACTTTACAGGTTAATGTTTCATGATTTTACAATTTATAAGTCTGTTTTTCACATGGTTTCTGCAGATTAAACTGGAGGAAAGTAGTAGATGTCAGAAGAAATGATATATACAGAAAGATCCCACCTGAGTTTTCCAACTTTAGTTTTATCTGGGCATGAGGTTCAGATTCACAGGTGATGACAGTAGGGTTACTTCTGGAGCTGCATCCTCATCTGTGGGCTGTTCGTGACTGGCGGCGTCGAGGAGCTTAGATGCTTTTCTCTGCACGAGAGGATGACAGATGGACGGTCATCCTCCGACACCCCTTCATCGGCTGGTCCGAGAACCCTATGATATGTATTATATGTATTGGGTGTCAAGCAAAACTTTCTACATGCTCATTTACAGCTTGCCCACACAAACCACATAATTACATAAATGTTGCAAAATCATATCTTAATATCGAAATATAGCCCGAGCACTTTCTTCCACTTCTAAAAACCAGTAATCACGCTACATAACTTACCTGATTTTAACTCACTGAATCTACGTTACAAATTTTATGGATACACAGGGCTATTTTAATTTACAATTAATAAATAGTAGTTGAGTGTAAGATATTCTTTTAAAGTTGCAAACACCTGACTTGACAAGTACATACCCACACGCACATGCCGATCAACACACACTTTCGTTTATTAAATTAATTATCGCGCATAATTCCATTAGATTAATTTAATAAGCTTTGAGGCTTACCTGAGGCACTTTACAATTAGGCTTCCATGCTAGTAGAAGTACGAATACAAGAAAATCTAGCCGCCAGTCCGAAATGATTCAGTCGAGTGTAAGATGAGAAATGAGGCAGGCTGAACAGTGCATTCTAACCACGAAAAGCAAAACCCTGCCACTACTTGTGAGACCAAAATCAGCTGTGCACGAACAACCTGATTTCGTCGTCGCTCTTGACAATTAGACTGAGACTCAGTCACTTCACTCGGCGACGCGATCACTAGGCAGTGGCAGTCGCGCGAGTTTTAAATGCGGATGAGAACGAGCAGGTTTTAAAAGCTGAACACAGTTCAGCACAACGAAAATATCTTTTAAAATCGTGGGATTATCAGTACTGACAGTACTCATATTATATTATTGTGCCGTATAAACGCTTACCGATGTTAATTGGTATTTTATTTTTAAGGTCATTGCTACAAATACTGGATTCTGAGATGTTTGAACTCATGCAGCAAAATGGTGATTACACACATTTCTACTTTTGTTATCGTTGGTTTCTACTAGATTTCAAGCGAGGTATGTGTAATTATTATTATTATTTCCGAATATTGTTATTATTGGGTAATGTATGTATACAAATATTAGAATATTTGTAACTTTTTAATTTCCTTTACAGACACACACACAACCATTGCAGTAAACACAGATATTGTACAGTTAAGATTCAACCACAAAATAAGACTCCATGTAGACTGCATAGCTCATTCAAATAAAACAAAATGTGGCTCAGATAAATATGTGTAAACTAATCAGTAATCCAAGTGATATGTGTTTTTTTTAAGTAGTGTCTGTTTTCAATTTAAAAAAATGAAATATAAAAATGATTTATTATGATCAAGAGACACAAGTATGTACATTGTTCTTCCACATAATTAACATTTTTAATATTACATCGCCAGTGGTTTGAACCGTTAATAATACCATTCCTCAGTTCATTGCTACTTTCATTAATTGTACAAATAGGGAGTAGTTGCTTAGCACAACAATCAGGTGGTGGTTAAATATTTCCCAACAAATTTTAGCACAATTCAACAGTTGGAGTGTGAGATCCCGCATTTTAGTAGAAAAGCACGGACCTGCTGGACAGCAACGCACATCTTTTATCTTGAGTGGGACATCTAAGATTACTCAGATTAACACTATATACACTGGAAATAATAGTGTTTCTTTGTTCAAGAAAATAAAAAATAAATAAATTATTATTATTATTATTATTATTATTAATTTGTGGTCAAAATGTCCCATGACGTTGTCCAATGCCCAACCTCCATTGTTGTCTGTCGTTGCAGTTTTCATCGTTTAGTCCTCTATCACTCATTTATCTTCTTATCCATGTTTTCTTGGGTCTTCCTTTCTTTCTGTGCTCTCTAGGTATCCATCTCATTGTTTTCTTTGGTAGTCGGACTTGTCCCATTCTTTGTACGTGTCCGTACCAGATTAGTCGTTTTTCTTCAATGCAGTCAATGATTATCTTTTGTATGCCCATTTCTTCTTAGAGTGTTTCATTTCATGCCTGCAGTTTGCAGACGATCAAGTGATATGTGCAACTGAAAAAGGAGACCTAGAATATATGACACGCAAACTGAAGTAAGAATATGAAAAATGGGGATTACTGATGAACATAGTGTAGAAAAAAACGTAGTATCGTTTGTCAGAGAAGAAACAACAGATTTAATCTTAGAAAACAATGAACATATAAAAAAATGGAACAGCTACAAATACTTGGGAATAATCTTTAATGAAGAAGGAACAGATGATGTTGAAATAAAATCTAGAATAAACAAAGCAAAACAAATAATTAGATCATTGAATGGGATTCTATGGAGCAGAGAAATTGGAAAAGAAAGAAAGTAAAGAATATACGATACATGATTAAAAGCACATTGATGTACAGATCTGAAACATGGAGAATAAAAGAACAGGTAAGAAGAAAGTTAGAAGCTTTGAGACGAGCTGCTAGAACTTCGAGGCTAGAGCAAATACGAAATGAAAAATAAATAAATAAAAACATAATTCCTTGTGTATCTTGGAAAAAAAGCACTAAAGTGTACATGTTTAAACTTCTTTGATTTTGGTGATGGTGTGTACTTATTGGATCAACTGTTGTGGATTAAAGATTTCTGTAGGAAATCCAGGTTTTTTGACCCAAGAATTGTGTAGCCATCATTATGATAAAACTTCAAATGATTGGCCAAAGCCAGACATTTCTGCTTCCATTTCTATGCTTTTCTTATTATCATTGGTAACGTATCTGGCACACAGTTTTTTTATCATTACAGAACATCAAGGAAGTCAGTGTACATTGTAAAATAACAGTTTTCATGAGCTTCTGTGTTCACATTTTCTACAAAATCATCTGTGACAGCCATGGGACTACTACTACATTTATCATAATATGCAAACTTGGCTGGAATTGCTGATGATATAGTTGCCATGCTGTCCGTCTGTTTACCATATGCTGAAGAAGAAGTGGTTTGTGAAAATGAACCCTATGCCATTGACGATAACGTCTGCCACTGAACTCAAAATTTCTGGAGTTTAAATGATGGATTACAGTTTGTCGCCTGGCAATCTGATCATCAAATATCGCTACATTCTTTTTCATGGTTATTGTTTCACTTGTCTTGAAACAAATGAAACCATTGCTGAACCATAATATCACTCATAATATTTGGTTTATAAAAGTCAGATGTGAATTTCAGCAGCACTATGGACTTTGCTAACAAAAACTGAATTACAGATCATAATTCTGTATTGATTGTATTATCTAATGTTATACTCATTTGAAATTGGAGTGGTCTCGTATATAGAATCTAATTGTTGTAAAATAGGCAAGAGTCAGTAAGCAATTGTGTAAACATACCGAACATACACAATCTGGCTGTACAAGAAATACAACAGGAAAAGTTAATATAAGAAATCTAACGATAATTATATTCATTAGTAACACAGATTAGGCAAAGAAAAACAGTCATTACGAGGGGTGTTTGATAAGTCAGTGGAAAAATAAAGAAGACACAATTTTGGGGGAAACTCTTTTTTATTTCTCAACATAATCTCCTTTCAAGATTGTACACTTAGTCCAACAATTCTCAAGCATTTCGATCCCATCCTTATAGTATGATTTATCGAAGTCTTCAAAATATCCATATGTTTCAGCAACAACTTCATCATTTTGCATAAATCTCTTTCCAGCAAGCCACTTCTTGAAATGTGGATACAAATAATAGTCCGAAGGTGCTAAGTCTGATGAGTTTAGGGGGGGGGGAGAATTTCATAGCGTAGTTCAAACAGTTTTGCTGTCACAATTACAGAAGAGTGAGCTTGAGCGTGTGCATTTGCTTGGTGAAAAAGAACCTTCTTTTTCATCAAATGTGGTCATTTTTTCTTTATTTCCTCGTTTAGACAATCCAGCAGAGATGCATAATATTGAGCAGTTATCATTTTACCCTTCTCCAGAAAGTCAATTAAGAATATGCCATGAGCATCCCAAAAGACGACAATGGCCATCACCTTACCTGGTGAAGGAGTGGTGTTCACTTTTTTTGGAGCACTTTCTCCAAAACCCACTGTTTTGACTGTTCCTCAGATTGGTAGTGATGTATCCAAGTTTCACCAACTGTTATGAAATGCCACAAAAATTCTGTACAACTACAATCCGTGTTTAGAAACGTTTATTCGTTTATGCTTTTGATCGATTATAAGCAAACACGGCACCCATCTGGCAGACAATTTCATATATGTAAATGTTCGTGCAAACTATGATGCACCCATTCATTTGAGATGCCTATTAAGGTGGGTATACACTTGTGCGCTGCGCGGTGCACGCGCCGCAAGTTCTCTAGATTAGTACGGTGTTTTGGAGCTGCGCGCGCATGGCGCATCACGATCCATCTCCTGTCGGTTTTTTCAACGAACACTTTGTGTGTTCGCAGTTCAGATTGGGACGGGAGCATGAGAGGTTTGTTGTTTTTTGTGCGCCTATGATTACTGTTTTGTGCCTTTTGAGTGGTAATTATGGAGTGGTCAGAAGAAAATTTGATAAAACTTATCGATGCTTATCATAACAAATATTAATACTCACCTGTCTTGAGCAGAAATCGCAGTGCGGAAATAAGTATCCTTTTTGGAAATGTGGGGTCCAATCTTCTGCAGCAGATTCTCAAAGTCAGAAGGTGACATTCGAGTAAAATTCTTATACTGACCGCTTATTTCTTGCGACTTCAAGTCCATCATAAGCTGCGTACCATTCCTTTTTTTAAACAGGTCAGTGTGCCACCAACATCGTTGTTTCCTTTTCTTTTTGCACAAACTTGCCATTAACAAAGCCGAAATCGCGTAATTTTCCTCGCACGACAGAGACATGATTACAACTACACTGCAAAATGACTACTGAATGTTCGTGGGTTTCCCTTGGATCACGGGAGGTTCGTTGAAATAATAATTCCAACGAACATTGGACGAGCAGCAGGCGCGCCGCGCGGCACGCAAGTGTATACCCACCTTTATATTAACAGTTTCACGCACTTTCAATCTCTGTCCTCCATCACCATGTCATGGATTTTATTCAATATTTTCTGCAGTGGTAACATCAACAGGCCATCTGGAATGTTCAGTGTCATTTGTGCTCATGTGACCATTATGAAAATAACCGAACCATTTGTAAACTGTTCTAGTCAATGGAGCTGATCACTGTTAATGTTTATCCACCTTGGATTTAGTTTCCTGTGTGGTTTTGCCTTTCATAAAGTAATTTTTCATCACCATATGAAATTCTCTTTCATCGATTTTTTGCAAATCAATACTTCATCAATTCAAACGATTGGCAACAATAGAATTATGAATGTCTGTTATTGAAACGTGGTGTACGCTCCTAGCAGAGATGCTGGAAAGTAAGAATGCCATCATTTATATACTGATGACTATGACTTTGCGCAGAGTTATCAAACACCCCTTGTAATAATGTGTTACCTAAAGGCTACAGTCTGTCTTTTTGAACTTATGTATGTATGAGGCAGTTTTTTACTGCTTTGGTGAGATTATGTACAATTACTATAACATTATTCATGATACAGTATTGGAGGATACAGCATAAGTAGCATGTGTGTGTGTGTGTGTGTGTGTGTGTGTGTGTGTGTGTGTGTGTGTGTGTGTGTGTGTGTGTGTGTGTGTGTGTGTGTGTGTGTGTGTGTGTGTGTGTGTGTGTGTGTGTGTGTGTGTGTGTGTGTGTGTGTGTGTGTGTGTGTGTCAAATTTAGTATTTATAATTTATATGCAAATGATTATTAAGTACTATAATTAAAGTAATAAATTTACCTCTCTTCATTCACTTGCTACATGTACATCATCAGAATATTTTTTTTACTAATATTTTTCATCATATGTGAAACACTTATCCTGAAGGAATGGGTTTGTTTTAATTTCATCGTATTTTGAAATATCCAAGAGTGTGTAGTATTCTTGGATATGCAATTCAAGACCCGAGTCTCATCTTCTGTCATGAAATGCTCTAAAAATTCAACACCACCAGTTTTCATAGTATTTTGAAAACAACAGACCATAGCACTCATCCATTTCAATTTGTACTCATCGGTTAGCATTCTTGGAACCCTTTTTGCATAAATCTTTCAATCTTAGAGTTAAATGGTAAATAGTTTTGTAGCTGTCAAGTTGTGGAACATGTAAAAAAGCCTTGTGAAGTTCATCAGTTCTTGTGAATCATCTGAATTGCAACATCAATGTTGTTTCACAAGTCATATGTGATGACAGAAAGGCATTCATCTCATGCTTCATTGTGAATGTCTGTTATGTAACAGAATGTAATGTAACAGTCAACAAAAGTTATGTAAATTTCTGTTGTTTATAACTCCTTCCCCATGTACTTCAAAAACTTGACAGTGGTTTTAGAAGAGCGATTGTTTTTAGCCCCAGAAACAAAGTCACTGAAAATACCTCACAATCAGTGGAATTACTCAGGCATGTTGTGGTTCTCTACAAACCATTAAAAAAACACACACACACTCAAACAACTCGGAAAGCATTGGAGACATGCTGTGATGTATAATGATTGGATGTGACAGTGAATCACTATGTCAGTGACCTTCACACGGTTGAGTGTACAAACAGCTCTTACTTTTAAAATTACCTCTGTAAAAATGGGTTTTTAACACCTGTGGATCTTCAAGAATACTTGATTGTTTCCTTTATTTAACAAAAAGAAATATGCATTATCTGTGAACCGCACCATGTGATTAAAAAAACTTAATTATTTTGAATTGTTGATGGTAAATTATACACTAGTTGTTGTTGGCAGTCACTTAGGAGGGCTTCTACTGGATTCTGTTGAACTATTCAACTAATGACAGTCAGATCAAGGAAATAGATTTTGCTTGCTAGGAAAAACAAAGTGATTCAGAGAAAAAGAATAATCAACTATAAATCCAACTGACTATTCAGAAACTGAGAGGCAGTCAAGTTACAGTATTTCTTACATACTTGATAAACGTGTGTGCTCACATTTTATGAGTTGTGCATTCATGACAGAACTTTCAGTTTGGATGGAAATAATGTTAATAATATTAGATGCAGTTTGGTATGAGAGGCTGAAACGCATTAAACAAAAGAATATACATTCATTTGAATGAGTAAGTTTTATTTTGTTGGGGCATTATTGGATATCCAGTTTCAGCCAAACATTTTGACTAACCAGTAACTAACTGTAAAGGTCAAAACGACCACGAAAGAGACACTACCAAATCATCTAGCTGAAAGAAGACATCTCCATTTATCTTTTTGTTCACTAAAGTTCTGTCTGCCCTACTCATGATACCATCAGGATAGGCGATGATAGGGTATCTCAGGATAACCGACCTGATGATGACGTTTGGAATAATTCGGATGTTATAAGTCGGGGTGAAATGTTGACTGACAAATTACACAGTCATTAGTAGCAAATAGGGGGAGAAAATTTCTCATATATGTACAATTTACAATACATTTTTTGGATGCATTCATATGTAGAGAGAGAGAGAGAGAGAGGGAGAGGGAGAGGGAGAGGGAGAGGGAGAGGGAGAGGGAGAGGGAGAGAGAGAGAGAGAGAGAGAGAGAGAGAGAGAGAGAGAGAGAGAGAGAGAGAGAGAGAGAGAGAGAGGTACATTAAGGATTATTTTTTATTCAGTAACAATTAATAGCTAATTGAACCTGATTACCAGTTGTAAACTAATGGGCTAATTTTATAATTACAGAACTGGTGTATGAAGATGTGTTCAGTGTTTGGGAAACAATTTGGGCTGCTAAGTATGTTTCTTCAGCTCACTTCATGTTATTTATAGCTCTAGCACTGGTTGAGTCATACAGAGGCATAATTCTATGCAACAGTATGGATTTCACAGATATCATCAAATTCTTCAATGGTAAACTTTTACAGACATTACTGTAGTATAATGTTCTATTCTTACATGATAGTTTGTATTCATTTATTTGGATTAATTCTGAGCTCCTGTTCATTCATTCCTGATAAGAAACTGTAATTACAGTGTTTGCCATTTTATTTTTAAATGGTAATGTTAATGAGTTTTACTTTTTTCAAGAAAGTAGTAATGAAAATTATCTAAGAATTAGTCTTAATTAACTAGAAGCATTTTTTACTTAAAAAAAAAATACTGTTACGATGGTCTACTGATTGTCGTAGGTACAGTGGAAAACAAAATACAAGACACCAGTTACACATTTTACTTGCCTCCAGAAGCGATTAAGACTATAAAACAGGTTAATTACCTTCCGTCACGCTTCTTAAAATCCAAATACAAGATAACCGAGTTTCAACAACTAATGTGTAAACATCGACAAATATAGTATTAACTGTATTCATGAGGATCTGATGATGACACATTAGTTGTCGAAACTCGAGTTATCCTGTATTTGGATTTTAAGAAGCGCGGCGGAAGGTAACTAACCTGTTTTATACACCAGTTACGTCACTAATCACCAGCTTTAACTATCACAATTACACAGTTTGTAATTAACTCGTACAATATTTCCAGTTAGATTTGTCCACACGCAATAACAATGTCTATTAATAGAGTTTCACACAATTACTAACACAATACTACTTCACTTCGACACACTCAATCCGCACTGGCGAAAATCGCTCACGTAACTGAACTGACAATCCGGCTGCTATGGCTTTATATAGGCCCCGCAGAGGTGCAGTACAGCTTTGCCTCCTTACTGCATGCCAGCGGCTTAATGCTTATCTCAAGTGTTCCTGGAACTCACTAGAACCACCTACGTGAATGACACAACACAAGCACACAGTGGAGAATGTTCTGGATTGTTCGGTACGCTTCTCGTAACAATACTCTGTATGTTGTAATGGTACAGTATATTGGATATAGTACCAGAAAGTGTGTATAACATTGTATCGATATGTAGCAGAAAACGTTTGTCCTTTCTGTCTCCTTGTATGGTATCTAATATGTATCTCAACCGTAGATTGTATTTTTTATTATGCTGTCTGTCTTGTTGTTTTGGCACTATATGTTAATATTGGCAGGATGCAGATATCAGATAATTTCATATCAGAATCTCTTGTATTTCTTAATTTTGAAAACCAGTGCACACGTTTTCAAATGGAAACCATCCTTAGTATTCTATAAAACAATCTATTATCCAGGTGCCTTGTATTAATTTCATAGTCAAAATCTTCTGTATCAGCTCTAGTATATGTCATAAATACACAAGAGAATCAACATGTGCACTCCTCTGGGCATTTACTGATAATTGAAAATGCTTGTAGTTACTAATAACATAATCTTATTCATATTCATTTTTGACTCTCTTCGCGCAGTTGTTTGCATCATGTTTTGTAGTGTATCTCACTTTTTACTGTCTCTGTGATCTCATAAGCACATCTCAAGTGAGTAAAATTTTTCCCATGTATATTAATCCTCATATTCACTTAGTTCAGTTTCTTGTTAAATGTTTTTTATTTTCAAAGATTTGATGGTGTCACATTGCTGTACTCTTTTTTTAAGCATTTATGTGATAATTAATCTAATAAAAGGAAAAGAAATTACAATTTAAAATAAGCTAAAACATATGTGTATTTAATGCTTATACCATTTTATTTAAGTCTGAAATGTAGTAAAACTTCATGAATTCTTGGAATGAATGTAGGATTAAACATGGTATATGGTTGAATATGGTATGTTTGACATGTAAAATTTGCATGTCTTGTATTTCAGAAATGGCTGAGCGACATAAAGCCAAAGAAATTCTTGGTCTGGCAAGGGACCTAGTGTTACAGTTACAGATGCTTATAGAAAACAAGTAAAAACCGCAAGTATTATGTTAAATGATTTAAGGTGCCAAATATCTAGTCCATTGTTAATACATATACAACCTTTTGCTTACCTTATCTGCACATTTCCAAAGGACTATTGATTATTTTTATAAACATGGATGTTGCATGAGTATTTAATATAAATTTTTCAAAATATTTACTTTTATAAAGCTGTATTTTTTACAGTTAGAGTTTGTTGGTTATTATGTAAGGACATTGGAAGACACCCCCCCCCCCCAACACATGATTTAGTACTATAGTAAAGTTTTAGCATTTATTTAAATTTTCTTACTATATTAATTTTTATATTCTGTGTTACAGATGTGCTGTTAATTGTTAAGTTTTTAAATATAAAATTGTTTTGTTGTTTATGTGTTATAGAAATATTGGAGAGAACTGTATTGATAGTGCTGTTAATTATAAATAAATAGGTACTTTTTAATAAATTCAAGTTATTAAAATTTGTTAAAGCTGTTGTGGTTGTGATATTTCTCACATTTTTATATAGGAAATCACAAATAGCAAGTGTGTGTGTGTGTGTGTCAGAGAAGAGGATATATATATATATAATGCTCTTACTATGTATGCAAAATGTGAAAAACCTAGTTGAACATCTCTGGCCACATCTGTACTTCTATATACACATATAATTAGCATTAAGTCTCTGTGTTATAACATTTATGAAACTTGCTCTAGTTTTTGTAGTTTTAAGTTACTTTACAAAATATTTAAATTCTATATTATCTGTCTGGTTACCATTTTACAAGAAATAATAATATTATCATCGGAAGGACAAAGAACACATATTTGACAGTTGCTGTTACCAAAATACTTTGTAAAGATGTAGTGGTTTCAAAAGAATTTACTGTAACATATAACAGTTATTGTAACTTGTCTCTGCAGTTTATTTAAAGAGTAGTGCTGGATAGCTGATATTTTCAACAGAAGATATTTTTCTAATTGAAGCGAAATGACTTCATAATTTATATAATATTTATAATATGTAATGTATGCATATTTTTCCCACAGATATAATCTATTTATAATTTGTATTGGTTGAACTGTGGTAAGTGTAAGTTCAGTGGTAAAGTTTAAGAATGTAGTGAAAGTAAGAATATGTGACACACACACACACACACACACACACACACACACACACACACACACACACACACACAGAGGAGGAGAGAGAGATTGTAAACTTTTATTTTTATTTGAAATTTTTTTGTTCAAGTGTAAAGTATTAAATCCCCCCAGTTTTCTATAAATAAAAGCAGGTGCAGTTAATGCAAATAATCAAATTTTTAATAAACAAAGAAAAGGTGCGTAGTACAATATATTTTGTTACAGTATAATGTGCAAGGACGCATAAAACCACATTTATACTCAAATATATAAGTTTTGAGCCTTGTTAAAATTTATTCAGAATCAGCTCTTCAGGTCTCAGCTTTGATTGCACACTTGATCACAGAATGGGTAATTAACACGTATCGTACCATAGCCCGGTGGCCGACTGGGTCTCTACCGCTCAGCTTTGGAGGAGAAAACTTTCCCACCACGCCACGGTACCGCTCGGCAATGATCAATTGCAGCCATTAGGGACCAAACAAACGTCTGGCACACACTTAGCTTTTTTTTTTTTTTTTTAGATTGCAAAAACAATTTTTTTAAAATGTTTTATTGGTTTCAACAGTAAAAGGGCATTTTACTCAAGTTTTGTTATTTTACAATTTTTATTCAAATGCAAACATAAAATGATATATAATGATATAATACTATTTATGGTTCTCATTATAACATGGTAAACAATAAAAGGGTTCTCCTGGGCAAGTCGGGCAATATGTCACAATTTTTTTTATTTGATTTTTTGTTATTTTGCCCTCGATTTTTTTCAGTTTACACCCCTTACAGCCTATTCGAACTTTTCTATTTTCTCCTTCTTTCCTTTGGAGAGAATGTCGTGGTCGCTGAGGTTGTAATGTCACTGATGAAGGCCTATCAACTGCTACAGGGTCACTTTGAAGAAGAAAGAATTCTATGATTTCTTCTTTGAAACGCGTTATCGTAATATTTTTTTTCGTCACTAATTTGTACAATATGTGGCTATTTACCAAACTTGTGCCAAAGATAAACTCGATGGCAATTTTTTTATACCACTTTAAACTTTTTCGCAATGAAGTGTTGTATGTGCTCATCTGATCAGAAAGATCGATATGAGCTTTTCCCTGATTATAGTCGACGATAACTTTTGGTTTGGTCTTCATTCCTCGTTTTGTCCTTACGTCTACCATTTCTGGACCATGTTTAGTAGATAATGCCATAACATCGCGCTTATCTTTCCATTTGAGAACCAACATCCCTTCTTCGCTTTCTTTGGCTCTCCTTTTTTCAACTTCGAGGTTACAACGTCTTTTGGGAGCCCTTTTCTGTTTTTCCGAAGAGTGCCCACCAAATAAGTTCGTCTATCCAAAAGCTTCTTAGCCAATTCCACACTTGTATAGTAATTATCTGTAATGATGGTTCTTCCACCATCTAATAACCTCTCGGCTAAATCCATCACAATCTTTGTAGGCACGGAACCACCCTTTTATTTTTCTTTGCCTTCATAAATTTTGAAATTCCACATATATCCCTTGTTGCAATAAAGCTTAAAAACTTTTACTCCATATTTGTGAGCTTTGATTGGAATATACTGCTTTATAAGTAGGCGACCTCGGAAAGGAATCATCGACTCATCTACACATACAGTTTCTCCCGGAGTGCAGATGGATGCATACCTTTCCTGCAGTTTCTCCGTCAAAGGTCATAATTTATGAAGGCGGTCATCACCAACAATTTTCTCATTGTCAGAGAAGTGCCACATCCTCATCAGGATCTCAAACCTATTTCTTGACATAGCAGCAGGGGCAACAGAATTTTTGTAAAGGTATCGCGAACTCCAATGTTTTTTGTAGTTGCCGTACCACACAAGACCCATATAGCCAATGAGACCCAGGAATTTTAAAATTTCATGCCTGTCTGTTGGCTTCCACCTTTGAAGCCTACTTCATGGTCCAATTGTTTCGTTTACTATTCCATCAATAATTACTTGTTCAGCATATCTATTTGTTTCTAATACCATCATCTCGAGGATTTCGATGCTATTGAAGCAAACCACACATATAAAAACATCGACAATAGCATGAACATTCTACACGCACACACAAAAGGCCGAAAACTAGACACTCTAGAACAATTAGAAATATACAAACACACAAAAACAAATAAAAACGACATCCTAAACGAACAGACACAATTCAAATCGCACGCATTATTCGAACACATCTCACCACACACATACAGCTTCAATCTTTCGAATAACTATCCCGTCGCCAACAACAAGACGGACAACGCTACCTATGGCAGCCTCTGATGAAGCCTTCTAAAGGTGAAAGCCGGTTTAGGCTGTAAGGTAAAACTTTACGTTTTTACTTATAAAAAACTTAGTGTTCCGAGTCGTCAATACTATAGTGATATTAAGTTCTTTCTCTTTAACAATAATTTTTTTTTGTGCGTATAGTCCAGATCATGTACATGGTGCACATGATATTTAAATCCAATAATATCCTTTTATTAACAAGATACAAAATAAAATTTCATATCGAATTTTAATTTTTTTCAGTTGTCACGCATAAAAAGTAGCTTGTGAGAATGTTTTCCCTATTCAAGCTAAACTAATACATTAAGCACGTCAATTGTACAGAAAGGCACAAATTTAATTTTCATCTAACTCCCAATGTTTTTTCTTTATTGGTGTCCAAATTATTGAGTGAATCGTACAAATATAGTTCAGTGGTCACACTGCATACTGTCGCTCATCCAATTCCCATCCTTTCCAAACTGTGTTAATCATGGTGTGTTTTAATTAAAACATTACAATGTTACTGAAATCGTTAGAAATACATCTGTTACAATTTAAGAGAGGTAAAAATGAAGTACTAAATAAGTCTAGAAAATGTATGCAGTGTAACACATTACACTGTTACTGAAATCGTTAGAAATACATCTGTTAAAATTGAAGACTTGAAAGCATAAATCTTGTCCACAGCATTTAGAAAATCGTAAATTGAAATAAATTATTTAATATACAGTGGAACTTCGATATAACACCCGTGTGATATAATGCGACCCGACCCTTGATATAACGCTCATTTTTCACGGTCCCGGCAAATTAAATAGTTAAACTTAGAATCTTTATATAAAGCAACCCTTGATATAAAGCGCTTTTTGGCCAGTCTGCAGAAGATTGTTATATCAAGGTTTCACTGTATACAAATAATTATTACTTGAGGGAATGTATATAGTGTGTAAATAATAGAAGGAAGGTAACATTGTATTTTGAAAATGAAATAAATCAAATAATAGAAAAATTAATAAACAAAAGTAATAATAACAACAAAATAATATGAAGCATGCAAAATAAAATAAACAATAGCAAAGCCAGACAAAAGCAATGCATTAATTGCTATAAAAACAGTATATGAATATCTTCATATTTAAACCTTATTTTTGTAATAAGCGGTAAAATGTTCTTTTAAAATTTGGCATGGTGATATGACTGTTGACACTGTTCGGCACTGAATTCACAGTTGATGGCTCATTTCTTCTAAAAACAATCGTGGATAAAAAGAGTTGTAAATACGCAAAATGATTCCTCATCCCCCCTTTTGAAAAATATCTACAAACTAGACACAGTAGTAACAGTAATTTAAGTCTTCACATTTTGGTATATTTTAAATAAATTTAGCCCAAAAAATTAATCAGTAAAAATAAAAAATTAATAAAACCATCACACTCTCGATTTAATACATACTAAAATATAAACTGTCCTTACTAAATGATGTTCATGCCATTTCAATTTAATGATATCCTTGTAATAACAAATTAAAAAATAAAATTTCAGTAACAGATTTTAATTTTTTTCAGTAGTGAGGCATAAAAAATAATAAAAATTAATAACAAAATAAAAGGCTATTCTAAGTTTTAAAGTCGTGATGGAAAGAGCTAACATCAGCATAACGTAGGCAGACAGCGTAACCCTGTCAAAGCATGAACAAAAGATTTAGTTTCTACCTGACAGTCATTGGAAAGTCAGCAATATTAGGGAAAGTAGAAGATTGCTTTGCTTTTGTCAAAAGGGCAATAAATATGTCACGAAACCCTTTTTACGAGTACTAGTTTTATGAGTAGCCTACAACAGTGATAAAACAACTTCCTAAAAGAAATAAACCATCCCTTTTTTAAACTATTTCAACCCGAGTATTCAAATTATAGCTGTCGTTTTGTGCTGATCTTTTTCAGTATAAACTATTGTTTGTAACATTCATCGATTGCTTTTGTGCGTGTGTCCAATGTGTTTTTAGTGTATAAATTTATTTGGTGTATATATATTCTTTGTATGTATATATTTCGTGTTTCATTTTACAATGTTAATATAACACCAAGTTTTTGTTGGTGTAACTATTTACAACGGCATCACAAGAGGCTGACAAAATGGGAGACATTTTCAAAAGAGGGGAAGGAGAAATCATTTTGCATGTTTACAACTCTTTAAAATACCCCAATAAATCAGACAATAATATTATTAAAGAAAACTGTCAACTCGCAGGAATAAGCTGGGCTATGTTTTACAGACTCAACATACAATCTAAAGAAGGTCCCGTTATTACAGTTGTCCAGTTGCTTTTAAGAAAGGACTTTTTCTTAAAAGCAGCCATAAACTCAAATACTATGACTTTGGTAGGAGTACAATTTGTCCAAAAGTCCACGATTTTTTTAGAAGAAATGAGCCATCAACTGTGAATTAAGTGCTGAACAGTGTCAACAGTGATATCACCATGCCAAATTTTAAAAGAACAACGTTTTACCGTTTATTAAAAAGAATAGAGTTTTTAATTGATGATGTCTTGAAATTTTCTATGTCTCAGTTTCTAATGAAACTGAGTTAATTTTTCCTGCATAATGTTAAATAAGTTGTGGTGCATGTCTTTTTGTATCATGGAATGCACATATAACTTCACATAGGTAGAAGATTTAAATTTTATCAGAATGACTTTCAATATTGTCAGTCATTGTCAATTCCTAATTTCTTGGATTTTGTTGTCCATGATATGTCCGTTGATTAACTAATTGTAAGTATAACACTACTGACTATAAAAGTTTTTATTGGTAAAAATGTAAAATTTTTACCTTATAGCCTGAACCAGTTTTCACTTATTATAAGCTTTGTCAGAGGCTGCCACTGGGAGTGCTGTCCATCTTGTTCTTGGTGACAGCACCGTCTTTTGAAAGATCGATGTTGTGTGCATGGGATGTGATATGTTCGAATAATATGTGTGATTTGAATTGTGTCTGTTCGTTTAGGATATCGTTTTTATGTTTTTTTTACAAAACATATAAAAACGACATTCTAAACAAACGGACACAATTCAAATCACACATATTATTCAAACATATCACATCCCACACACACACACACACACACACACACACACACACACACACACACACACAACATCGATTTTTCAAAAGACAGCGCTGTTGCCAAGAACAAGATGGACAGCGCTCCCAGTGGCTCTGACGAAGCGTATTATAAGCAAAAACTGGTTCAGGCTATAAGGTAAAAATTTTACATTTTTACCAACAAAAAACTTTGTGTTCCGAATCGGTAGTGTTATACATATAATCCTAATTTCTTATAGAATTTGTGGAAAACTGTAATATCCAATGACCTCAGTTTATTCATTTATATATATATATATATATATTGTCAGAGTATGTTAACCTTTTATGTACTCCTGAAAAGCAGTTTCCATTTTACTACATGTATTATATTTTATAAGTAACTACAATTTGCTCCAGAAAATCATGTATGTATTGTAGTACCATGATTTGAGAACTTATATGTTTTTCTTATGGCTTGCTTGTATGTATGGTCATTTTACATTTTTTACCACACTTGTCCAGTATATACTTTATTGAAAATTTATCGGAGCACTTAGAAGATAATTTTTTACTTAGTTTCTGCTTACTGTTTCCTTGTATATTGGAAATTATTTTTAAACTTATTCAACTTTGCTATACCATTTTGCATTGGAATCATTCTGCATCTTTGAGTTGATACAAGTTTAGCTTGGTTGGTGTTGCAGGTAGGATAAATAAGACATAATTAGTACTTTTGATGTTTCCTTCAAAATCTTTGTCAGAGTGAGATTTAATTTTTTCCTTTATTGTCTCTGTCTGTCCCTCCCTCCCTCCCCCTCACCACATCATTCTGTGACTCTCCCACACACACGTTTGTATATTTATTTATTTATTTTTCATAACCACCTGAACCAATCACTTTTAAGAATGAGTTATGATTCACATAATGATACGGTATGAGTTATGATACAGTATGTGTGTGTGTATGTTTTAATAATTAAGTAAACTAACAACATAGAAATTAGGAACCCATTTTTAATACCTTTCTTGTTGTATAGTGCTTTTCATGACACATTTTTGTGCTCAAGATCTAGTCAAGTTCATTCATATCTACTTTTATTATTACTATAAGTCTGTCCTCTCCACCATAAGAAATACATTAAATGATCATATTGATATATTGTAGAAAATGTATATAAATCAGATCTGAGAAATACTTCTCTGCCAACTCCCAAACATCTTATTCTTGAGCAACTTGTAATTTGAGACTGTCCAATATGCCCTCCTCAAAGGTTATTGTTCTCTTGACCTTTCCTCTTTGGATTAGTTTTTCACAATATTTGTTTGTGTTATTTGACTGAAGTATTTAAGGTGTAAGAAGTTCTAGTTATGTTTCTTTGTGAATAGAGTATAATGAAATTAATAAAAAATTATCAAATACATTTTATTAATTGATGCATTTGTAGGTACATTTCAGGTGACCATAAGAGAATTATGTTCTAGGTTTTTGGTGCGAAAAAATGTATCCCATTATTATGTAAAAGTTTAGTGCGTCTATTATATGTAAAGTTTTGTGGGACTTATTGTAAGTATACCATTCTTTCCCAAGTTTTTGTCTTTAAATGCAGTATTGGAGTGGCATGGCATGGGATGAAAATTGTATACATATTAAACAATGCTGGGACATTATCACAGTAACTGTACATTATTTAATTTCTGTTACAACAGGAATTTATAATACTTTAATTTTAAACACTTTTGCATGTATAAAGAAAGCTTTATAAAGATCGTACATCTCCTATAATACCAATAATTTAGTACAGACCACATACTTCTTTCAGCAGACTGCGGACATGATGTCTAATAAGGTTTTATCAATTGACAAGTTGAAAATTGATAGAAATGGTTTAACAGTAGTAAAATATTTGAAAAAAAATTAACAATCAAAAGAGATGCCATGTCAGATATTGTTAGTCAAACAATGGCGGAGTGCTTTTGATTGAAAGGATTATTAAAAAAAATGGAAATTGTTGAAAATGGTGGACAAGAATCAGTTAACACTTTTTCTGATATCATTAACAAATTTTGATTTCTTTAGGGTTCAACTTTGAGCATATATTACTGTATGTTGTTTCAGAAATAGCAAAGTGTGTATTATTACTTCTAAACATGACTATGGAAATAAATTAAAAATAGTATGATGTTAAATGTAATATATTTTTTTTATTATTATCTGTTTTGGTTAGCAAAATTTTGTTTACCAGCAACAACCTAGTAGTCATTTTATCAGTGTACAGTAAGTCCTTGCATACTGTAGAGGTTAGGTTCTTAAAATCCACAGTGTTAACCAAAATGACATAAATTGAGATGATTGTTCCCATAAGAAGCAACAGTAAAGATAGAGGTTAGGTTGCAGAACAGACTAAATGTTTAATGAAATATAAGATTTTTGCATGTAAGATATTGAATATACACACACTATACAGCAGTAGCCTGCTGAAGATTAACGCATTTGGTTCTGTAAATGTAGACATATGCCCTCATTTCTGTCAGTATGCCAGTCAAACACTTAACATCAGCAAACAAACACAAAGTTATCAGTTACAAATGATTTTTACTATTTGTGGCAACAAATGTGCGAGTCCACATGGAGTGACTGTGCTTAGTTTTGCTAATGGAACACTCTGATTGACACAGTGCAGTTCAGACAACAAATTATTAATGTGTAGCTTTTGAGGAGGTTTTTGTGCACACAGAAACCCGAGTTTATAGAAACAAGTGGCATGGCTTGTCAGTCAAGTATTACAGTCTGTACAAAAATAATCACCACCTTTGGAAACTGTTTATGCAAGTTTCTGTGTGTCAGCAACATTGTAATAAAACCACTGTAGCTTCAGAAACTGGTGCCTGCAGATAGACAGTGTTATACTGAAACAATATTAATTGGGGCAATATACGCAAGGACTCACTATACAATATGTGCATTTCAGTAGTATGAAGAGTTTAATGTAAATTATGTCAATCTAGTTTATAAAAAATTCGATAGCTTGATCGTACAGAATGTTTAATTAAATAATTTAAAATGTACTATACACTATACAGTCCTCTTGTATGTACATTGGAAGACTTAAGTCTGTAATGCAAGAGGTGAGTGATGATATATATATTTAGGAGACAATTTACAACCATCACTTGCATAGTTCCTATAATTTGATCAGTTTTCTGTGGTCCAGTTTTAGGCTCTTTATATATTACACACATATTACAGAATTTTTTCACATCATCTGAAAATAAATAGTAACAAGCCTGAAGTAGTCACTTTTGTAGATAAAATTTGTTAAAGAAGTAGAGTTGATGTCTATGTCATCCTCTCGTAAAATTGCAGAATACATTCACAATCTATTCTCACACACACACACACACACACACACACACACACACACACACACACACACACACACACACACACTGTATATGTAAGGACAACAAAGTATTTCAGGTATTCTGAATATTTGTAACATAGAACTACTTTTAGTCAGATGATGATAGTGTTTATTTCTATAATAATTATTATAAATAAAACTATTTTTTGGTGCTCATCTATCTATAATCAACAACTGACTGGGACAGGGAGTTGTGCTCGTATACTAGAATTGATTGTGGTGCTCGGAACTGATAAAAAGAAATTATGTAAAATATTTATAACTTAATATAATGAATTTTAATGTTTGAGCATTAATCAAATATATGTGGTTAACGTTATATTACTTAAATAAATCTTATATCTCATTAATGTTGGTAAAATATCATCTTATTTAATGAAGGAAAAACTAAACAAATTTTGGCAGCTTTCCTCTTTTGATAAAATTTTCGTCAACATTATTATGAGGTGTGTATGTGTGTGTGTGTGTGTATGTGTGTGTGTGAGTGTGTGTGAATTTATATATATATATATATATATATAAAGTATTTAAAATTTATATTTATATTACCTCAAGATGTTATTTTTCCTTAATATTTTGAGGTAATATAAATATAAATTTTAAATACTTTATATATATCAAGAAACAAACTGTAGCAGAAAGTGATTGAAAAAAAATATATATATTTAAAATGTTCTATATTAGGCCTACTTTATTTTTTCTATGGTTTCTGGGGGAAAAATTTAATAGTTGCAAACCTTATCAGGTTTGGTGACATATTGTAAATAAAAATTAACGCATGACTACTTAAGTGAACAGACTATTTTATGGAACATATAATAGCCTTTGTTGTTATAAAGTATAAAAATGTTAATGACACTGATGGGCAGTATACTTGTCAGTCCTAGAGCCAGACGTCTGTGCAGTTTTTCCTTTAATTTGTAAGTTGGAGCTGGTTTCCATTTAATTGTATTTAGCCTTTAAGTAAACAAATAAATATATTTTAATAATAAATATATATTGTTAGATTGTTGTTGTGAACAATGTTATTTTTGTGGATATATAAATATATACATATATATATATTTTAATCATATTAAATCTACTGTTGCATTAATGTTATAAATATATTGATGTAGTGACTTGTTAAATTTAATAAATTAACAAATATTAAATGTTATTGAAATTTTAATATTTCCATAGCTGGACTGTAATTTGTGTACAGAACATGTTTTCCTCTTTAATTAGGTGTCAGAAATATTGTTTGGATAACTTATTATAACCTGTTCCTTATATTTTAAGAAATTATATTTTTTTGTTACACACAGAAAAATTATAATTCAAAATAAAATGAGTATTTATTTATATATTGTGTTAAATAATTTAACAACCATCTTCCACAAAAATTGTTATTCCTTTTATAATTTCACTTTTCTTGGTGACTTCAACTAAAACTCTTCTGCTGATGGCCTTCAACATTCATTGAAGAGTAATTTTTAGCAACGGATGTAAAGATGGAGTAGCACTTCAGCAGTAAGTAGCAGTTGCTCAACTGACCTATCTTCAATGAGATTCCATTTGATCATCTAACCTCTACGAGTAATTTGGGAACTATATTAGTAGAAAACTTAGATGACTGCTTAGTTGTCAGGTGCTTGTGCTCTTTTAAGATTATTCAGTGTGCAAAGTTTGATTTGATTGTTATGAATTGTGCCCAGGACCAATCCAGAATTCTATTTCAGAGTTAGAACTAGGAATATGTAACATTAAAATTAAAGATTATTGTGATTGTAAAAGGCAATGCATGTAAGAAATAAATAATTACAATGGCATTTCAATAATGTCTTTGCAAAACATTAAAAATACATTTATATTCAACAGACAAATCATTAATCCTGTTTTCATTTCCTTGAAATCTCACGGGGGTACAGGCCTTCTCTGTACATACTTCTTGTAACTATTCCAGGGCATGGGAAATGTTCAGATCCACCTAAAAAGAATTCCCAAGCAGTGAGGGTATTTCTGGTGTGTTTCCACTAAATAGATACTTCTGACCAGATGGTCCTTCCTGTAATTCAGTTAACTATTTTTTATTCAGTATTTGTTCATATCACATTTTAATTTGGGCCTGAGTGGAAAGTAGCATAATCTTCCTTGTTGATTGCACTTATTGCTTTAATTGGAAAGACTTTAAACCACAAGAGTTTCAATATTTGATTAGGTATGTACTCTATTAACACTTTGGGTTCTGGACATTTCAGCACAAAACTTCTATAGAGTGCCAGCTGCTGACGCAAAATACTTCTATAGAGTGCTGGCTGTTTTTAATGTTTTTCAAAAAATTCTTGTGAAACTGTAACATAACATAGAAAAATGGTACTTACCTTGTTTTAAGCGTTGGACCTTCCTTTTCATAATGAAATATAAAATTTTATTGTTTTATATTTCAATGAAACTTTATTTTTTGTACACAATGTTTATTTTAATAAAAGTTGTCAAAACTGTTATAGCATACTAAATATATTATAAAATCACTTAAAATTACATAGAAGTAGTACATTTTAGTGTGAAAACACAAAACATAAGAAAGTGTATCACTAATATTAGTTTATATAACTTTTTTTTTAATGAAAAACTTTGAAGCATAGCATAATCTTTTCACATAGCAATTGAAAATTTTCTTGTAAAATTTCTTCATAGTTTCAGTTTCGTTCAGTTGAGCTACCATCTGCTGGCGATTTCAAGAACTAAGAACACTAACAAACATTACGTGACAATAAAAACGACGTCATTAGAAGTGATCCCGAATTTAAAGAAACAAAACTATGTCACATTAAATGACTGTAACGGGGCTAAAAGGGAGGGGTTTTTATTTTATTAAAAAATTTGTAGATTCATTTCATCAGTGTGGCCAG
Organism: Magicicada septendecula; assembly: GCA_034769895.1. Classification (NCBI taxonomy): domain Eukaryota; kingdom Metazoa; phylum Arthropoda; class Insecta; order Hemiptera; family Cicadidae; genus Magicicada; species Magicicada septendecula. Next base: position 245,390,129 of record CM068376.1, on the reverse strand, counting down.
CCACGTGTTGAATAAAAGCGTTGTTCAAACAAAGGAACAGTACGGTGTAGCGGTACAATGGAATGAGTCGTGTTTTCCACAACAGTTGACTTCTCAGAACTTTAATACGGTGTAATGCGCACAAACGCACTAACATCTGCGGAGCGCATAACCGACGCTAAACAAAAGTCGCACAAAATGGCTTGGTGTGAATTTGATTCAACAACGTGCTTGGGAGATGGCGGAAGTCTTGACGAAATCCCGCCTACCTGTGTGACGAAACCAGTGGACACCAGATTTCGTCGACGTCCAACACACGGGAGGTGCACGTGTTACCTGAACAACGACAAAGACTTTAATGCATAAGGCATTGCTTTCCGTCTTGTCAAAAGAACCTGGGTAGTGGGGTAGTTGATAGACGCTACTCGCAGTTCCTCACCGACGCTGGCCTACGCAGGCAGCCCGCCAACTAGGGCTCAACAATAGAATTTCAGTATCAAGTAAATGTGAGTACCATTTTCAAAAAGTGCGGAAGTGAGAACAGTTTTTCGGAAGAAAATGAAAATCGTAAATTGTTTCGGACAAATAGAACTAATTTTGTAAGTGAGGTGCCACGTTGCCGGCAAGGGTACTGCGTAATGTATCCAACAAGTATATAAGTAATCTTGAGTAAAAAATGGGGTCTATCTAAGTAAAGGGGTAAAAATTTTAATGGTGTGAATGTGTGAATGAGCAGGCTGGGCGGCCTACCTTAAGGTAAGATGTTTAATATAATTGTAGTATATCCAATCATGTTATAATTTATTATAAGAATGTTTTATTTATTTTGAAATTTTGGCCAGAAGTAATAGACTGATTAAAGAGGTAAAGAAATGAAGAAGTAATAACGAATATGTTAAAAGTTTAAAGGATTTAATAAAATTTAATTTGTTTCTCTTCCTCAATGCGAGTTGTGTACTTTATTAATACAGCCTTGAAATCACTCTTGCATTTCAACGTTCGTGTAATGAACTCTGGGCTGAGAGGGCAAAATAAGGTGAGTGTAAGATGAATAATTTTTATGATTTTAATTATATTAAAAAGGTAATTAACGTAACATGACATGATTGGCACTCTATAGAAGTTTTTTTACCACGTCAAATGACATGATTGGCACTCTATGAAAGTTTTGTCACCACATCATTTGATGTGATCAGCACCCTAAGTGTTAAGATTATTCAGTTGTTGCTGCTGGATAGTCTTACTGTCAGAAATGTCAGGTTATACTCTGCATGATAATAGCCACTAAGGTTTTGACTGAATAGCTTTCATGTGAAATATTAAATTCATCCATATTGCTCCATGAGTGCTGGACAACGTACAAGTCCATTTCCAGACAGAGAGGGCTTTTGAGATTATCTGTTGGATATAATTATTTATACCAAGGGAGTGTCTGTTGAATGCCTAGGACCTCCATTGATATCACAAGTAATGTTTTTGTTATTCAGCTCTTAGTACAAAAATGCATTACATCAGATAAAGCTTTGGATTTAGGAATTGGTGTCAAGGAAGTGAAGACATAACTGAACATAAAGTAGTAAGGTAGGCAAAGAAGGGAACAGTAAACACCAAAACACCATTACCGTTTACTTAGGTGTCCACAATGATTGATTGCCATTTAATCAATTTGACTGGAAGTGAAATAAATAGAAATGTCAAGATTGGCTACATTTCATCAAACATGAATTTAGCTGACAAGTAGTTAGTTATAAGTAGGCTGGCCCAAGTTTGTACAGTCTTTGTGTTTTGTTTGGTAATTCATTTTCTGAATAATCGTCACTAAGGATGATTCCTAAAGCTATGGTCAGTGGTTACTGAGGAACAACACAGCTCTGAAGTCTGAAAGTTTTGATAAAAGTTGAGACTGATTATGGAAACTTAAAATTTTTAATATAGAAAAATGTAATCATTACACTTGTATAGGTGGTGGTGTTGTATAGTGAGCAACTTGTCTATATATAGACAGCGGATCGTGTGCGTACAGGATACTTTTGAATCCATAAACCCCACTATACGGCCAGTTTGAGGTGCGTGTATTTTGTCAATTTTAGTCTCATTGAGTTGAAAATATCCTGATACAGTTTTATGTGCTGAATGTGAAGAGTATTGTGTAAATACAAATATCTTTGTGCCAAACTACAAACCAAGATGTTAACTTTCCTATCAAGTGTTTGGTTATGAATCAGTATGACTTTCCTGGCACTTGTATGATTTGTTCACAGAGCAATTAAATATCAGCATCCTTTGATTTCCTAGATAAATAATTTCAGCACTATTCATGTAAATTACTTCTGATGTATGTTAATCCAGGTATATCCAAGGGACAAAGGGAGCTATAGCAAATATGTATTCAGCTGCAAATATATACTGGATAAAATAAAATTTTTTAATCTATTGAATATTAAAAGTTAATATAAAAACAAATACTATGAAATAAATAGTACTTTACCCACATAGCCATTATGTTGATAGGCATTATAAGCATGGAACCTGATAACTGCCATGTGAGGGACTGAGAAAGTGAGGGAGCTCAAATGTTTATGCTAGAGAGAGAGAGAGAGAGAGAGAGAGAGAGAGAGAGATAATACACGACTTCAGCTTGTCTCACTTCCACCAGATATTCAGTTTGGAAGAACTGTTTTATATAATTGTCTTAACCTTTCTATTTGTAAATGAATGAAAGACACACACACACAAATGTTGAAAATTTAGCCTCCCCCCTTTGGACAATTCTGAATCCCCCATGGGTATATCACCATATCTTCTTAACAAGATTCATTACGTTGGTATGCTTTGAACTAGAAAGGTGATAATTTAGAGTGTATGTACCTTAAATAGTCTGGATAATCAGCATGGAAATTATTTATATCCCACTCTTAATATACTGCAGTCGCTGACTTGTTGAAGACATATTGGACAGCTGATTTACAGAGCAACAGGCTCCTTATAACTGGCTCTAACAATCTTGTTACATATTTGGTGCTGCTTATTTATACAGTGCCCAGGTGTCATTGGAAAAATCGTAGATTCATTGCTAATCATGGTTGAAAAAATTCAAATCTTACAGTGTTGTACTTACCTGCTGTGTCCAGAAGTTTTAAACAATAACTCTTACAGTGATTTGAATCTTTTTTTCTTCTATATATTGATTATAATTTTTTAAGTGTTTCAAAAGATAAGTTACAATTTTTCATGTTTTTTAATTAATATTTTAAAAACTATTGCATAAATCAAATAATTGTTCCATCACTTCTGAAAACAATGTGTGAAGTGTGTGTTTGCAAAATTACAAATTTCCTATCAATCACAGAAGTCTCAGAAGGGTACATTGAATCTGAAAATGTAATGTTGTTGGGAAATCGCATTTAAAGTATATATATAAGGACTGCCCAGAAAGTAACTTAATATTTTAGAATAAGTAATAAAAAAAATGAAAGAAACATTTTTTATTTACACACTTGAAAACTACATTCTTAGACTATTTTTCCACATAGTCTCCATTCAAGTTCAAACACTTATCGTAATGATTTACGAGTTTTTGAAAGCCCTCATCGTAAAAATGTGCTGCCTGCGATTTCAGCCATTCATTAACGCCTGCCTTCAGCTCTTCGCCATCTTCAAAGCGCTCCATTGCCAGCCACTTTTTCATACGCATGAACAGGTGATAATCGCTCGGTGCCAGATCAGGTCTGTATGGGGGATGACTGAAAATCTCCCATCCAAATTTTCCCAGAAGTTCTTGCGTTCATGCTGCTGTATGCGGTCGGGCGTTGTCGTGGAAGAACAATACCCCGGAGCTCAACTTACTGTGTCGCTTGTTTTGGATTGCTCTCCGCAGCTTTTTTAAGGTTTCACAGTAAACCTTGGAGTTGATTGTGGTACCCCGTTCCATAAACTCTACCAGGAGAACCCCTTTTCTGTGCCAAAAAACTGTCACCATCATTTTCCTTGCTGACAAGGTCTGCAAACACTTCCTCGGTTTTTTGGATGAGCAAGTATGGCCCCATTCCATGGATTGATTTTTTGTTTCACAATTAACGTACCTAACCCAGGTTTCATCGCCCATTACAATACGGTCCAGTAGAAAATCACCACCAAGAAATGACAATGCTGATGCCATCCGCTGGTTTTTGTGCTTTTTTGTAAGCATTTTCTGGACCAATCGCGCACAAAACTTATGGTAACCAAGCTTTATCATGACAACTTCATGAAGCAAACTACGTGAAATTTGAGGAAACTCATGTGATAGCTCAGTAATCCTAAAGCGGTGATTTTCACGGATTTTTTATTGATTTTCTCCACCAGTTTGTCAATAAGAACACTCGGCCGGCCACTTCGCTCATCATTTTGCACATTGGTGCGGCCATTTGTAAACATAAGACACCACTGCCTTACTCCTCCCTCACTCATAACATTCTTCCCATACACCTCACATAGTCGCCGATGAATGTCCACCGGTCTGCAGTTTTCTGCTTGCAGAAATCTTATTACTGAGCGCACTTCACAGCTCGCGGGATTTTCAATCGCAGCACTCATTTTAAAAATTATTAGTAAAGCACAGAAACACAAGACAAACTTATACCGGCCCCAGCTGGATGCGTACTGAGTCACGCCACCCAGTGTCACCAAGATGGCGGTGCTAGCCCCGCCCCATCACTGCCCACACTGAAACGTAAGTTACTTTCTGGACTGCCCTCGTACATTTTTATACAGTTATAAAATGAAACCATCTGTTATGATAAAACTATTCTCCAGTTATTTATAAACAGCTATTTGGTGCCAGCATAAACAAAACAAATAAATTTACCTATTAAAAATAATACAATTACTGGTCTTCAGAATTTTCAAATTGTCACATGTTGAATAAATTATTACATGTTTTCAAACAGTTGAATAAAAATTGCATGTTTGTGTCTTATGGCAATATAGCTGTTCTGAAAAAGTGCTATAAAATATTTACTATCCATCAGGTTTAATTATACCATTTTAGTTAAAAACATCATGAAGAAAACATAACTTTTTTATCTAAAAGTGATATTTTTTACCAAAATGCTGTTCTGACTCTCCTGAAGTTATTGTGTGTGTGTGTGTGTGTGTGTGTGTGTGTGTGTGTGCGTGCGTGCGTGCGTGTGTGTGTGTGTGTGTGTGTGTGTGTGTGTGTGTGTGTGTGTGTGTGTGTGTGTGTGTGTGTGTGTGTGTGTGTGTGTGTGTGTGTGTGTGTGAACACCCATAGAATTGTCTGTTTATTGATATCACAGTAGCTTTATAACATTGCTGGAGATATGTATTGTCTCAGTAATTTCTTCAATGAAATTTAAGACTTAATAAGCAAAATACTAGGAACTGTTACTGTGAGCTATGCTGCATACACCAGCATCATCTTCCAGATTGCTGATTGTTATTATCATTAGTTGGTTGCTTCTTTGATGTGGCTATTAGCAAAAAATATTCTTAACTGTTAGAAGATGATATCATTAAATTATATCAAAACCAAACTTTTTAACATTGACAGGTCGCTGACATTTATAATATTGGCAACAGTTGATGTTAGTTGATAGCAGAACTTGATTTGAACATTTTTTGTTTTCTGTGGTGATGTTGCATACAGTCAAAGCCTGATTCTCATTCACAAGAAATCCTGGAATCTGTCAGTCATTTTAGCTACTCTCTTATGAAAGTACTCTCATCACTGCCAAGTCTTTCAGTATTGATACCCATAGTGTTTGTCTTGTTTTGAAGATATGGATGAACACAATTTTTTTAAATTTGCATTTATCTTTTCACCATTATATAAGATAGAGAGACATAATTACTTAGAAAGATCTATTGATATAATTATACTGCACATTTAATATTATCGTAAACACTAGCAGTAACTTTTGTTGTGAAAGTTTTTGCAAGTATTGTTAACCTTTTAAAATTGTCCATCATGTTCTCAATTTATTCTGAAAACAAGTATACTGATTTGGAAAAAGTGTACTGTATACTACAATTTGTTATTGGCACTACATGAAAACAGCTACCAAAAATTTTGGTGTCAGCATTTTTGCTGCTGCAGTAGTTTGCTACTTTCCAAGTGTAAACACTTTATAACTACTTCAGTGGCTTTTTTCGCTATAGTTGATTTGGCAGTTTATAACATTAATTAGTCAAATTCACTTTAGTGCACAGATCAGTCATAATTTTAATAACAGGTTTACTTTATTGTAATCTCAGTATATTATTTATGGTTCTTACAACTAAAATGTAAATGGTTCTTAGCTTAAAATGTTTGACTTTTACAGCTATTGTTATTATAGCTGTTACAAAAAAACTGTATATTTTATAAACAGCAATAATTCCTTTTTTTAATTGTCTTCTGTACAGAGGCAAAGTGTTTCTTTAGAGGTTTTTTTTTAGTACTCAGTAAGTGAATATTATATAAGCTGGTGCTGTCATGACACTTATTTTACTAAATTGTCTTGGTTGTTTTGTGAGTGTGTACTGTACTCTTGGGATATGGTTCTTGTTTTGCTTTCTGGATGTGGAGGAGTGTTGTTCTCAGTCAGAGGTTTGGCTACATCTGCTGAAGTCCCTCTTCAGTGGTTGTGAGAGCTTACCAGTGACAACAGTGAAGTGTATAGCTGAGAAACAAATACACTTAAATTTATTCAGTTTAAATACCTGCTAGATTGTAAACAATAACTGTTTCAGCATATTTGCAATTCTGATGCCAGTTAACAATGATTTGCTAGTGATGAATATAATCAAATAATAGTAGTTATAATTTGATAATACCAGAAACCTAAATTTTAATTATCAATTATTGTCACACCGATTTATAAATAAATAAATCTCCTATGTCAATAGGAGTCAGCATTGAGTCAGCAGTAGACACTATAGAGTCATCCAGAACTACCTGGCAAAGACTATTTAATGCATATTCTTATCGCTTTCGAGTTGTTCTCTAATCATCTAGAAACTTTTTATCAACATTACATGACAGAAGTATCCTTGCCTGGCTGTACAAAGTCATCAAGTTTGGATAGCTGCAGAATCGACATTTCTATGAACTATTATGGTGGAATGTGCAATACAGATTTGTGTGTGGTTATAATTGGAGATAAATGGTGCATTATTTTTGCAAAGCATCAAGTTTGTTGAGTGGCCTAGTGAATTTCATTTAAGTTTGTAACTATTATTATTTTTCCAGATAACTGTACAACTAGGGGAATTATTATGATACAAATGTGACTGATTTAGAAAGGTATTAATAAAACTGGTTAATATTGATTTCTTTAGCAACCCAAGACCAGGATCGACATGGTTTTCATAACAAAATATATATAAAAAACACTAAACCTAGGATTCTATTTTAAAAATATAATGGCCTATAATGAACAACTGAGCGTGTCCTTCCACCTTTCCCCCCTCCCTAAACAAGCAACTGTAGCCTTATTTAAAGCTGCATTAACGTATTTCTTCAAGAGCAGCCTTACACTTTAAATATGCATTAGCTGGCCTGCGGTAAGGAGGGAAAGCTAATGTGGACCTCTGCGTGACCTATAAATAAGAGCATCTGCCGTTGTCAAGTCAGTTACATGAGAGATTTCTTTAGCGGAGATCGAGTGTTTGTAGAAGTTTTAAAGTGAAGTGTTGTTGTCTTATAATTAGTGCGGAATTCTTTATAGTTGACATTATTATTGCATGTGGACAGATTTTCTGTAATTGTTGTAAGAGACTATCTGGTTGATTACAATTTATTAATTGTGATAATTAAAGCTGGTAATTAGTGACTTCATTTGTGTCTTGTTTGTTTTCCACTATACCATATGACGATTAGTGAGACTGTTGTAACAATATATATAAACATAAGTGAGTGATGTACTTATGATACTGTGATGATGATTGCACATAATGTTGTCTTTAAACACTGGCATAACTAATTGAACATTTGTTACTCTGAATTTCAATAACATCTTCAATAAAGAAAAAAATAAAACAATACTTGCATATAACAACTTTCCAAGTTTACAATTGTCCAACACAATACTGCAACAAGTAATATAGTTACCAGTTGCTAATGTCTGCAACTGGTGAATCAGCAAATATTATGGCAACAATTGACAACACTTTACACTAAACTGCTATCAAATGATGTGAGCTGGCCACTTCCAAAACACCTCTACTTATACTCAGCCAGGCTGGAGGTTTTACTTAGTAAGGTTACAAAAGTATCCTAGGTGCCAGTAAAATAATCAACTAGCCTCTAGAAGGCATAGAAACCTTCAAAGCCTTTGAAGTTGCAACATTAGCCTACCTTTTAAACATTACAACAGATCAGTGATTCACAAGTTGTCTATATTTATGTGTAAGACTTCCCCTTCTAAAGTCTGTCACAAACTGGCAACTTGTCTTTTATGCTCTTTGGTTAAATTTTGTCTGTGGAAACTCCTTTACCCATTTCCAAAGCACTTTCACTGTTCCCCACAAAGACTTCTTCAGTTCCATTCCGTTTTATCAATTCACCACCCCCTCCAACTCATATTTGACATCATCTCCAGCATCTTTGGTAATCCTATAACAAATGTCTTCCTGTCTCTGAACTGCTGGTATTTTTGGTATGTTTTCCCTTCTTTTTTCTACATTTTGTTTGCTTGTGCACAATTGTTCAATGAGTACTTGCTTTAAGTGAGGAACTGCGTGACAACCACAGTTGACTTCTCAATCACCTCTTCTGCCATAACAGTAATTGGTAATTCATTGACCTGTTCCTCTCATTTCTGAATCAAACACCAAGGGGTTCTCTTCTCTCCACTTGTTGCCTCCTTCTTCAGCCACTGCTATCTGCCTAATCAAATGACTGTCTGCCACTACTATTCCAGCTATACAGAACTTTATCTTCTGTTGGCCAACCCTTAGAATGGTATGTCTTAAAACCACTATACATCCAGAGGCGTGCTGAATATCCACGAGGTATAGAACGCCTAATCAGAACATCACAACATGTACTGATGTTGTACATGGTGTGATAACATCTGCAACAAGCACTTGGTGGCTTACTTTGAAGAGACTCAGATATAATCTTTGTCAGCCTTTCATATCACCATAACAAGGCAGATCACATGGTAAAAGATCACATTTAGGCTGGAGGTGACTCATTACATAGGGTGCATAATGAATGCTGTAGCACCAATATCAATTGTAAGTACAGCTGACTACCTTCAACAAGTCAATAATCAACCATGTTCTCTTGGATCCTTTGAAGTGTAGAAATTTTGTTCTCTTAAGAGACTTTACTCTTCCAATTGATTTGTTCACGGGCTTCTCTCTATTGTTTTTAGTCTCCCAACAATCTGTTTGAGGATGATCATGCTTCCCACACTTTCAGCACTTGAGCCTCTTGTCTTTTTGCCATGGTTTAAGAAATCTTTGTGGTGCTATTGGCTTCATAAAATTTTTCTTGAATCATCACTATCTTCTGTCCACTGTAACATTAATGTGTTGCTGGGGCATTTTGACTACAATGCAGTGGCATAACTTTATTAAAGTAGATTTCACCAACTTGGCAACTTCAAACTGTAGGGCATGAACAAGAGCATCTGAGCCATTCTGATACTGTGCTATTTGTAACACTTATTGCTATCTACTATCTCTTACACCATCAGTAAATGGAAGGAGAGCACTCTATGGTCAGAAGCCCTTCAATTATTTATGATAAGCCAGTCTCTCTATCAATCAACATTTGTTTCAAAGTCCTGAAGGCTTTCCCCAAAACGCTTTCTTGCATATGCTGATGACTGTACCATTATTCTAAAGCTTTTTTAATTCAGTTTAGGTGTTCTGGTTGTAAGGTGGAAATTTATGTATTTGTTCTACAGCAAGGCTTTTTAAAGGGAGAATGAATTAAATCATCAGTTCATTTTTTTCTGTCCATTGGTTTCCACATTCCACAGCTTAAATTTGCCAGATGTAAGTTCACCAATGAGTGCTTCCATCTAGTGTCAAGACCTTGGCATTAACTGGTCTGACTTCAGGCAAAGTCATTTTCTCTGTTATCTTATTGTCTGTTTGTTTCTCTATTTTTATTATCCATACTGTCAGTTCAACTGCTTATTTTGAAGTACATGACTGTACTTTCATTAATTGCTTCATTTCGCTTTTAGTTTGCTCCTTTATCTTTGGTCATTTACTCTTTTATACTTGGCATAGATTCTTACATTTTATATAATCTTACCTCTTGCCCACTCATATCACCATGTAAATTGTCCAAATCACAGAATATGAAACTCAACTCTGGTCTTGTATCACTTTTGCTTCTGTATCAATGCTTTTATGTCTTTTGTTCATGCTTCCAGCTTTCTGCTTCCTGATTACATTCTACTTTTTGTCATGGATAATTGGTTGGTATCCATTTTTCCTTCCTTTTTTTTTGTAATCGCTGATCATGCACACTAAAGTCTTTATTATATAACTGTTCTCTGGTTTGCACTGTTAAAGGTCCTACTTTGCATTTTGCTACTTGTAAAGTCATCTTTATAAGACAGTTGTATATTCTGTAACAGTGGCATAAATAAATGAACACTAGAGAATTTTTTACTATCAACTTTAAAGACAGTTTCATTAAAAAAAACATTTGTGTACAGCAATTTCCCGAGTTTATAAATGTCCACACACAATTATCAACAGGTAACACTGTACACTGTATTGGAATCGAACAATTGCTCTCGATTATAACTAGCCAGCCACTTCCAAATAAACACCACTGTTTATACTTGGCCAGGCCATGGGTTTTATATAGTAAGGTTATGAGATTGTCTTAGATGCTGGTAGAATAATCCAGGGCCGTATTTATGGGGGGGATGAACAGGACCAGCCCCCTCAGAGGGTCGAAAAAGTTAATTAATTTTGTTATCTTATAATTTTTAGGCTGTGTTATTATTTTTTCAGCTGTGTAGGCTAATCTAGTAGCAACTCTTTTTTAAATATACAAACAGATTTATTACACATCAGTATCACATACATTTGAAATATGAAATATAGGAAAATCAATTCAGACAATAAGTATCGTGTAAACAATGTTTCAGTAACGCATGTTTTTATCGTGTTATTACCATTTACTTTAATGTGACTGATTTCAGGATGTTATTTCATGTTTTTCAGCCACTTTAAAGATAGTAGTGTTGATTAGTCTTAACTTGTTTTTTTCTTTTGTATCGACTCATCCCTGGACCACCCCCAAGGTCAAATTCCAGTTACGCCACTGGAATAAGCAACCAGTCTCTGGAAGGCATAGAAACTTCCACACAACTTGAAATTATGACATTAACCACCCTTGTAAATAACAGAGACTTATTTACACAAGTTGCAAATCTCATAGGAACAAGAATATTGTTACGACTGTCTCCTTGATCGTTGTAAGGCACAGTGGAAAAACAAAATACAAGACACACCAATGAAACAACTAATAACCACTTTTAATTATCACAATTAAACAGTTCATAATCAACAAGATAGTCTCTTACAACAAATCAAATAAGAATTGTTCACATGCAATAATAATGTCAACTAATACAGTCTAGCACAATTAAAAAACATAACACTTCACCACATTACTTAGAACTGCACTGGAATAAATCACCACTAAAACTGAAACTAAGTGTTGCTGAGTGCTTGTATTTGTACCCCACTGGTATTCCACAATAATCCATACTACACATCAACAATGCTACTAGAAAACACTAGAGTGAATTGCTTGCTGCCTTGAACACGGTGTGCGCAGACTGGTGAAATCTGGATCAGTCTCGGCTATGGATGCGTGACAAGTGTCACATAATTGTCCTTCGTCTCAAAGTAGCAGCAATATGTACGCACACACACATTATAGCTGGGCTCCGCTGGAATAGCCGAGAAACACGTAGCATGTTCTGTAATGTCATAACAATATGTTTTGATTTCTAAAAATTGAAATCATTGTTTTTCATGACATTTTAGTGAGGAATCATGGACTTCAAAGATCATCCAAGCATGAGATATGTTTCTGTTCCTATGTATCATCAGTAGTTATAACATAAGTGCAATTCAAAATTATCTCTTGCCTTTAAAACACAATCTAGAATACAAAGGAAGATATGTCCTACTAAAGTGAAGGGCTAGATTTCTATTGAATGACTGGTAGTCCCACAGAGTAATATTTGTGTCATCTTTATGACATTTTATATTATATTAATACCAAACATCATCATATTTCTTGTAAGTAATAATCCAGAGGCCCATTGTGACTGGGGATCACAACTGCATCACTCAAAGGATATTAACCTCAAAGTATATTGGCAATGGAGGAAACAGTGTAGAGCATGCAGCATAAAATGGGGCATGTGTATTGGTGTAACAAGGTTTGTTAAGACACTGCCTATACCAAGCTCATATTCTCTGATCGAGAGAAAAGCCAAAACTGACACTGCAATAAATAAACAGTACAGTGTGAGATTTTGACAGGATATACCTGTCTTAACACTTTAGAGAACTTATGTAGGCATTGTGATTTATTTGTGGCCCTCGTATTGAACTATAGACCTGATGACAGATATGAATGGTGATTTCGAATTATGCAGTGGGCAAACACCTCATTGTGAGGATAACAAAATTTTAATTCATTTTGCACATGTGCAGATCAGTCTTGTATGGTATTTCGTAGTGTGTAGATTGGTTACAAGACTGGCAAGAAAAATTACAAGTATGCAAGTATTGTTGTGGAGTGATGATATGTGACACAGAGATAATTTGTGAGTGAAATAGCAAACTGTTTTCACATTACCTCTTCCTAGTCACCTGTGGAGGATTCTGAACTATTGAGTGGGGGTAATTCCTTCATACACTACACATATTTCATCACTATGAGGTTTCTAAAAACATGAAGTTTGAATGGAAAGCTCTACAGACTAATTAGACAGTAAGTTTAGACTGTCTAATGTCCAAATTAACTTATTTGGACAGTAAGTTGAAATAATTATTCATTAATTTTACCTCTGGAGTAAGTTACAAATTATTCACTTAACCTTTAGTAAATACATTTTTAAACTGAACACAGCTCTGAGCCTGCCCCACAGATTTTTTTTTCAATAACTACATCAAATGTTATAAAAATGACAAATCAAAGAATATCATTAATTATTTTAGGTACAGTTATTTCAAGTAAACATAAGTACACCCAGTCTCAATTATAAATAATACAAAAAATAATCTAGTAAAATATGCAAGATATCTAAATGTAAAATGCATATCTAAATGTAAAAAAATATACAAACAATGAACCAACTAGTATAGGACAAAATAATGCTATTTTATTCCCATAAAAAATTCAATTGAAATTCAGTAATGTGTAATTTGATTTCATCTTTGATGTTACCAAATGGGTGTTTGTTCAACAGTGGCTTCTGTCGTGTTTCCTTAAAATTATTGTAACCAATTCTTTGAGTTTATCCAGTTTTATATGAATATACTCAGGTAGTCTTTGTGGAAAGAGATAATTATCTGATCCACTATATCACGTTTTCTGCAGTTTTCAAGGTGTGGGCTTCACTGGCTACCTACAATCCTTAAAATGTTAAAATACAGTATTTAAAATTTTTTTATTTATTTCTGCCAAAGAAGAACAATTAAGAGAATTTGTAAATATATGTTTACTTAACCTGTATATACTTATATATGAAGGTCAGCACTCTAATCCTATTCAGATTTCAGAATGGAACTAACTGGTATATGGGGAAAGTGGGTGGAAAAGGTAATTCTAAGTCGCTGTACCTAAGAAGGGACTTCCAAAGCCAGAGACTGTTTAGACAGGACAGTTTCCCATAAATGGAGGTGCACAAAACAGCTGATATGACTGAGAGCGGCTGGGGACGCATTCTGTCAAAATTGACATACAAATGTTATTGATGGTGATAAGAAGAAGAACAGCAACAACAACAATGATGGATGATGATAATATATTATTAGGGTAGAAAAGTTTGTTTTGAAAATTACTGTACATGTGCACATAAATGTAATTGAGTTATAAAAGCAAATGCTTTAAAAGAATAATAAGAATCCTAATAAGTTACATTATTCTATGCATAGTTCTTATGTGAGTTTCATTTCAATTTTTAACAAAACAACCAGTTATTAACGTTAAACCCAAAATTAATGGTTTATGTTGTTCAAGCACACCAGTTATGTTACAGTGTTTGCCTCACAAAATAAGACTGGTACTTGATGTATACTAAATTTCCCATTATATTGTTAAATATGACCCATGTAATATTCTATTTAGTATTCGTGGACAAAACATTTCCCAGTTTCCGTCTGTACAAATGTCAGTAAAAATGACCTCACTAGCCTGTCAGAACCACATACTATCTTATCAACACATGATAACTATGAACACGTGTAACAATTTCCTTCTTAAGTAGTTAACACATTTATTAAATGGTAAACAATAGTGATAAGGCCTGTCACCTGTTTACACCATTATTTAACCTCGTATCAGCAATAGACAGTTTAGCTTCCTGCTCTTGAGATTCTATGCTAGTACTGTTTATGTTTACAAACAGATAATCAAGTGTATGTACAAAGGTGAAGTACTATGAAACATGCATGAAGGAGCTTCATAAATTAACATTATGGAAATCATGATGTCTGAGGCACAATGTGATAATGCCTAAAGTTTGTGTTTGTGTGTGTGTGTTATAGAGACACTGCTACTTCAATCAAAAGTGAGTACAAATTACCCATCCCACCCACAAATTCCTGTATTCATTGATATACAGAAAGAATATTTCCTGTGTGGAAAAACAACGACAGAAAAAGTATTTATACTATTCATGACGACACTACAGTCTTATATTTTGACGATGCAAAACATTCCTTAATCTTTATTAAAAAGGAAATTATTTCTCACCTACAAAATATGTTTGTTGTGACTTACATGACATGGCTATGACATAGTTCTGTACACCATTGTACACGTTACTACAAAACGTCTTTTACTTTGGCAGAAATTTTTCCTCGGCCAAGAAAATGTGCATCATACAAAAAAGATTGTTTGGTGTGTCCATTGAATAGTCATGTTTGTTTGTCATACATGTATAACATGTTTATTTTTGTAAAAGTTTCAAATAGTTTTATACCGTATTTACAACACTTATTAATATTTTATACAAAGATGATGTCCTTCAGAGAGTTCACTAAATATTCATGTGGTCTGTCCCAGCATTTTTAACCCTTATTTTAAAAAAACACAGTTTCTTGGCATCCTACTCCTTTAAAAAACAATAAAACTTTAATGTACAAAATACAGACCTTTATTACATTATCATAGCTGTAATTGGTAACAAAATGCAAACCTTTGTTACAGAAGGTTTTGTCATAGCTGGCAAACCTTTTGTCATAGCTGTACAGAAGGTTTTTATCAATTCTGCAGTATCACTTGGCCTTATTATCAAAATGTGCTTTTATATTCACACTTTGTATTGAAATTTTGAAATCTCAGTGCTCATTTTGTTGTATACGGTATGTGCATTAATGTTATCATTGAAATTAACTTTAATGTTGTGGAGAAATGCAGTGATTAAACACCTCTATTCCAGCTGCAAGTTTTAGATTGCAGTAGATTTTTGTTTACGTGTCTTTTATTTTCCAGCTCAAGTTATGCTGTTATATGCTGGGAGCTTGCAGAGGACACATTGTGATATTATCTGCCTACAGAGATAAATCAAAATGTGCAAGTGTTAGATGGTTAATGTATGTTACCATTGATATTTGAGTTAGTTGAACATGCCACATAACATGGCACGTTTCTGTTGTGAATTCTTACACAGTTAGAAACAATATTTCCTTTCAGTGGTCTTATGTCATCCCATTATCACAATACCTCACCAAAACATCAATACACATAAGGTATATTTAGTACACTGGAATTTGTGTTTGTTGTAAGCATAGATGGTGCCAGAGTCTAAAAAAAGGCCCTTCTATTAAGAATGGGTGGTTTACAAACTAGGGAACTAGTGTAGATGTACTCCCTTAAAAGTATTCTTACAACAACGGTCTCACTGATCATTATATGGTACAGTGGAAACAAACACAGAAACCAATGAAATCAATAATTACAAACTTTAATTAATCATAAATAACAGTTTGTAATCAACTCGTACAATAATTCAACTTAAATTTGTCCACACACAATAATAATGTCAACTACAAAGAATTCCGCACTAATTATAACACAACAACCACTTGATATCATTTGACAAATCGCCCAACATAAACCGATTGAAGCCACAGCTGCTGCCTATATAGCCTATATTCCTCAGATGTTCCATAATTTGTGTCAACAAGCATTCGAAAAAACTAAGGCGTACTTTCGTGCGCCCTTGGCAGAAACACACACCTGCTTGCCTGGCCAAGTAATATTGGAACGACGCTCTCCATTGTTCGATTCTGTTGTTGCAGTGTTTCCAGAAATAAAGTTAAAAATAAGGCCTAGAAATTTTGTTTTAGTTTCAAAAATGCTGACAGTACTAGGTTGACAATAGAAGTTATTGTCATTGAAACTGGCCCATAAATTAAGGGGTTCAAAAGCTCAAGTTTTTAAATCTTCTTCTATGGCGTCACAGTTCAAAGTCGAACCTTAGCTTCCATAATCATCCACCTTGGGCACTCTCTTAAAATAACAAGACAGAAATTCTTTACAGATTATGAAAAAGGCCTTTACTGTAAGTACAATACAATGAAAAGTTTTGTTGAGTCTGTCATCAGATAGACACAATTTTAATAGATTTGTATTGGTATTTTAACAAAATGTCTTGTCATCAGGACGGGTGCGTATGACCAAATAATTAACAATTAGTACACATACCATGAGTGTTGTTATGTGAGCGCGCGCGCGCGCGCGTGTGTGTGTGAGAGAGAGAGGGGGGTGTTTTCTAGGCGCCTTCAACTACGCGATTATTCTTGATGCATAATTCAGAAAGAGGTAGTCATTTCGTAACCTGGGAGGGTATAAATAGTGGACTCGGATGTAGCCAGTCAGTCCTTGGGACTGCGATTCACTGTGCTTTTAGTGATAATTGTGTGCAGACATTGTCAAACACGACGATGTGTGCAATCATAGTAACATCTGATGTTCATAATTCTGGAAAAGAAAAAAATTAGAGGTGAACAAACTGTAAACTGACAAAAAATAGTATTTTTAAAAATTAATTACATGTGAGCACAAACGGACCTAACGTCTGACAGGCAGACGGAAGTGCGTACAGCGTCCCGGTACGTTTGCGTTTCCGAGTCACAATGGGGTGAAAATCAGTTTCGTACCGTCCTGTGTTCGCAGGACAAGATGTTGGTGGTTGACCTCACATCTGAGGTGGCTTCCTTAAGGATCTGCCATTCACGGACATATGTGGCAGACGCGATCGCCGTGTGGCAGACGCAACAATGGGGTACCTGGTAGAGGCGGGTAGCTCCCTGGTGTAACTTGCGCTAACACCAGGCCTGGACGATAGCGTAGCTTAGCCGGCTGCAGCAAGTTCTGTTATTTTTAAAGCTGATGCAATTGTCGAACTAGGGAAGCACGGATCATAGGATCAGGAAGATGGTAGACAGTGCAAACGAAACGTTTACCGGCATCTAGCTGCAGTGTCTTAGCTGTTACCGGAAGAGGAAGTTTAACTTGACGCAGAGACATTTCCTATATATACTTTACAAAATATATCTGGGAGTACCATTTATTTGATGATTGTGAATATAGTTCGATGACTGAGTTTCCAAATTATCATGGGCAGCTATAGGTGGAGGAGCGTAATATTCTGAGGGAGAGCCGTCTA
Source organism: Magicicada septendecula (assembly GCA_034769895.1). Lineage (NCBI taxonomy): Eukaryota > Metazoa > Arthropoda > Insecta > Hemiptera > Cicadidae > Magicicada > Magicicada septendecula. The sequence goes on along the minus strand of CM068376.1, from coordinate 245,372,274 downwards.
GTCAAGTTCCGTCACTGCGAGGACCGCATGGGTGTAAACAGAGGAGGTTTAGGGAGTTAAACACCACCAGAAATTTGCCACTTTGCTAAGCAAAACGTAATAGTTAATAGTCCAATTAAAGTAGGTCTAAAAATTATTTACACTGAGCGATAATAAGTGATTATGTGTATCTATAGATATTCCGTTGAAATATGGGTGGCCATAGTATTTATCCCCTCCACTTTTTGTTAAGCCCCCCCCCCCCCCGAAATGCATACCCCAATGGTAGACCAGCATATGTTTCAATAAAAGTGCTTTCTCTAAGATCAAAAATAGCATCGACAGAATTTCCTAATGCAAGGGATTCCACGCTGAACAACTTTTCATTAAGCCTTTTAACTACAACATCAAGAGCTCTGAATAGTGCGATTTAATTAATAGGTCTACAATAGGGGGACTCCGGTATTAAGGAGATTCACATAAGATTCAATAAACTCAGCCAATTATTGATTATCTCTTACTAAATGGAAAACTATGGAATTTAGTAGAAGATACGTGGGTATTAGATACTACGACGTGGCGTCTTGCTAATGTATTCCTGACAGATGCAAAAAGCCGCTATCTACATACAGAACGTTAGTTCCAAACAAGCTTTTAAATCACACCTACGCCAAGACGACAGCGTACAACTGTATCAGAATCGGCTGGGTTTGTACGCACAATAAAAAAATCCGTCAGGAGTAACGTAAACCGAAAATGGTGTAGAGATAACGTACATTGGAGACGCTATAACGCAAGCAGTAGGCCTATTAGAAGCATTGGGAACAGATCCAAAGATACGTAGAGAGTATTGTAGTAATCCATCCTTAGCGAGTGACTAAGGACCCAAGATCAAATGAAGGAAATAACATTCGCTGACATCAGTGAATGTGTGGATTCAGTAACAGTGAACGACTTGCTAACTCTTTTGCAGCACAGTAAAAAAAAAAACAAAGGGCACCAGACACTGATAGGTTGAATTTGAGCTCATAAAGTATTCATCAGCCTTACTACACGATCGTTTGTTCAATTTTATCAGTCTGTTTTGAAAGACTGGCGTATGGCAAAGATGATTCCTATATTCAAGAAAAGGTGATTGAAGTAACTACCTGAGAATCAATCTGGTTATTATTTCTTATAAATTATATGCATCTATTCTAACAAGGCGACTAAATGCAATCACATATACCGATCTTTCGGCGGTCCAGGATGGTTTCACGATCAAGTTTACAGTCACCAGGCTAATTGGAAAACGTAGAGAATGTCAACTGCCCACGGATGTCGCTTTCATAGACTTCCGAAAAGAGTTTGATAGAGTGGGCAGAGGCAGGCTCTTGGCGATAATGGCAAACAAAAGGATCCCACAACTCTTAGTCTCCTAGTGTTGGCCCGATCGATTGCGGAGTACAACAAAGGTACCCTCTTGGATAGATTAAAATATGTCTTTGCGTTTTCCTTGCCTCTAAAACTATCAAGACGTTTTGACTACCACAAAATCTTCAACTGCTGAAACCTCGCACCTGGCACCATTTTAATATTGGCTTTTGCATATTTGTTAATACTATTGGCATAGTACATTTGTAAATACTATTGGCATGAACAGGTGTTAATAAATTGACATTTTTAATGTTGTTCTGTAAAATTTTCGACATCAATTTTTTGTTGCTCTTGCGCGAGTTCACGCAGTGATTCTTTTACTTTACCATTATTTGCACATCTAGCAGCAACTGCAATATTTTGTCTGGAGTTCCCTCCTCTAGCAGTGTCAACTATGGAACTTTCGCTTTCTCAGTGTCATCACCTGGGTCGACTTCGGCCATGACATCATTCATTATGTACCGTATATTTCAGAGGTGAAGTATTGCACTCTTTGGAACGATGGAACCACAATCTGCAAATGTTGTACAAACAATCCACCTTTAATCTGTGCCCACAAAAACATTTAAATCTAAGAACATAATTACTTCCACTATAGATTTAATGCTTTTCCAACATAATACTACGACAATTACATAACGGCTTCGAAAATTCGAGAGCGTAATTGTACACGTTCCTCGACTAGCCCAGTGTGTGCGGCGTCTGTGTCAAGGTTGTGCACTCACGCAGCCTCTATACTCTAGACTGTCGGCTATGCAAATTACGTCGGCACACCGCCAGCAGTATGGAAAATTATTCTGGAACTTCTGCGGTGTATATATAAGCGTCAATGGCCGGCTTAGAGAAGTTAATTGTAGTTGGCGATTTATTCAAGTGCGGATTGGAGTATTCTGGCGAAGTGATCATTGTGTTAATTAGTGCGGAAGACTAATAGTTGACATTAATTATTGCGTGTGGACAAATTTAATTTTAATTATTGCATGGGAGTACCTTTTTTGATTTCAAATTGTTATTTGTGACTAATTAAAGTTGGTAATTAGCAACTTCATTGGTGTCCGGTATTTTGTTTTCACTGTACAATACGTCGTAACAATAGTTTCATTGATCAGAGTTGAGACAGATATAAGAGCAGAAAACAAATCTATCTTCGTTTCGTTCTACATTTTAATTTTTAGAGCATAAGATTCGACATAGTAGACACCTTTGAAAGGAAAATCCTCAGACGCTTTATAGGCCCAATACAAGAAAATGGCTCATGGAGACTGAGATACAACAACGAACTGTATCAAATATATAAAGAGATACCAGTCTCAAAATTTATAAGAATACAAAGATTGCGTTGGGCCGGACATGTTATGAGAATGGAGGATGGCAGGAACCCCAAGAGGGCTTTGCTGGGTACATGGGAGGGAACGAGACCTAGAAGTAGACCGAGGAAGAGGTGGGAAGATGGCGTTGCAGAGGACGCGAGAGACATGGGGATAAGAAACTGGAGGAGGGTTGCAGTGGATAGAGTGGATTGGAGGCGGAGATTGGTGGAGGCCAGGGCCCGACTTGGGCTGTAGCGCCATAGGAGGAGGAGGATATTCGGGTCTATCGCGTTTCGGAATGCGAATTTCGCAATTGTTATCATGTTAGGGTCAGGGAATTTTCCATTTTCGAAAACAGTTTCAGTTCCTATGTCCTTCTTTCGTTCAAAACCCGTTAAAATTTCGCGTCTTTTCCACTGAGTACTACACCTATTTAAATTGTTTTACCCGAAGCTTAAAAGCTTTTTGTTTGTTTTCGGGAGGTCATAATTCCAAATAGATTCCATTATGAGTTTCTTAATCAGTTCATTTTTTTGTAGGCGAATTAAAATCTTCATTGTTTATGCTCGTCGTATAAGCTTGCATGGCGACGTTAATGATGTGTCTCCGTGTAGGTTTCTTCCTGAACCTTTAGGTCTACAAGATTCAAGGCTACCCGCTTCATGTTCTATTCGAGGCTTCTTGTTCACAGAGGCATTAGCTGGCGTGGGGGGGCAAGGGGGCAGCCGCCCCGGGCGGCATAGCCAGGAGGGCGGCAAAGTGAGCGTAGACTTGAAAAAATTGTTTTCAGTTTATAAAACTAAAAACAACTTGTTTCTTTGATATGACTATTCTTTAAGAACTACAGAAATATAAGATTTTTTAATATAAGATTAAGAACTACAACAAGTGCCAAAGAGTTTATGAAGTCTTTTATTCAAGGAAAATCGAACCATGAGTGTCAAAATATTACAATTAACAAGGAATCAACTTGCGATCATAAAATAGATGTTATTAGCAACGAGGCTGTTGATAAATACAGTAAAGTTAACGACGTGAATATTTCAAACTGTGAAAGTGGCAAAGTACAGTTACAAGATTCATTTGGTTCTACTACCATGGATGATGTTGCATCGTGCAGTCTTGAAATTACAGGCGATGAAGGACAGAACATTACTAACAACAATGTAGACCGTGTCCCCGGTGCTTCTCTACAAGATTGCAGAGCTTGGCCAAGCGAGAAATCTCAATAATTCCGAGATATAATGGTGAATAGAGGAACTCAGTTGCAGAACAACTGGAACCATTTTCCTGAATATGAAGCTGGACGATCCTTAAACAAGTATTGGTTTGATAAAACCTTGCAAAATGGTAAAAAGGTAACACTTGGATGTGTTTTTCTCTAACTAAAAACTCTATTTTGCTTTTGTTGTACTTTATTTCCACAAAATAAAACTATCAAAGAAGCTATTTCAATAGGAAAAATGGGTTTTCGTCGTGGCGAAAGTTAAATCCCCGTATTCAGAATCATAAAAATAGTCCTTCTCATCGCTCTGCGTTTTTTGAATGGAAGGAATTGGAAGGTTCTTTAAACAAAGGGGACTTATTGATGATCTACATCAGGAACAAATGAGTAAAGCAGTTAAGACATGGAAAGAAATCCTCGAACGGGCCATTGCCACAGTACAGACTCTTGCAGAACAAAATCTGGCACTGATAGGACATCGGGAGTCAATTACTAAGGATCCAAATCCTGGAAACTTTCGGGCTTTGTTAAAATACTTGGTTAAATTTTTAACGTATAAAAATATACTCTGTGCATAACGTGTTAAAATACTTTATTATGCTTTGGATAAATAAAGCATTGACACTTCTGGAGCCGCTAACGGACAAATTGAAAGTTTGGAGGAAAGAGCTGTATGGCAATGTCGTTACTAAGACAGAGCAGGTATGTATCGAATGGAGTGTCAGTATAACAGAAAGGTTAAGAAGGAAGCGTACGATGGCAGGGAAGTATGGAGACGATTTTGCATTAACCGCTCGGCAAGAAATGCGACGTTCTCTAATAGAAATTTGGATAAACTGTCAGTTGAAATTTGAAGCCGTTTCTCTAACATAAAAGAGTTAGAAAAATTTGGGGCGTACGTAAATGATGCGGATATACATTTTAAGGAACAGCTTTCCTAGATCAATATTAAGTGCACAGTGCTTGTAAAACTGTATCCACATGACCTAAACAGTGAAGTTTAGTGACTTGAAAGACGTCATACTTTTAATTAAAAGGGAAAAAAGTTAGCGGAGAACAAAAAGACTTTACACCTCAGGGACTGCTATAATAATGTCTTCAATGAGATTAGAAGCCTACAAAATACTAGCAACAACTTTAAAAGTTTTCTTACTTTACTAGTCTCTGTGTCTTATTGTGAAAGATCGTTTAGTAAGCTTAAATTGATTAAATCGTACCTACGATCAACAATTTCTCAAGACAGGGTATCAAATCTACTGATACTTTTAACTGAAAACGAGATTGTTTCATCTTTAGATTATAGTGATTTAATAACCCACTTTGCAGCCATTAAGACCAGGAAAGTTACATTTTAAAATGTCTCGTTTTAAATATTTATTAAATATTAAAAATAAATATTAAGTGTTTATTAATGTAAGACGGAACCATTAACCTGTAATGGTAAATGATTTATTTTATTATTTTTAATGTAATTCTTTGTTTAATTTTATGTTGCTTTAGGATATTGTTTTGACGATGCGCTTTAGACCTACAAGGAATTTGCATGTTTATAGAACATTTTTACGTTATAAATTGTTTATATTACTACATTTTTTATAGTCAACATTTGTTAATATTAAATGTATACAAACTGAATAGCGGTAATATTATAATATGTAATTTCTTAATTTTGACTTAACAAATATTGTTAAGTTTGCTGAACGTGCTTTCATACAAAAATCCTTAAGGACGGGCCAACCGGGCCGTGACCCGGCCGTAGATTTTTAGAGGGCGCCAAAATAATGGATTAAAAAAATCAAGTTTTTTTCGCTTTATGATTGTTAATAAATGAAGTTGTTCTCTCAAGCAAGTTAAACAGTTTATTCTATTATCAATGAGTACTGTGTAGTACATAATAAGACAATCCAATACAAATCTTCACAAAGCGGTATTATTTGACGTATTTTGACATTCACGCTCAGCCACAAAACGGCGACAAGATCATCGCCGATCTTGTCCATGATCATTACTTAGGTAAAACAACCCAAAGTGAGTTGATTAGTTTGCTAGGATCTGAAATAAAAAATTATATCATTGAAAGAGCAAAGCAAGCTAAGTACTTGTCACTAATATTAGACTGTACGCCCGATATCAGACACCAAGAACAATTGCCATTTACAGTTCGTTTTGTTGAATGTACTGAAACAGATGTTCAAGTAGAAGAGCATTTCTTGTCATTTTTTCATATTGATGACACTACTGGAGAAGGTTTGACAATGGTCCTCTTGAAAGAAATTGAAGAGACCTGTGGGCTAGACATGAAAAATTGTAAGTGGCCAGTATCGTTACGATAATGGAGGCAACATGACTGGAAAATATAAACGAGTGCAGTCAAGAATTTTGTCAATGTTTCCTAAAGCTTTTTTCAATCCTTGTGGATGTCATTCACGTAACCTAGTAATTGGAGATGCTGTTGCTTCATCTGTAAAAAAATGTTTCTTTTTTGAAGTTTTACAACGTCTGTACGTCCTGTTATCATCGTCTACTAATAGATGGAAAATACTCAAGGAAAGTCAGTTGGCTATTACTGTCAAAGAAGTCTGTGAAACTAGATGGGAGTGTAGAATTAACAGCGCAAAGGCAGTCAGGCATCAAATGGTTGAAGTTTGTGAAGCGCTACAGGCAATGCAAGAGAAACGCATTGATCCAAAAGTGACATTTGAAGCCAAATCATTGGAAAACAATTTAACATCTTTTGACTTCATTGTCTCCCTTGTTGTTTGGCATGATATGTTGTTTCAAGTAAACTTGGTCAGTAATACCATGCAATACGCCAACAGTGACTTATCAACAGCTACAAAATCAAAATCTTCTTGGAAAGTGCCAAACATTTTTAAAAGAATATCGTGAAACTGGATACACAGGTGCTGTACCGACAGCCAAAGACATAGCTGAAGACTTGGAAATTGAAGCTGTTTACAAGAAGCAACCTGAGAGAAAGAAAAACGGCAATTTGATTATGAGTCCCCCCAACAGATCCAGAGCAGTTGTTTAAAACAGTTGTCTTTTACCCGCTTATAGATTAGGCTCTGACATACATCGAACAACGCTGTACACAACTTGAGACTCATAACCAGCATTGGGGTTTTTTGTACAACGTGCAAACTATTCCAAAATCCGAAATCTTGAAACAAAAATGTTTGAATCTTCAAAAAGTTCTTCAAGGTGAAGATAAATTAGGAGAAAGTGATATCGATGGCAACCACCTTTTTGAGGATCTTAAACATCTGGGTGTATTTTTGAAAAACTCTGAGATAAAAACTCCTGTTCAAACTTTGCAACTTATTTCAAAAAGTAACATGATTGACTGTTTTCCTAATACATATACATATATATACGTACATATACATATGTGTATATGGATTACATTGAGGGTTCTTTTAACAATTCCAGTAACGGTTGCTAGTGGAGAACGCAGTTTCAGTAAGCTCAAATTAATTAAAGCTTACGCTCTACAATGGCGCAAGGCCGCCTATCATATCTAGCAACAATTTCTAATAAAAATGACATTGCAAGCCAGTTAGATTCAACGAAAATTGTTAAAAGTTTGCTGAAGCAAAAGCAAGAAGAAAGAAATTTAACTAAACTTTCAAAAACCTAAACATATGTTTTTTATATTTTTAAAGAAAACCTTTAATGCAATAAATCTTGGTGGGACATTTTTAGTAAAAATAAACTTTACATGTGAAAAGGCGTTTGTGTTTTGATAATATCTGTATATATACTTATAATAAGAAGAAATGTACACTGACTGAATTAAAATTATAGGAAACTGTTTGAAATTGATTCTTTTTATTTGATGTTTTCCACTGGCATTGAGCGTCCATGGTAAGTTTCCACTTATATAGGTAAGTCAAGTTGCAGCTTTATTAAGTTAAATTTTAAAAACAGGCCTTAGTGATAGTTAATGGGTTTCAAGAAAAACAGGAAAAATATTTGTTAACATTTGAAAAGTTATATAGTATAAACTTTAAATTTTTTAAATAATTTCATGTAGACCTACACAATAGTTTTTTTAACTATTATGGCGGCTTAACCGCCGCCACTAGTATAAAATAGTCATGATAAAACTTGATAAAAGTATAGTGTTATTAAATTAGTACTGATAAGAAAATAACCATCACAATTGGGGGGGGGGGCAAAATTGTGTCTCGGCCCGGTCTACAGATTTGCATTTATTAAGTACTTTGTTCACTGGATGAGCCTTCATTTTTGCTCTTTTCTCCCCCTTTAATTGTTAAGGTGAGGCGGCCTACTATCTCGTTGCCCTGGGCGCCAAAAAGCCTAGCTACGCCACTGCTTGTTCAAGAATAAACGTATATCGATAGTGGTAAAATTTACTTCATTTTCACATATACACCTTCACTCACCACGTTTCCGACAAAATTCACACCACCTAACATAACAAACACTATTCCTTTCCTTCATTATAGAAACAAACCTATCCAGCAAGTCCACGATGAAAATGACTTCGCAGTTGTCCGATTCACAAACAATACTAATCTAACTTGCACATCTAACAAAACTGACATTATCCACGTTCATTAAATTAATTTAAAAATAAAACTCGTGAATTGAGATTGAAGAATTTGGAGAGTTACACCATTTTGCATCTGAAGTAAACTTTTGTCTTCCACTACTCTAACTGGTTTCAACACCTTCAGACGTCCCACTTGTAGACAATACCACGGTATCTTTAAGATGTATAATATACTCCTTGAGCATTCTATTTTTGAGCCATCTAAAATAAAAATTTGTTGATTTAAAATAAACTAAATTTAACAATCAACTTTAAAAAAGTCTTCATTACAAATTAAAAAAAAGCGTTCAAAGGAAAACATCGAAACGAATCGATAGTATGAAAACATCGCAACTGAACCATCGATGGTAAAAACATCGAACATCGAACGTTAACCGTCGATGTTTTTGGAACATCGGCCATCGATGCTCATCCCTACTGCTAAGGCTTAATGTTTCATGGTAGCGCACGCCTTATAGAAATCTTCCATCCTCAATGTGCACGTCACTTAATGTTATTCAAGTGTTCTGTAGAGTACTCTGGAATGTACTTGACTTGACTAAGGCAACACCTGCCACAATAAGCGGGAGGATGGGGCGAGGACTCTCTCGGTTATTCTAGGTGGTTTCATTAGTTTCGCTGCCCCCTCGTTAAGCCTGTTCGTCCTGAAATGGCAAATCTCCTCTGAAGTAATAATTGGCCAGGCGATCTAAGCGGACAAACTTGAATTTTCCCTGTCATTCCTGTTGAATCCGATAGGCAACATCGTTGGTCTAACATCCGTCCTTCCCAGTTGGTCTGAAGTTTAGGTGAGCGACCACGACGGCCCTTTGGGTTGAACAACCAAACCTGATCTCCTTCTTGGAAACCCACACTATTGCTGCGAATGTCATACCGAGTTTTAATTTTATCACTGGCTATCTTCAGCCGTCCTCTTATCAAGCGATTCATTTCTCGCAGTTGGTTTTCTAACCGCGAGGGATAGTACTGCGGTTCTTGGGTCTGAGTCTCAGATGATCCGAACGTTAAGTCTCCAGGAAGACGGACCCCTCCGCCCAAATATTAATTTTGCTGGAGTCATGCCGGTTGTGTCGTGTACTGATGACCTATACGCCATGAGGAATAGTGGTATACAGTGATCCCAGTCTGTTTGGTTCTTGTCAACAACCTTCGAAAGATCAAAAGCTCAAGTATCCTATTGAATCTCTCAACTATTCCGTCCGAATAAGGATGGAGAGGCGTTGTTTTGGTTTTTCGAATTCCAAGTAGACGGCATAATTATTTAAACACTCCTGATTCGAAATTCCTCCCTTGATCCGTATGGATTTCCATAGGGGCTCCATAACGTCAACAGAAGTTGTAAACTAACTCCTTTGCCACAGTGGTAACCTCCTGATTTGGAATTGCGTAAGCTTCCACCCACTTATGTAAAGTAGTCACCTATAACCAAGATGTACCGGTTTCCATCGTCAGTAACTGGGAAAGGTCCAGCAATGTCTATGGCAATTCTCTCGAATGGCAGTCCAACGTTATACCGTCTCATTTTCCCCCTGCTTCTGGTTTGTGGGCCCTTGCTTGCAGCACATATTTCACATGTCCGACAACATTCCTCTATGTCGTAGCGAAGGTGAAGCCAATAGAATCACTTCCGTACTTTGTCAAGGGTTTTGTTAACGCCATGATGACCTCCAGACGTTCCATCACGCATCTGCTTTAAAACAGATTGCACTTTACTTCGGGGAGCCATTAGCTGCATGACCATGTCTCGTCCATCTGCACTTTCCCAAGCACTTTTCAGCAATCCTTTCTCTAATGTAAGGGATTCCCATTGTGCCCAGTAGCCTTTCAGCAGTTCGGAACCATGGCAGATATCTTCCCAATCCGGGCGGCGACTTTCCTCTTTTGCCGTCAAGATCGGTCCAATGCCTTCATCCGTCATCTGTTCTTGTCGAAAATCTTGTGTCTGCCAGGAAATCTACAGTGATAGCTTGAAAATGTTTCGTATGCGTTCTGCTCTTCCTTTCTGCGGCAATGTCGGCAATCTTCCGGCACGGTCTTCGGGATAAGCCATCTGCATTACCATGCAGGCGCTCCCGCCGATGTTTTACCTAAAGTTGTACTCTTGCGCAACATGGCTCCGAAGTTCGAGCCATCTTGCCAACTGCCCTTCCGGATTTTTAAATCTTAAGAGCCATGCAAGCGCGGCATGGTCGGTGCGTAGTGAAAGCTCCCTCCCGTAGAGGTACTGTATTTATGGAAGTTCCCTAAAGCTCTGACGATTGCCAGCAACTCTCCTTGTAACGCAATAAATTCTCTCTGGTTTAGTAAGCGTCTTGCTGTAATACGCTATTACTCGTTCCTCACCGTTTTGCACTTGAGACAAAACTGCTCCTAGATCAGTATTGCTTGCGTCTGTGTTTACGATGTACTCCCTTCAAAAGCTGGGAAAACGAGAATTGGCTGCGAACATAATGCAATTTTCAAAATCCTAAATGCTTGATCACACTCTCTCGACCACTGGAAGTTTCGTTTATTTTCCGTTGCCTCATGCAGTGGTTTAGCAATAGTAGCGAACCCTTTAACGAAACGTCTGTAATATGTGCCCCAGGATACTTTGAACTTCGGAACGTTGAAAGTAAACATACTTTAAATGTTTACTCGTCGGAACTGGCCAGTCTCTTACAGTGTCTACTTTATTGGGATCCATACTAACACCTGCTGCCGAGATCAGATGGCCCAAATACTGGAACAGAGAACACTTTTTCGGGCTTAGTGTCAATTGGGCACCGTGAATTCTAGTTAGAACCTCCTTAAAGTTTTCCAGATGGTCTTGGAAAGTCTTCCCGATGACTATGACATCATCTAAGTAAACAAGGCAAGTTTTCCATGTCAGGCCTCGGAGTACCAGATCCATCAATATTTCGAATGTTGCCGGTGCATTACAGAGTCCAAGAGGCATGACTTTAGATTGGAATAGGCCACTTGGGGTCGAGAAAGCTGTACAAACGAGACATTTCCTCTTGCTTAGCAACTGCAGGTCTCCGAAGAGGTTGGCGTATCGGTGTTGTATCCCCGGTATTAATGCGATGTTGTACCAGAGAAGTTCTTCCCAGTGACTGACCCCGAGGAAGTGCAAAAGAATCTTTAATTTCATGTAAAAACTGTTCCAGTTCTTTTACCTCATCACTTGAGAGGTCATTAGAAAATCTGGTCAATAATTCCTGAAGTTCCTCTGGTAATTTTGAAGTGTCCGAACCACTGCAACTTCGTTGTGTCATTCCGGCTACCCAGACCACAGGAGACATTTTACCTAGGTGCGTATTGCTTTATAAAGTGAGCACTTGATCCAAAATATTCGCCACTCTAATAGGTACATTTCCGGTTTCACTAAACTTCTGGCAATTAGTACGCCCGGTGTGCTGACTACCTGGGGTTAGAATATAGTTGCCTCTGACACTGTTTGCCTCTAGTATCTACCTCAGTTCTAGCCATGACGATCTTTTCGGAGTTTGGCGGGACAGTTACGGCCACTTGATTTATCACGCCCCTCGATTTTTCTTATGTATTAATTGTGGAGAGCATTCAGTCTTCTTTTCTGATTCTCAAGACATTGTTTTTGAAGTCGACTATAAATCCATATGCGTTCATAACATCCATACCAAGAATTGCTTCATCCACAATGCCTGCAACAAGTACTTGATCAAACTCAAGTCGACCGAGGTGTAGGTGTATCTCCACTTTTCTAAACACTTTTACAGGCTGTCCAGTTGGCTTGAGATCACCAGATTGGCTTGAGATTTTTCACCACATCGAGTAGTACAATTGAAACTGTTGCGCTTGTGTCAACTGTAATCGAGGTTGTCCTTTCTTGAACGAATCCGGTAACCACCAAGCTCCCGCTATTTTCCTGAAGTGTAGAAATTGCGTATTGTCTGGGGACTTCGTTCCTCCAGTTAGTCTACCGACTACTGCTCGTTTTCCTGCTGCTGAACTCTAACCCGACAATCTCGTTGTAGATGTCCAGGTTTCCCACATCGATAACACTTCGGTCTTCCATCCTTTCTTACTTTAATTTGTGGCACCGCTCGTTGGGTCTCTGTTCCTTGGTTTTCTTCTTCATCGTCTGTGCCGTCGCGGTCTTTCAGTGCGCGCACGTTATGACTTGTCCAACCAGACCCTGATTTGGCGGCCTCAAACGGCCTCAAATTGCAAAGCATGTACCAGGGCATCCGCACTATTCTGGTGTCTTGCCATTCGTAACACTTGCTGTAGTTCGTTATCTCGGACACCGGTAGTAAATGTCTGCATTGCAAAACTCGTTCGAAAATCTTCTGGCGCTTCAGGATAGGCTAGTCTAATTAGTCTGTCGATACTTGCTTCAAACTCTTGAAGACTCTCCCCGGAATGCTGTCGCCTTGCTCTCAACTGGGTGCAGTACATATCTCGCAAATGTTTATCACCATACCGTAATTCTAGAGCTTTTATCAATTCGGCATTGGTGTTCTGGCTGTCAGGTGGCACTTTCTGTAGTAGCTCTGCGGCAGGTCCTTTTAAAGCGAGAACGAGTGAAACTGGCTTGGCTTTCTCTGTTCAATTATTTGCGCATGCGGTGGCTCCAAATTGCATAAGGTACGTCCCCCAGTGTGTGCTTCCGTTACAGGTTGGAGCCTTGACATGAACTGCCCCAACCTCAGACAAGGTGACTTTCTCTATTGTCTTATTTTCCGTGTCTTTTTCTGTCTTTACGCATGGCTGTATTTTCATTAACTGCTCTACTTCACTTTTAATCTGCTCCTTCATATATGCAATCGAGTCTTCTATTCTTGTTGGAATAGCTTCTTCTATGACAGGTATTTTAGTAGACATTGTTTGTTCTATAAATTACTTGATACAGATTTTTCTACTGTAGACAAGCGTACCTCTTGGCCATTCAGATCACTGCGTAATTCACCCAAGTCACCACGTAGGAGACCCAAATCTGCGGTAGTATGTTCTTGCAACTGTTTTTGCATAACTTCAAAAAGAGCTTCCGTTTATCAGATTCCTGCATACGTTCTTCTGTCTGTCGATCTTCAGACTCCAGCAACAGTGCTTTTTGCCTTTCTTCTGTTTCTAGTAGGAGGGTTTTCTGACTCTCTTCCGCTTTTTCATCCTGACGTTTTTCTGCTTCTTCCGCCTCTTGTCGACATCTTTCCTCTGCATCATGTCGTCGTCGTTCGACTGTCTTCAGACAGACGGTTGTACTGGAGAAGCTATTTGAGACGCATCCCATACCTTACACCCCGAGAGCACTTACCTACCTTTTAATTTAGGTGTTCAGGTCAACAGTTGTTCTGCTTCAGCACTTCGGTCCTGCATTAGTAGAAACTGATGGCGTGCTAGATTAACCTTCAAGGCAGGTCCACTAACGTACCGGTATTGTCACTTGTTCAATTTGTTTTCAGTTTCAAGGTACGGCAAAAATCCCGTCAATCGTTTTATTTTACACTCAAGTCACAAAAACTACGAATAAGAATAAGTTCTTGTTATGTTTAATTGTGTGATTTGATTGTTATTGTGACGATTTAAAGGCAATTTAAATAGCACAAAATAATTTTGTATTTAAAACAACATGTGAGAAAATAATCCACCCAAATATAGGTATATAGGTACCTATATACCTGTACCAACTTGTAAAAAGTCTAGTACGGACATGCAAATTATACTGTTATGAAGCGAATACTAATAATCATTCTATTTAAATAAAAGACGTGATAAAAATAAATGAAATACCTAACTCAATAAAGAAAAGGTAGGATAATTAATAGTAGTTAATTAATGGAATAATAATAATAATAAAAGTACGAACTACTTTTCTCTCGGCGTGTGAACTGCGCCCGCTTCCCTACTCACGGCCGCAAAATCAACCCCAGTCGACCGAGAATCTCTGACAAGTTAACAGCTTTACCATGTGTCGTGAAGGTGAACGTATATATATATATATATATATATATATATATATATATTACAAAACGATGTAGCAGAAAGTAAGTGTTTCGTGGTTACATACTCCACATGTAGTTGAAACGAAGTGAAACGTAAAACAAGTAAAGTAGTTTAAATGTAGAGAAAGAATTAAAAATAACTAACATAGCCGACACATCTCTTTATAAAAAGGTTTAAATTGTAAGGTATGTTCCATACCATATAAAAAGGTAACATTAGTGCAGTTAAAACTAAAATGTGAAAAGTGAACACCAACGTCAGGAGTGAAGCAACGACAACAACTTTACAAGCTCCAGGTAGCAGAATCCTAGCGTCATGATTTAGATCACAACTAAGAATCAACAAACTAAATGGAGGAACCCGAACGACAACGAACAACATCCAGGAAAACCTACTGAAGAGTAAACTAAAGGTAATTCTATTGTTATTACAATATGTTACTGTTATTAATAACCTATAACATGTTACTGCTTGCGATGAACATGATAGTAGTAATACACTAAATTGTAGTTCACGTTTGCGACTAAGAGAAAGACAAAACTAGGAAATAAGAGGAGTAGTCGACCACAAAAAGTCAAAATAATCAGCGATTCGATGCGTTGAATATTATAAAGGTGCGAATACCCTTCTGTAAGAACACAAGAGAAACTTTAAGCTTACAGCAAGACTGTATATCTGTATAAACGTAAACAGATACACACTGGTATACCAGGAATATGCTGAAACATACTCATGAGTGTAACTCCTTAAAACGAGTGAAGAAACAAAAAAAACCGGTAGTAGCTTTAAGAAATAGAAATAAGGTAGAATTGTGTATTTGTGTATTTTATGTGTTGTATATGTATTGAATTTTAAGTATTTTGTATAGTATGTAAGGTAATCGATTGATGAATCGAAATAACCATGTGGAGAGAAGTTTCATCACGAAGTTCCGTGCCAAATATAATTGTATTTAATAGATATCCATTTAATACCCACTAACGTCGCCCCGTCGTCTTGTTTAAGTGGAGGAGGATGTGACGATTTAAAGGCAATTTAAATAGCACAAAATAATTTTTTATTTAAAATAACATGTGAGAAAATAATGCACCCTCCCCTCTGTACCTATATACCTGTACCAACTTGTAAAAAGGCTAGTACGGACATGCAAATTATACTGTTATGAAGCGAATACTAATAATCATTCTATTTAAATAAAAGACGTGATAAAAATAAATGAAATACCTAACTCAATAAAGAAAAGGTAGGATAATTAATAGTAGTTAATTAATGGAATAATAATAATAATAAAAGTACGAACTACTTTTCTCTCGGCGTGTGAACTGCGCCCGCTTCCCTACTCACGGCCGCA
This sequence comes from Magicicada septendecula, assembly GCA_034769895.1. Taxonomy (NCBI): domain Eukaryota; kingdom Metazoa; phylum Arthropoda; class Insecta; order Hemiptera; family Cicadidae; genus Magicicada; species Magicicada septendecula. Next base: position 245,356,450 of record CM068376.1, on the reverse strand, counting down.
AAATCAACCCCAGTCGACCGAGAATCTCTGACAAGTTAACAGCTTTACCATGTGTCGTGAAGGTGAACGTATATATATATATGTATATATATATTACAAAACGATGTAGCAGAAAGTAAGTGTTTCGTGGTTACATACTCCACATGTAGTTGAAACGAAGTGAAACGTAAAACAAGTAAAGTAGTTTAAATGTAGAGAAAGAATTAAAAATAACTAACATAGCCGACACATCTCTTTATAAAAAGGTTTAAATTGTAAGGTATGTTCCATACCATATAAAAAGGTAACATTAGTGCAGTTAAAACTAAAATGTGAAAAGTGAACACCAACGTCAGGAGTGAAGCAAACGACAACAACTTTACAAGCTCCAGGTAGCAGAATCCTAGCGTCATGATTTAGATCACAACTAAGAATCAACAAACTAAATGGAGGAACCCGAACGACAACGAACAACATCCAGGAAAACCTACTGAAGAGGATAAGCAAGAGAACCAGCCGCAGATTCACATTATACCCAGGTGACACTAAAGCGTAACTTCTGTGCTTATATTGTTTTCTAACAACCGCAACAAAAACAGTACACTTTTGTAAAGACTCATTCAAATCATGTAAATTATAACATAGTAATGCTTGTAGTTACTGTAACGAAATAATAGTAATCTGATGATGGTTAAAGTAAAAAAAATTAATTCGAAATTTTGATAAAACTATTCTTCAAATAGTTTGCATAATGTTGAAGTATTTTAGAATATTATAAAGTTAAAACCCGGATCCGTGGTATTCAATGTAACTATACAACTGTATGGTTTTGAGCAAATCAGATTAACACTTTAAAGAGTATAAGAGCATTTGATGCAGAATCTATAAGAAGTTTCTTCTAACGTAAAAACAAAAAGATGACCATTAAAGGTATTATTTTTTAATCATTATTTAAGAAGCCATAATAAAGAGATGTTTTTGCTAAAATCCAGAGAGTGAGTAAATTTACGTAACCTTGGACAAATTCCTGATATTTACATTCTCACAATTTGTTGGTAAGTAATTTGTACTAACAACGGCAGCCGGTTTAATTAACAGCAACCAATTAAACTGGTTCCCTATGTTATAATGTCTTAACAGGAGAGACGTTATATTATGTCCGTATTACATTTGGAGAATACGCAAACCTATAGGGAAACGACATGTCAACACGAGACCTTTGCATTGCAGTGTTTACACTCAGGTGATTTTAAAACTGTGAACTGCAGGAACGAGCAAAGCGCAATAACTCTGTTTTTAAATCCTTAAACTGTGGGTGCGTCGAAGATATCACTGTGCACTTATTAGTGGCATGGACATGAAAAAATATTAACTGTAACCAGGGGTGCCGATCCCCCCCCCAACCCCTATGACGCTTCCCCCAATTTTATAAAAATTCCCCCTTTTTCTGACAAGACCTTTTCTCTATTTTACAGTAAAATTTCTTATCTAATCAAGCTAAGGCCGAGACTTTCTAACTCAAAACTATTACAAAATATAACCTTTTACCGAAAAGATATATTGATAAACTAAAAAAATAAGGATTTCTAATAATAAATCACAAATTAATATTTTCAGTAAAAAGTTATTTGTTTTACAATACCAGTACTCTATGACTTTATTGAAAAGATACTTAGTTTTGCAACTTAAACGTCTCACAATTCTCTTATATGTTCCTCAGCTTCCTTATCCTCAGTGCTTGTTCGGCATCCTCAGTGCTTGCCATAGATCCTTTTTTCCGTGCACACCGCGCCTACAGCCCGCTCGAAAAAGTCAACTGGGTACATTTATTCTGCGTCTGATACGCGTCCGTTATAAGTTTTTTACAGTTTTGTAAAATTGGGGAAGATTTTTCATACAATAGTAAAAAAAAATCACCCCAAAAATTTTCTAAATGTCGCCAATGGCGACACCCCCGACTGTAACAACGTCGGCTTCTGAAAATCTAATCTCACCACTCGAAGCCAAATGATGTTGCAATTATACCGTGTTTACGTCTGTCTAGCGGCGGTTAGCTAGTAGGCCTACTACGCAGCGTTATTACGGAGCGCAAGAAATCCAAAATAGTTATATATTTTTACTGATTTTTACTTTTCTAGCTTAAGGCAGTATTTTGAAAATAACGAGTAATATGAAGTTCGTTGAATAAAAAGTACGTTTGTTTTTAAATGCGACAGTCATTTATTTCTGTGTGTTTAAAACATGCTGTTCAAATTCCAGGTTTGATGATGATGACTTGTTACCAATTGGTTAGAAACCGTTGGGGGGGGGGTTAGCCCCCCCATGCTATCGCCTATAGTGGTAACGCATTTGTAAACCTCTAAGTTTCATTCATGTTTCTCCCAGTAGGACTAACTGACCAAGCGCGGAAATTTTTACATGGAATCTTAACGTACATAACGCTTAATTATTTCACTGAAAATATATAATGGGTATGTTTAAAATAATAAAAATTTGTGTAATAGTTGCAAAAAATACGCAACATTGCGAACATTGAAAGAGCGAAGCTAGTTCTCAGTTTTAACTGGACCGTTTGGCATTTGCCTGTAGCATTCTCTCTAGGGTATCTGTTTATTTAGGGTATGTCGAACGATAACTTTTGAGTGATTTAACCGATTGTCATAAAACTTGGCGTGGGTATGCGCACTTTTACCCAACAGAATCGTATTATTTTTGAGCTTGATCACTCCAAAGGATAGAACGCGGGAGGCAAAAATATAAGGGGATCAAAATTGTAAAAAAAGGCGTAAAATCTCTTTTGAAAACACATTAAATGGAATTTTAAACTAAAACTGAATATAACTCTCAACTTTGAAAATTTCAAAATTTCTGGACCCCAGGGGCCAAAAAGTCAGTTAAATTTTTTTTTTTACCGCAAAAGTCCATTTTGGGGTATCAAATTAAATGGTACTACTACTACTACTCTCCAGCACTACAGCCCATGGTGAGCCCTGGCTTCCGCTACGACCCGTCTCCACTCATCTCTGTCCATTGCCCTCAGTCTCCAGTTCCTAATGCCCATCTTTCTCAGATTTTCTTCCACATCCTGCTGCCATAGATCCGAATGGGGGACTGTTTTACCTCCGGATATATTTTGAGCATTAGGATAATTCATGATGCTTTCCTTCAACTTCTTCTTTCCCACTGACAAGTCGTTGGGTTTCTCTACAGTTATATTTTATGGTGTGGGTCGTAAGCTCCACGACCAACTCCCACCCTGGAGGACCAGGGACACTTTTGTCGGGGTTACCATACCTTAGCTGGTCTGTTCCAGTTAATTATTTTATTTCGGGCGCTGGAAACTCGCCCTTCATCCTCTCTCATGTTTACTACATGGCGCACAAACAGGCACGCCATGCACCCAGGGGTCACGCGACTACAATTAGTCTTCGAGGACGTGAGAGTAGGATTTGTTGGCAGAGCTGAGTTCATCTAGAACCTCTGACTCTTTCGTCAGAAAACAGTGGGCCTTTCTCAGAGTTTTGTTGCTATCTGGGCACCAGCAACCCAGATCGCCTCTGAGACCCTTTACCAACCTTTGACCCCCATCAAATTAAATGGTATTTTTACTAAATCTGGATATAGTGCTCATTTTTAAAATATCCAAGTTTTGGGACACCAGACCAAAAACAATTAACAACAATTTTGTTTTAATTATAAAAATCCAGCCATGTGTTAGAGTTAGAACTAAGGGCATTTTAATCCATATCCTAATGTAGGGTTTCTACGATTCTCTCCCTGCCAGATACTCAGCTGCTTTTTTCACAAATGATATTCTTCACACTAAAATACACACCATTACTCTCTTTCTCTCTCTCTACACACACACACACACACACCATTTGTGTTCTCTACGTTTATGAAAACACGTACACACGCGAGCCTGCACGGTCGCTCTACTCCTCCTCCTCCTCCGGCTATGACGTCTTTCAGGTTTACACTTTTTATTACGTCATAATAAATTTTCGTTGTACTCAATAGATTTAGCAAAGGTTTGAAGTGAGACGCTCAAGTAAGCGTTCTACCAAAAGCTTCCTGTAATACCTTACACAAGAGAAAGTTTCTGGTAAGCTATTAAAACTATGGGCTCAAATGGGCTCAGGTTTCAACCACTGACTAGATAATGTGTTGGAATTTTTCAGTTTCTTGTAATTATATTGAATAAAATAACTATAATAAGGGCCAAGTATATAATCATCAGTTTTTTGGATGAACGTCTTTTAAGTAAATGTAAACAATTTTAAATTTATTTATTTCATTTTAAACAATAAAAAAGTCGTAGTTAATTTGTCCTTTTTCTTAAATTACATCTGAAAAGGTAAGGTACACCTTTCCTAATATTGTAAGGTATATTAGGAATCCCAATGAGTGAGCTGAATACCTCTCTCGTCTGGCGACGCACAAGGCACAGCCTCCTTATAGATATACTGACGGTTGCTTACCTGTATTCTCCTTGTAAGCACAAACTGATCTACACAAACGTGCAATGTAACTAATAAAACATTAACTAATGGAATTTACATTAAAACAGTAAACAGTAGAAATGTTAATCCCGTATTTTATTTATGCTGTAAAATTGTTTCTTTCATATAGGCCTAAAGTCAGTCGACGTCCCCGACATTCTGCTCGAGATGTGGGTTGAACATAGTTTGAAGCTTACCACAGCCTTTTAAAACAAGTGAACAAGTGAACGATGACGTCTAGTGGGTATCGATTCTTGACCTAAGTTTTGCTATACAAAATTATATTTCTTTATAAAATAATGTTTTATAATCGGTTATCGTTTGCTGTATATTGTAACTACAGCTAGAAAATTTTAAGCGGGCTCAAGCTGATGAAGTGCCTCCCACAGTTGACAGTACCTAATTTACTTATTAATCTTCTCATTAAGTCACCTCTGAATCATTACATCACAACAATTCAACCCCGGCATCGCGAGACCCGCATATTCGGGTTACGGTATTAGCGTTACTCTAGGACACATCTCGATTCTGACCTCAAACAGTTGTTACTATACGTTGTTCGGCTTAACAAGGCCCGTCGTCAGACTGGCAAAACTCTTATCTCGAGATGGAGAGGTTGAGCGCTTCGCCTCTTTGTATCGCCGTTTATCAAAAGGAAAGACGGAGAGCGAAAAGTAGACAGAGTTAGAGTTTAATGATGAAAACGTATGAATAAAATATCTTACTACCTTTGACACTCTTTCGAAAATTCGGCGATCAGTATACAGACTTTGCCGTGTATTTTTAATTTGTGAACCACAGTAGCAGGTATATAAGTGTGTAGTATTTCCCGCGCTTTAAATACATTTTTTCGTAGAAAACGAATCGTACGGATATCATACGATCGACTGTTATTAGACAACGTGTCCACAATTTATCGGACGCTGATTCAACAGAAAATTGAGAAGTGGAAGGTAGACAAGGTCCAAGTGCCAAAATTTCTGTTTCTCGTTTTGTTTTCAGAAGATTTCTATAAACCACAGGGAATAAGTACAAGGGGCTAAGTTCCAAATACGAAATATAGTTGAGGGAAATTTTTCTTTCAGAAATTATGGGTGTTTGAAAAGAACTAAGTGCCAGCGGTGTTTGTTTCATTGTTGCTTATATGTTGTCTCTTTCGTTATTATACGATCTTTGTATTTATTGTTTTTAGTATGGACTTAAGTAGTGAAATAAATACAGATATTATGATGTCATTATCAGTTGAAAAACGACAAAGCAATATCACACACACACACACACACACACACACACACACACACACACCATTTGTGTTCTCTGTGTGTGTCCTGTTGTCCTGTGAAAAATAAGTTGCCCTGTTAGTTTATAACAAGATTTATTTGTACCTACGCTGTAACAGTTTTTATGTGAATTGTCTGATAATGACCGGAAGTAGAGGAGCTAACGGAATAGCCTCTTGCTTACTAAAAGTTCTTAATAAATTTGGCATAACTCAGAAGTATGAGCGATGTATATGGAGTAACAAATGTGTTGGTCAAAACAAGAATCGCATTGTGATTTTCTTGTAGGCCTATCTGTTTCTTGTCTCTACTGGTATGTTCAGTTTCTAGTAAGTGGCCTGATAGGCCTATGTGACTGAAATTTTTCTCTTATCGAAAAACGAAAGAAATTGTTACCTTTTGTCTCTTGGGAAATTCATGACGTTATATCCATTGTAAAAGTGCACTGACCATTTGATGTTCTTGTTGAATGATGGAAGCTGATTTTGTTTGTGTCCAAAAATACGCATTTACCTTTCTGCGAACAACAAACCTAGACATAAAAAAGTGTTTGTGTGACTTCAAGTTGATACATCACGGTTTGTTTGTGTAAGAGAAATATGCCGAATACAAGAATTCAGAAAAGTTAGAATTTCAAAGAAAGGTGTGACCATAAATTATATTAAAATCTTTGAACTGTATGGGATCCCCAAACGTAATGTAATATCAGAAGAAGAAAAAGAAAGGTTTGCGACTTGACGTCTGTTCACCATCAGTTTTATCGTGATCTGTTTTAAATTTTTTGTACTTTCTGTTTTCCATTTTTGTTAAATCCAGTTGTGAAATTATGATTATATTTTACTTGTTTGTTTATGTTCAGGTCACTTTAAATCATTTTCTATTATATCTTTTGTATTAAATGGGTAGAATGATTGAAATTGAAAATAGTGATTATAAAAACTAATAAAAAGTTACGATAAAACCCAAGTGTTTAGCTGTTTTTTTTTTTTATTTTTTCAGCTATGTTCGCTCATTTAGTAGTAACTCTTCTTCAAATATACAAACAAGTTTATTACACAGGATTAGCGTATACGTTAAATAGGCCAATATGAAATAGGCCTATAAGAAAATCAATTCAGTCAATAAGCATCTTGTAAACAATGTTACAATGACGGGTATTTTTACTGTGTTATTACCGTTTACTTTAATGGGACTGATTTCAGCCACGTTAAAGATAGTAATGTTGATTAGTCTTAACTTGCTTTTCTTCTGTATATAGCCGACCCGACTCGGGACCCCGCTCAAGGCCAAATACGCCACTGCAAGTTTGTTTAATAATATTGTAATATTTTAAGCTTTTATTTTTTACATTGATTGTTTTCATTTAGTAATTTATGTAATAATCTAATTTAATCTTGACCAGAACATGTAAAATACTAATATCTTTGTTTCTGATATCAAAATGGCACGTACAGACTTAGAAAGTAAAACGTAAGTACTATTCACGCCTTCGACTTTTGTATGACTGTAATCATTTGTATTCTTTATGAAAATAAATAAAACGTTTGTCTAACAGGTTGTAGTTTAAACATGTTTTCATTGTAATTTTAGTACTTCCAACTTTATCGTGCTTATTCAGAGCATATTTTAAGGAATTTGTACTAGGCGGCACTAAACCAACCAATGTGTGTGTGTGTGATTTTTATATAATATTGAAAATTATGTCATTTGAATTTAACTTGACCACGATCATGTTCATTCTTTACTCGTGAAATTAACTGTAAAAATAGACACAAATGCTTTAGACATTAGGAAAATTAAAAAAAAAAAAAACACCACAAACACTCAAATGGATCCATTATAATTAATTATGTAATATTCAATAAGAACATTACAGTGTGATGTGCACATTACTACTACATGGAGGCCTGTTATAAATTCAAAGCCTTTATCACTGGTCTACTTAAAAATATATAGTTTGTTTAATTTTAAGTAATTTGTTTAAATGAAAAATGCATAAAGATTTCATGCCAATTGCTTTACAACTAAATAAGTTAGTTACGAAAGAAAAAGGAAAAAGTATGGTAGCAACAAAATGTTTCTTTAATTTTTTCCTTCTCCACTTTTTTCTCATTTTTAGGCACCGGCATTAATACCTGCCGCCTAGTTTATTGCTTAAAATATGCTCTGTGCTTACTTGCTAAATTGCTACCTGTTACGCTCCGGACGAGACCTTTCAGTGTCTCGCCCTCATCCGGGCGAAAAGCCCGGATAAGGACACTGAAAGGTCTCGTCCGGAGCATGGCAGATAGCAGTTTAGCAAGGAAGCACGACAAAGTTAGATTTACAAAGACTGCTAATTCAAATAACAAGATGAATAATTTTATTACTGATAATAAGACAGTTATAAAGTTTATTTTTATCTAACGAAAAATTTTGTTTTTGGTACTTAGACCCTTTGTACTTTCCAGAACGTGATCGGCGCATGAGACGGATTGTCAGGATTTACATTCTGTTCAACGCCCGTGTAACGTACATGTGATACGCGTTGTACAAAATACACGGGCGACGGCATTGTTTAGTATCGGCTGATCGAAAATACGTATTCCAGTAAACCGATACTATTGTGATTATAGCCTTAAACATGCCGTAACAGTGTTAATACAGGCACTTTGGATAAGGCATTGTTTAAAATGATTTATTTTACTTTATTTGAACTTGGATCTGTACGTATAGACTGTAGCCTACTATGCGTAAGCGATTAAGAAGTAATTAGAGCCAAGTGTGGGATACTTCGTTAAACATTCCTCTTCAAATTACTTATAACAATAACGAAAATTGAATTTATATGCTAAATTTAGTAGACAAGTCAGTCTAATGACATCGGTTGAGCGAAATTGGCGCTCACCAATAGGCTAACTTGTTTAGACAGTTGTGTAATAACTGATGAAAATGAGGCTAACTCGTTTCTTCTTAACTGATGGACTACTGTGGTCATAGCTCTGAGATCGCCTAACAACACATATACGTCTTTACTAACCGTTTCTCGCATCTGAATCCCGTATGCGCATTCTGGTCTCAGTACAGTTTTATAAATTAGAATTTTATTCTCTAATTCAAACAGACATCGGGCAGTGTCTGTTCTGGCCATTCCGAATTTTATATTATATGTTCTCAGACCGAGGACTCTCAAGACTTTCCTGTTCTACAATTACATGATGAACCTCCAGCCTGTCTGGGAAGGCCTTGCTGTAAGAACACAGATTACAATTATGAGCAAAATCACCAAATCATATTTTGAGTGTCAGATTCCAATAAAAAAGAAAGACCGTATCGAATTTAGAAACTACCCATTGTCTTGTTGCCAAGAGAAAACGAGTTTACCAAAATTTGTAGCTTATTATGTTGGAGAAGTAATGGAATATTGACTTTAATGCGTGGGCAGAAGAAGTGTTTATATAAGTAGTCTTTAATATATGACAAAAAAATATGGGCTGTGAGGTAGGCTGTTTTTGGCTGTTAACAGATACCACAGTTATTTGTTCAAAGATATTAACCATAATATGTCCATAGTAGGCTATTGTATAAAACAGTTCCAGTTACCAGTACAGTCAAACGTAAACGATTAATCACTGGCCATTTCCGATTAACATAAAAGATTAACTACTTCTGATGTAGCGCGATTGTTTGTTGCTGTTATATGACTCATAAATAAAACATAAAATTGGTCGTTCTTCATGACGTTTCTGGCCTTGCATTAATTACGGGTTTTGCGTTCGAGATACATCTTTTAAATTTGGATTCAATTTTACATGCAGATCGTTTGAAACGGAAGAAAAAATAACGACAACTCTCAGCGAATGACGATTTTAGCAAAGTCCATTTAAGGCGGCTTATCCATTTAGCATAGTATCAAAGGCGGCTTTAGCGTCCTGTTTTGAATAGAGGTTGATAGATACAGGCACCCATTGTAATATATTAACTAATAATGGGAAATATTCTCTCTCTCTCTCTCTCTCTCTCTCTCTCTCTCTCTCTCTCTCTCTCTCTCTCTCCAGTCGTCTGATTGATTTGGTGCGGCCAATCTCTTCATCTTCTCCGAATATCAACATCTTCATAAATTCCAATCTCTGTGATTTTACCCGTCAATCGACCAGCCTCGTTTTCTCGCACATTTCTCCATAAACTCTTATCAAAAACTCCATAAACTAGCTCATTTGTCACCAATTTAATGTTAACCCATAACGTTTGTAACCCATACTTAACGTTCTCCTGTAGCAAACGTTTCTAAAGCATTTACTCCTTCTCTGTCAGTTTTCTCTAATAGGCTATCCACTTCTCGCATCTCTAAAGTGTGATACTCCAAACATTCAGGAATTTCGTCCTAATTTCTAATACAATACTTGATAATAACAAATTTTTCTTCTTTTTCGCATATATAAAGTGTGGTACTCCAAACATTCAGGAGTTTCGTCCTAATTTCTAATACAATACTTGATAATAACAAATTTTTCTTCTAGAAGAAAAGAAAAGCCCTTTTAGCTTGTACTTTCTGCTTCACCCATCTTTTCCATAATACTGCTACACAAATAGATGAATTCGTCCAGTTCCTTTATGCTAATCTTTCCAATTTTCATATTTAAAGAATCCTTAATTTCGTTCCGCGATAATAAGAATTTTCGTTCTTTTGATTTGTTTTTGTTGATTTTTAAGACAAACTTTTTGCTTAATAATTTTTATATACTATTTACTGCAAAGAAACCAATATCGTTATTCATTCTTCTGACTGCGGCAGAAGTACTGTATTATTTGTTAACCTTAGTTAAAATTTATTTATTAATAAATTGATTTCCAAGGCTATTTATTTATACAAAGGTTTTAAAAAATATGTATAGACATTTTGTAAGTTTCACAGTTTATTATTTACCTCTGACAGCTGTATCAGATTATTAAGCTATTCAAAGAAACAGCTGTCAAAGGTAAATAATAAACTGTGAAACTCACCAAGTGTTTACATATTTTTTTAAACCTTTGTATTAATATGTTTCACCAAGTGCCCAACGAGGCATCATTCAATATTTATTTATTATTGGCTAAACTCTCTTGAGTGGCTTAGGACAATGTGCTCTGTCTGCATCCGCCCAAGGTAAGTAGAGAGAAAGACAGTAATTAATAAAATTGTAAGTCATTAAGGTATAAGCTAGAAAACCCAGGTTTTCGAAAATAAAAAGAGATAGGACCGATAACGGAAAACTCAGAAGTGAAGCGATACAGTGGTACGGATAAGGGGAAAAGAATACCGCAAGAAATTATTTTATTTGAGACGTGAAGGAAAGTCACAACGGTGGCCCAGGAAGTATGGAAACCCAAGATTAAAGAGGCAGGCAGCGATGGAGGCGTTAGCGAAGGGCAGAAACGTTTGTATCAAACCCCTGGCGCCGCGCCGTGGTTTGCAATGGGAGAAGAGAAAAATAACTCAGTAGGTTAGGTTAGGTTAGGTTAGGTTAGGTTATTATGATATTATGTTATTGTGATACTGCGCCAGTATTTGAATACCTCTTTTTAGTTCAGACAGTCTGTACAGAATTGATAAAGCATTAGTCATATAATAAATTGAGACATTTGTTGGTTGCTATCGGGAGGGGTTACTTCAAAACATTTACGAAGCCAGTTTCAGACTGCACCAGACTAATGACCCTGAACGTTGCTTAATCACTTTCTTATGTATACGACTCCTTTTATGTGACATTTTATAATATTCTATCATACAAGATCTGTACAATAATTACCCGACTTTGGGCCGGGAAAAAATGCTGCATATCTGATTGATTACAGTACCTAATTCCCTTCAAAGTATGCTCCTTGTGTTTCCACACACTTGGACCGGCGGCCCTTCCGTCGTTGGAAGCGATGCTGTGAGGCTTTTTTTGTGATAGCGCACTGCTTTTGCATTATTTCCTCGCGACTCTCAAAACGAGATCCTTTTAGGGTGTTCTTCATCTTCGGGAACAGCCAGAAGCAACATCAAGACAGTAGGGAGTCTGGCAAACCTGCGGAATGTTGTGCTTAGTCAGGAAAGTCTGGATTAGGTATGCTGAACTGGCTGGAGCATTAACATGATGCAGCTGCCAGAGTTCGCTGCGGCCCACGAACATGACGGAGGATTTCTCGGTAGTAGGCCTACTACTCCTTATTGATGGTGGGATTCTAGTGCGTACTCATGATGCACTACGCCCTGGTAGTCGAAATAAGCAACCGGCATCGTATTTCACGATATATTTTGTTATAAAACGGAGAATTCTTTTAAGGTGGGAGCCTTTCAGAAGCGGATCTCAATCCGCTAGTGGTTGAAGTCGACTCTTGTTCAGCTGTTCTCATTCACAGTCCTTATTTATGCTTACGGCTTCGGGCCTAGCCCCATTTTGTAAGCTGTTTTTGTTACCTGCCAGATCTCTCACGCTTTCCCCCTGTCCATAGAGGCTATCTTTGAGATTGTCTTCCTGACGTTCAGGATTAACCTGAGTTCTGAACTCATTCCGAAAATGTTTTTGGCATATTTGTTGGAATCTTTTTTATCAGATGGCCGTACCACTTAACTTTTTGATTCTGTTTTTTTTTTTTAATGGTTTCAATGGAAGTTCCTCTTTTATGGTTGTATTTCATACTTCGTTCCTTCTGGTCTTTCACACAGCTTTCATTAAATATTTTATTTCTATGTTGGTACATTTAGATGTGAGCCTTTCGATCATTTTCCACGATTCTCCCTCGTATGCTAGAGTAGGTATGTAGGTGGATTTTGATTTTAATATTTAGCTGTCTCTTTCGTAAGACGGCGTGTGTCTTATATTAGTTCATTTTGTATGCTTTACCTCCTCTGTTATTAATTTCTTCATCTATTTTCCGTATGTGCATAATTGTTCCCCAGTATTGTATTTATATAGGTACTATCTGTTTGTACAAACTTCTATCGAGTTTCCATTACAGTGATCTGTTCGTTCGTTACTTTTCTGTTTACGAATTAGTTTATCTTGTGTTTATTTGTTGACATGCCTTCTTCTGCTAGAAAGAACGTTTGATTTACGAAATGTCAGTGTTGCTATAAAATTATCCTAAGTTTGCTATGAGATTAATGCATCTGCGTAAATCAGGTCTGAGTGTAAGTCGTAGAATCAGAAGTACCCCGAACTGTTCTTTCAAATAGGATCTTTACATATCTTTAATATGTTGTTACAAAAAGTAATGGGCTAGATTGTCGCCTTGTTTCACTCTGTTTTCCATTACGAATTCCTGAAAGGTTTAGTCTTACTCCTCTCTTTTGTTTTTCCAGTAGGTTCCCTATTACTGTAGCGACCGTACACGCGTTTGTTCGTCTTCCACCATATCTACCGTTTCCCTTCTTAACAGGTTTTCGATTACATAGGAGTACATGTTCAGTGGCCACTGACGACACGCATATTGCACGATGGTTGTCACTGCTAGTCGATTCACCTGTTTTTGTTCCAGTCCTTCTGTATCTGTTCTGATTTCTACGCTTGTTAGTATATTAGTACGCGTATGCACATCCCTCCCTTTTTTTTAGTAATTTTAGAGCTGGCTTTCTTCTTCGGCAGCTTTTCTGCAGTTTGTATTTTTCAGCACCCGTTCTGCTTTTCTGCTTCCTCTAAAGTTATTTTATCCCCTTCTTCCTCTAAGGGGAACTTTACTCTCTTCCATCATCTTGCAGGCTTCCATCTCTGCATTTATATTTAACTTCGAAATATTTCTTCTAGGCCTTTAATACCCTTTTGATAGTTGTTTCTAATTTTATTTCCTCATATTTAATGTTGGAATTTGCTGGACTTTACTTGTTTTTACTATTTTAACCAGATGTCAGAATTGATTTCGATTTTTCACCCTAATTCTTTTTTATATTCTTCCCAAATTCCTCCCAGGAACTATTCTTTGTTTCTTTACCTTCTTCATTTGTCATTCGTATTTTCTATCTTCTTCGTGTTAGTTCTTTTGACTGTTTCCATGTCTCCTTCTTCTGCTTTATCTTCCTTATTATTTTCTTATTCCACCACTTTCTTCTTATTTAATGCGCGTTATTTGTTGTTTTGTTCTACGCAAGTGTCTTCCTGTTTTCATTGTACTTTTCTTAAGATTTTTCATTACAGATGCATTTTATAGCTTCCAACTATTTTCTTGATCTTCTTTTTGTGTTTCCAGCATATCTAATGTGTCAGTTATTGCACTTCTGACTCCACTTCTTCTCCGATTAGCATGCTTAAGATCCAAATCTTTACCTTGTTCTTTCCCATCTTCTGCTTCTACTCCGTCATTATTTTATTTTACTATACCAATATTATTTATTTTATCCTGGCCACAGTTTTCATACTGGAATAGTATCACATGCTTTATGATAATCAATATGTACAAAAGAATATGTTGGATTTATTAGAAAACCCACTCAACTTAAATCTTTCTTCGCGCCTCACGGTTTGACTCTCAGAACTACCATCAGTCTTTGGAGACTTGTGATTACAGCTCTGACCAGGTGGTAATTCTTCATTTCTATTTACCCTGGTAAAACTGACTACACTGGTTTACTATAATATAGTCCTAAAGTTGCGTACACAGTAGTCCATGTTCTTGTGTTGACAATATGTAGTAAGATTTCATAATTCATGTTGAGCGTAAAACTATTAATTTCTCCCCATTTCCATTCATCACTTCCTCTCCATAGTGTCCGATTACTTTATCATCCTTTTTGGCCCCGTTAAGTTACTGAGGTCGACCAGTAAATGATTTCCGTTCTTTTGTTATTTTATCTAATGTGTCCGAAAGCTCCTCATAAAATGAATCCTTTGTTGCTTTATTTGGGGCATACACACGTCATATTCTTTAACTGTCGTGTGGACTTGTATGACTCTTTCATTTATATATTTCCATTACTTTCTACAGCTCCTATGTCGCTTACTATTACACACTGTGCTCTCATCTCCTTACTAACTTATCTCTGTATATGTGAATGTAATTTTTTGTTTCTTTACTACTTGTTCCTTTTCTTTTCGTTTCAATGAGAGCAGCAATATCTATCTTTCTATTTATTCAAAAAACTTCTTTAGTTTTTCTGCTAATTCCCAGTATGTTCTGCGTTCTAATGTTCCTTATTCTTTTCGAAACCCAAGTCCGTTTAGCAGTTTTCCCATCTTTATTCCGAGTCACTTTTGCAGGAATTTTAGCAATTAAGTGTTTGACAGGATACCAACTCCCCCAACACCTATTATTCCAACTCCCAGGATTTGTTATCAAAATTAACTGCTTTAGGTAGACTGCTTTCGCTACAGCTTCGGAGCTTTATCTACCCCAAGAATTGTGAAACAGGAAAGACTCCTCCAGCTTATAACCCTCTGTCGTGGTTGAATAAACGAGAGGTGGCCAGGGAAGGCCGACTGTACAAAGCACAGACTTGATACAAGCCAGTATCAAACATACTATTAAACTATCAAACATAGTATTAAAAATATTATTCCGGAGCCAAAGCGATGCGCCTGATGTAGATCTAGCAACCCATTCAGAGGGATACCTATGAATGGTTATCCTGAGCTGGTATAATCGATGGTTACCCCACACGAGATTATTTATTTCATTACTCATTATTTTACCCTTCGCGAGCCTCTATCTTTACGACACATTTTGGCACCCTTTACTTCTGCTAAATGTGTGTTTAATGTAGGCCTACTTAAAAACGCTCTGGGTTTTACAAATTTATTTCTATAAATTTTACTGGTAGCGTAATGTCGGTAAACGCATTATGTTTGTTGTAGAGAAATCAAAGGAACACATTAACGACGCTATAAAATATTAACTGGCTTGGCATTTAATGATTATCAGATAAATAAACAGAGCCCTGAGTCACCCGAACGTGACAGATCGCGATTTTCACCTGTTATCGTTATTGGTTGTGACGATTGCTCTAGTCGGTTAGCAACAACTTCAGTCTCCAGGAAGACGACGTGTTAGGATCTTCTGACGTGGGTTTCAAATGGCTGACAAATATCTCTCTTGAGGTAACGAATTTATCGCAAAATAAAGTGTTTATTGGTTTTTTGGTAAAATAAGTGCCAGACGTTTTACCAGTTCTCTGGTATGTCATACACTAGTAAGTGGCTACACTAATCTCACGACTAAAGTAACCGAGTAAATTATCATGCAAGAAGTACTGTGTTTTGGATTTTCCAAATTACCGAAGAAGTTCAACGAAAAGTGTAGGAGGAAATTATTATCGTCACTTATCTCCTAATAAAATTTCTATAGATGCGGAGAATTAAATAGGCTATTACAAGTTATTTTAAGTAGGCTAATATTTAGACCTGCCTTAGAAGGACAACAAAAGGACACAATATTTAAGTCTTCTTTTAACTGAGTACAAAATTTCAGGAGGACTACGGTCATGGACGTAGAAATATTTTGTTGGCCTTATCCCAATGCTAGAATTGTTCCGTCAGTAATGGCGAATTCGTTATTATAAATAGGTATAACTTTTCAAACAAATATAACATTTCTTGTGAAGCTCGTAGAAATGCTAACGATTTCTTGAAATTAATGATTGAAACAATGTTATTATAATTTGTACTTTGATTGTACTCATTTCGTAATCACTGGACTGTATAAGTCCGTCAGGTAGTGTATCGTGAACTTCAAGTTAGGATCCAGGCAAGGGGATCTCTGAGTACTGACTGGGCATGGCTTGCTACCCCCCATTTAGTGTATATATAAAATGTTTCAGCTTTTTAATCTGTACGGTTATAAATAATAGGAAAATGTTCAAAATATGAAAATCAGCAAACATAAATGTAGTATGTCTTCATCCCGTTGATTTTAGAAATATAATAATCCCACATTATAACGATCTGATAGGGGTTCTGAGGTGTCTGTTGCAACTGTAGGCCTTATAATATGGTTATGACTCATTTAAACTACAGTGGATAAAAATAGAAACTATTGATTTTACTGTATTTATTTAAAATAGATAACAGTACAGCAGTATAGCAATAAAAAATAGTTATATAGTATAAAAATACAGTATAGGTAATTGTAATACTGTATATCTTAGTCCATTGTAAAGAACAGTTTATAGTTTACACAAAATATTCATAATTATAGTAAAACATTTGACCAATGACTAGCATCCCTTATCTTCAGAGCATATTTTAAGGGATTTTCACTGGGCGACATTCAGTGGCCCCCCCCCCCCGGGAAAATTTTGAAGCTTAAAAGCGTGATTTTAAGCCCTACTTAAACAGATTTGAAGCCTGTATAACGTTTCTCCCCTAGAGGGATTTTAGGAAGAATACACAATTTTAGAATGAAAACAATTTCTTTTCGTTGTTACTTAGTTATGTTTTATTAGGCACATGTAGAAATACAGTTACGGTAAAGATTTGTAAATTGTACTACTAAACTTTTCAAATAAAAGAAATAGGTAATCTTTCAAATTTAAACAAAATTTATATTTACAGGGTACTGTCTTTTGCGAAAAACTTTTTGACAAACTCATAGTCCTGGTAGAGTTCCTGGTGAGGAAGCTTCCTTCTTCTTTCTTTTTTCTCAAGAAATTTCGCTACAGCTGGCCTCGGGTCAAAAAAGGCAGTTCCAACTCCATTTAGAGCGATGTACATCCTTGAATTGAGAGCTTCTCTTGATAGGCTTGATTGCTTATTTGTTTTTAAAGTTGTGTGCACAGATACCGCCCTCTCAGGACCAGCACTGTGTGGTGTTAGAGAGACATACGATTGTACTAACTTACTAAAAGTGGAATAAGGTTGAGAAACCTTTAAACAATGGTACAGTTTCGCTGTTGAGGATGTCATTATAGACGAAGGAGAAAGTTTTTCCACCGCGTACAACTCTACAACATCATCTGTAATATCTGATACTTTATCTTTACCAAAAATGTTCTCCACGTCAATGCGAGCTGCTTTGACAACTTCAGTAGGCGTTCTTGCATTTAAGAAGTTGTTGATTCGTTGTTGATTGGTCATCGGCTAGTCTTTGAGAAATACATTCTTTGCAGCTCAAGACAATCTCTTTTCTTACTGCAACCCAGCGTCGCTTAGTTGAAACTAAAAAAGAGTTTACTCTACGTCTCCTAGGAAGTTCTTCAATATCTGAACTATCTAACTCATCACGTTCATGTTCTCTTGCGCCTTTATTTTCCATCAACTTTTCTTCATATCCACCGGGATAACAATCATCTTCCATCATAGTCAGTGAATTTATAAAGACTTTTTTAGAGACTTCTATATCAGGGATTGTGATAAATGATCTCTGACAGTCTGTTTGCAGTTTTTCCATATGCTTTAGAAGATCTAGCATAATGCCGGTAAGTCGTTGTTGTTCGCCGTCTGTCTCCCACAAACGCAGAAACCCACGTGCAGAAGCTTTTTCAACTTTTGTAGAATCATTGTTGTCTAGCACATTACTCCAATGTTGTTCCAAACTGCCTTGGCTAAGTTGTTTAGGTGTTCTACAAACCTTACCTCAAAGTACGCTGGGAAGCGGCAGACAGGTTGCTTTTTTACCTCGGCCAGTTTTTCAAGTTCCTCAAAACGTAGAGCTGACGCTCTATAAAATGTTGCCATTGCTTTTAAATTTATCTTCCAGTGCTGAACTTCAATGACTGTTGATTCTAAGTCTGAAATTGCTAGGTCAGATCGATGAGCCACACACCAAACACAAAATAAATCTCTTCCTAAGTATTCTTTCATGCGAACCCATAAGCCACTGTTTTTGCCTGTATTGGCACTCTCTCCATCTGTTGTTAATCCTGTCAACTTATCTTTTGCTATATCACCGAGGCTTAGATTCTCCACCACAATCTTGATTGATTTCATAAGACCTTCTGCCCCTCGCAGACTCGATTTGCTTTCACCTAAAAATACGGATTTCATTTCATAGTCTTCTGAAATGAATCGTGCCGTAATGAATTTGTTGTCGATTCCATATTTATCTACGGAACTATCTACCTGGATGGAAAAACAATCTGAATTTTTTAACTGCTTAACAACATTTTCCATTACTACTTCTCCTACAACATCAAGCATCTCGCGATACATTATAGGGTTTCTGTACTGTAACAAAGCTGGAGAAGGATTGAGAGGAGAAAATTCGGACTCTAAACCATTGTCTTTATATGAAGAAACCTGGGTGTCAATGTGTATCTTTGTCAAAGACCGCGAAGGCCAAGAATGAGCAGAAAGAGTCATGGTACGACTGTCATTATACACATCCAATGACAGTTCAGTTAGCAGTTTAATTTCCTCGGCAGTGTGTGTCTTAAGAGTTTTTACCCAAGGGTGCTTATCAGTTTGTGCCATCCATTTTTTCTCCATTTCATCGAGAGGTTAAAAGCTGCTTAGTGAGCTTCGCAAGTTAAATGGTCAATAATCCTTTCCAGTTCCTTTTTTCCGTCACATCGGACTCCATCAGCAATGGGCAAAATGCCATTTCTTGAAAACTTTTTCGCTTCTTGAATGTGTTTGGAGCAAATTGCACATTTTATACCGGAACGCTTGTTTCCAAGCTTTACCTTTTCCAAAACACTGTAAGTTTTTAACAGCCATGTCAAATCTAACTTGCTACCCTTATACCATTCGACACATTTCTCTTTTTGTTGATTTTTTTAGACTGGAAAAGGTGTTTCAACTCGATGTTCGGGATTTTCCTTATTTTGTTTAACAAGTTTTGAGTCAGAGCCACCGCTGTTGTTGAGAGGATGATTATCATCAAGGAAAATTCCAGTTTCTTGAAATTGGATTTGTGTACTGGAACTACTGCAACCTGGTTTACTATTGTCACTGAAGTTATTGATTGGGTTTACAATTTCATCTTCTTTACTGCTTTGATCACTATTTGTGCGTTTTTGGGGTCCAACATTAAACAAATCAGTTATTCTTTTAGCCATGGCATGTATTCCTATTGCGGTGAGACGCGCACCTACACAAGGAGAAAACTACACTATGAAACTACACAAAATGACAAAATTAAAAACAAAATATTTAGGTGTAGGGCCTGACAGGCTCCCGTGCAACATGCGCCTACTAGCGGGTTAAAATAATATACAGGCTGTTTTCAGTAAAAGTATTTAATCGTTCAAATTTACGTCCCTTATGAGTATATATGCCTTATAACATACGTCCCTTATACATTTTATTTAAGCCTTATACATACATCCTTAAGCAATCAATTGAAAAAAACTCAAAAAGAAAATATTGAGTACTTTCTGTAAAAATAAATAGCTTTAAGGTATTATAAGGGGCGGATTTACAAATGTGCCCCCTATAGACTGAACTAAATCGCCGCCTATGCTATATTTCTTACAAAACTAAAAATAGGTAATAAAATAAGGAATACGAAAGTTATACAAACGTTTATTTGAATCACATAAAATGCAACAAAAACTTCATTCCAACAGAATATAAAAACTCATATATTATAACATATTATAGATATTCAGCTAAATAAAAATCACCTTTCCTTTCGCTCGCATTACACTTTTCGTCTGAATTTATTCTCAACGAAAATTGTAATCACATCGTCAAATGAAATCGAATTCGCAGTGTCAGATTCAATTGATAAAACTGCTAAATCGTTCAATCTGCTTTCGGACATACTTGAGCGTAAGTATGTTTTAATTCGTTTCAAGCATGAGAACGAACGTTCCGAAGAACAATTGCTTACTGCCATTGATTTGTAAATTCTTAAAACTATATCGATATTAGGAAAAATATCAAGCAGATTCCGATCTCTAATCCAGTTGCACATATTGTTGATATTTACATGTGTTTTGTCTTCTAGTGCCAAATACTCTTTGAGGTACAAGATCTCTTCAACTAGATCGTCTGAAATATCCTGTGAATAAACTTCACACAATTTTAACGCTTCAATTTTATTTTTCCAACAGAGAGTTCGCGAAATTTAAAGAGAACGTAGAAAATTTCGAACACTTTGTCGTACGCACATTTTCGATGGTCCAATTCCGAGATTAATCGATCCACAATTGTAATGAATACGTTTATTTTGAAATCATCCTTAGCACCGAACAGAACTTCTTCATCATCATCGTCGCTTTCATCGAAATGTCGCTTTCTCTTTCTAGTACGCTTTTCGCTTGCAGCGTAGTTCTGCTTACCAATCAGCGCCTTGGCCTCCTCTTCATAGATTGTGAAGTTCTCACGGGAAGATGAAATAAATTAAATTAAGGATTTGTACAAATCGATGACCAATCCAATATCTGCGTCTTCCTGTTATAGATTTTTACTGACTACATTGATGCGATTCAGAATACTACTCCAAAAAACAGTCATAAACGCAGTTTCAAATCTGGTCAGTCTCTTGATTAATCCTGCTGCTTCTGCCTTCGTAATCGCCTTCTCTGAACTGTTATTTGAGATTGATTTCAGAGTATCGTGAATATCTTTCCAAGACTTCAATAAACCCTTGCAGGCATCATCTCTGCATGACCATCTCGTAGACGACAGGCTCTTTGGTGTTATTTGTACATCGTTCTTCTTCAGTTTCCCCCAACGCATCGTGGATGCTGAAAAGAAGTTGTAGATTTGTTGCAGAAATGTAAAATAATTTGTAGATTCATTACAACAACTAGCCGCCGAAGTTCCAACTAGATTCAGAGAATGGGCTGAACAGGGTATAAATTCAGCAAATTTGTTTGCATTCTTGATTCTTGCTTGGAGACCGGTATAGGCTCCTGACATGTTCGCAGCATTATCGTACGACTGGCCTCTACAATCGTCTAAATTAATTTCAAGAGATGCCAAGGTGTTAGTTATAGCAGTGTACAATTCCTCGGATTTATGTCCAGTATTTGGTACGAATGTTAGGAATACCTCTGTTGGTGTTCCACATTCTTGGACATATCTCATGACAATCGATAACTGATCTACATGTGAGATGTCAGGTGCTGAATCCACAATTATGGAGAAATATTTAGCTGCCCTTACATTGGCAGATATAACTTCTCTGCACTTCTGAGCCATTATATGTACCACTTCTTCGTACGTCGTAGACGAAAGATAATTTGTTTTACCGCTACCCGGTCTCCCATAATTCTTTAGATGTTCCTTCAAGAATGGATCAAATTCGGCCAATAGTTCCACTGCCATTAAAAAGTTTCCATTGTGACATGATCCAAGAACTTCATCAGAACCTCTCAACGGAAGACCACGACTTGTTAACTTTCTTACGATGACGACAACGCGTTGTAAAACTTCCGTCCAATAATGTTTTTCTTGAGCAATCTCTGCATTTTGTATATTGCTTAAATTCTTATTGGAAACCCTTGCCCTGAGAGCAACCACAGCATTTTTATGATTTATAGATCGTTCGTGCTGTTCTATGCATTGTTTCAGGTTTTTCCAATCATTGAATCCTTTATCTGTGCAAAAGGATGTACCCGCTTTGGATAATAAACGACAAGGCCCACAGTAAATACTACCATTTATTTCAGAATAGATTATCCATTGTCGGTTTGAAACTTCACCATTCTGAAGCTCTCTTTTGAAGATTGTTGAACTCAAAAGACGTGTTTGATCTTTGTAGACTCGTCTTGAATTCTGAAAATCAGAATCTGCATTTTTAGAGTAGCCATTTCGCGCAACAAAATCTATGAGTTCATCATTAACAATCCACTTTGCAGGGTCTTTGTCAAATTTAAAAGATTGAGACGATAATAACGATAATATTGGTTGATCCTTCTTCTCCTCTCGTTCATCATGGTTTTCTGTAGCATCTTCATCTTCACACAAGGCCGAAAGAACACTCGTCTCCTTTGATGTACTGGGTACATTATCTTCGAATTCTTCAATCGGTGGTTGCGGAACACTCTTGGTGAAGAAGGAATCAATTTTTGTAGTTCTCCAAGATTTCCTTTTGTTTTCTTTGTTTCTCCTCTGACTTTTTTTTTGTATTCCCATCCGCCTAAACGCTTTCTACCATCTGCCATTTGTACGTATTAGATCTATAAGATAGGAAAATAAAAGAAAGAATTAAGAAAGAAAACAAACCATAAACAATAAAATTATAGTGTGTTTTGAATGTATTTGGACATTTCTATGATTCTAGTTGAACTCTGATATATGAACATAGGTTGATAAATTATCAATGATAATCACATAGAACTAAGTAAATAAGGAAACCTATCAACTTTCAACACATAGAAAGAATTGCCCCTAATGAAACAGTTTTTCCGAAGAAAATACGCTCTTACAATAACTTGAGATGAATAAAAGAAGTTAATAATAAAAAATACTACAAAAAACTGCGGCAAAACATTACTTCTAATTATTATAATATAATTTTGAAGGGCAATAATTTCATGTATTTTGGTAGAAAAGGATTAATGTATAAATGTGCAAAATATCTTACGAATCAACACTTTATTCGTTATTATTTAAAATGAAAAATAAGCAAATTAGATGTACTTACAAGTCCGATCTCAAATAATCAATTAAATAATTGGCCTGTATAGCCTGTAGTAGACACTATTTATATTATGGATTTATACACTGTACTTTTGAATTGCACATGTAGATTCGAGGGTGTGCGATGATGTGCACTATGTTGCACTCTAAATTAATACAATGCAACTGAATTTCGTATAAAAGAAAGAAATGAAAAAATTAAACGTATAACTGTTTTATTCAAACTAATGTATGGTCTAGCTGAGAGTTCAGAGACGTCCGCTCGATCCCGAGTCTCAACCAGAAGTGACGACTCTTTCCAAAATTTAGAAGTCGATCGCATAAAAGTTTTAAGACAAAGGGTCGCATTATATACAAAGGTTCTACGTAATTTACACATACTAATACATACGGTATACGTATAGCAAACATAAATGAAAATGAAAACATTCGAGAAAACACTCGAGTCGGTCTCTGAACATGTGATATAATTTTAAGAAAAGTAATAAAATATGTGCGTTTCCGAAAGAGTCATTTA
Source organism: Magicicada septendecula (assembly GCA_034769895.1). NCBI lineage: Eukaryota > Metazoa > Arthropoda > Insecta > Hemiptera > Cicadidae > Magicicada > Magicicada septendecula. Next base: position 245,332,710 of record CM068376.1, on the reverse strand, counting down.
CAAGATTTACGAGCGAACTCGCTTCTACAAAATGAAAATATGACTCATTGAGATCATGATCAAATAACACCATGATTGTAGAAAAACAGAATAGAAATTATTCTTAAATATTATAATTAAACACATATCAGTATCAAACAAAAAAATACTTTATAAATATGTTTACACGTGCGGCATTTTACGGACATTCTTAAAGGCTCGGCATCTTACGCGCATAATTCTGGTGGCGCAGCACCTTAACCTTTATACCGTGTGCAGACTTGTCGGAACAGAGGGTGTTTATTTAAATTTAAAAACTGAGAACGATACTGCAGAAGATGGCGGCCGGCGCTGTCTTTTGCTGCCGTGTGTGCTCCCGCTCTGATGTGAATCTCGAAACAAGGAGAGAGAGGCGCTGCCGCCGTGCGGCTCATTACCGAGAACCGAGTAGAGAGATAAGAAATTCGGCGAAGTTGATACTCCGTTTTTAGTGGCCGCGGAAAAAATTTCCGCCTTCGAAAATTTGCCGCCGTAGGCTATAGCCTAGGTAGCCTATTTAGAAATCCGCCACTGGGTATTATATTCAAATAGTATAAAAAAAAAGCCTGCTAGAATCTCGATCGTTTCTTTGTAAAACTATTCTGACAAAGCATTTTTAAAGTTTAAGCAAATTTATGAGAGATAAACTATAATTATAAAAACAAACAACTCACACTAATTTAAGAACTTCTCAGGTACATTTATATTTTTTAAATTGTATTTAAGCCTCAGAATAACCGTAGGCCTACACAATAAAACTTAAAAACGTGAGTGAAGGGTTAATTAGGTAGGTAGGCAGCTGGGAGTAGGTTGTGTGGGTTAGGTTAGAGGTTATATTAGTTTGTGACAGTCGCTTAGCTTCACATTTAGTGTTAACATAACTCTATTCTGCTGTTTACTAATGAAAAATAGATTAAACTCAGTTAATGGGGGTTGGCATTATTATTATTTTATGATAATATCAAAAGGCCACTTACCTTATAGTTGTGGTAATCGGCAATGTGGTGTGTTATCCAGAAGAAAACAAAAAAACACAATTCATCAACTTTCACCTTTTCTGCCTAGAAATAAAAAATAAAACAACTCGCCATAATCGCACAAAAAAGTACGGTAACAGTACAACACTCAGGTCAACAACAGCGAAAAGCGTACGTTTTTCGTATTTTCCCTATGCTTTTCTATACTAAATTGTCCTGGCACTGTTGGGGAAGTAGGGTAACGGAGTGGAGGGAGAACATTCTGCACGGAGCGAATAGCATCGCATCAGCCATCAGCCACGCACGTCGGCACGTCACACGCGCGCGCACTTCCTGCCATTCCACACCTCCGTTGGTTCCCCAGCCACCATCTCACTTAGCCCGTCTACTCAGAAGAGTGAGAAAGTAGAATAGAGTCTACTATCTCTTTCTTTCGAAATTAGCTTTATTGTTATTCTCCTGTTCTTATCCGCGGCAGGCTAATTTTTAAAGTAACTTGTAAAATTTTAAAATATTTTCGTTTTTTTACCGTTTTTCTTAAAATTTTTTGCCGGCACCCAGCCACGGTCACTGGGCGACAAAACCTCGGCACTAGGCGACACCAGTGTCGCCCAGTTAACATGTTATTTTAGGCACTGAGCTTCTTCAAAAACAAGATGGTTATGTGTCCAAATCAATTTCCATACTTATTGGCTTAAAAAAATTATTAATTTTTGTTTGAGATTGATTAGAGTGAATATCTTTAATCAGTAACTCACGAAGGTCTCAAGTGATCATAATAGTACGATATGTTTTAACTAAATATCACTATAATATTGACGACTCGGAACACAAAGTTTTTTATAAGTAAAAACGTAAAGTTTTACCTTACAGCCTACACCGGCTTTCACCTATAGAAGGCTTCATCAGAGGCTGTCGTTAGTAGCGCTGCTCGTCTTGTTGTTGGCGACGAGAAAGTGTTTCGAAAGATTGAAGCTGTGTGTGTGTGGTGAGATGTGTTCGAATAATGCGTGCGATTTGAATTGTGTCTGTTCGTTTAGGATGTCGTTTTTATTTGTTTTTGTGTGTTTGTATATTTCTAATTGTTCTAGAGTGTCTAGTTTTCGGCCTTTTGTGTGTACGTGTAGTATGTTCATGTTATTGTCGATGTTTTTATATGTGTGGTTTTTATATGTGTTTATAAACGAACAGACACAATTCAAATCGCACGCATTATTCGAACACATTTCACCACACACACACAGCTTCAATCTTTCGAAACACTTTCTCGTCGCCAACAACAAGACGAGCAGCGCTACTAACGACAGCCTCTGATGAAGCCTTCTATAGGTGAAAGCCGGTTTAGGCTGTAAGGTAAAACTTTACGTTTTTACTTATAAAAAACTTTGTGTTCCGAGTCGTCAATATTATAGTGATATTTAGTTAAGTAACGGACACGTCATGGACAACGAAATCCAAATATGTTTTAACTTTTTGATTCCTAAATATACTCAATGACAAAGGTCAAGTGTTTTTTTTTACTTCTCTCACTTAAATTTTGTCTGAGAATTGTTGTCTTCTTCCTCTGAACTTTCTAGCACTCCTGTTAGGTACACTATCAGCAATCTCCTTTCCAATCATGATGTGGATCATTTTCATCTGCTTCAAGCCAGGACTTGATACCCTCCACGGATACTAGAATACACGGTAGGGGTCACGGGGTGTGTGCGCAGTAGCAAGCCGCGCCGCTGACGTCACCGCGAACCCAGCCACCGCTCAGTAGCCCGCCACTGCCATAACCTATTGTGTTGTCACTGCGCTTATGAGTGAATACAAGGTTGTTTATGTGAGTGTGAATTCGATTTTGTTCTAATCGGTGATTGACGATTAAGTGCAGAGTTACGCTGCAGTTATCAGTGTATTGAGGGGTTTTTGAGAGTAAGTTTGAAGTTGTTTTGAGTGAAAAATAATGGTTTGTTGTGCGATCGCGAGTTGTACTAACCACAGCAGACAAGGAAGTAAGTTAGGAATTAATTTTCATACATTTCCTAAGAACAATGAGACGAAACAAAAATGGATAAATGCTTGTAAACGTGCCGATTCGTTTTCAGTTGATAATGCTCGTGTGTGCTCAATACATTTTGCTGATTCTGATTATGAAAGGGATTTGAAAAGTGAACTGTTGAATCTTCCTCCGAAACGCAAGTTGAAGCCTGATGCTGTTCCAACTCTACATCTCCCATCCTCCAGTGTTGATTTACGGGGTAGTAATGAGCCTAATAATGAGAGAAAATTTCGGGCACAAAAACGAAGTTACCATAAAGAAGTAGAAGAGATTTTACAGGTAAATATATTACCAACTAATGAAGAAACTACTAGTAGAAAAAACATCAACTATGAAAACAAACAATGCTGTAAATGCGACACTGTGGGCTTATGTCAAAAATTAGAAATTATGGAGAAAGAAATAAAAGAACTTAGGCAAAAGAATACAAATTTACAGGATCGTCTCTCTCGGTGTAATGATGAGTTACTTAAAACAAAACATTCGCTAAAAGTGGTTGAGGGTTCTTTTTCTGACTGTCAACAACAAGTGGTTATGAAAGGACGGTGCACTAATTGGTCATCTGAAGATATTGCAAAGGCTGCGACTTTACGTTGTATATCTTATAAAGCGTTATCTTTTGTCAGGGATGTATTGAAATATCCTCTTCCTAGTGAAGTCACTATTAAAAGAAGACTCAGGCAGTTTAGCGTTCCACCAGGTTTTATTGATTTAAGCCTTACCGTCATGAAAACCCAATCAAAGCTACTAACTACATTTGAAAAAGACGTAATTCTTAGCTTTGATGAAATGAAAGTTAACAGTGACTTATCTTTTGACCAGGTAGAGGAGATTATCAGAGGACCCCACAACAATGCTCAAGTTGTGGTCATCAGAAGTTTAGTAGGAAAATGGATGCAGCCCATTATTATAACTTTGACACTACCGTTTCTAAGGACTTGTTGACTGAAATGATTAAAGTCATAGAAAATGTTGAATTTAAAGTGAGAGCAATTGTATATTGTATGTGATATGGGGCCATCAAACAGAAAACTTATAGGGAATCTAAAGGTTACATTTGATGACTCAGGATTCGAAAATCCATCAAATCAAAACAGAAAAGTATGGGTTTTTTGTGATGTGCCTCATGCCTTAAAACTGTTAAGGAATCATCTGCTTGACGATGGTTATCGACTTAAATCTGGTAGTTTTCTCACAAAAGAAGCGTTCATTAAGTTAGTTGAACTTCAAGACACCGGCGTAGATTTACAATACGCTTGTAAACTAACCATGAACCATTTGCTTGTTGCTGGTACGGAAAGGCAAAATGTAAGGAAAGCAGCTGAGCTGTTTTCTCTCACTGTAGGACAAGCCATCTGTCATAACCTTCCGGAGTTCATTTATGTTGGTGAGGCTGTAAAGGTCATAAACAATGGATTTGATGTGCTGAACTCCAGAGCTCCTGTTGATGGATATAAATTAAAAAGTGCATAAGGAAATTGTTTACCAGAACAAGATGGCACGTTAGACAAGCTGTATGACCTCATTCTCACAATGAGAGTAATAAAACATATACCAAAAGGAAATGAGAAGAAAGAAAAAAAGAAGATGAAGAGTAAATCCCCCAAAAAAGAAAAGAAACCTACTGATGATTTGCTCCCTTTTCAGAAGGGGTTTTTAATGTCTATAAACAGTCTATGCTCTTTGTTTAAGGAGTTAACATTGGAAGGCTACACGTACGTCATGTCATCAAGATGCAATCAGGATATACTTGAAAGTTACTTTTCTAAAGTAAGAGGATTGGGGAGATTCTACGATCACCCTTTGCCTACCACCGTCTCCGAAAGAATCAAGTCTTTGATTTTGAGCCATAATGCGAGGGAACTCATATCAGGTGGCACATGCAAGAATGAGAAAGAAATTGATATTTTAAGTGCTAATACTTTGTCGGAAACTGAAGATACGACTGTAGAACCGTCATCTTTTAAGAAGCAAGACACTTCATGTCTACAGGAAAGCTTAGACAGCGAGTGCGAGAACAAGGATGTTGAAGAAATCATTTCAGAAGTGGGCGACATTTTTGAGAATTGCACCGAATACGAAGAGGAAAATATTCCAGATTTGAAGGAAAATGTTGAGTTGTTAGAGATGATTGCAGGATATGTTGCTTATAGAGTTAAACGTAAGCACCCCAAATTAGCACATTTGTATGGTAACATAACTGAACACGTAAATTTTTCAGGAAAGAACTGGCTTCAAACAATTTCAAGAGGATCTTTAATGAAGCCAACTGAACGGTTAATGGAATTCACTTTGAAAATGGAAAGAGAATTTCAACGATTCCACAGCAATTTCATTGATGGTAACCCAAAAGTTTTTGTAAGATTAAAGGAAATTATAAACGCGAAATATCCAGGAATTTGCTGTGATGTGTTTTGTAAGGACCCGCACTTTCATCATAATGAAAGCTATCAACAAGAAAAAAAAATGCAAATGTAATAAGCGAACTGAGGGCGAACAAAGACAAAAAGTGAAGAAAATGAAAAAAGTTGCAACAACTTTCCAGAATATAGAAAAGGAAACATGTTAGCCTAATATAGTTAAAGGCTTTGGTGTGAAAGTAGAAAAGTTGATTTATATTATGTATATAAATATAATTGATATGTACAATTTGTAAAGAAAAATTAAAATTTACTGTTTTAAAGAGTTTAAAATGACATTATTGGGGGTTTCTCCGTACCACAGGTCTATGTGGTCTAATCATGTGCGAGCCTCTTCCCCCAGCAAAAAAAAAAAGTAGTGCCCTCCGAGATGGTGAAAGAGGTTGACGTCCTTCGGAGGCTTTATACTAGCATTTCACCGGCCATAGAAAAAATTTATTTGTTTATTTAACTAATAAATAACTTAGTAATAATAATAATAATAATACACTAAAACATGAAAAATCTCGATCATATTCACAATCGTGTATGAGTTAAACATGTGCGCGCGGTGTGCCTATAAGCTTCTATGCGGTGCGGCAAGGCGAGTGGGTACGCGGTGACATCACCGCTTACAGCCCACCTGCGCGTGACCCCTACCGTGTATTCTAGTATCCGTGATACCCTCTAATGCACAGCTTATTCTCCTCCTCATTGCACGTTTCTGGAGGATTCCTCAATCTCCTCATTCATCTATTTCTGGAGGACTAACTTCTTCATCCAAGATGAGTTTTTTCCATCTATTTGCTAAAGCTGTAGATTAGAATTTATTTCTTTTACAGCATATGCAAAGTTGTAGATCAAAGATCGTATGTTATATGTCTTTATATTTTGCAATGTCTTTTGGCATCTCCTTCTCCATCAAGTGGCTCCTTGACTTCTAAAACTTCACTGAGAAATTTATCTTTGTAGATCCACTGTGCCATCTAGACCACTTCTTGACTGAAACACATTCGCTGCGTTTGAAGTAGTAATATGCACTTCATTTTTTTATCTCTACTGTAAAGCGTTTCAACATCAGGGTGAGTTGGTGCATTATGTAGCAGTATCAAGGCCTTTACTTTGTCTTCTGGGATCTTGAAATGTATGATTTCGTATTTTCTTATTTCTGGTACAGCTTGTGTGGAACCAATCTGTTGTTATGGCTGTTGCACTCCATGCTTTAGGCAAGCTATAATAATGAAGCTACGTGTCATTTTTGAGCATGATTGTCTTTAATTTTTCAACTTACCATGTTTCTCAGATCTGTCCATTATAAGCAGGGTCAATTATGACGGGGGATTACTGTATCTACTAAAGTTAATTTTTTTGTTCTTGTAATGGGCTTGCATTTGATGTCCAACAGAGAGTTATTAAGGCAAAAAGGTTTTCCCACCTTTTTTGAACTTATATTTTAGCACTACTTAAATCTGTGTTAATGAATATATGCAGGGATGTATGATAACAGAGTACTGTGAAAATTACAGTAGTTAAAAAAATACTATAAATTCTGAATGGTTTGTGTCCCTACTCCACAACTTAAACATGTTAGGTACAACAAGTGCTAAAATAATGAATTGTCTTAACATTCTTTTAATACCTTGTACTTTATTTAACATATGCAGTCTAATTTTCTCTGGTTTGTATGTTACCAATATAACAAAACAGTGTGGCCATGTTAATTGTACCAGTTATGGAATTGACACCCATGTGCTTTCATGCATTTAGATAAAATGTTCTGTAATATTGTTACACACTGAACTCATACAATTTTTTATTACAATAAAATAAATTTTAGAAGCAGGCTATGTGAACCACATGGCAAACGATTAAGGTAATGTGGCCAGCAGTGGTCATTATTTATTATCTTCAGATTTTATCCTGAATATTTATTTTTACAGGATGAGTCAACCTGGCCATGGTTAGTAAAAGTGCCTTGATATTATGCTGTTGTTAGTAATTAAACTCAAGCCCTCTAGATTGGTAATCAAGCATCATACATTTGGAAGTATGAAGTTCCTGTTTTTTATAATAATAAAAAATTGTACTAATTGATTTCTAATAATTATAATTGTAACTATATTAATATTTCAAAAAAATTATCAACTTCTATACTGTAATTTATTGTTATATGTATTACTAGTATATCTTTATTATTAATTTATTATTCTAATTTCCATTATATTATACTTTGTAACATTACCCAACAGTAGACCGTAAGGCTAATTAAAAATTAGTTACAACAGAAAATTAAATTTTTAAAAGAAAAGTAAATTTAAAAAAATTAATCATTATTCTAGCGGAGTATTGTAAGAAAACTACACATGGCAGGAATAAAGTGGTGTTTTTGACTGGCCAATTATTTTTAATGCTAGCAATTTTATTTGAATTTAGCTGAATGTTGAAAGAAACATAAATTCTTGGATTTCGAAAACCGCTGTTTTTTTAAAAGCGAAAACCGGTTCAGGTTATAAGGTAAAACTTTTATGTAGTGAAATAATTATATTTAGAAACATAAATTTATAATTTGAAGTTTGGTGTCCTGTAATGTGTATAATGATGATTGGAGACGATAGTATTCTTCCATACAGGGTTAATTTCCTCACACATGGAAAAATGAAGTGCTTAATTTTCTTTTACTACTGGTTTTTACTTGATATGGTTTCAACCAGTAATTGGTTATATAATTGTTTTTAGTTTCTTCCATTAATTTTGTAATTGTGTTCAGCTGAAAGCGTTCAGTTGTGGAGTTGATTTTATATGTTGGTAGCCCAATGTATTGCATATTTAACAAGCAGTACCACTAATGACTTTGTTTAAGGGAAGCATGAGGTTTTATTATAAACTGATATACAATAATGTATAAACATATGTATTATATTATGGCAGAAACTGCAACAAATCTGTATCAAAGTTGAGAATACTGGTGGATTACTAGCACTATGTGCTTTTATATTTGCTATTCACCAGATAATGTATAATCTGACCGCTGATTGCTGAAAAACACTTATCAGTTCTCATGAAGAGTGCTGTAGTTGGTAGTCATGTACACACTACTTGGTGTAATAAACACTAAGTGACAAATTTTATTAACTACAACAAAACTAAAATGAGATAATGGCTGAGATTGCAACATAACTGTGGAAAGAATTGAATAATAACCACAATAATATAGATGTGTTAAATGTGGAAAGAATAACACTTTAACAAATAGATAATCCAAAAATTTCTGAACTATTTTGTAAGATACTGACTGTACATCTTGGAAACTTAAACACAACATTTTACATAAATAGTTAAAATACTGGCATACGTTGAGTACTATTGTAAATATGTATGTGTGTAAGTGTGTTCAATAATTTAAACTGATTAAGTAAAACATTTGTTGTGGTTAAATTTACTTAAGAACTAAAAGTTTAATGAATGTGTGACCTAATTTATTTGTTATGATTTTAACTTACTTACTTACTTACCTCAAAAATGTACTTGTTAAACATTTTTCATTTTACAATTTGAATTCAATCACAGCAAAGCTTGAAACTGAAGAATCATTTTATTTATTATGTTCATTATCTTACATTTCAAGTGCCTGAGATTACACAGTAGTCTATGTAAAAATAATTGAGTCATAATGATGTTAGTTACAAATTATCTATGTGTGATAATCGGTTGTACATTGCCTAGAAGGAAAAATAATATTCAGTTAAATTAACAAAATAAATTTTTACTGCTAAAAATGTTTGTGTAGATATGTGTATTTAATAAGAACAAGACAAAATGTAAGCATCGATGTGGAATCTAATGGAACTACTGTAGATGGTAAGTGTTGAGAGCCTGTCAGAAATTTATGGAAGTTCATACATTTGTTAGATTGTCTTTGCTTTTGTTTATTAACATTATTTCTTTAGGCACCTCAGCAAAAGGCACGGATAAAGAATTTCATTAAGTAAGAATCCATACAGTCTTTAATAACTTTATTTGTGTGTGGGGGGGAGGGAGGTTGCGTGCATATGCTCATGCATTTTAAGAGAGGCATAGAGCTTTAGAGAGAGGGAGAGAAAGAGACTGAGACAGACAGACAGAGAAGGAGAGAGGCTGGTGATAAGGGAGGAAGAAGAGATTGGAGGGAGAGGAATAGGTAGAAGGGAGAGAGGGGAAAAGAAGGTGTAAGGGTAAAACCAGTGAAGAAGTAAGATGAAAGAATTGTTTTAGAATATCAAAAAAGGTTATTTTGTACACTTTAAATTTAAACCAAGATAACTATTCAAAAACAATAATACAACTAAATATAAAGTGGAAGCATTAATAATTAATTACATGATTTTATCAGTGTCAATTAAATAAAACTGGTTATTAATTTGTTTAAATAAATATAATAGAAACAATATACAATAATCCAATATTGTTTTACTGGTTTACAGGTTTGCTGAAGTGCCAATATTTTCAATATTTATAAGATTAAATAATCGACATCTATTATGGTTATAGTATAATTAAAATTACAGCTATAGGTATAGTTAAAATTATAAGTTGAAGATTCTATCACAGTATACAAAATAAAGGATTTATATCACTATTTATAAAATCACTAAATTATAATCACTCAATTAATTTATTTGTTATTTGAATTTCATCACTAAATAAAACATAAAGACAATATTACGTACGAGACAAGGGGCGAAAAAATAAAAACAAAAAAGATATGCTGATTTGGTTGTCTTCTCCCTCTGTTTTTAAAATTTATATGCACAGGATTAAAATGATATATTGTGAGTAGACTAAATTTCTGTCAGTGCTATAATGTTATTAAATGTCTTAACCTCTGAGCCAGTAAAAGCTAATATGAAACTTATAGATTTTTAATTAAATAAAAATAAAAACAATAATAATAATATCAAAACATCAGTCTTCTTCTTCCAATGCTGGGATTGGTTGTTATTCTATTTCTACTTTCTTGTTTGTGTCCTGATGATTCTGTGTTTTGTATCATGCATTACATTGAGGGATAATGGCTGTTTGCTTCTTTTTGAACATTCAATATAAATCTTCGTTTAATGCGTCTTAACAAAATTTCATGTTGTAAAAGTGATTTTCTTGATTCAACTACATTAGAATAGTGTTAAATTCTTGGATTTTGTTGTCCATGACATGTCTGTTGATTAACTAAATATAAGTATATCAATATATAATAGTATAGTACAATAGTAGCAATGTGACATTGTCAATGGATAGAGTGAGATGGAAAAAATTTGTATATAGAGTGTAGTTGATGTAACCCGACACCAATATGGTATAAGGGTATTTTGATAATAAATAAATAAACAGTAGTATATCAATATATAATCAGTGTGTATATATATATATATATAATCAATCAAAATATAAGTATATTGAGCCTCTGACGAAGCTTATAGTAAGCAAAAATTTGTTCAGGCTATAAGGTAAAACTTTTATGTTTGTACCAATAAAAAACTTTGTTTTCCGAGTCGGTAGTGATATATTTAGAATAGTGTCTCCCCAAAAGTCCTCATTTTAGATTTTGTCTATCATATTTATAACCAGGATAAAATGTCCATATTATCTAAAAAAAGTATTGTTTTTAATAACCAAAACTAGGAAACCTTACAAGTGAGAGTTGTTTTTTCTTGTTGAATACTGTTTTTTAAATAGTTATTATGTTTTGATTCATTAATACATATAGTATGTCTTGTTGTTATGGAACCTAAATATTTTTACACGTGGCTTTTTCTTCGGGATGAGAATTTTAAGAATAATATAAAGTAATACTAACAGAGACAATGACACATACAGCAAAACAGGGGTATATAAATTAAATTGTAATGATTGCCACCAATTCTACATCGGCCAGACGGGAAGTTCTTTTTCTTCCAGATTTTCTGAACATTTAAAAGCCCTCACCACAAACTACATACATTCCACATTTGCCACACATTTACATAACGAAAACCACAGTTACACAAACATAGAACACAACATGGAAATATTACACTACTTACCTAAAAGTAGAAAACTAAACACAGCTGAACAATTTGAAATATACAGACATCACACACTACAACCAAACAACATATTAAATGAACAATTACATTATAAATCACATACACTATTCGATACACTGATCCATACACACAAATCGAACCTCAGCGCCAATCCCTTCCCACCATCAACCCCCACCACACACACCTAATTCCGTAACGGTTATTCTGTAATCGACATTCAGTATACTCCCACTGAAGAAGAGGTACATCACCTTGAAACTTTTGGGAAAGTGACAACGAACAGTAAGTTCATATGTGAAAGTTTTATATATATTATAGAATAATATAAATGTGAGTAACTAAGAAAGGCATTTTATAGACCAGAATCAAACACGATGAAACAATTTACTAGTCTCAGGAGAACAGTCTATTATAGCTTTGCAGATATGAAGTTCTGGTACAACAGGAAAAACTGGTTTCATTTAGGCAGGCTAATCATACTGTAGGGATATAATCATCTCAATAAAGTATCTTTTCCTGCAGAATGCAGATGATGTATGACAAGTAGATAGGCTGCTCCTCATAAAATATTGTGGAACAAAACACAATAAGGCAGTAATTCTTATTAATAAGAAAGATATGTGAAACTTATAATATAATATGAATCATCATATAATAAGGAAGAATCTGGTTCAAGGCATTTTACTATTAAAGCATCTAGGGTGGTCATATGTTAGGGTTCTAGGTGACAAGTCTAAAGGTCTGATATAAGTGCACAGTTAAAAAAAAACTATTAAACGTTGTTATATACAATATATTATTATGAAAACAATAACATAAATAAAACACCACAACAGCTTTCCAATGTTTTCAAAAACAATCATTAGTTTATTATTAATATTAACATATTTCTAATAACACTGTTAAACGATTCAGTGAATCAGAAGGTCTTAAAGTTGAACAAAAATTTCCTGGTAATGCATTTCCATTTGCATTTTGAGGGCTTGGCATTAAGAATATGAATTTTATCAAATTCTCAAGTGTTGTTTATCTATGTGCTCAATGTCTATATTTGCAAAAGTCATATTGCAAAACCCTTACCATTTTTATACAGATGTCCCCAAACCTCATGCTTATCACAATATACATATGTGTGTGTATATTTTTTAATGGATTCATTATACAAAAACAACTTTTATAGCTTTTCTTAAAATAAAGGAAGCAGAAAGTTAAAAAATTGTGCTTAAATGTTTTGAATGTGAAAAGTGGAAACAGGTTTCAATGCACGTATTCTGATGAGTGAAGCAAATATCAATGATAAGTCTGCATTTTTATATTTATGCAGCCATATATATCATGTCAGGCACTTGATTAACAAGTGCATATTGTTTACTTATAAAAGACCAACAAAATTTTCTTTGTTATTTCTATTTAATAGTGTACCTACCAGTGAAGTTCTTAATCACTTTCACTATGGCTGAGTCAGAGAGAACTATGTGGAACCCAATGGTACCTACTTGGGCTGAAAGATATTCACCTGCTCTCAACAGAATATGGGCGAAATTACCAGACTGGCTGGCTTCTACATTGATCACTCTTATTGTTTTTGTTTTCGGAATTTCAATTAAAGGTAATGTCCAAAAGTTCAGTTCACATGTTTGCTATTATTAAATTAGACATATTTTTATTTTTGGGGAATTTGTAAAATTTTTATACTTCTTCAAAAATTGTAACTTCTTTTCATATAATGCCTTTTACACTTTTATTAACTCTGAGAAAGTCTACATGTTCTTTTAAAAATGTCTTTATGATTGTCAATTAATTCTACAGAAAAACTTGAACTTTTCCTGAGTTTATACTTTTCGTCTGAAACACAGGTTTGGAATCTGTAATCTAAATTGTTAGTTCATTACACAAAACTCATAGTTATATAAAATTAAAAAGTTAGAAACTGAATAGTGTAACGGCATATGCTGATGTTTGAAGCTGTGTGAGGTATGAGTTATTAAATTAGGTTTTGTTTGTGGGTGTTATTACACTCATATGCTTCAGTGTATGAGGATGAACATAGATGAAGCATCAAAAACATAGGAGCAACCAAAAATGATTATGCTCTATTATAAATAGATGCTTCTACTCACACTACTTTTCTACTGATTTTATATTCATTTATATTAGTCTTAGCTGTTACTAAGTTAATAGTCAGATTTGAATTCAAACTTCAATTATTAAAATTTAGGTGCTTATTATGTATCAAGAAAAGTAACAGTAATAGTTCCTAATATACCGGTACTAATTACAAAGTGGTAATGTTGAGTAAAGATATATCTATAGGGAAATTACAAGTCGACTGAAAAAGAAAAGTAGAATGTTGAGACACATAGAACATGGTATATGGAGAAACAAAAATCAACAAAACATCTTAAACTGATATATTTATTACCACTGGCCTAGTGACTTTAATACGACCTGTATTCTAGATTGTACCTGTAGGACGTTTCATACCTGTGTGTGTAGAAAGATAAATTAACTGTGTTATTGCTACAATTATGTGTAATTACTGTTTCAGGAGACTGGATCATAGTAGCAGTGCACATATTAAGGCAAATAGGTTACTTTTGCAATGTTGACATTTTGCCAGAAACAGTGGCTGGAAATTGTTCTATATGGAGAGATGTTTCCCTGGAAAAGTTCTACTTGAAGGACTTTCAAATATTTTGGATATATAGTTCAGCAGTGGCTTATGGTGCATACTTTGGACTTGGAGGTATCTTACATGTAAGTAAATCTTTTTATTATATTGGTCTTTATAGCATGTCTATGGCTGATCTAGAACAGAGGGTGTATAATACCATAATATCATCAAGTCAGGTATAGGAAGGCAGTGCTTTTACAGCTTTAATATCGCGTTTTGTCTGACATGGTTGCTTCATTTATTTAGTCATAAAATTTAAATGCAATTCTTAATATTTTCAAATGGTATATGTAACGGGGCTAAAAAGGAGGGGTTTTTTATTTTATTTTATGAATATAAATTTATTTCTCATCGGTGTGGTCAGCCACATGGTACATAGAAATTGTAGTTCAAACAAAGGAACAGTGAGGTGTAGTTGTACAATGGAATGAGGCAGGTATGAGACAATGCAATACAATTCTAAGAATTTCGGTGCCGTGTGACACACACAAACGAACAAACACCAGCGGGGCGCACAAACGACGCCGAGAAGCTAAAACAACATGGCTTGATTGTGAATTTTGTGTGCCATGTGTTCAGAAGCGGGCGGAAGCATAATTAAGATCCTGCCTATCCTAGTGACGTAATCAAAGGCAGTGTAATTTCGTCGACGTCCAACACACGTAAATAGCACGTGTTAAATGAACAGTGATGGACGGTTCGGATCATAAGGCATTGTAAGTTCCGTTATGCCTAACTTCTGGTGGGAGATTGGCTAGTGACTCTCGCTCTCAGTTGAATTAACTCCGTTCCCCGGCCGGGAACTCTACGAAGTCGCGCATTTCTAAATTTATTACTTTTGGAAAAAAGTGTCAACTTGTGCTTACAAAATGAATCGATATCTAAAATGTAGACAGTGAAGTGACAGAAAACCTTTAAAGTGAATATAACCAACGAAACATTTGGATATAACTAGTGCAGCATGCGGCGACGAGAGGGACATCTCAAGTCAGGTTCCCGATTTTAGTTCCTTTTAATTCAATGAGTGGTATTAAATAATGGGAAGGTAAATTGAATGAAAGTGAGCATGTGGCAAGCTGGGTCGTCTTAATTAATTAATTAATTATTATATTAGTTACAATGTTGAAATAAATGTTTAGATTAGATGCAATAATATCAAGCAGTAATATGTCAATGTTGAAAGAAAGAATAACAAATTCATGCCTTTTTAAAAATACAGATGATGAAATAAAATCTTAGTTGTTTTCTATATAAGCGAATCGAGTGAATTATTAATATAACCTTGCAATCATCCCTGCATTTCGAAATTCGTGTGACGTAACCCGGAGCAGAACAAGGTAAGTGGAAATAAATATTTTATGAAATATTTTGTGATCTAAATGTATTAAGTAATTATATCACAGATGGCGCCCGAACAGGGACAGTTTTTATAAATTGAAATTCAAATATAAAGACCACACCTACAAGTAAAATGCAAGTTTGATTTCAAGGTTAAGTGACAGTACGAAAAAATTACGTAAAGTACATAAGCTTGTATGTATATGTTGTAGATCTAAATTAAAGATTAGTGAAACAAAATTTAGTAAATTTACCATTTAAAATGGCAGGAAATGAAAGCGATATAAATGAAATAACTAGTGTTGACAATTGTGATGAATCAAATATTATGAGTAATTTTGAGATACATTCGACTCCAAGTGCGAGTCAAGATAAAATAGTAGAATTAGATGTAACAGATCAAAGTAATGTGACTGAGGACTTGGGAGTCCAGTTGACTCCAACCTCAACAAAATGTAATAACAAATTAGATGACGATATAATGAGTATATTACGAACCATATCAATGGATATACATGAACAGAAAAATGAAATCAAAGAAATTAAAAATAGTTTCAATGAGAAATTAGATGAACAGAATAGTCGATTCAATGAACAAAATATTAAATTTGACATACAGAATAGTAAATTTGATGTTATAAATAGTCGTTTTGACGAAATAAATACACTAAATGCCAAGTTTGAGGTTAATATGAATAAACGTCTAATTGAGATGGATGAATGCTTTAACACAATTAGAGAACAAGTGATAGGATCAGTAAACGATCAATTAAATAATCATATTATTAATGTAAACAAACAAGTGTCAGAGACAGTCAAAATACAAGTTCATGAGCAAATTCAAGAAATAAAAGACAATTTTGAAAGTAAAATAAATAAGTGTAACGTTGATAATGAGTATAAATTTAATTATGCAGTAGAGAAAATAGAAGAAGTTAGGGATAACATTAAGACATATGAAACTAATACTGATTTCAAAATAAATGAAATAGAAAATAATTGCAAATCAGAGATACAAGCTATGCAAGATACAGTAAATACTATAGATAAAAGTAATAAGCAATTTGAATATTTAAGTAATGATAAATTTGTGTTAATTGAGCAGAGCATAGTTAATGTTAAAGATGAATTGAAATGTAGCCATAAATAAAAAACTTAATAGTGTTACTGAACAAGTAGTAGTTGCTAGAGATATGAATAGTGATATTGATTTGGAATTGTTTAATTGTGAAAATAGGGGGGTACACCCTATGCAGTTTTTAAATAGAGTGAAAGAGTTCAATCAGTTTTGTCGAAGTAGTTGGGAAGTACAGTTGTTAAAGATAATGAAGTGTTTTAGAGGAAATTCCGCGGTATGGGCGGAGGTACATAAAATAGACTGGGTAAATTATCAGAGTTTTGAGATGGCATTTAGAGGGAAATATTGGTCAGAAGATGAACAAGAAATATTACGGAGTAAAATTATGGGATCAGGCAATTTTGGGACCCAAGGGGGTAACGTGACTATGTACGTAATGCGACTATACAATGAGGCAAAATATTTAGAGCCACCATTACCGTTCCGATCATTCGTCCATCACATTAGTAAGCATTTGCCGAGAGAAATACAAATTACATTAATGACACGAGAAATTATAGAAATCACGGAGCTAGAAAAAATATTAGATATATTTCAGAATATAAGAGAATGGGACATGAGTAGGCGTATAAACACACCAGCGTCACATATAAATGGGAATTATAATCAACCCCGGGGAATGCCAAACTTTCATAGAGGGGCACGTGGGGGAAATAGTGATAATAGAGGCGAGGGTTGGCGATGTGCAGATTGTAATGTTGAAAACTATGCTATAAGAACAACATGTTTTAGATGCCACAAGCTGAGAGAATGCCAACGCAGTGAGAGAACGTACCATCAACAGAATCAGCCGCAGAAAGGAGCCAAGAACACCAGAGGAGCACCGAGGGGAAATGGAAGCGGGAACAGAGGAAGAGGAGGATATAACCAAGCAGTAGCAGGTCCATCCATGGGAAACTAGAAGAGACAATGGGGAACCAGGCCCAGTCATTGTCGGAGGAGAACCTGGGGGTCCAAGCGGAGTGTAACTACCGAAGCAATATAATTATCAAGGACATGGTAGAGGAGTTACTGAAGGAGGACGATGCAGAAATGACAGAAACAAAAACCGGATTGACGGAGGTATTCGTAACCATAGAAGGTAAGAATTATAAAACATTAATTGACACAGGGAGTGAAATATCAGTAGTTTCAGAGAATGTACTGGGTGAATTACAAAGGGTAAACCAAAATATTCCATCATTACCAGTTGCGGGCGTAACAGTAGTAGGGGTAACTGAAGTATGAAGTAAAAGAGTTACTAAACAAGTACAATTAAACATATACATTAATGAAATAGAATTTGAGAATACTTTTCTAGTAGTTAGGGTTTGAATTTAGATATAATTTTGGGAAACGATTTTTTGGAGAGAAATAAAGCAATAATTGATTTTAACAAGAGAATGGTAGAATTTAAGAGAGGGGATGAACCAGTCAGGGTAAATTTTAAGAGGGTGTTAGATGAAGTTAGAGTCACGGGAATAAAGATGATACAAAACCGAGTAGGCGAGGGAATTATTGAGACAAGAGTGAATGTGTGTCAAGAGAGTGAGAGAGTAGAGAATGATGAGAGAGTATGGGAAAATAGGGCAGATAAATTTTTTAATGAGGGTGGAGTTGCAGGGAGCCCCCAACGACGAGAGTTGTGGGCAGTTATTGAACGTTTTAGAGATGTGTTTGCTGAGTTGCCTGGAAAAGCCAGGGACTACGTATGCGAGTTGAAGGTTCGAGAACACTCACCATACATGCAGAGAAGTTATCCAGTGCCATTTTCGAAGAGGAGAGCCGTTCAAGAGGAGTTGGACCGGATGATGGAAGGGGACATCATTGAAAGATCTATATCACCGTACTCTAATCCGTTAGTCGTGGTCATCAAAAAGGATGGAAAGGTAAGATTGTGTTTAGACGCTCGAAAAATTAATCAGATTATAGTACCTGACAGGGAGTCACCGGAAGCCATGAATGAAATTTTTCAAAAGTTTAGTGGAGTCAGATATATGACGTCCTTAGATTTAACAGCAGGATACTGGCAAGTTCCATTAGCGCCAGAGAGCCGGAAATTTACTGCATTTCTCTTCAATGGTAAGAACTATCAATTTAAGCGTCTGCCATTCGGACTAATCACTAGCGTAGCCAGTTTTATAAAATGTTTAGATATGATTTTACAACCCAAGGATTTAGATTTTTTAACTGTATATGTTGATGACATACTAAAAGCATCAAGGACATTCTCTGAACACTTAGAACACATAGAATATGTTTTAAATAAATTGAAAAATGGGGGATTAACAGTTAATTGGGAGAAGTCAAAATTTCTACAAACTAAGATACACTTTTTAGGTTTTATTATCACTCCAGAGGGTATTTTAGCAAACCCAGATAAAGTAGAAGCTATCCTATGTTTTCCAGAACCAAAAAATATCAAACAGTACAAAGCTTTTTAGGATTATGCAACTTTTATCGAAAATTTCAAAGAAATTATGCGCATATTACCTCTAAGCTAAGTGCGGTGTTACAAAAGAGTAAACAATGGAAATGGGGCAAGGAAGAAAGAATTGTTTTCAATGAAATTAAAGAGAAATTTATAAATATGATAATGATGAATCACCCCGATTTTCAGAGAAAGTTTGATTTACAGACAGATGCCAGCAACATAGCCCTCGGCGCAGAACTTTACCAGAAGGGTGAGGATCAGGAACACCGGACCATCACTTTTGCCAGCAGGACCTTATTGGCAGCGGAAAGGAACTACACCACGACAGAGAAAGAGTTGCTGAGCATCGTCTTCGCAGTAAAGAAGTTCCGCACGTACCTGCTAGGAAACCAAACAGTCATCAGGACCGATCATAAGGCCTTATCGTTTTTGAACACATGTAAGCTGACGCATAGCCGATTAACCAGGTGGGTGCTGGCATTACAAGAATATCATTTTTCGTGGGAATACATTAAGGGAACAGATAACAAAGTACCTGACACTCTGTCCAGGGTAGATACAGTAGATAATAAGACAGGGAGAGATCTGAAAGAAATAGAAATTTTTCGGTTAACAAGGGAAGATAGAATTTTTGGGGAGGAATTACGGGAAATTAAAAACATACAAAGATCAGAAGATAAATTAGGTAAGATAATAGCTAGTTTAGAGGCAGATATAAATGATTCAGAGTACCATACACATTTCCAAATATATAAGGGAATTCTATTTAAGAAAGTAGAAGGGGGTGAACGGGATTGGAGGTTAATGATACCTGATGAGTTAGTAGATAGAATTATTTGGGATTGTCATGTAAGATATGGTCATTTTGGTGCGAAAAAATGTACAAATGTATTAAAAGAGTCATGTATTTTCAAAAATATGGAGAGGAGAGTTAGAAGAGTATTAAGGGTATGTGATTTGTGTCAGAAGTCCAAAGTAGTGAATTATAGAGTTGAAGGGGAAATGAATTTTATAAAAGTAGAGAGACCTTTCGATTTAGTTGCGGTAGATTTGTATGGACCATTGCCTAAAGGTAGAGGTGGAGTGGTCTACATTTTTGTTGTTTTAGACACGTTTACTAAGTTTGTTAGGTTGTATAGCGTAAAGAGAGCTACTAGCAAGGTATTGAGCGAAAAGATAACCAAGGACTACATGATCAACGTAGGTAAGCTGAAGGTAATTTTATCCGATCATGGACCGCAGTTCATCAGCGGTAAGTGGAAACAGACTCTTGGCTGGGAAGGAATCATACCCAAACATACGGCCGTTTACCATCCACAGTCGAACCAGGCAGAGCGGGTGATGCGAGAAATCGGCAGGATATTCAGGGCGTATTGTCACTCCAAACATTCAGAATGGCCTTTATACGTAAAAAAGGTGGAGGACTGGTTAAACAGCACTACCCATGATTCTACAGGATTTACACCGTACGAACTAATCAAGGGGAACCATCCACCCAGAATATTAGAACAAATTTTTGAATATCCACCGGAAGAAAGAACTATTGACAAGAATGTAAAAATACAACTCGCAAACGAGAGTCTACTCACCAAGGGAGAGAGAAGAAAGCGGAAGCATGATGAAAAGGGTAAATGGATCAAATACGAGATAGGACAGTTGGTGTTGGTAAGGAGACATGATTTGTCTAGCGCTCAAGATAAAGAAATAAAGAAGTTTTTCCTATTATATGAAGGACCTTATAAGATTGTAGAAATAAAAATGAACAACGCATATGTACTACACAATCAGGTAACACAGGAGATAGTGGGCACACAAAATGCTACGAATTTGAAGTTATATTGGTCAAGGTAAAAGTTTATTTTTGAATGTAACATATGATTTTATGTTTTCAGAAGGGACTCTCCCCCATTTTCGGGCGGTCACGACCTTACCAGTCCTGGACGTGGGTTTCGGCAATTGGAGGCGGGCCATGGTTGGAGGAGCTTCCTTCGGGTGGTGAAACAACGATGGTCCGGCTCCACCAAAATTGGTAAAGATTAGAAATTCCACCACATTTTTGATCGGGGAGGGGGACCCATAAAGGTACGTGATATGAATTATATTTTTTTTTACACTCAAGGTGCAGCGGTTAGGTGTACCATATCACGTACCAGCACTGCTCTCGAGTGATTGTAAATAGTTATGGAGGCTATATTTCAAAAAGGCAGTTCATTCATAAACAAAAGTTTTCTAGTCTCATTGGTAAAAAATAAATGTCACCAATGAGAGCAATTACAGAATATTGAAAAAGATGAGTTTTGTGGCAAGGGGAATGGGGAACAGGTAGACGGCAGGTTAGAATAAATGGGAGAATAAAAGGAATAAATATGATGTTGAAGGTAGTAATAAGGAAACGTGAGTTCACGTAGTGTGTCTACCTAGTCCCAATTCTCTTTGCGGCAAAAACCCTGTCTTTTCAGGCGATTACTACTGTATTAGCTTTAAGGATAAAATTAGCCTCCAACTTATCAATATATAATTTGGAATGTTTATAATTTTAAAATTATGTCAAGAGTTGTAGTGTATTTTAGTAAATAAGTGACCAAATATAATCATGAGATTTGTAGTACAAGCTAAGAAAAGCGAAAGGTTTGCTGTGTAAAAGTCAAAAATATAGATGTGTCTAAAGAATGAAAAAAATGAAAATTAATCAAGTAATTAATATACCCAAACATATAAAAGTTGAGCTTCTGTGAACTGTAGTAGCAGTGTCAGCGTTGGCCTTATATGTCTTTTGGTAGTTTCCCCACATTTCGGGCGGTCACGGTTTCACCAGGCCCTGGCCATGGAATTATGTAAGTAGTTACAAAATTGGTGAATTTTGAAGTTGAACCAGGGGGTAACAGGGGAAACTACATAACTATGGAACAGCGGCTATCGTCGAAGGTGTCGATAGTGCCGTCTTTAAGGGTGTGTGAATCATTTTAGTAGGATTACTGGTGTCCTTGGACATCAGTAATACCGAATTTTTTATGTAACGCTGAACCAAGAACGGTATAGTCAGCGACTATACCTTATACATGTAACTTCAGTCCTTGGGGATGCAAATGGACGCAACAGTCCACCAGCAATAAACAATAGTGTGTGTGGTAAAGGAGCTGGCAAGTATAAGCCAGAGGGGTAAAGGGGGGACTTTAAGTAACGATGTAGTGGGAGTGTAGCTGTAATTTCAGTGAGAGGGTGACGACCTCTGTAAACAGCGGGCGGTCAGCTTATAACACGACTCTATAGAGAGAGTTGGGGGTTGACAATCCATAGAGCTGTTCAGTAACTGTTGCTATGACTGTGTCTCAATGAGTAGCGATTTATGTCCCTATGAGAGCAAAACCATTTTAAGTACCAGATTTAACTTGTAATGAATTCAAATAACATTGTAGGATAACTATATAATTTTGTGTATGTGTATTAATTGTATGTAGTATGTTAGTGATAAGGATTACAAAAATATGTACTTTATATAATATTGTTGTTTACATATCTATAGAAAGGTCATTCACCTTGCCAAGAAAATCAGCTGATTGCTGGAGGTATAAATGTAGTATGTCATTTACAAATAATTTACAAACTTTTCAAAGTAATTAACTGTTTGAATATAATCAATGATTGAATAATAGATTTTCAATGTGTTAAAAGATTTTAATCTAAATGATGGAAATAATTTGAGGGAGTTAAGAAATTTAAATGGTATAATTAAACTTTAAAGTTTTTACCTTAACACTTTGAATGCTAACTCCATCAATTGACGGACTAGCGAAACGTTTGTAAAATACTGACTCCGTCAATTGATGGAGTCGTGTTTTCAACGCTTTTGTACAAGTTAGTCATTCATATGATGGTTTAGCAGCACCAAACAGAGTTGGTAATGGAAAAGCAGTTCACATTTTTACCGCTAGATCTTGTATGCAGCCACATAATAGTCAACAGTTTAAGTTGAATCCAGTCACTGCATTATATAATGCATAAGGTAGCATTATGTATAAACCCTTGTTTTAAATTATTTCATTCAAAAAAAAAACTATAAAGTGTGAATTTATTATATACTATATACATAGCTTTTTAATTAAATTGAATAAAGTGTTAAAACTAAGTGTAATTGATTAATAAAATTGTAAGTTTAACATGGTCAAGATTTTAAAATTTTCAATAACAACTAAATTTGAAATTTTAGAAACAGCTTAAGCATTTTTTGTAGAATATTCACGATACAATCGCTATAAAGATGAAAGTATGACCTTTAAAATAAGGTAAGTAATATTTTTCTATCTGTTCAAGTTTATGAGTTACATAAAAATGAAAAGTATGAAAAATGGCCAGCATTCTTCGCATATTATGAGTAAAAACACACAGCACTATAAGTGTTAATCCGTCTATGTGACCGCTTAATTTTTCTTCTTTGTCTTCTTACACGTTTCGGATTGTGTTAATCCATCATCAGAGATTAAAAAATTCGTCGGTTAAGACTTCGTTAAACATTAAAAGTTACACTAAAAGACATTTAAAATATAGTCCACAAACACAGCGACGTACAAAACCTTTTACAATTTAAATGGTTTGTAAAAGGTAGAATTTGGGTGATTATTATTTCGTTAGGACATTTAAATCAGTCCAAGTTAAGTTGAGAAGGGGAGTGAATAAAGTAAGATTGTTGTGAATAAATGTAATGTAGTATTTGAGAAGTAATAGTGACACAGTAGCTATGGGGAAAATGTGTAGAGTAATGAGTGATATATTGAGGTAATAAATAAATGGAGATATTTTGTAGATGAAAGTGATGTATGGGGAGAGTAATTAGTTGATGGGGAATTTTGTAAGGGGGGTGGTGTGATAAGGAGTCCTCAACGAAAAGCGTTGTGGCGGGAAGGGAACCGATTAGCGCCGGAAAGGGTTACCTAGGGGGAGTCCAGGAGCCAACATAAGGGAGTGAGCAATGGGAAGGGAACACACATCCTGAGTACAAAGGGGTAGAGAGTATTTTTTTATAAGAGTAGAATGATGCAAAATGAGTTGAATAGTAAGTTAGGAGTAGAGAATGGTTGGTAGAGATTTTGATAGAGGGGTGTCATATTAGTTAAAGCTGTTAGTGAGTATTAGAGTCAGAAGGGGGGGTAAGACTAAATATACATGCCAAGTTGTAAATTGAAATGTAATAAATAAATGGGTCACCCAAGCTTATGGAGATTGAAAATGTTAAAGAAAGAAAGTCATAGTCAAAATATTAAATTAATTGAAACAAATGACAGATTTGAATAGGATTTTAAGAAAATAAAAAGCTATAAATGTGTAATTTTGGTCAATTTAAATGTAAATTTTATTGTTTATTGTAATAATAACCATGTTAATTTTAAATGTATTATCTTATTATGTTGTACTAAGATAAAGAATTTTAAAGATGTTTTATGTACTTTATGATGTAGATCTGTGTAATATATGTGTGTCAAGGTCGTTGACTTGACCCAGAGAGATCAGCTGATGGTTGATGTTATAAACAAGACCAGTTTCTGGCAATTTATTGACGCTATTTTGTCGTTTAATTGAATTAAACGATTTTGAATTTGTCTGAATATTGAGAAAAGTATATTTTGATAAATTTAAATTTTGTTGGAAAAAAAATTTTTAATTTTGATTTTTATGCCTGCCATATAGGTGATGTTTGAGTTTCAAGTATATTATTGTTTATGTGTACTACTAGTGTTTATTGAATTATATTGTTTAGAATATATGCGTAAATAAATGTTAGAGTAAGTGAATTCATGTTTTAATAAGGTATTCAATTTGTTTTCTTTAGGATTGTTATTAGTATTGAAGAGAATTAATAGAGTTGATGGATTCATGTAACAGATTTTGTTTTTTTTTTATTTTTTAGGAAGTAACTTAAATGATTTTTTTAATTTAACGATAAATATTTTGGGAGTTTTAAATGATGAGTTTGTTTAGAAAGTAGTTATGAGTGTGTGTACGCGCCCAGTACTTGCCAAAGGCGACCCAGTATTCATGACAAGGGGGAACATATTGGTTGAGGATCTGGCATGGTATAAGACCAAAGGTTTGGATTTTGGGGGTGGCATGTTAGAAGGTTAGGTGCACTGTGGTGCGTGTCTGTTCGATTTTATGGTGTTGGGATCTCGAATAGAGAAGTCCAGTAATCTCGTTCAGGTGTGGCCATAGTCTCTGAGCTAGGGGGGTAGTTTACCCATGATGTGTAAGAACTAATGGGGGGTTGTTGGCACCATATCCTCACCGATCCTCTTAGGGGTTTAGCAATGAGATTTCTTCTATTTCGGCAGAAGATCTCTTATTGGGGGGGGGGTATTGTAACAGGGCTAAAAAGGAGGGGTTTTTTATTTTATTTTATGAATATAAATTTATTTCTCATCGGTGTGGCCAGCCACATGGTACATAGAAATTGTAGTTCAAACAAAGGAACAGTGAGGTGTAGTTGTACAATGGAATGCGGCAGGTATGAGACAACGCAATACAATTCTAAGAATTTTGGTGCCGTGTGACACACACAAACGCGCAAACACCAGCGGGGCGCGCAAACGACGCCGAGAAGCTAAAACAACATGGCTTGATTGTGAATTTTATGTGCCATGTGTTCAGAAGCGGGCGGAAGCATAATTAAGATCCTGCCTATCCTAGTGACGTAATCAAAGGCAGTGTAATTTCGTCGACGTCCAACACACGTAAATAGCACGTGTTAAATGAACAGTGACGGACGATTCGGATCATAAGGCATTGTAAGTTCCGTTATGCCTAACTTCTGGTGGGAGATTGGCTAGTGACTCTCGCTCTCAGTTGAATTAACTCCGTTCCCCGGCCGGGAACTCTACGAAGTCGCGCATTTCTAAATTTATTATTTTTGGTAAAAAGTGTCAACTTGTGCTTACAAAACGAATCGATATTAAAAATGTAGCCAGTGAAGTGACGCAAAACCTTTAAAGTGAATATAACCAACGAAACATTTGGATATAACTAGTGCAGCATGCGGCGACGAGAGGGACATCTCAAGTCAGGTTCCCGATTTTAGTTCCTTTTAATTCAATGAGCGGTATTAAATAATGGGAAGGTAAATTGAATGAAAGTGAGCGTGTGGCAAGCTGGGCCGTCTTAATTAATTAATTAATTATTATATTAGTTACAATGTTGAAATAAATGTTTAGATTAGATGCAATAATATCAAGCAGTAATATGTCAATGTTGAAAGAAAGAGTAACAAATTCATGCCTTTTTAAAAATACAGATGATGAAATAAAATCTTAGTTGTTTTCTATATAAGCGAATCGAGTGAATTATTAATATAACCTTGCAATCATCCTTGCATTTCAAAGTTCGTGTGACGTAACCTGGAGCAGAACAAGGTAAGTGGAAATAAATATTTTATGAAATATTTTGTGATCTAAATGTATTAAGTAATTATATCACATATATAGGCTACAGTAATTTTCTTGGTGGGTGGGGAGAAGTCTGAGTTGAATGTTTAGGGCTTTAAAGAAGAGGTAACTTTATATTATGTGTCAAATATTTTGCTTCTAATGATAGAAATGACTTAGTAAGATTTGTAAACCATTTCACCAGTAATGGATTTAAAGTGGTCAAATAAGAAACCAGAGGAGCTTTCAGAAGCACTTAGGAGACTCTTCAGCTTCCAGAAAAAGTGGTTGTCTCATATAGCTTATGCTGGAATTAGTTTATTATTTATTTTTGCGGAATAATTAATTAATATTAAATTATTAGGCTTACATAGCAAAGCTCTTGAATAATTCTGTAAAAGATGAGGCCATTTGACTTATTAGTATAACAATTGTTATAACAAAGTTAATGATTTTAGGTACATTACTATCAAATTTAATTCTGTAGTAAGAGATAATGAGAATCCATAACATATTTTAAGGTTAAGGTGAAGCATATATTGTAGATTTTCCTTCTGGTGCATTTCTTATACAATAAAAATCAAGATATTTTAAAGAGCAAAATTAATTGTTAATTATTATGGACAGAGCATAAGTATAAAAGTTGTGTGTGTCTGTTTTATGTGTGTGTGTGTGTGTGCGCACGTGCACGCGCGTGCGCAGTAATAACACTCATTCTGACATAGTTTTAATTATGTGTTTTAGTGGTTCTTCTATGTTAGACAGCGGGACAGACCAGAACAGTGGAAGTGCCAGCCAACAAAATGGTTATCCCCAGAATTGGAACTCCATGAAATTATATTAGGTTCCCTCAGCCTCATGTGCACAAATACTTTTTCAGCTCTGATAGCTTGTTACATAAGCAATGGTGGATGGTGCATGGTATACTATAATTTCCTTGATTATGGATGGTTCTGGCTCTTGTTTCAAGCAGTCTTCATATTTCTTTACCAGGTAATTAAAAGCAAACAATTCAGACGATCTACAGCAAATGATGTATCTGGACTTTATTATCCAGCATGCTTGTCTGTGTTAAGGACATGGAAACAAATGCAGCTACACACAGGGATAGAATTTGCAAAGTTTAGACCCTTTTCTGGTTATCCATAAGTATATATTGTCTATACGTTGTATGATACAGATGCAAAACACTAAATACACCATGTTGTTCATATTAGTATTTCAAAGGTTGCTGCTGTTGCCTGTCTTTAAAAAACATTGAGTCAGTGTGGATTGGTATGCAATTTGCAGTAACAACACTTCTTTAAAAGGACAATAATCAATTATCAAAGACCTTTTAAAGTTATAAGATAAACTTTAGATATTTTTTAATATTTTACAAAAATTTGTCAGAAAACTTGAACGTTTGATGTACGGATTTGTAAAGTAACAAATTTACTTCCATTTAAATCTTTAAAAGTCATGCTCCATTATGTTTATTTTATACAAATTTTATTCAAGTGCACATCAGTTTTAAAAGACAAAGAAAGCCAAATTCCAGGGCGCAGTGAAAATCTTTATTGTTGTGTTTAAATTTGTAACTATGGTGTCTAGAACACAAGGGATTCAAGTACGTTTTTCTGATTTTGATATATTCAAGCTCAAAGTTCTAGTTTTGCTGTAAATCAAAATAAAAGGTTATCAGATCTTTTTGCATTTTTATGATTACTGTACCTTTAAAAGATTTTTTCAAAGTTTCATAAGATGTTGACAATGGCTTGACAATGTATGGGAGAAAAATCAAAGTCATGTTTTTACATATACCCCTTTACAACTAAGAGATATGAATAAATAAAAATTTTATAAGAGAAAAATTCAAGGAAATACGGTATTCATTAAAAAAGATAAATTATTTATTGAATTACATTATTTTTAAAATTTCAAAATTCCAAGTAATTCCTAGATTTTATTGTCCATGATGTGTCCATTGATTAAACTTAAACTAATTATAAATATATCACTACTGACTCGGAACACTAATTTTTTTATTGGTATAAATGTAAAACTTTTACCGTGTAGCCTGTGACTTTTACTTTTAACTGATGACAGTGGCATCACACCACACAACATCGATCTTTCGAATGATGGCGCCATCACTAAGAACAAGACAGACAGCGCTCTTAGCGGCAGCCTCTGATGAAGCTTATAATAAGAATAACTAGTTCAGGCTACAAGGTAAAAGTTTTACATTTCTACCAATAAAAAATTAGTGTCCTGAGTTAGTAGTGATATATTTATAATTAGTTTCCAAATAATTCTCTTACATACAAAGAGCTACGTCAGTAGTTTAGGCCTTGTCAGTATAATACAAATTGTCAAATTAATAAGCTTCATCATTGTCTTCTTCTTCTTCTTCATCAACATTTGTAGCTAGCTGTTGACCATGATCATTTGAAAATGAGAGGTTTTGGCGAAAAGCACAATAAGCTTGAGGTACATAATCCAGTTGTTCTGAGGGCTCAGTATTTTGCATTTTTCAGTCAGTGACTTTCAGGAGCTGTAGGTAGTTGTAATAAGTGTACTTCCCTTCCATGACGTTTATTCTTCATATCCAGCTTACTAAAAATTTTTGACACTGTCAGCTCAGTTTACCTTGTAAGAGTGCGTCTGGAGAGGTCTTCTCAAGGTGGAATCACTGCATGGATCAAATTCCAATTACTACTTTGCTAAAATAAGGCTTAAGTGCCTTGAAGATTAACAAAGTTGTCATCACACATTTGCACCACAGCAAACTTCCTGATTGTTGAACTCACTAGTTGAGTCCACTCTTCTGGGATAGATGCTCTCCTTGTAATTCTTTTTCTTCAGTTCAATTGGCCTGAAATCTTTACCACATTCATTATATTAATGTCCACTTAAGAAGAGACAGTGATCCACCCATTCAATGTTTGTATTCCATGACAAAATATAGCCAGAATTTAAAAATTAATTGGCTTTTATTCTGGCCTACACAATTTTGACTGAAAGCTGTTATATGATTTAAACTTGAAG
Organism: Magicicada septendecula; assembly: GCA_034769895.1. Lineage (NCBI taxonomy): Eukaryota > Metazoa > Arthropoda > Insecta > Hemiptera > Cicadidae > Magicicada > Magicicada septendecula. Next base: position 245,303,211 of record CM068376.1, on the reverse strand, counting down.
CAAGTCCTTGAATTAATTTTAATTTTAACAGACATCATGCACTTTCCTGGCAGCCATGAGATACCTGGCCTTCATGCCATATGGTGTATATATATATATATATATATTGCAATGATACAGCCATATGCTGTATTAGGCATTGATTTTAATAAATATAAAATTTGTAGAATTATTATAAGTTAAGGGTAAATGGTCAGGTCTGAGATTGTAAAAATATTTCATTGTTAGATTAGGGGAGAAATTAACCTGTTTCGACAAGCAAGGAACACCTGCTCAATTGTATGTGTGTTACACATGTATCTTGTGTGTTAGTAATGCATGTACAGACAGGAATCTCAGCTACCCTCCCCAAGTAATTAATAAAATAATTATTTAATTCCACTGTGTAAAAACTAATTAGTTTATAAACAAACAAAAGGCACCAAAGTGTGTGTAAATTTTATAGTTATCCCCAGTGAGAAAAAGACGTTAATAGGACACACGACGCGGAGTCAGTGCGAAATAAATGTGCCAAAAATACGCAAATTACCCTAAGACGCTCAAATTAATACAGTGAGTGCTTAATCAAATTAGCTATGATTTGTGCTATCTCGATTCCATGCAAAACATTGCTATTTGCTAAAAATTGCAAATATATGAAAAGGTTCGGGAGTGGGGGCTATCAAGTGACCTGCAGGTGTCGACAGGACGATTTTGGAGCCAACTGGCATGGAATCTCGAGAGGGTATAAATTAAGGGTTCGACCAAAAACCCTTCTCTTCTTTTCAAGACACAGTTGCAGTCGGACATGCTGTCCGTCGGCAGTACAGTTTTATTATTTTTTTCAAGTCTCATTAACGAACTAATAAGACGTTCAACAATTAGGTTGACAATATTTCGGAAAGCGTAAAGTACCGGGACCGTTTAAGTCTACAAAGAGTATCTACGGAGAAGCTACCAAAGCGACGAGGGATGCTGGACGTTAGACAATGTTTTTTGGGCGCCTAACAGACGTTTAAGATCCACCTTGCAGTAGATAGCAATTCTCTGAGGTGGACCACACACTGCTGGAGAACGACGCTGGACTCTAGACATATCCAGGACCACGCCAGGACAGGAGGAATGGAAAACCAACTCTGGACAACGCTGGACCCTGTCAATAAGTCGTAAGATCATCAAAACTCGAGGTGACATGCATAATGCATTTATAAATGATTTTAAAAAAGAGCTCATAAAGACTATATCAAAAGACAATAAATTAAAACAAAGAAAAATTTATAATTTGTAATATTATTTTAGAAATGTAGATAAATGTTTAGTCATAAGAATGAGCGATCGCATATAAAGAAATAAAAAAAAAGAATTTAAAGTTGAGAGAGTAGATTTTGTTTATCAAAGTAAATAGTTAAATTGATTTGATATTTGCATTATAGAAAAGAATAATTTAAATTTGAATATAAAACAAATGCCAGTCTAAAAGTAATTAATATAATTTTAAATTTAATTTTAAACATTGGTATAGACTGAGCGAGTTGAGGTCAGATCTGAATTAAAAGAATTCAATTTAAATTACATTTTAATTTTACTTGTTTTAGTAAATCAAATTATTAACATGTCTAGATTAAGATTATTAACATGTCTAGATGTAAGAGGGTTTTAAATGTGTGTAACACCGTATAGTATAAGAGATAAACATTTAATAATGAGTAATATCGTGACCAAAGATTATTAATGATGTTTATTATTTATAAGATTGAGTAAACAATAAATATGAATTTTTAAATACTCATAAATCTAATACTCTTATTATAATTACACCTGAACCCCAATTACACATACATGTTATTTGTGTTGTTATAATTTTGTTGCCTGTCAACGTGTGGCATGACACGCTTACATTTAATAACGTTGTATCGTTGTAAATAATGGCTCCCAAAGAACGTGGGGCTACACAAATTTAAATTATATTAAATTTGCAACTTGTATCATTGTAATGTATATTCAATTACTTTCTGCTACAGTCCATTTCTTGATGTATATAATACATTTAATATTTATAAATAAATTTACCTCAAGATATACTTTTTTTCCTAATAAGGAAAAAACGTATATCTTGAGGTAATTTTTTTTATAAATATTAAATGTAATATATATATATATATATATATATATATATATATATATATTGCGACAGTACAGATAAGTGCTGTACTGAGCATTGAATATAAAAATTTAAATATACATAATAATTTGTAAAATAATTAATAATGTATTAGAAGTAAGCATGTCAGGGATTGCAAGCTTGGCTCCTCAGACAAAAAATATGCACAGGTGTTTCGACCTGAATCGACTTGTCCGCACGCACGCACGCACGCGCACACACACACACACACACACACACACACACACACACACACACACACACACACACACACACACACACACACATGTAACTGAGAGTGTGTACAATAGTATTTTGAATGTGTGTTTGACGCAGGTCTATGCAGGCGAGTTTTCCACCCCGTATGAATAATTATGTAATTACTGTTTGCCCGTAATTATTCATAAACTATAAATAAGGAGTAAAACCAAAGACACAATAAAATGTAATAAAATTAACTACATACTGTGTACGAAAACCACATGAAAGGGACACACCGTACGAGTGTAGTGCGAAATAAACTGCTACAGATCGCAAGGGTTAAGTTACAATGTCCAAAAGTACAGTGAACATGTACAGTATAGTGAAAATAGTTATAAGATGGGTATAAGAGTATACTCACAGGACTCTGCAATTCGCAGAAATATAAGAAATAGCAAAATTGACGAGGAGTGGGGGAACAAAGCCCAGAGACAATTTCAGACATGTCGATTTCGTACAACTGCTGGTGTTAACCAAGGCGTGGGTATAAATAGGACACACACACTACAGTTGTATCTCTTTTGATCACCCATAGTTGCGGCGGGAGCTTCTGTCCGTCCGCACAGCGTATTTATTTTTTTGTAAATAGTTTCATTCTTCCAGTTACATACAACTATGTAACTAAGTTGTAAATACAATCACTTTTAAATAGTAACAGAATTACACGAGAAGAAAATCCATATAAGATGATCAACTGACGTCCAAAACAGCACGAGAAGAAGTAACATGAAGTTCCAGAGAGCGAGAGAGCTGACGACTTAGTTCCAGAGAGCGAGACGACGCTGGAGTCTAGAGGCGACTACGCTGGACAAGAGGAATGGTACTGGAGTCTAGAGCGGCTGCGCTGGACAAGAGGAATGTTACTGAAGGTCTGGAAGTGACGCTGGACAAGAAGAATTGATGCTGGAGTTCGAGACGAGGATGATTACAGATGGATCGATTGTGATTGAGTACGATTGACAACAATAAGGTGATAAACAACTTATTTATGTCTTAGTCGAACAATTAACTCAAAGACAATTAAAGACATTCTTGTTTTACTTTAAAGTTAAAAGCCAATGTTTCTTGTAAATATAGAGTTAAAATAGTAGATATTATTGAAGTAAGATTAACGTAAACAAGAGCTCAAATAATTATTGAAATGAAAAGAATGCAAAGCATTTAAGTAAACATTAGAGTTTTATAAATCAGTACTGAAAAAGAAAGATAAATTCAGTAGCTATTATTATTTTTAATTTCGTTACAATATCTAAAAAGATATTTAAGCATTGATATTTAGAAGCACACTAATTGACTGAGTAGTCAGGAAATGATATTTTTAATAAAGTAATTATTAGAATAGAATATTTAGTCAGTAAGGATGTATACAGTGTAAGCCTTACGGCATAGTAACAAAGCAATAATGAATGTTTTTAAGTCGAATCAAGTGCCTTGCGCACAATTTCACTATTACTGAATAAATTTGAAATACCATTACAAGTTACATTGAGTTATTATTACAGATACACCTGATATCCCCTTTAAACTGTGTTACATTAGTTGTTGCAGATAAGTTGTCGCTACAAAGTGTGGGTTATCACAATTTAGCATTACATATAAATTTAGCAAAACTAATCTGTCGCAATATATATATTGTAACGATTCATATAGTCGACCTATCAGATCGTTATATGAAAGTGTCAAACTGTGCTAGTCTAGCGGCGTAAGCATGAGAGAGAGGGAATAATCGCAGCCATCTCTGTCTAACATCGCCACTGCTACTACTGATGCGGGCACAGACATGAAATTTTATTCAATTAATTTTATGTATTAAAACTGCAATATCTTCAAAACTAATAAATATACGGCAATTCTGAAACCTGCATAGTGTTCAGCAATTAAAACTCTATAAGTAGCCAAAATATCAACTAATATAATTAACATTTATAGAAGTTATACAGAAGAAGAACGCCAAGAGATATAACTAGAGAATTAGGCTAGGTACGAATTAGGTGTTTTCACACACATACAGAGAAAGACCAAAGCCATAATATTCTGTGGTCGGATCTTTGAAATCACATTTGCAAATACCTGTAATCAAATGATTTGCAAACAGAGGAAGTATGAAATTAGCCAGTAAATCTCTACCATCTCAAACTTGTTAAGGAGCGTTTGACTGACTTGTTCGATATTGTTTCACGTGGAAAACGCACGATTTATTTGGAACAACCAATCAGAATCCTGTATTTAGAGGAGATGCCAACTCAGAATGAGGGAATTGGGCACTCTTTGTTCGGGCATTAAATAAGCAAGACGTGTGTTAAATATGAGCTAAATTGCACAAACAACACAAAGTAACTATTTAAATAAACAGTTCGCGAGGTGGTCCGGAGTAGTAGAGGAACTAGTAAGGTTCAATAAATAAGCTCGCTGCGTAATAACAAATTAATTAACAGTGAAGTGACCTGTGCACCAGAGTAGATACAGCATCTGAATTGTCCAGGATCATCAGTCAACGTTATTGGTCAACATCATTTCTTCTGAGCCGAACCATCAAAAGGAGTATCTCTACTGATTACTATCTACGGTCGACGCATCAATCAGATAAGAAGTATATTCATTGATCAATGAACATAAATAACAAACTAAATAATTAAATCAATAAACAATTTTAAAAAAGACACTATATAAATTCAAATTTGTATTTAATTGTTAAGATTAGAGATAAAGTAATATAGGAGTGTTGAATGGAGAGTGAGGTGTAGTATTGAACATGCAAATTATTGCAGACCCGTTCTTTAGCACTGGTTTGGGAGATATAAATTCCCTAAATAAACCAGATAAGAGCAATTGGTCGTTTGGACGTTTTAATCTTCACTTTTCAAGCACACTCATTAAACAATAAGATTTAGGTAAGCAATAAGTCATTAACTTAGCTTTTAAAGAAATTAATACAATAACAGAATCGTTAATTAAACAAACTTCAACAAATTTTAAGAGTTATTTGTAACGATTCCCCTTAAATTCCAACTCACTGAACGAATCCTGAGATAGTGTGTCTCTGTGCTCTGAGCTAAGCCGAATCCGTGTCATTTGTATCTGGGATTTGTTCTGGCGCCCAGGTAAAGAAAAAGTCACGGGTAAGTAAGATTTGTTCTATCATTATGTATATATAAAGTAGATTGATAGATAACAAGGGTGTTATATAATTTGTCGCCACAACTAATGGGCCTGATTAAACTCGATTAAACCGATATTAACCCAAGTGACTAGTTTGAATTGTAATAATACTTAATTTGAAACGAAGTGGATATTTAAGGTTACAAATAACTGTTGAAGGGTTAAATATTAAAATAAATTTTGTTAAATAGTTATTGTAAAAAAAAAAAAAAAAAATGGCTAAATCACAAGCAGTAGATATGGCAGCAATTGAACAGATGTTCAAGCAGTTGACCACTAAAATGGATGAAAATAATAGTAAAATTGAAAGTAAAATTGAAAATACAAATGGTCAATTAAATAGTAAAATTGACAGTACAAAGAATCAATTATCTAGTGAAATAAAAGATACAAATAATAAAATTGAAGAAAATAATCAAAATTTAGAAGAAAGTAATAAAAAATTAATAAATGATGTTAATAATAAAATAGAGCAAACTAATAAATACTTATCTAACGAAATGAAACAAATAAACGAAAATTTAACTAGCCAAATAGAACAAAGTAGTAAAGAAGCTACATTTAAAATAGATGAAGAAATAGCTAATTTAGCTAGTAAAATAGATAGTACCAATAGCAAAATAGATGAGAATAATCTTAAGTTTGATAAGAATACCGAAGAGGTTAAAGCTACAATAGAGGAATTTAAGAAACAAGTAAGTACTAATTTTCGCCGCCAAGACGAAAAACTAAATAAATTTAGAAACGAATTTCATGAATGGTTAGAACAGAAAGTAACCCTTATTAACCAACAATTCAGCTGAGTTAAAAACCCAAACGCTTCTAAATAAAGAAGTAATCCAGAGTAATAGGGTAGAGTGCACCCAACTGGGTGAAAATATTAAGGAGGTTAAGAAACAAGTAGAGAGTAAGGCTGACCGAGACGAAGTACATCAAAAGGTAGAACAGCAATTAAAGGTAATGTGGGAAGATCTGACTAAGGCAATGAAGTCACAGCAAACCAAAGTCGTGAGGTGTGGCAGCTATAAGGAAGAACCGGAAAACCTTGTATTCTCAGGAAACCCACATGAGAATCCTGTGGAGTTTCTAAGGCTGTTTGAGGCTTATGTAACTCGCGTAAACCCAATGATGGACGACGAGGACAAGAAGGACATGTTAGGCCAATTCCTCAAGAATTGGGCAGGTACGTGTTGGAAAGTCATCTCGGACCGAGTCCAAACCTACGCCGACTTCAGAGAGAAATTCCTTGCTCAATACTGGAACGTATAGATTCAAAGAAGGGTGCGTGATCATCTGGAATTTGGTAATTATCACCCGTCCATGAATATGACAACCAACAAATATGTGCTAAACGTAATGGTACAAGTAAAGCATTTAAGACCACCAATGGAGGAGAGAGACCTAGTGTATAAGCTAGCGTGTCATTTCTCGGAACGCACTAGAGTAGCAACCACTACTGGAGGAGTGGGTAACCTAGAAAAGTTTATAATGGTCGTGGATGAATGTCAAGACCTAGAGAGGGACCTGAAGCGAGTAAATAATCAGCTGAGTAACCACTCTAGAGGCGATCATCAGGAACCAACTTTCTACCCAACGAAGAGAAGAGACAATGAGCGCCCAAAAGAAAAATGGTTTACCCCATATCCGGGTAACAAACCTCAATATCGGCAGGAATTGGAAGAGAAGGGTAGAAGTAGGAGCGTTGAAACCCGACCAAGTAAAGGGTTTAAGGTATGTAAGACAGCCATATCATCTACCGAGCCACAACCATCTACTAGTAAAATGAATACGGGAAACGGGAAGCCACTGCAGGTAGTAAAGAAACAAAACTAAATCTACCATTACCTGCAGTGAAACAACCCATGAAAACAGGTAAAAAGAAAGTAACAAATAATATAAAACAAGTGAGCGATAGGGAGTTCTTGTTAAAAGAAGAGCAAGAAGTGGGTAGTAGCCATTATCCCGAATGTCCGGAAATAATTTGTGAAATCAGTAATCTACTAGTACGAGTGCTAATAGACACCGGCAGTGAGGTAACCTGTGTCAGCTCAAAGTTTGTAGAAAATAATAGTCAGTTGCGTAATTGTACCAGACTACCCGTAAAAAATTGTAATGTACAGGGAGCCACTGGAGCCAAAATGTAAAAGATAACTGAACAAATTTATTTACCTGTCATTATAAATGGTAGCCAAACCCAAATTGTAGCTCTTATAGTCCCGAAACTCGTTCATGATTGTATTATTGGGGTAGATACATTACTTGAATGGAAGGCAGAAATAAATTTCAAAAGAAATACCATCACGATGGAAATTGATACTAATAAAATCAATGTAAACATTAAAGAATTTAAGCATCGGAAGTTGGTAAGTGTTATAAAAGGGTATAGAGAGAAACCGCTAGTGACGTTAGGAGTGACCAGCACTGTATTGATGATACTCCAGAAATCAACATCAGGACTGAGTTGAACAACGAGCAACAGAACCAAATTCAGCAACTCGTCTGTGAGTATAGGGATGTTCTTAGAACAGAGCCTGGAAGAGCTATGTTCTATGAACATCAGTTAACACTTACTGAAAACGTATCATTTGTGCAAAGGACTTATCCAATCCCTTTACACTATAGAGAAGAAGTGGAAAAAGAGGTCCAACAGATGTTAGCGAATGGAGTTATAGAGAGGGCAAGAAGTCCCTATATTAACCCTTTAGTAGTTGTCATAAAGCCGAACGGGAGTATCCGCTTATGCCTTGATGCCAGGAAATTAAATTCTTTATTAATACCTGATTATGTGTGCGCAAGGAGTGTGGAAGAATAGTTCCAAAAATGTAATGGAGTTAGGTACATGACCAAACTTGACTTAACATCCGGATTTTGGTAAATTCAAATCCGCAAATGTGATAGACAGTATACGGCATTTTTGTATAAAAACAAGTGCTACCAATTTAAAGTGGTACCTTTTGGCCTGAGCACCAGCTTAGCTGCAATGGTAAGGTGTTTAGACAGTGCCTTAGGTAATGAGGTAGAGAAGTATACACTAGTGTTCGTAGATGATATTCTATGTGTGTCACAAACATTCGAGGAGCACTTGCAACATTTAAGAAATATTTTTGCAAAATTTAGATCAGCAAACATGACGCTGAATCTACGGAAATCAGAGTTTGGTAAGGAGGAAATTAAGTTTTTATTTCACCAAATCTCAGTGGAAGAAATAACCATGGACCCAGAGAAGGTAAAAGCCATACAAGAATTTCCAACTCCAAAGAACTGCAAGCAGCTAAAGTCATTTCTAGATTTAGCTAACTACTATCAGAGGTTTACAAGTAAATATGCAGAAAGTACTGTTTCATTGTTGAAGTTGTTAAACAAAGGGATTAAATGGAGGTGGACAAGGGACCACGATGAAGCGCTACAACAAGTGAAAAGTCTTTTTATAAATACTGTTATATTACATCATCCGAGGGTAGGAGAAAGATTTTATTTACAAACAGACGCCAGCAATATTGCTATAGGAGCACGCTTATATCAGATAGATGAAAAGGGCCAAAAAGCGGTATTAGGATTTGTAAGTCGCACATTTAAAGGGGCGGAATTAACTTATTTTACAACAGAAAAAGAGCTATTAGTGATAGTGCATAGCCTGTCAAAGTTTAGAAGTTATATTCTGGGTGCTAAACTTACTATAATCACCAACAATAAGGCGTTAGTAATTTTATTAAAGTGTAAATTGCTAGGTGCTAATCTGACTCGTTGGATCTTGGCTATACAAGAGTACCAGTTTGAAATACAATATTGTAAAGCGAAAGACAACTTGGTAGCAGATGTACTCAGTAGAAATCCACCATCAGAAAACAACATGGATACAGTTAACAGCAAAAGTAGTAGCACTGATATAGGTATTTACGCAGTAAAGCATGTAGCAAAACCTGAAGTAGTTAGACGACTTAAGGAAATAGGGACCCATCAACAAGAAGACCCTAGGATTAGTGTAGCTTGGAGAAGTGCGGTTACCAACACCAAACCAGGATTTTCCATATATGACGGTAAGCTATATAAGCTATGTTCCCATAGGTGGAAATTATTATTACCAAGCTGTATGATGGAGGATATTTAAAAAAAAAAAAAAATTATAGGAAAGTACCATGGGGATAGTTTGAGGAAATATAGGCAAATATAGAGCAATAAGGAAACAATGGTTTGAGCCAATGAGGTATGTGAATCAAACGTGGTCAAACAAAATTTTAGAAATGTCTTTGAATCAATGCCAATGTAAATAAGAAGTAGTTGAATAAATGTCAGTATTGTTGTTTTGATTATTGACGTCCATTAAGTCAAAATTGTGATTAAAGTGTTAATATTCATATAAATATCTAATACGTGTATGCCATGTTAGGTTAAGTAATGTATTGTAATAATTAGTTATAAGGTAGAAGTAAGCAAAATTGTATTCATATTATAGTAGGAATAAACCTGTTTTAGTACCAAGCCACATTTCCGTTAAATATATGAAAAATATATTATACTAACCGTCTGTGACTTCTAACCGTCTGTACGAGAAGTCACAGACGGTTAGTATAATATATTTTTCATATATTTAAAATTGTATTAGTGCAAAATTTATGCAAGAAAAGCCAAAAGTGCAAATAACAAAAAAAAGTGCGAAATTTTATATGTGCAAATTTTAATTATTGTAAAAGTATACAAGAAGAAAAAGAATGTATGTATTTCTTAAATAATCAATTTTTTTTATACCGAGTGGGGGTATATATAACGATTCATATAGTCGACCTATCAGATCGTTATATGAAAGTGTCAAACTGTGCTAGTCTAGCGGCGTAAGCAAGAGAGAGAGGGAATAATCGCAGCCATCTCTGTCTAACATCGCCACTGCTACTACTGATGCGGGCACAGACATGAAATTTTATTCAATTAATTTTATGTATTAAAACTGCAATATCTTCAAAACTAATAAATATACGGCAATTCTGAAACCTGCATAGTGTTCAGCAATTAAAACTCTATAAGTAGCCAAAATATCAACTAATATAATTAACATTTATAGAAGTTATACAGAAGAAGAACGCCAAGAGATATAACTAGAGAATTAGGCTAGGTACGAATTAGGTGTTTTCACACACATACAGAGAAAGACCAAAGCCATAATATTCTGTGGTCGGATCTTTGAAATCACGTTTGCAAATACCTGTAATCAAACGATTTGCAAACAGAGGAAGTATGAAATTAGCCAGTAATTCTCTACCATCTCAAACTTGTTAAGGAGCGTTTGACCGACTTGTTCGATATTGTTTCAAGTGGAAAACGCATGATTTATTTGGAACAACCAATCAGAATCCTGTATTTAGAGGAGACGCCAACTCAGAATGAGGGAATTGAGCACTCTTCGTTCGGGCATTAAATAAGCAAGACGTGTGTTAAATACGAGCTAAATTGGACAAACAACGCAAAGTAACTATTTAAATAAACAGTTCGCGAGGTGGTCCGCAGTAGTAGAGGAACTAGTAAGGTTCAGTAAATAAGCTCACTGCGTAATAACAAATTAATTAATTAAATAATTAATTAATAAATAATTAAGTAACAGTGAAGTGACCTGTGCACCAGAGTAGATACAGCATCTGAATTGTCCAGGATCATCAGTCAACGTTATTGGTCAACATCATTTCTTCTGAGCCGAACCATCAAAAGGAGTATCTCTACTGATTACTATCTACGGTCGACGCATCAATCAGATAAGAAATATATTCATTGATCAATGAACATAAATAACAAACTAAATAATTAAATCAATAAACAATTTTAAAAAAGACACTATATAAATTCAAATTTGTATTTAATTGTTAAGATTAGAGATAAAGTAATATAGGAGTGTTGAATGGAGAGTGAGGTGTAGTATTGAACATGCAAATTATTGCAGACCCGTTCTTTAGCACTGGTTTGGGAGATATAAATTCCCTAAATAAACCAGATAAGAGCAATTGGTCGTTTGGACGTTTTAATCTTCACTTTTCAAGCACACTCATTAAACAATTTTATTATTTATATATGTGAATGTGGCCCATTTTTTGTTGTTGTTATTATTTATGTGTTGTTCAGTTTGATTAATTCTTAATTGTTCAGTTTTTATTTTGTATTTGATTTTATTTTCTATTTTGATTATATAAATAATAAAATGTCAAAACTAACAAAACTATTTAAAAACACAGATATAAAAATAGCATACAAAACTAATAAAAATAAATTACAAAATCTAAATAGCTCACACAACAAAGATAATACAACAACCAACGGTATATACAAAATTGAATGCCAAGATTGCAATAAATGTTATATAGGACAAACAAAAAAACAGCTGAAAAAACGTTATTTTGAACACCTAAATGCATACAAAAAACCAAATATATATAAATCCAATTTAGCCACACATGCAATAAACACAGGACATGAATTCCCAGACATAACCAATGTAACACTAATAAAACATATACCACACAAAGGCACCATAATGAACATTTGGGAAAATTTACAGATTTACAAACATAAAACACAAAACAAATTAATACCAGAACAAATACAAATCAATACAAAACATGACACAATATTCAAAGCACTCAACATCGAAAATACACAAAATACAAAAACAGATACCACAACCACACACAATAATGCAACATTGAAGGACCAAAGACCAACAAACCACCTTAATAACATCCAGAAGTCAACACACAAATACTGCACCAGAAGCAAGATGGCGAAGGCTGAAGATGGGAGAACAGGATCTCCCGAAACGTGTTCCTAAAGGAAAAAATATATCTTGAGGTAAAATAGTTATAAGTATTATAGTATTATATACATCAAGATATATATATATTTCAATCACTTTCTGCTACAGTCCGTTCCTTGATGTATATAATACTATAATATTTATGACTAAATTTACCTCAAGATATACTAGTATATCTTGAGGTAAATTTAGTCATAAATATTATAGTAATATATATATATATATATATATATATACACATAATTTATTTAATATTTATAGTTTCTTTACCTCAGGATGTTTTTCCCGTATTTGGAACATGTTTCGGGAATCGTATTGTTCCCATCCTGAGCCTTCTTAATCTGTCATTATTACCAATGACATTTAATAAAATAATATTAATGACCAATAAAATTAATATTCTCTGGCACAAACTTTTTTCAGTGCACAACTGTTCATATAACTTATATGATTGCTTCACAGTCAGTCCTTGAGGTGAGTACATGTAATTAGATTTTGTTGCCCTTCAGTAGTGACTTGTATACTTTGGAATCTGGTTAGTGTGCTTTTATATGATATCAATTCTTTCTTGGGGGATTTTGTTTTTTGGAATTTTCTTTCTCCGTTTGTCATGAGGAAGTACACCAGAAATGAATGTTTTCTTATTAACGACACTATTTTTTATACGTTTGTTGGAAATACAAAAAGTATTCTTAAAAATCTCCCAACACACCTGGAATCCCCCCCACAAGAATATTCAACTGATTTGTTTTTAACAGTTCCATTACTTTCCCTTCTAATAGGGTTTAAATCAATTGCACCATTCAAGAAAGTGGATTGTAATTCGTAGTTTCCAAATCCACAATACTTGAACATAGTTACAGTAACTTATCAACTATAAATACCTGTATTTTGTTGTCCATTGGTTAACTAATTTTAAATATATAACTATTGACTCGAAACACTATTTTTTTTTTAATTGTAAAAATGTTAAACTTTTACCTTGTACCCTGAACTAGTTCAGGCTACAAAGTAAAAGTTTAACTTTTTTACCAATCAAAAATTAGTGTTCCGAGTCAGTAGTTATATATTTATAATTAGCTAGAAATAGTCAATATAGGTCATTATACACTTACACATATAGTGAAAACAATCTATAAATATATAATGACTAGATAATTCTCATGACTCGTAAATTTCAGTTTACAATCTAACAACATATACTTTGTAAACAATTGTTGTACAATGCCACTTCCGACAAAGCTTGGAAGTAAAGGGGTGTTATTGACTCAGCTGATTGATTTTGGCTGTAAAGGAGTATAAGCTCTCTAACACCTCTTTACTCCCAACAAAAACTCACATTTTTTGTTGGAGGTTAAGTGAAAGATTACCAAAATACAACACAGGATGGACAAGTCAATTATACCCCTTTACCACTAAATAGACTGCCAAATGTAGTTAAACTGTACACATAACTCAATTTTTTTTGAAATATCACAAATACCCCTTGTGTTCTTGATGCCTCAATTAGAGTATTTCATCCGTAAACAATCTGTAGAGAACCATACAAACTTAGTTAAGGAATGAAACAATTGTTTTGCATGAGACACTGTTAATTATTAAATTAAAAGTAATTAAACAGAAAAAGTGTCAAACGAAAAATATTGTGTCAATGAAAAAGTAAAAGTGGAATATGAAAAAGAAGTACATCAATAATGAACTATGTACAATTATAAGTAATAAACAACAATCACAGATAATCAGAATCAGAATCAGGTATGAATGCCAAGAAAATTTCATTGTATTTGTTTGAAATAATTACTGTATTTTTATACCTATGCGTCACACTTTTCTTTTATTTTAAAATCTTTCTTTTTTAGATAACAATAATAGTACATTAATTACCTCATGATATGTTGCTTCTGTTCAATATACAGATTGCTATTAATTTATTTGATGATATAACGTGAATGTACATCCCAATATTTTAAAGCACAGAAATCATTCTAATAATGCCAATTGCATCATTAAATTAAATAAACCTGAAACTTTAGCATCACGTAGACTAAGGAAGAGTCAGTAAACGGTTGTAATTTTTTATAATGAACTATATCATTGTTACGTTATATTGTAATTTAATTCTCGTACTTCTTACTGGTGGTGGCTTATAGGTAAAATTATGGTTGTTCTGCTCTGAACTAAATTAATTGTAACATATAATGAAAACTTTAAAAACTAAATTTTTTTAGAGTTCCAGGAACGTATTATTCTTTTTGTTTTCATCCATGGTATTGTAGAATATTATCTTTACAATAATTGTACATTTGAAATAAGTACATAATTATTTAGTTTTAAGTAAGTAAATAGACAGTTTTCAATTTAATATATTCACTTTTTTTTTTAATTTAAAACCAAATAATTACTTCACAGTAGTAAATATTTTTGACATTAAATGTCATGTAGACACTTCCCTCATTTCCTGTATACCAACTGCATTCACCAAATATTCTGGTGCCCAAAATTCAATATCACTCTTGTAATTGTGAGATTGAGCAGTATCATTAATTTGAATAAAATTCCATATAATTTGGTGCCCCAAATACCGTTCTCTTTCAAAATTTCTAAATTAAATTTTTTGGCTGTGGTACCTCTAAAATTAAAAAATTTCAAAGTACACACAACATTCAAATTTGGTTTAAATTCTCATTAGTTTAATATTTGGCATAGATTTATACAATTTTTAGAAACTTTTGGTATATTTTTTGAGCCCTGATGTCCATAAATTTTTAAATTCCCAAAACTGAACATTATATACTGAGTTTGGTTAACATTCTTGTCAATTTGTTTAATGAATTTTTGTTGTTTTCTCAAAATTTGGAGACCTTGTATTTTTATTTCCTGTCACCAATTTTTCGGGGAATCAATCTTAAAAATGATAGAGGTGTGGGGTAAAAGTGTAGACATGCATGCTAAGTTTGACGAAATCACTTGATGCATTGACAAGTTATTACGAGACATCCACAGATAGACAGATAGATAAACAGACAGACAAATGTCATGTGGTCAAGTTAAAATCTGAGAACTCATTTCACTTGTTAAATTATATTTTGATTTTATCCCAAGGGTTTTTTTCAGATTTTATAGTCAATAAAATATTCTGCATGCATTTGGTTCTTATTCAATAACAGGTAATGATCTTCAAAAGCAAAAGTATTCTGGTATTCCACAATGTGACATACAAACACACACATATTAAACTACACTCCTAGCAGTTTATTACCTTAATTCCCCTGCACAGTCACTAGTAGGTATTAGTTCACTGTGGTAGTTCTATCTGAAAGTCTTCATCCATTAATGCAGATGCGTACCAGGGGGGGTGCGGACCCCATTTTCAAATATGAATTTTATTTTTCAATTTAGAAAAAATATTGACTTTTTTACTTTTAAATTTTCTTAGATTACTAGATGTACTAGAAAATATTAAAAGGAGGGGATCAGCTCAGGTCTTATTAAATGCTGTCTGCGACTTTTCATTCTTATGTTTTATTTCCCTCTGGAGTGATGTACTGGACAAAGTTAATCATACCCAAAAATATTTGCAAATAAAAGGAATAAGCTTTGAAAAATGTGTGATCAAAATGCGATCTCTGAAGCTGTATTTTAATGATGAGCGTAATACTATCGTAGATAATGGCATCACGCTTGCTACCGAGATGTGTGGAAAAAATAAACATTCCTGTAGAAAATAGGGGTAGAAGAAAGTTTAAGAAGATGATGCCAGGTGATAAGTGCAGAGATGTTAGTATTACAATAATCGATAATTTAGAAGAGCTATTTTTGAATGTATGGATCGATTCCATTCAGAACTTGATACTAGAACCAACTCAATTGAAAAAGTGTCAAAATTGTTCTGTTCTGGAACCAAATAACTTAGTTGGTGCTTCAAACAAAGATCTGCAAGTTCTATCATCAAATATTATTGAAACGTTTGATGAATCCAAAGAAGACATCATCGTTGAAATCAAGCGACTGAGAAGACATTTGCGAGTGGCTGAAATCGACCAAGAAGATTACAAGAAGTGGTCATCATTGAATTTTTGGAATTCGTAACTTAAATGGAATTTTCTAACTGTTCCAAACTTGGCTTTAGCACTACGACTCTATTTGACAATTTGCGTATCGATTGCTTCATGTGAACGAAATTTTTTAAACTTAAGTTGATTAAAAGTTATCTCTGTTCTACGATGAGCCAGTTGAGGCTTTCAAATTTGGCTATTATTTCAATCAAGCACAATACAGCTGATAAAATTAATTTTGATGATTTAATTAGTAAATTTGCTGAAACCAAAGTACAAAGACAAAAACTGTAAGATTTCTAAAATCATAGAGAATACTGATATGATCTATGTATTTACAATGAATTATGCATCAACTAAATCTCAAATTACAGAAGATATTAAAGTATTTTTGAATCAAAATGTGTATTTTGATTGATAAAGATCCTATTTGTTCTTATAATTTTACTAATAGTCAGCAACAGAGAATTGATCCTGATAACAATTTTAGCCTAGTTTGAAGTGTATTTTCAGTATCTGTAAGGGACGTTTGCTAGTAGAGTTTAATATGTAAGAAAATATGGATAGGCTACCACGACTGTAGTTAATGTTGTGTTTGTGTAGTTACTGAACTATTAGATATTGCACTTGTGTTGTTGAAAGGAAAGCTAAATAATGTTGAAAATAAATACATTATATTTAGTTATTAGGTTACTCAAATCTCGTTTGGAGGAGGGTATATTATGGGGAGGTGACAAATCTCAGCTCTGCACCATGTACCAAATAGCCTAGGTACACCACTGCATTAATGTTAGCTTATCCTACAGCCTGGATAAGCTAACATTACCAGCTTATCATTATGAGATCATAGATTCAGATCACTTACTTATATGCTGCCATAGTCTACATCAAAATTTCCTTAGTTAATTTTGGTTCATAGCTCTGCTGATATTAATGTAAAATGTCAAATCAGGCTTTTCAAAGTCAGGGCCTCTTATACTTCAATTTGAATTTCCACATAGATATCATTAAAATACTCTCTTATTCATACCAGTTCTGATGATCTGACCTACTTATATATATTTGTCACTTATATGTTTATCAAATCGTGATATAGTTAAATCAATATAGATAAAATGTTAAAGAAAAATGAAAACAATTGTAAGGCAACCTAGTCCTCACAAGATTAATAGTGTCAGGATTAAAAGAAAACAAGACATCTCCAAAAGTGGCCAGCTAGAAAAAGTAAAAGGAAGATGTGATGTGCAGCATAAATATGAACTAAAATAAGTGTAACAGTACAAAATAATATTAAGTTCATAAAAATTAATAATAATCATTTTGTTACAGGACTATGTAACATATTGGCTGCATAGGGGATACCATACACCACTTTTATACAAGCTCTTTCACAAGATGCACCACAAGTACAAACAACCCACCGCATTCTCTGTAACTGCTATTCATCCTGTTGAAATTGTTAACATCCAGCTAGTATTGTGCTTGCCATTGTTTTTCTGTCCCCTCCACTGGGGTAAGTAATAAGATTTCAGGCAAAATAAAATTGCCTGAAACATTTTTATTAGATCAAAGTTTTTTAAATAATAAAAAACAAATTACATTGTGTGTTTTGTACCTTTCATGGTGTGAACCAATACACAGAAAGTTTGTGAATAATCTTCATGAATATATGTATGTATTGTCAACTTATATGAATATATCGTTTTGTGTCCACACGGAAATTTAAAAGATAGTATATTTAATTGTAGGTATACACTTTATACCATTATATATGTATATTGTGTGTGTGTGTGTGTGTGTGTGTGTGTGTGTGTGTGTGTTAAATACTTGTATGATTAGAACTCTGTCTCCTTTAAACATGCACAAAATTACAAAAATTATTGAAAATTTAATACTAATAAATGATATGATTGACTGTTTATCATCATCATTATTCCTGCATCTCCTAAGTGGAGCATAGGGCATCAATGAACTTCCGCCACCGGACTCTGTTCCGCGCCATCGTCTTGATCTCGGGCCAGGTCTTCCCTCCTTTCTCCATCCCTTCCGCTATTACACTCCTCCTCCATGTGTTCCTTGGTCTGCCTCTTCTCCTGCTACCTTGTGGGTTCCATTCCAGGGCTTGTCTTGCTATGTTGTCTCTATCTCGTCGTAATGTATGCCCAATCCACTTCCATTTCCTACGACGCATCTCAATGTCAATGGGTGTTTGATGGGTTCTTCTCCACAGCTCTTCATTGGAGATAACTTGTGGCCACCATATCCTCAGGATATTCCGCAAACTTCTGTTCACAAATGTTTGGAGCCTGCTAATCAGTTGTTTGTTAGTCTTCCAAGTTTCACACCCATAGAGCAGTACCGACTTGACATTTGTATTGAAGATGCATAGTTTGGTATTGGTGTTAAGTTCCCTTGATTTCCAGATTGGTCTCAGCATTGCAAATGCTCCTTTAGACTTATTTATTCTATTTCCTATATCCTCTATGGTTCCTCCCTCCGTGGTGACCATACTTCCCAGGTAACAAAACTGTTTGACTTGTTCGATCTCTTGGTTTCCTAAAAATAATAGTGCCTTATTGCGGTTATTATAACGCATCTCCTTGGTTTTCTTTCCATTAATCTTCAATCCCACCTCTGATGCTTCGGTTTTTAAATCATTCAGCTTTGCTTCCATATCCTTAAAACTGTTGGTTAGCAAGCACAGGTCATCCGCGAAGTCCAAGTCCTCCAACCTATCTGTCAGTCCCCACTGAATTCCTCTTCGGCGATTCATTGCCTTCTTCATCATGATATCCAGCACCATAATAAATAATATTGGTGACAGCAAACATCCTTTCTTCACTCCTTTATCTACTGGGATGGGCTCGGACAACATCCCCTGGTGTAAAACTTGACATGTGTAGTTCTCATACATTTCTTGAGTTAACTTAATAATTTTCTTTGGAATCCCAAACTCTTTCATAGCTTTCCACATCTTCTTCCTCATTACACTATCAAACGCCTTTTCAAAGTCTACAAATAGTATATACAGTGACGACTGCAGCTCCGTGGATTGTTCTATAATTATACGCAGTGTATTGATCTGGTCCGTACAGGAATAACCTTCTCTAAATCCTGCTTGTACTTTCCTCAACCTTGAGTTAACTCACTGTTTTATCCTTTCAAGAATTACTCGTGAGAGTACCTTACTTGGTATCGAAAGGAGGGTAATCCCTCTCCAGTTATCACATTCTAATAAATCTCCTTTCTTCGGAAGCTTAATCAACAGTCCTTTCTTCCAATCTGAGGGGATCTTCTCTTCTTCCCAAATCTTCTTAAAAAGTGGGAATAGAATCTCAACCGAAGTACCCATATCCACTTTCAAGGCCTCCGGTGCGATATTGTCCATGCCTGCCGCTTTGCCATTCTTAAGTTGTTTAATGGCCCTTTGAATCTCTGTTCTTGATGGTGGCTCTGTACTAATAGCAACATCTTCCTGCTCTTCTTCTTTCATCACCTCTGTCTCCCCTTCTTCGATTGTTTCACGATTCAAAATCTCCAGAAAATGTTCTCTGTCTCCATAAGAACTCTGTCTCCTTTAAACATGCACAAAATTACAAAAATTATTGAAAATTTAATACTAATAAATGATATGATTGACTGTTTAACTACCTTTAAATTTTATTGTATGTGTTAGGGAGTTAACAGAAACTGAAATCTTGCAACCGTAATCCAGAGGTGTGTTTGACTAAATTCTTACATCATAAGATAGTTCAGGTGATCTGTTTGAAAATGTATCTGCAACCACTTGATAAAACAGCTCAGCCTTGGCCTTCTGGCATTTCTTTATTAAATCTGTTATATCATAGTCATTCAACTATTGTCCAGATTAAGAGCCCTAATAGGTCTTTTACTTCAGAATTCTTTTCTCATCTATACTGTCAAATATATATCATTACTGCTCACTACAGACCTCTATGAAAAAATCTGCATTCTTCTCCAACACAGATCACAAAAGGTCTATTTGATATTACTCTGTCTTCCCAGTGATTAATAATTCAGAACCCTACAGAGTCATGCTTGCATATGATTTTCCCTTGTTTTTACCTTAAGATTTCTTGAAGTCAGCAGTCTCTCCTTTTTCATTCTATTATTTGGAAATTACAGTCCATGTAATCCCTATAATGGATATGTTAGAAGTTGCACCATTACTACCAGTTATAAAGTGAACTAAAATATAGCTGGTTCTTACAAATATTTGATGTTGCCAAATTAATGTGGAATTGTCTGGAACTATTTGTCAACACTGATTGTCACAAACAAACTTGGCTAACTACAAAATAATGGCAGTGACTAAACCCAGTCAAGTTCTATGCACTGATTGTTTCAAGTGACAAGAGGTTATGTTATTAGGAACAGTATTAGTGCAAATGTCAAATGTTAATTGTTTATTTGTACTAAGGACTACTGTAGTTGATTTAAACTTGATAACTTTTATTATTTGTTTTAGTAGTGCATATTGGATATCTGTGTAACTTGGAGAACCAGTGTGTTTCTTTTAAGTAAAATAAAAATTGTGAGTCCTGATATCTCTGGCATTCAATGTGACTCCTGTAACAATATTTACATTAGATGCCAGGTCTCCAGTTAGGATCATTTATGTTCTTCTACATATCAAATTCTCAAAGTGCCCTTTCCACAACAAGCAGATATCCTGCAGATCAACCATTCTTTTAATCAAAACAGACATATTGTCTACTATCTGACAATTGAATATTATTGCCTCCTTTTACTGTCCTACAAAGGTTGGAAGCATAGGGAGATCTGTATGTACAATATCTGTAATGAACTAGAAATAGATATGCTAATAAAAGCTAAAAAACTATGGAGATTATAGTGGTTGGTACACTCGGGAAGAATGTAAGGGACAGGATGATTAAATCATATGGAGTACCAGTATATACAGAAGAGAGTGAGAACTTGGAAAAGGTAGGATGCAGTCACAGTAGAGTAAAAAACAAAAAAAGTATCATGAATTAAGAGAATGGCCAGAGATATTTGTAAATTATACAAAAACATACCAAACCTCTGGGGCTAGATGACCTGAAACAATTCTCGTATACTTATCCTGAAATTTTCTTTCTCCAGCGCTTGAATGTTACAAAAACAGTAATAAAATGGAGTTATGGTCATACCTTTATTTCTTGGATTCTCCTTCACCTTCTTGGAGACATCCTTCACCTTATTCTTATGCTTTGGCATTAATAGTGCATATATTATTCTTATGTTCCTATAAAAAATTTCAGATAATTTTTAAAATTTCAAAATGTTTATACAAAGTAACATTATAAAAAATTTCTCTAAGTCCATAGAATCTATGGACAATAGGCTCATCATATTTTATAATTCTATCAAAGAAGAACCCCCGAACTTACACATACACTTTTCGGTTACTGGTTTCTTTTTATTACAGAATTTTCACTAGTTTTGTCCAATCAAACATTGGTTCACACATGCACTAAGCCAATAATTTTGAATTTTTATATATTGAAATACAATTACATTTCAAGCACAAATAACGGATGTGTTAATTGTTCCACAGGGGCTCGGAAAGTGATTAGCTGGAACTAAAATTAAGGGATCACATGACTTGATCTCAGCGCTGGCTTTTGGTAGCAGTTACACTCACATGCTTTTACCATCTTCTCTAGTTATGTTGCTCAACTAATTATTATATAGCTTTTGGTGACTTCTTTCTTATATATACATATACTAGAAAGTCACTTAGCTTCTCATACTATAATTTCTTCTATACAGATCAGTGAAATAGCATTGATATCCAGGTTACCTAAGGGACTAGAATTTAACTTTTGTGAATAGGATTGTACCAACTGTACCATTTTGTAATAACTTTTATTATTGATGTTCCATGCATTAGATTTTATTTGCAAAAACTTTGATAATAATTGTGTATATCTTATATTTAATATTTCAACAATATGTTATTAAACCTTGTTCAATTTTTCAGTTATATACAATTATTTCAGATAATTTTGTAACGGGACGTTTCCCTCAATGAGAGGTTTTATGCCGAAGCATAAAAACTCTCAATTGGTACACACACACACACACACACACACATGCACACGAACTTCCTAAGCACATGTTATTCTTTTTAATTTATTTATATAATGCCCCACTGTCCAAACTGTTGAGCCATAATCAGCTATTATTTAGATTAATGTTTTTAATTTTGTATCTTTTTCAAATTCCTTGTATTCTTATTTGCAATACTGAGTTCGATCTACTTGTCATTCATTATCTAGCTGTTTTTGTAGGACACCTTTAGCACCTCTTCCATTAATAGTCAACACTACTCCCCAGTGGCAGCCCATGCTTAGGTTCCACGGTTGCACAACCCCCATTAAATCATGAGATGTATTTTAAATTATAGAATTATGAATAAAGCAATAACTAATAATAGTGTTTTTAAGCTAAATCATTGTAATTTTCAATTGCTGACTGAAAAGCGCAGAGCAATACTAGAAACCATACACGCTCTTGCCACGGTGTATGCACCAACTGTGATGCGCTTGTATATGGGGAAATACAATGGAGTAATGCTCTGGCTGGCTAGACTTGGGTGTTCCTATTAAAACGATATAGGCTCGCTTGGTGTGATTAGGGACTGCAAACCCCGCTTGTACGTCATGGCACCACTAGTTTGTTTGTTTGTAAATAACATGTGGTGCACCAGGTTGGAATTTGTAAGATAATGTTGTTATGTTACTTGAGTTCATTAGTGTCGGTCGAATATTTTGTGAAGTTCGTTATTAGTGTCAGTGTAAGATATTTATTATATTTAACTGGTAGGGCGCAATGAATTCTGTTGTAAACTTAACGAAAACGGTGTTCAGTTTACGTCCTATTGAGGAAAACGTTGAAATTAAGAGAGCAGGTAGGCCTACAACAGATCTTTCAACTATTAATCAAAGTGTAAAATCAGGTAACAGAATATTTAATTGTAAATTTAAAAAAGATTTATAAAATAAACATTCATGGTTATGTGGGTGTGAAATTAAAAATTGCATTATTTTGCTTTCCTTGTGTATTGTTTGGAGGGGAGGAGACTTGGACATTTTCTATTCAGAGAATAAAACTATTTAATACCATCTAACCCAACTGCAACCCCAAAATTTTCAACCACCAGCCGCCACTGCTACTCCCTATTAGTCAAACCACATACAGAAGCGGCGTAAGGTATGGGCGACATGGGCCACCGCCTACGGCCTCGCGCCTCGAAGGTTTATGCAGCTTTCTTTAACTCATGAAAAATATTTAGCTAGGACCATTAAAAGCCGTGAACACGAGTAAAGATTTTACTCATCATAAAACGATAAATCCCACTGGCTAGCAAGCATCTGGCAATACTAACCTACCACATTCGTTTTTTAAAAATCTAGTCTAGCAACCAGTATTGCCAAATTATGGGTAATTACCCAAATTGCAGGTAAATTTACCTGATGTGGGAAGGTAGTGGGTATTTTCTATCATTGGTAACACTGCTAGCAACATTTGCTGGCGTTGCGGTGACTGTCGCGGGGAATCCCAGCCATAGAGGTATATAGATAGAGGTGGTGAACTGGCTGAGAAACCGTCCGGCTGGAAAAGAGAGATGGAATCACGCGAGTTCCACTCTCGCGCATGCGTTAGTAGACAAGGATAGAAACGAGCGTGTGATGTTTCTGCGTGGACATTTCCACTAAGGGCCCCTTCACACGACGCCACCATGGCCACGCCACCACGTCAATACATAGGTTCAAATGAGCAATGGCAGGGAAAAAACATCACGCCACCAGTGGTGGCGCCGCCAGCATCTCATTTGAACCTATGTGTTGATGTGGTGGCGTCGTGTGAAGGGGCCTTTACACGAGCGCCTATACTTTGCCCCCTCTATCTATATACCTCTATGATCCTCTGAAAGGAGCTTTTCAAATTAAAACTAATAAAAAATTATTTATGAAGTACAATGGGTCAGCAAAGACTTTCAGCTTTGGCAGTTTTATCTATTGAAGCATATACAGCATCTAAGCTGGATTACGATACAGTTATTAAGGAGTTCAGTAAGGCTAAAAGCAGGAAATTTCTGTTTCCTTAATTCTTTACTGTTAGTTATTACTTAATAATGTTAGCTAAAGTGAAGATGTTTGCATTTTTATGAATAAAAATTTGACAATTTCAAAAAAATTTGTTCTCTATATAAAATCCGTCCTCTTGCGCCACCAGAGGGCCTCACAAAATTTATCTTGCCCACATCAAATTTAGGTATAGCTACACCACTGACCACATAATCCTTTATGTATAATCTTTTGTACATTTTGTGGTCCATTTGTTGGTAGCCAAATCTTGTCTTTTCTCACCAGTCACCAGACTGTATTTATATTCACTGAATTTTATGAATATTTATTTCCAAGTCCCAGTTTCAAAGTCCTCTATTCCTTTTTTTACTATATAGGATATATTACCTGTAACAAGAATCAAATAAAAGAGTACAATTTTTCTGCAGTTGTGCTTCAATTGTATTACATTTTCTGGGCCATTTTTGAAGAATCAGTTTTTAATTTATATTCTAAATAAACATTGAACAAATCTTGAGATAAGCAACAGGCCTGCCTTAGATCTTTACTCAATTCAAATTCTTAGATATCTAAACTTGATATTTATATCAGAGAAATGTCATTTACATAAGCTTTTCATAGCATTTATATTTTGTTTATTTATTACATTTTTCTCCATTGTATACCATAATTTTTATAAGAGAATTCCTAGTGGATGCCTTTTGTCAGTTTAATGAGGTTTAATTTAATATACTCAACATCCTACTGTACTTGCAGAAACATTTATGCTCAGTCCTCTATAATTTAAGCAGGTCTTATTATCTCTGATTTTTACGAATTGAACTGATTATGCCATACTCCATTTACTGGGTACGTGACTTCCCATTTGGCACTTGTTCAAGTTTATGTATAAAATTTCTAAAATAGTTTATGGCATGTATTTCAAAAGCTAAACACACTCACACACAATGTGTGTGTGTGTGTGTGTGTGTGTGTGTGTGTGCGCGCGCGTGTGTTTCAACAGTTCTATTGTTTTTTGTTGATCTTAGTTATTTTCTTACTTCTTCTACTGTCATTTGGTCCTATCTGTTTTCCACTGTGTGAGATTCCTAACTGAAGTCCTGGAATTGGGCCTGTTAAACGACCGAAATCTCTCCTTATTAACAATTTAGAAATGTATCTCCCTTGTTAGAAATGTGTACTTTTCTAATGGTGAATTACAAGTTTTCCTTATTGTAACAAGAAATCAACTGAGTGTGCAAACAATGTGCATATTGAAGTGTACAAAAGTTAATGATATTGAAATATGTTGAATCAAAATTATGTGTCATATCTGTATATACCATAAATATTTTATTTTTGTTTCAGTTCCATTTTATGTGGTAGCTTTCTATACTTACTACCATGGCATAATGGACCATTCTGGCATAGATTTTAAAGCTCCATGGTGGCAGCCATGGCGGCCAGATACTATGCATCATGACAATCATCACCAGTATTTCCACGTTAATTTTGGTTTCAACGTCAAATACTGGGATGTGGTATGTATTTGTACTTTCCTTTATGTGTGTTTGTCTGTAGGAGGGAATTGTTGTGCATGTGTGTGATTACATTGACTCTTAAAATTATAAACAATAACAGATTCAGGTATACTAAATTATGACTCTTTTGTTTCTTGTAGATTTTATGTAGTAATTATAACAAAATTATTTCTTGTTCTCATAAATAAACATAGTTTTATAAATTTTATATAGCCAATAAATTAGTTCACAAAACTAATTTTTGTTTCATCAGAATGTGAATTTGTTGGACAAAAGGCTTGCCGCATGACAAATGGCACCAATCGTACACTCTAGTTATTTTGGTGGCCCTAAAAAGGACCTGGTGGCGAGAAAGCTGATGTTGGTAGTGCCGCGCTGAGATGTTCGGCGGCTGCGCCCACTGATCGTGGCGTACTGTTGTCCTCCTCTTCTTTCGGCATCGGTTGTAGAGTCAGCTGCCGGCCCAGCGATGTCCATCGCTGGTGCGGAACGGGAGTGCGAAAACACAAGAACGGCGGCGGTTCTATTCTTCGGCTGTTCCTTCCGGCTGACTCCGCCTCGATGTCATCCGAGAGAGGAGAGGAGATGAAGTGCGTCCGATGGCGTGGCGATGAAGAGTGCGTAAAATTTTCTGCCAGCCCGGGTTTTATTAACTAACTGGGATCGCTGATTGGCTCGCCTCGTATTCTTCAGGTGTCACGTACCGTGTCGCTGGTACCGGAGAGCAGACGTAATGAATCGCTGTTGCCACAATATACTGAGATATCCTGTAATTATATTAACTGTGGGTATTTTTACTGATTAGCATGATGATTGATATATTTGCAACTAAACAAATAATATTGTATAGTTTTAAATTGCATTTTTCCTTTAATTTGTGTTTGTTGTTAAGTTTATACTTATTTAACAGGATTTCCCTACAAATCACAACCACTATCAAAGTAACTTTGTAATTTATTTAACATTCTTTATGCATGGGAAATTTATGTTTGTTACTCAAGTGTGGAAACTAAGTTAACTAAATTTCATAAGCACAAAGTGTCCTATGAGTGTTCGGTGTTAAAACCAAATTTAATGTATATTTCTTTTCTTAGTTTGTCCTACATATAATCTTTTGCCAACAAAATTTATTTATAGTTTTTTGGAACTCTGTATTTTGTTAATAAGATCTTATTCTTCTTCAGCACTATGGCCCAATGTGAGCTCTGCCTTCCATCACCATTCTCCTCCAAAGTCTCCTGTCCATTGCCATCTCAGTATAACCCCCCTCACATCCATTCTTCTGAGATCTTCTAGCACATCTTCCAATCATCTTAGACTAGATTGGCCCTCTTTCTGCTTTTATAGACTTGTGCCCTCAGGATTTTCTTTGGCACATGCTAATCATCCATCCTCTCTAGGTGACCTAGCCATTGTATTTGTTGAGCCTTTATGAATCTTACAATGTCCTCATGATTCAATAGCTTCTCTGTCTCCTGGTTATTTCTTATTCTTCATTCGTTGTCTTCTTTAACTGGACCATAAACACGTCATTCTTTAAAAGTGTTTCTTGTTCCTTTATTATCAGGGTCCATGTCTCACGTTCGTAAGTAACAACCGGTCTGATAAGTATCTGATATACTTTTATTTTTGTGTTATGACTAATGAGTTTGCTTCTCAATAGTCTGCTGTTGGCATATTATGCCCTATTTTCTATTTGTATCCTGTCATGTATTGTTTTGTTTATGGACCCTTCATTATCTATCTGTTACACAGGTATCTGAACTTATTAACTACATCAAGTAAATTATCTCTATGCATAAATTATATAGATTTCTTCTCCTTTCTGATGCAGTAATCAGCTTGTATTTAGTTTTGCTGATATTTAAATTGAGTCCAATTCCAGTGGATTTTTGATTCAGCTCTTTGATACCTGAACTAGATGTTGTCTTGATCTGGCTGTTATCACAATATCATCAGCATAAGCAGATATGTAGCTTGTCTTATTTATATACTGTTCCTTGCTGATCTATGTCTTTAATGGCATAATGTAGCGCAATAATAAAGAGGATGGCCAGTAACACATCGCCTTGCTTAATTCCCTTATTAAATGCAAATGATTTACTCAGCATATTCTCATACTTAATTTTGGCTTTTGTGAATCTCATGGCTTTGTTAACTTTCTAAGTTACAAAAGATTTCCCATATCCTGAATGCTTCATTGAGTTTTACCCTTTGTATACTATCAAATGCCTGTCTAAAGCCGCAAACATCTATAACTTGCTCATACCACTTTTCTATAATTTGCCTGATAAAAAACAACTGATCAGAAGTACCTCTTTTCAGTCGGAAACTACATTGGTATTCCCCTAGTCATTTTTCTGCCCATTGTTTACACATGTTAACACAATCTACTCAGATTAATGCAGTCTTTTACAATCTACTGTGGTGTAGGAAATATTAATTATTTTTACTCCTATTTTGTTTCATATTGCATTTTTTTATGTTTTACAGGTGTAAATAGATTTACAATAGATTTATTTTAAACAGATCTTTTTACCTGTTAAAAATTACTAAAAATAAAATTAAAAATATAGAAATGTAATTACAATTTTGTAATACTTATATGAACCTTTCTTTTTCTTCACATGACAATAGTGTAACTTGTGAATCTGAAGTTTTGTTTAGTGTAGAAGAAATTAGGAATTATATCATCCATTTTTGTAAGGATAACTGGAAATAAGAGACACCTGTGTACTTCTATCGGATTTAATTTAATTATGAAATCTTATTTTATATAGATTTGTGAATTGTATATCCATCTATGAAATTCTAATTCTAATTTGAATGGTCACAAAATTTAGTTGATCTTCTATAAAATTTATTATTTTTTCTTTTGAAACATGAAATATAAATATTCTCAGTTCTTCGCACACTGTTTCAGATACATGGTACCATCCGTCAGCCAGACAGAATTTACAGAGAACATATTTATTATGGGAAAGGAAAGGCTTTGGCAGATGCAACTGAGCAAGAAATACAAGAAGAACTTGATGAACGTTCAGGGGAAAATCCAAATGCTCATCGTGATAATATTGGTTACTTGTTAAAAGAAGAAGTGCGTCAGAAAGCTCAATCAAAGAGACAAAATATACATTAATACATGCATACATATTTAATATGTAGTTATTATGACAAAATTGTATGATTTTAATTATATTAATGTATTATTAAATATTTAAATATAAACAACGTTTACTATTATTTATAATTCTGAATATACATGTCTGAATTGTACATATATGTGTGAACAAATTTAGGTTTTGCATAAATAAAAAAAAAACAATAATTTTTCAATATGAACATTCTGGCTTATCATTTTATCTGTCTTCATTTATTTAAATGTATAAGCATACAAACACAATTGCAACTAGCTATTTTTATGTATAGTTATGTAACTCTTGAAAGTTTACATTGGTTATTTGTAATCTGTTGATACAATCTGGTTATCATAGATAATTTTAAATTATTCAGGTTTCCATATTTCTCAAAACACATTAGTATAGTATACACAGTTACATAATATATTTTATATGTGTATGTTAGTATACATATCAGTGTTTAAATTGCATACATAGCAACACACTATAACTCTATACAGATATATTATAGATAAACTTTCAAGCATACATAGAAACCAAACTATATTTTTAGTTGTATACATAACAAATATTTGATGCTATTTAAAATATCTCAAAAACAAAACACAGTTTATGATTTTGCAAAATTGCAGCAATTGTTTTGTTATTTCTTACGCTTGGTGTTAAAATTATTTTTCACATTGTTAAATTAAAATTGTTGGCACAATTTTTTTTTGTCTGTAGAAAACAAAATGATAAATTATTAATGTTGCTTCTTCTCTTTATCATTAAAACTTCCAACTTAATTCTTACTTATATACTACTACTTATACTTATATAGAACTTTCAGGAAAACGTGAATTTTCCAGGTTGTAGAATTTGTAGGCTGTGACCCAATTCTTTCTTTTATTACAGACATTTCAACTGTGGATACAGTTGTTAACCTCAGCATGGGTGGCAACGAGGTCTCTGTGCCCACACCCATCGAATGACAGTCCACTGGTGTAGGAGATGACCTTCATAATTGATCCAAGTCCACTCCAAACTGGACAATCAGATTGCTGGCCTTATCTTATTGTCTTCTAGCTCAGTGATTGAAATAAAACAGTCATATCACTGTTCACACCTTGTTTTTTTACCGATATCAGAAATAATTTTTCACAAATAAAAATATAACATACAAAGTACAGTTTTGATTCACAACTGTGATATTGAATATTAACACAACCATAATTTATAAAATGAAAATGATAACACACAACTATAATTTTAATCCATAAATGTGGTATCAAACACACACACTAACTTTACAAATCACCGAACTCTGATTGGAGACTAACTTTTCTAGTCTCTTAGTGTATTATATATACATAGTTGATAATGACATCATTCACAAGCATGCATCATTATCAATAACTTTCTAGTAAATTGATGTCAATTTATGCTATTCTAGGATTTTTTTAGAACATCTACACTCACCTACAAATGTATTGCACATTGCTACAGAACATTAAACTCAGCTGCATGGACATTCACTGGTGGAAATGTCCTTAGCGAAAGCACACCGTTTCCCAGGCTCTGATCTGCCTCAATAGGTTCCACCCACTTATGAGGTAACCCTTCTTGGTATCCATCTGCCTTGTTGCTGAGAGTGCGGTTCCTTTGCAACACTAAGTCCCTTGGATTTAATATATTTTCCTCCTCAGTGTCCTGCTTCCTGACTTCCTCGAGGGTCCATATCTTCACCTCATTCAATTTTTATCATGGTTGTGTAACAATTTACTTTTTCTTAAATTTACAATTATTATATTCCATAACTTACCTTCTCACTCTTGCCAGGGTTCTATAGATGAAACTGTCACAGAGTTGACTATTTGGGTTTGAATGGCGAAATAAACTGCTTAACACATTTTATGCTAACTAAATCAAACATGTTCTTTTATTCAGAAACCTTCTTCTCTCTTTACTAACACTTCCTCCAATCCTCACACTCTCCCCTTTCTTTTAAAAAGTTACTCCAATTTTTTATAACATCAGAATCATAAATATGAACTTACAATTTTATTGCTTAATAACTATCTGTATTAAAAAGGATTAATTATGATAAAGCTGTTCTTATCAAACCAGTACTTTTAATATTTTTGTATTATTCCCCACACACACTCTCTCACTCTTATTCCCATCATCTCTTTAAAATCCCCATTTCTATAAATAGAGCTCTTTCAATTTTTTATTTTGATTACAAAAGGTACTTATCCAGTCTGTGGAAGTATCCGATCTGTTGCACCACTATTGTAGGTTCACGTCTTGCACTTCACATTCCGGAAATCGTTTTAAACTTCAAAAACTGACGTAATTGTTTTGATTACATGTTGAACTACTGTTTCACATTAATAAAGTTACATTTTTAGTCAGCCGACTATATATTTGCTCACGAGCACTTATTTACTGGAACCGCGCGCTATTTTACTGAACCGCACGGTTCTGGAGTAGAAAATCCACTGGGGCCCAAACCAGGCGTTGGGTACGCAATACCTGGTGTATGGCCGGTCACGTGACCACTAATTCGAGCTGTGCTTGGTTGGAATGTCCAGACGCTCAGCCAGGGAATTCTTATAATATTTACCGCCTGATGAAATTAGCATTTTCCGTTATTCACCGATGTCCTGAGCTGTAGGTGATTGTGTAACGCGTCTAGCCAGACTGACGCCCGACACAAACACAGACTGGTGTTTCACAATAAGATTGCATGCGTCTTGGTTAAAAAGAAGTTCCCCAGAGGTTGAACACTGGTTGAGTTAACATTTATTTCAGTTGTTAAAAATTATTTACTCTCCTGATCTGTCCCGTTACAATACCCCCCCCCCCCCAATGAGAAGTTTTCTGCTGAAGCATAAAAACTCTCATTGCCTAAACCTAAGAGGATCAGCAAGGATAAGGCGCCACGACCCCCCTTAAATCCTTATTATAATCAAGGGTTACTTACCCCCCTAGTCCGGTGGCTGTGGCCGCACCTGCATGACCTTACTGGACTTCCCTTCTCGAGATCCCAACACCATAAAGTCAGACAGGTTAAAGTTAACATTTATTTCAGTTGTTAAAAATTATTTACTTTCCTGATCTGTCCCATTACAATACCCCCCCCCCCCAATGAGAAGTTTTCTGCTGAGGGAGTGGTTAAACACCACAAAGTCAAAGTACTGGCTTTTATCTCAATGTGTTCTATTTAAAATATACCCTACACATACTTATATTCAATTAAACATTTTATGTTTCACATATGATAAACATACTACAACATAATAAACACTCGATGAACATTACCCTTGTCACATTAATACAAACATCTCAATTTGCATAAGAATTACCAATATTACAACTTTAACTTCAGTTTTCTATTTAAGTCTTCCAATTATTATATCATTATTTCATTTCTGCATTTCCATTTAACACTTTGATCATCTACCATTGATTATTCAATTCAAATCTCAAAAAAAAAAATTCATTACCAAAATCCATCTTTTAAAACCTCTCAAATTAATTAAATAATTTCAAATTAATTTAATTCCATCTTTTTTTTCAAAACACTGTAACTTACTTCAATTACTTTATTCAAAACAATTTACCTTCATTTAATTCCCATCATAAACTTTAATTATATGCTGTTAATTATCTCACCTAACAAAACACTATTACCCCACCAAAATCACAAATTGATTACATACAATACAAAGTAAATAATAACAACATAACCTTACTATAGAACACATATTACATATAACACCAACACAACTTTATTTACAATATTCATCATTAAATGTTCTTGTTTGTCACAGATCATCATATTATTCAGTCCGGTATTAAACCATTACAATCTCATAATAAAATGTCCATTAATAACAATCTAACCACCTTAATCTAATACACAGGAATACATTAGTACCAAATTATAATGACAAAGTGACAATAATCACAACTCAATCTTATATTATACGAGTACAATACACTTTTTTTTGTATATATATATATATATATTCCCCCAACCCCCCTTTTTACCTTAACCCCTGATATCCTGCGTTACAATTAGTGTAAATAAGCTCACGGGTACACCGGTTTTGGTATTTACACATTTGCAAAAATGTTACATTAATGCCCTGGCTTGTAATGGCCAGCACCCTTCCACACACTCTATTGCCCCCCACTGGACTGTAGCGCCCAGTTGCCTCCACAAGGACTGAGGCAGAAGGGGTGAACAATTTTTTCTTTTATTTCACCCCGTCCTTGCTTTGGCGTTACAATAAAATTCGGTACGATTGGTATACCTGATACCAGTAATCCTACTGCATTAATTATTCATAAGCCCTTAAGGTTCTGGAGTAGAAAATCCACTGGGGCCCAAACCAGGCATTGGGTATGCAATACCTGGCGTATGGCCAGTCACGTGACCACAAATTCAAGCTCTGATTGGTTGGAATGTCCAGACGCTCAGCCAGGGAATTCTTATAATTTTTACCGCCTGATGAAATTAGCGTTTTCTGTTATTCACAGACGTCCTGAGCTGTAGGTGATTGCATAACACGTCTAGCCAGACTGACGCCCGACACAAACACAGACTGGTGTTTCACAATAAGATTGCATGTGTTTTGGTTAAAAAGAGGTTACCCAGAGGTTGAACACTGGTTGAGTTAACATTTCTTTCAGTTGTTAAAAATTATTTACTTCCCTGATCTGTCCCATAACAGTTGATGACTTTTCAGCCATGCTTCTGGATTTTTGTGATCTTCTTCTGTAGTTTGGCTGATCCTGCAATCACTGGTTCTGTACAATTGTCGCCCTGGAAACAGTTTAACTGGTGAATAGCCTGTGATTCTGCTGACTCTCTGTGTAGAGCAGAAAGTGACTGGGGTAGATCATGGTCCCAGGGTTTATGCTCCATCTCTACCAGATGTATTCTCAGCATTCTCTTTAGCTCTTGATTTCTCCGTTCTGTGGGGTTTGCCCTTGAGTTGTAGATGGGAGTTGTCTAATGATCAATGCACCATGTTGCTATAGTAGCTGTTATGGAAACAGTCCTTTCAAGGTCACACCACTTACATTGTTGCCACTGAGCAACAGTTCCATTGTTGTAAATAAATCTGAAAAAATGCTACACAGTAGTAAGTACGTAATGTAGAGAATATAACAATGTAGTTTTTTAAATTAAATATTTATGAAACTTTGATGTTTTCAATTAAAATTGACATTAAAATCACAATTAATATTATTTTTGTACTTTAAACTGTTGAAAATTCTAAAATCAATGACAAAAGAGGACTGAAAAAACAATGACACATTTTTAAGGTTCATAGATGCCTACACCCGACATTTTATAGATAAAATTTAATGTTATTTAATGTAAAAACATTTAAAACCTTATGAGTATCACACAGTTGTTCTGATTTTGTAAGATAGTGGTAATGTAAGATATTTTAACTGGTTAATTTGCGTTTTACTGTATATTTTGTTTTCTGTTTTTTACAGAACATCTTAAAGTGAGAAAGTTTATAATACATTATTAACAATTAATTTCTATAACTTATACATAAAATTCAATGTGACATGTCAGCTAAAGTATGTTTGAACAAATTTCCATACATGTACTGTGTCTTACGCTTGCCCTGTTTACTTATTGGGGGAACACCGCACTACTTGTGACTCTGCAAACACTTTGCAAACACTTCATTCACCAGGCACATGAAGGTTGCTGGTGCATTCCTTAGACCAAATAGCATAACCTTGAACTGACATAGCCCTTGTGGTATAGTGAAAGCTGTCATCGGTCTGGAGCTTTCTTCAACTTCAACCTCCATTGTGCTGAAGTTCTTTGAACCTCTCACTTGCTTCAGCAGGTCCTTCGAATCTGGCACCCGTCTGATATGGTTTGGCTGTTCAACTTCCTGAAGTCTACACACAGTCAATACGTTCCTTATAGTTTTGTTTTTGTATCATGTCCAAAAAACCAAGTGTTGCTGAGTTCCGCAAGCAAAAACGTGAAAAGGATGTGGCTGAAGCAAATTTAATAAAAAGTGTGAAAAAGGTGTTGTCATACTTCAGTAAAATGCCAGATCAACCAAATAAAGCATGTAAAGAAAAAGAAGAAATAACCTTGAGGTTTAGAAATTACCTGGACCCAGCATGAGCAGGAGCTTTAAAAAGGGTTTTAAACTGATATTGACGAAGAATTTCTGTTGTCTGCTTCTCAGTCCCAAGAAACTGAAAGTAGTCAGTCTTCTGATAAAGGTAACTTTGGTCCTATTTCAACTGCTGAAGAAAAGAGATTAATTATTAAGTTAGGGCCTAACCAGCCTAGAGGACCATTTCCAAAAGACAGGGAGGGGCGGAACATACACAAAGGCTTTGACAAAAAATGGTATTATCAAAAGCATGAGAAAGGGGACCAATTAAAATTAAAACGTCATTGGTTATCTTATTCTCAAAAACTAAATATGTGCTACTGCCATCCTTGCTGGCTGTTTGACCTTACAAATAATGAACTAGTTTTTTTCAAAAGGAACGGCTGACTGAGCACACCTCGGGCGTAATATACAGATGCATGAGCAATCACAGTCCCATATGATAAGTGCTTGAAACCTTCATTTCTACTTGATGAAGATGATGATGAAGAAATTGTTAATGGAAGCAATGAGTTGGTCACTGTATATCCCTTAGATATTTCTCTTGGGTTGGGTCCACAGCTACTGAGACTAAAACTGTGTTTTCCCCATCATATTAAGAACTTGCATAACATCATGGAGCTTACTGAAGTATTAGTTATCAACACACAAGTGGCTACTAGTTTTCCTGATGTTACTAGAGTGTGTATACTTTTCCTCACATTACCAGTGTCAACTGCTACAGCAGAAAGATCTTTTTCAAAATTAAAGATTATTAAAAATTACCTAAGAAATAACATGTCTCAAAACCGCTTAAGCTTGTTAGCAACTATTTCTATAGAAAGGACCAGAGCACACACAATTAACTTAGATGGTGTTATTTTATGATTTGCTTTACAATAAACAAGAAAAAAATCTTTCTAGAATGAATAATGGATTTGAAAAAAATGTATGTTTCAAGTGGTTGTAGTTATGTCTTTATAATTGCATTTGTGTGGTTTTATATTGTTAAAATAATGGAAGGATCTGATTGTTAAATACGCAGTAATAGTAAATCGTGTATCAGTAAATTTACAAAAGTGTTGTCTTAGTATACATAATAAATTAAGTTGTTTACTTAAATGAGTATCTCAATCTTTTTATGACTGCACCTTTTTAAATATTCAATTAGTTTTCAATGGTGGGGGCACCAAGTGCAGAACCGCTCCAGGGCGCATAAAAACTAGTTACACCACTGAACACAATAGGTAATTCCCAACTAGATGTTGATGGTTCTATTAATCCTTGGCATTCCATTTCTTTTATACTATCCAGAACAAACTTTCTTTTATTTAGGTTTATAGGATAAGGTTTTTGTACTATGGGTGTATTCTATCACTGCAGTTATTCTATGTTTAACTGTCATTGTGTAGTCTATCTTTTATGTAATAACTTTTGGATAACTACACAGCAATTCTCTGAGCTTCGTCTCCTCTTCATTGTCCAATGGCCATATTTGGAGATTGTTGGAGGTACTTGTAGTTGTTTCCTTTTTAATGCTACTGCCACACCATGCCAATCTCACCAACCCAAATATATTTCATGTGCACTTTTAGTCTATAATCATGCCATACATATCTAAAAAGGTATGGCCCAAGATAACATCTGGTGTCAAATCAAATCTTGGTTATTTGAACAGGCAAACTATGTGTATGACTGAACAGTTTACTTTCAAAGATGTCTGACCTACACTTGATAATGTATCTAGTTGACAGCTCCCTGGATCTCCTCATGCTTACATCATTTTCTTGGCTAAGGTAATTTGGCTACACTCATATTAATAAAGGAGTGACTTCCCTGGGTACCTAGTACAGCTGTAAATTACTTGTCTTTTATGTTAATGTTAGTGGCTGGACAGGGCTGGTAAGAGTCCAAAATAATCTGTCTAATACCACTGATCTGTAACCACTTATCTCTAGATACAGGAACTGATTTCTAGGAGCAAACCACATCCCTGTTACCATCCCCCCCCCAGCCTACATTGGTCTGGCTCTAGTTTTCCTCCAAGTGCCCTACCTAGCCATATCTAAAACATTTCCTGTGAGTACCTTTCTCTGCAACAAGCCTTGTCTGAGCAGGATGGTCCTCTTCTAATTGTCTGATGATGTCCTGCATTTCTTTAAATGTTATGGGATGGGGTACTTTTAACAATGATCTGATCTTATCCAGAAGCAGTTCAGTTATTAAAAGACCCATCACAACTCTTCTCATGATATATGCTTTTGAATAACAGCAATTTGTGAATAATGAATGCGCCTACTCACATTCCTGTTCACAGGTTCATTAGTGTTACGCAGCTCCTAATGAATGATGATGGACATTCCTCCAACTTACCCTGGAATTCTGGTAAACTCTTTCTAATCCTGTCTGACAGAGCTTTTATCTGGCTCTGAATTTGTAAGGAATGTTCTGTGTTTCGTAATTGTGTCTGTACTACTGCAATTCATTCCAACTGTCCCTGACTCTGTTTTTACTGGGCCTGAATATGTTCTTACTGGACCTGATTTACTGTCATTATTTTGTTAAACATGTTGTTTACCTGCATTTCCTTTGTGGTAGGTGTTTCTTTGATAGCTATGAAGAATTTGTCTAGGTTCCCACCCGTCCCTTATCTACTCTGTTCTAAACACATCTCCAGGTCAGCCTTAGTTCCTGTTATAGGAAACCCTTTCTAATTGCTTCTTCAGATGGATGGTTGGCATGTTCTTCAAATGTACTCGTCCCATCTTTTCACACAGACTGCCACAATTACTGAACTATAATATAATTTGGTCACTAATTTATAATAGTAAAGATCACCAGTTTTGTTGCCTTCTAGGTCAGCGATTGAAATAAAACACTCATATCACTGTCAACAACTTGTGTATTTACCAATATCACAAATAAAATTATAACGTACAAAGTACGATTTTGATCCACAACTGTGATATCGAATATTATCACAACTGTAATTTACACAAGCAAATATACAAATATAATTTTGATCTACAAATGTGATATCAAACATATGCACTAACTCTGTAACTCACTTACAGAACTCTGAATCGAGACTAACTTTTCTTCTGTCTTACTATATTATATATAGTTGGTAAGTTGGTAAAGATGTCATTCGCAAGCTTGCATCATTTTCTGTCAACAACCTTCTAGTACAATCAACATTGTTCTATACTTTTCTAGAATTTTGTAGAACAACAACGCTCACCTACAAATGTATTGTACACTTATACAGAATATTCTAGTGTATAGTGTCCACAATATACATAAGTTATATATGAGTATCAACTGTGGATAATGTAAAGATATGTGAGTAACATAACCTACATACCTTATGCAATATATTATGCAATAGTCATAATATCACTTTGAATGTAGGTATTGGTTCTCTAGTATACAACAATCTGACCACTACACTGATCACCCATATAGCATAGTTTTGAGCTTCGTTTAATCAGCTCCATTAGAAGCTGTTGCCTCAGATGTAAGATCAGATATTGGTGCCTAGCACCCTGAAACTACAAAAGTCTGCTAAAGCTGCCTCAGTTTTAGCAACCCACTGAAAGCAGTTGCCGCTGTGGAAGTTGTGGATAAATATAGTTGGCATAAATATGGTAGCTTTGGTGGATAAATCAAGGAATAAGCTTCCAGGAGAAGATATGAGTCTCTGCTTCAACCAATGAGGACCATAGCAATGCATCCATAGAATTGAAGTTCAGCTAGTACACTACTTTTACTTTGTGGACATACATCTCAGCTGCACCATACCAGGAGAAAATTAGGTTCATCAAGTTGCTACCCAGACAATGCTCAGAATCTAGGGTGATACCATGTCCTGAACACCCAGTAAAATATGTCTGTATAAAGATTCACTAAATTAAACTTATAGTGTTTGTTGAACATATCTTAGTCTAAGTAAGTGTTGAAGAAACAATTAATGAAATATAAAGTAGAAGCAGTATTCAGGACTATTATACTTCAAACTCAATAACTCTGCTGAAAAACAGAAAATGGAGTAAATGAGCATTCATGATTTGGGTGCAGTGCAATATTCTGACATGAAAATGGATACATACATTTTTCTAGCTCTCTAAAATATTGTTTTATACTTTTATGTCAGTGTGTCAAGTTGCCATTTTATTAGAGACACAGCAAATACAAAAATAATAATTCAAGGCAACCTTATTTGAGCCATTATCCCTTCAGGGAGTTTAGTGATATAAAAGAAATTTTCAGTCATTTTGGAACAAAAAAAAATTATGGCTGGAACATTTTCAGTGAGTCTGGTTTTTGCTTTCCCTGTTTATCTGTTTTTACCACACTCATGAAAGAAAAACTGAATGGCTCATGTTTGTAAATGAAGTTTATATGGTTTGGAAAGAGCAATGTGGTGTTTAAGTAATATGAGAGTACTTGACTGAATGAGACCTACACAATAATTTGATATTCATGTTTAATATGGTAACCAAATCACTTGTACGAATTAATAAATTATTTACCTTAAATTATCTGCCGTGTGATGTCTTGTAACTTCTTCTATTACGCATTTCAGAGCTTATGCTCCATCATCAGATATTAAAAAGGTAAAACTATCACTCTTGCGAGATCGTTAAGTAGTAAAAAATGTCAAAATTTGCATGTGACCATACGTGGATTTGGGTGCGCACCCGTTCAAGTTCATTCTGCCACTGAGCGGTTGCTACCTTATCGTAGCCCCAGCGAGCAGACTCGAGGCGGTATCGTACAATCGGTTGGATACAAAGTTCAGGTGGTCATTTAACGCGATATCGCGACTCCTTGGGTTTGCATATGCACTGTAAATTTCAAATTCCTCCAAGGCATTCATGAAACGGCCCTTCTTACACACATGTAATGGTATTAAATTGGAACTAAAATCTGTGTAATTATGATTGTGTGAATTCAGGTGTCGGGCATAATTTGATTTGATGTTGTCAATGTTTCTTATTTTCTTAGGTAAATGTTCTCGAAATCATTTAAGGAAACCTCTCCCAGTCTGTCCAATGTAGAAGCACTTGCAATCATTGCATGTTAACTTATATATGCCAGTTTTTTCTTCTGGAGGCGTGTGTTTTTTGGGTTTGAGAATATCCAGTAACTTATTATTAGTCCTGAATGAAATAGTGAAACTATTATTATTCAATATAGAAGACAAAACCTTAGGCATAAACCTAGTGTAATTAGTAGATATAAATCTAACAATTTTTAAATCTACTAATTACACTAGCTTTATGCCTAAGGTTTTGTCTTCTATATTGAATAATAATAGTTTCACTATTTCATTCAGGACTAATAATAAGTTACTGGATATTCTCAAACCCAAAAAACACACGCCTCCAGAAGAAAAAACTGGCATATATAAGTTAACATGCAATGATTGCAAGTGCTTCTACATTGGACAGACTGGGAGAGGTTTCCTTAAATGATTTCGAGAACATTTACCTAAGAAAATAAGAAACATTGACAACATCAAATCAAATTATGCCCGACACCTGAATTCACACAATCATAATTACACAGATTTTAGTTCCAATTTAATACCGTTACATGTGTGTAAGAAGGGCCGTTTCATGAATGCCTTGGAGGAATTTGAAATTTACAGTGCATATGCAAACCCAAGGAGTCGCGATATCGTGTTAAATGACAACCTGAACTTTGTATCCAACCGATTGTACGATACTGCCTTGAGTCTGCTCGCTTGGGCTACGATACGGTAGCAACCGCTCAGTGGCAGAATGAACTTGAACGGGTGCGCACCCAAATCCGCGTATGGTTCACATGCAAATTTTGACATTTTTTACTACTTAACAATCTCGCAAGAGTGATAGTTTTACCTTTTTAATATCTGATGATGGAGCATAAGCTCTGAAATGCGTAATAGACGAAGTTACAAGAAATCGCACGGCGGATAATTTAAGGTAAATAATTTAATAATAACAATAATTTGGCTTTCTTTTAAGAAACTGAAAATGGAATATGATGAGGATGCTTCAGGTGCATTATTAAGAGATGATACCAGAAATACAGAAAGTATGATACAATGTACAGAAAGTACAGTGTACCACTGAGATGATGTAACAAATTTACAGGAAATGAAAATAGAGGCGACCCCTTTCAGTGCCTGAAACTTATAACAACATAAAATCATGTTTCTCATTCATATGGTGGTGCATTAATAAAGTGCAATGTACAATAAAATGTTGTCCCTTTAAGTGGTTGAGTCCCTCAGACCACTGGTACATACTATGTGAATCATAGGTTAAAATATAATGTACATACATCAAATTGAAAAAGACAAATAAGTTAAAGAACTTTTCACAACCCCACTTTTTTAAATTAACGAGGACAACTATGTAAATATTTAAAACTTGAATTGTCATAAGAAAGACTGAATTTAAAAAATCTAAGTCAAGATTAAATTAAAAATAATTAATGACACTAAGGAGACTCTTCCTGGCATGGATAGAAACTGAATATTCTGAATGATTAACAGTTAGAATTAATATATTAAACAGTTTGGCACACTAAAAAGTTAATTGTTAAATTGTTGTAATGTTTTAACTACACTCTCTGCTTTCTCATGATTAATTTGGTATCTATTATTGATGATTTCAAAACAAGGAATAGATTACACATTTTGCTACATGTAACAGTGGGGCAACATTTGTATGCAGCATCGATTCTCTGGCATGTCTGATTTCAAAGGAAGTTTTGGTTATCTTTCAACAATATATAAAATTTTAATTTCTCTTCCCCTAACATTTGTGTACTACAAAAAGTATGTTTAACCAACAGCTAGTTTTATTGCATAACCAGGCAATCAGTAGTTAACAAAACCAAATTTTATGAAGTGATTTTATGGAACAGTGGGGGGGGGGGTTATGAAAATATAGAAGATTTGTGAATTATTTATTGAACAAAAAAAAATAATATAAGCTATGATGCTAAATTCTTGGATTTCGTTGTCCATGACGTGTCCGTTACTTAACTAAATATCACTATAATATTGACGACTCGGAACACAAAGTTTTTTATAAGTAAAAACGTAAAGTTTTACCTTACAGCCTAAACCGGCTTTCACCTATAGAAGGCTTCATCAGAGGCTGTCGTTAGTAGCGCTGCTCGTCTTGTTGTTGGCGACGAGAAAGTGTTTCGAAAGATTGAAGCTGTGTGTGTGTGGTGAGATGTGTTCGAATAATGCGTGCGATTTGAATTGTGTCTGTTCGTTTAGGATGTCGTTTTTATTTGTTTTTGTGTGTTTGTATATTTCTAATTGTTCTAGAGTGTCTAGTTTTCGGCCTTTTGTGTGTACGCGTAGTATGTTCATGTTATTGTCGATGTTTTTATATGTGTGGTTTGCTTCAATGAGGTGGTTTGCGAAGGTAGATTCTGTAGTGGTGTGGAGTGCTTTTGTGTGTTCAATGTATCTCTGTTTGAAGCTACGTCCTGTCTGGCCTATGTAGAATTTACTGCAATTTGAACAATTTAGTTTATATACACCGGCTAGATCGAATTTGTTTTGTGCTTTGGGCATGCATTTTGATAGTGTGTGTTCTGTTTTGTTAGTAGTTTTGTAAGCGATTCTGTATCCTGCTTTTTTGAATTTGTGGGCAATTTTTTCTGTTTGTTTGTTGATGTATGTTAGTGTTATGAATTTGTTGTTTTCTGTCTTTGTCTGTTGTTTGTTTTGTGTTTTGTGTAGGAGTATACTGACTATTGTTCTGTCATAACCGTTAGATTCTGCTAGATATTTTATCGTGTTTAGTTCGTCTTTGTAGTCTATTTCATCTAAGGGGATGTTGTTAAGTCTATGTATCATGGTTCTAAAAGCAGCTAGTTTGTGTTGTATTGGGTGATTGGAGGTGTTGTGTATTAGTGTGTCAGTTGTAGTTGGTTTTCTGTATATACTGAATTTGTGCCTGTGTTCTAGTTTTGTGATGGAGAGGTCTAAGAAGTTTATGGTATTGTTGTGTTCGTATTCGGCAGTGAAGGTTATGTTTTTATGTATTTTGTTTATGTGCGTTAGTAACTGTTCACATTGTCTTTTGTTTCCCCTGTATAGTATTAAGGTACGTTTCCACTGAGGCAACAACGAGCAACATGTAGCATGCTACACGTGTTATTTTGTTGCTAGATGTTGCCGTGCGTCTTCATACTTTGCCGCAAGTCGAATGTCGCCCAAGAATCTGTTGCCAGTTGTCACTTGCTACTTGTTGCCGTTGCTTGTAGCATGAGGCAAAAGCATTTCAAGTTATTCAACACCTGTTTGCAGTAGTGTGGGTCATGTCATCAGAAGCAGTGGCAGCTGCTGCTTATTTGATCCTCGCAAATGGCAATAAAAGAAGGAAACGGAAGAAGCCTAGGTGGTGGATCAGAGATTTATTTGTTAGAAGTAGTGATAATCGCAAGGAATTT
Source organism: Magicicada septendecula (assembly GCA_034769895.1). Taxonomy (NCBI): domain Eukaryota; kingdom Metazoa; phylum Arthropoda; class Insecta; order Hemiptera; family Cicadidae; genus Magicicada; species Magicicada septendecula. Next base: position 245,259,429 of record CM068376.1, on the reverse strand, counting down.
TTCGAAAAACTTATTTCAAGTAGTTTGTTCAAAAATTTCACACGTATGAGCAGGCAGGAGTTTGACTACCTAGTCGAAAAGGTCACTCCTTGGGTGAAAAAAGCAGACACCAACTGTCGTGATGCGATTCCAGTTCAAGTGCGAGTATTGTTGACTTTGAGATACCTAGCTACTGGAGATAGTTATTCATCACTTATGTATCTCTTCAGAATTTCAATCCCAAGTATTTGTCGCATAATACCAGACATTTTTTGACATTTATACCATGACATTTATCAATGTTCTGTGAGATTTTGCAAAGGTGAGTTCATAAAACTTGTACCTTTATAAATAATGTTTATATAATAACCAGACAAAAGGGTTATATTATTGATATCACTAGATCAAACTGTGGAATCTACTCTATATCATTCTTCGTAAATACTGCGCAGGCTTGGAATGAACTTTCCCCTGAGCTAAGAGCCACTGAAACTTTATCTTTGTTTAAAACTCGACTTAAGGAAAAACTAGTTAAACTAGATAAAATAAATACTGAAATTGTTATCCAATCACATTTGTGTATCATCAACGTATTATAGTCTTATTTTATAAACACTTTGAAGAATTAATGATATATTTTACTCACTCACTCTGCTCCATGAAAATTAGCGTTTTTCATTTATACATTTATATACTTATATCTTTATATTTTTTTTCTTATCTTCTTATATTTTTATGCTTTTGAATACTTATTATAAATACGAAATGTATTAGTTATTAAATCTAAGTTAATCTTAAGTAAGGTTAAATTAGGAATTGAATTAAAATGTCAAATAATTTCAAATAATTATGAATTATATTAAGAAAATTTAAATAAGCATCTATTATATTACACTTATCGGAATCATATATATTGTTTACTTTATTAATGTATTATCAATTGTACTAATTGTGTACATAATAAATACTATCTAATCTAATCTATATTTATATAATTGAAGTAGGGTTAGTGAATAGAATAAAGTAGTTTGTTATTTATGTATTCAAGGAAATAACATTGAACATATTAAACCTTAATTGACAAATACATAGCCACATAGTAAACTTTTGATTTGTTTATTAAAGTTCCAAAAATTCTGTAAGTACTGTAAACTCAGAACCAATTGGTTGTTCCTCGCCGTCACTTGTAGCTCTGGAAGATTGAGATTGAAGAGAAGGAGGACGAGATAAGTAACTGCTTGTACTATCAGAACTCCCATGATATGAAGTGGATGACCCAACATTATTGTACTTTCCCATAGCTGCTTCAAACAGTATGTTGTTGATAAGATGTTTTACAATGGTCCTTGCTCTAGGCTGAAGATCACGCAATTCATTAGCGACATGTTCACCATAAGTTGTGCATTCATCCTTCTTCATTGCTTGTTGTAATACAGCATATGCTTCTTCTTCACGTTTAGAATAGGCTGATGCGGGTTTACTCCTTTTAGCTTTCTTCTTGGGTGAAAGAAATTGCTTAACACTTCCTTCATTACTTGAAAATGTTGTTCCATCATCAGATTGTAATTGTTGGCTGGGAGTTGGTGGGATAGTATGCTGACTCTCAGATGTATCAGACGCCAAATCGTCTTCTTCCTGAAAAAAGGAAGAAATACAAAATAGAGCTAATTCGTTTCCATAAAATAATAATGTGCTATCGTTTATTTATGTTACAGATTCCACCAAATGAAGATGAGTGGAAGATAATAGCTAATGATTTTGAGAAAACCTGGAACTACCCACACTGTATCGGAGCCGTGGATGGAAAGCACATAGTGCTTCAGAGCCCAAAGAACAGTGGCAGCTTGTTTTATAATTACAAGGGGTCATTCAGCATTGTTTTGATGGGGATTGCAGATGCTAACTATTGTTTCTTGTATGCCAATATTGGTTGTCAAGGGAGGATTTTAGACGGAGGAGTGTTTCACCAAACTTCATTTTACCAAAAACTAATGAAAAATGAACTCGCATTACCGACTCCACAACCTCTCCCTGGAAGTGAAGTGTTATCTCCTTACGTTTTAGTGGCAGATGATGCATTTCCCCTACAGGTACATATTATGAAGCCTTATCCAGGACATCAAGAAAAAGATTCTAAGAATAGAATATACAATTACAGACAAGCACGCGCACGAAGAGTAGTGGAAAATACTTTCGGATTATTAGCATCAGTTTTTCGTGTGTTTCGAAAACCTTTAATGGTAAATGTTGAAAACGCAGAAACTATCACATCTGCGTGTGTATATCTACACAATTTTTTAAGGAAAAGCAATAATTCAAGACCTCTTTATGCACCTTATAGAACCTTAGATATTGATACACAAGATGGAACTGTTATTCCAGGATCATGGAGGACGGTAGTCGAAGATGACACGGGTATCGTGAATTTACGGCGCAAACTACGAAAATCAGGTGAAGATGCAAAAGACGTCCGGGATGAATTCGCAAGGTATTTTATGTCAAAAGAAGGAAAAGTATCTTGGCGAGACAAATACTAAGAGACAAAACACAAACTCTACACTGTACAGTAGTATTGTATGTAAAATAAATGTGTTTAGCTGCGTTACCATTTTATGACTTTATTTCTCCCTATCACACACAACTATCAAAAGTGAAAGGTCAATTCAAGAAACGTAAAATGGTTAGATTATTCTGTTAAAAATAATTAGTTAGAAATGTTAATTAACTTACCTCAGAGTTTTCTGCTGTTGAAAAAGTTTGTCTTGGAATGTCAACATCTAACAAAAATGTCAGGAGATTATAAGCAAACCATTTCTCTTTTTTAGGAGATGAGCCACTCTTCGGTTTAGTAATCCTTTTATGTTCCCGATGAAAAGCAGACCTCAAATTCTTGATTTTCTTTTTTAATTCATCTACTGAACATTCGTACTTGGTAGCAAGTAATTTTAATTTGTCACTTTTCACATTCCTGTCTTTATATGAAGCACTTTTGTTGTTCCACAACTCCGGTGAAGTATGGTAGTCTTCAATAAATAAGGTTTTCTGTATATTCCACTCCATGTCGCCCGTTTTCTGCCGCACTCATCCACTACCTTTTGGATACTGGCAACATCGTACGACACGCTTGACGACACGCCGACATCGTGTGACGCAACTGGCGACACGGCCCAACAAGTGGCATGCGTCATTGTTACTTGCTACATGTCGCAGCGTGTTGCTTCGCTTGAAATACTCCTTGCCGCATGCGTCAGTGCCGCATGCCACATGTTGCCCAGAAGTTGCCTCAGTGGAAACGTACCTTTAGAATGTCATCAACGTATCTGTGCCAATATAGTATTTTATGTGAGTGTCTGTCATTGTTTGTGAGTATTTTTGTTTTTTCTAAGTGTTGGAGGAAGACTTCTGCTAGAATGCTGGATATGGGGGAGCCCATGGGTAGGCCGTCATTCTGTGTGTAGTATTTATTGCTATAAGTAAAGTAGTTTTGTTTTGTGATAATGTTCAGAGTTTCTGTTATTTCATTGATAAGTTCGTCTGGTGTGTTGTTCTGTTTGAGTTTGTTTTGTAGGATGGTGATTGTTTCAGAGATGGGGATGTTTGTGTACAGGTTTTTAATGTCAAAGGAGGCTAATGTGGCGTTATGGGGGATGTGTATGTCTTTTATTTTTGTTACTAGGTCAGTGTTGTTTTTTACTGCAATGTTGTTGTCTATTTGTGTGTGTTGTCTAATAATTTTGTCTAGATATTTTGCCAGTTTGTGTGCAGGGGCATTACGGTAGTTGATAATGGGGTGGATCGGAATGTCTTCTTTATGGATTTTGGGAAGCGCTTGGAGTGTAGGTGCTGATGGTCGGATTTGTTTCATGTAGGGCTTTTGTTTATGTATCATAATGTGTTTGGCTTTGTTGACTATTTGTTTTACTGAGTTTTGGTATCTGTCGGTGGGGTCGTGTTTTAGTTCTGTGATGTTGTTCTGTTCTATGAAGTCTTGTACTTTTTTGTGTAGGTTGTCTGTGGGGATAATTACAGTCGTGTTGCCTTTGTCAGCTTTTACAAATGTGATGTTGTGTTTGTGTGCCTTTTCCCTCAGTTTGATGGCTGTGTGTATTTCTGAGTTGTGGTTGTTGTTGTCTGGTGTCTTATGTACTCCTATTGTGTTGTTTATATTATGTCTTAATGTGTCTTGATGTTCTGGTGCTGTGTTTTGTATATTTGTTTCTGTGTCAATTATGAGCTTTGTTAGTGTTTGGTTGTTATGTTTGTAATGTATGTTATGTTTTAGGCCTTTATCAAGGAGTGTTTGTTCGTTTTTTGTGAGTGCGACGTTCGTGCGGTTTACTGTACGTGGGTAGAATTTGTGCGAGGGAATTATATCTGTTTTGATTGGTGTCAGGTTTTTTATTTTTCTGTCGTGTTTTGTCTGTATGATATGTATTTGTTTTTTTGTCCATTCATTTGTGTGATGTATTAGTTCAGTCATGTAATTGTGTCCGTATGTGTTGGCGATATGTAGGTGTAGTGTTAATGCTTTGCGGTTAAGAGCGTCTTTTTTCTTATATAATTGTTTAATTGATTCTTTTATGTATGTTCCTTGTGCGATGTTTTGTGTTATTCGGGCGGCCTGGTTGTTATGTTTAATTTTGATTTGGGCATATTTAGGTGTTAGTGAATTGTTTATGCATGTTTTGTTGAAATTTATGTGAGCTACAATCTTTCTAACCTTCAAAGTTGTGAACTTGTACGCTTGGACGTTGGCTCGTCTTGCTGAGTTAAATTCTTGGATTTCGTTGTCCATGACGTGTCCGTTACTTAACTAAATATCACTATAATAAAATATTTACGTTCTGTAAATATACAGAAAACCAACTACAACTGACACACTAATACACAACACCTCCAATCACCCAATACAACACAAACTAGCTGCTTTTAGAACCATGATACATAGACTTAACAACATCCCCTTAGATGAAATAGACTACAAAGACGAACTAAACACGATAAAATATCTAGCAGAATCTAACGGTTATGACAGAACAATAGTCAGTAAACTCCTACACAAAACACAAAACAAACAACAGACAAAGACAGAAAACAACAAATTCATAACACTAACATACATCAACAAACAAACAGAAAAAATTGCCCACAAATTCAAAAAAGCAGGATACAGAATCGCTTACAAAACTACTAACAAAACAGAACACACACTATCAAAACGCATGCCCAAAGCACAAAACAAATTCGATCTACCCGGTGTATATAAACTAAATTGTTCAAATTGCAGTAAATTCTACATAGGCCAGACAGGACGTAGCTTCAAACAGAGATACATTGAACACACAAAAGCACTCCACACCCAATGTAACTAGAATATAAGGTAGGCCACTCCGGCCAATTACGCTCCCATTGGTTGCTTCGCTGTGACGTGGCCTGGTGGAAGAAATACGCGTGAGTCTTGATTTACCATGCAATCTTACCTGAGACAATGTCCTACTTAGCATCTCTCTGCTGTTTACACGAAATATTAACAATAATTGTAATGAGCTATTCATATAGAAAAAGGATTAAACAACAAGATTAAATGGTTTGCGGCAAAAAATTATGGTAAAATCTATTTCTACATTTAATAGAAAAGTAAGCAAGTCTGTCCACATATAACATTGACAAAATGGCACAAGATGTAAAATTAAGTCGGAAAGGAGGCGATATTATATATATATCATTTTTTATTATTCGTTAATTTTATATTAATAGAATTATTTCGATTGTTATTAATTTACTTAGAAACCTCTGATGATACTGATATTTTTCAGTGAAACGTGCGTCAGGTGTTAAAAAGAATATACGAAATTATACTACTTGCAGAAGAAACAAATTGAAAACATCACAAATTTTATATATATATATATATATAATATGCCTGCGTAGGTGGGTGCGCGTACGTGCACACGCGTGCGCGCATGAGTGCGTGTATAAACATTTCTACGTAGTATAATATATTTGAAACAAGCTTCCAATTATTATAATTATAATCAATTTCATAATCATGTTCTTTATCTACATTTTCATTGTTATAACGTTAAAAACTGAAGCTAGTACGTTTAGTTGTAAACATAAATACTTTTATCAACGAAATGAAAATGGTTATTTAGTTGATACATACCTTCATAGGTGACTTAAATTTTTGAAGACGAAGCTACCCAGAGCCGACTCTTTGTTGCTGCATACTTTTCAAGTGACTTGAGTTTGAGCTGTTTGTTCAGATGGCGGATTCTGATGAATGTTCTTGTCCTGACGTACAGACAAATGACTTTCTCGTCCACCTCTGGAAATTTAGATTTGAGTAAGGTGATAACTTTCACTTGTTTTGATACTGTACGTCCGTGGAAAGAAGTAAAAACTATCTCAAACTGAATCAGTTTTTTAACCACTCGTCTGACGGATGGGTAAGCCCCCCCTTTGATATAATCGATATCCAGTCATGACTAAGTTCCCCGGAAAGACCCAATGTTTCGCCTCTCACACCTAGACTTTCATCAATGAAGCGGCACTTGAATGCGATGTACCCGGCCAGATATTTTAAGGCATCTTGAGGAACATCGTTGTCACTTGCAGACGGGGCCAAGTCCTCTGTTTTTAACAATTCTGCTTCGTCGGTGTCATTATTCGGAGAACTTGGTATTAACGTATGTTCAACTATGTCTATGCATAGTTCATTGGTAACAAACTGGATGAAATCCTCGTCAGAGTCATTTGATTCCATAACTTCGGTGGAATGAATGCTACCATCCTCAGCCACAGACGCACTTCCAGATAACGGTAATCGTCCGTACTACCCGTTAAAAGTAAGAGCCGAATTCTGTTGCGCACGTCAAAGGGAGTGGGATTATTATAAAAGACGCCTAATCCCCGAAATCATGAAAAAAAGTTTTCAGGGCAATCTTGATTGAATCTAGCGGTCAAAATGTACGTCACCCCATGAATCATTGTCATTTGTTCATAAAGGCCGAACAATGAATTTAAAGATATAACGAAACCTTTCTGAAAAGGTAGTAAACTTTTTTTACTTGCTACTCGCATGTTAGTTATTACTTCCAAAAACCTTTTTAAAGTATTTTCTTGGCTCCTTAAATTCATGTCGTAACCACTTCTGAGGGGCGTTTTCTGATCTTTTGGAAGTCTCGAGTTTAAAACATCAAATGCATCGTTTACCAGTTCGATGAAGCTGCTTTCGCGCTCTTTATTTGCAACATACTTCAGCGCCTTTGCTGTACGATTAGAAAACAACTGTGCAGCAAATCTTAAATTTTGACGAGATCGACCAGTTTTACGTTAAGGTGTATCTGACTAATATTGGGTAAAATCGTCAATTCTCCTTTCTGTTGCTGTAACAGATTTTCGATTGTATCTTTTTTAAGCTCAGTGCCGTCGCAAAGTAACAACCCATGGTCTAGAAAATGATTTCTAAGCAGCTTCAAAAGATGAGGTAAGTCACAGAAAACCCACACCTTATCGTTTGTAGTCGGGTTAATGAAGAAATTTTTTTCTGTGTTTACATCTAATTCCTTCCAGACTTTTGAATTCTTTCCCCCCATATCACACGTCACAGCCGCTACATGAATATTACTGCTCTCAACGGCACTGATAATGCTTTTAAGCAATACATCTGTCATGGTCACATCAAAATCATAATAAATGGGTTGCTTCCACTTGGCAAACAGACCTCTAATTCATCAGAATCCGCCATCTGAACAAACAGCTCAAACTCAAGTCAATTGAAAAGTATGCAGCAACAAAGAGTCGGCTCTGGGTAGCTTCGTCTTCAAAAATTTAAGTCACCTATGAAGGTATGTATCAACTAAATAACCATTTTCATTTCGTTGATAAAAGTATTTATGTTTACAACTAAACGTACTAGCTTCAGTTTTTAACTGAAACTAGTAACAATGAAATGACAATTAAAATGTAGATATAGAAAATGATTATGAATTGATTATAATTACAATAATTGGAAGCTTGTTTCAAATATATTATACTACGTAGAAATGTTTATACACGCACTCATGCGCGCACGCGTGTGCACGTACGCGCACCCACCCACGCAGGCATATTATATATATATATATAAAATTTGTGATGTTTTCAATTTGTTTCTTCTGCAAGTAGTATAATTTCGTATATTCTTTTTAACACCTGACGCACGTTTCACTGAAAAATATCAGTATCATCAGAGGTTTCTAAGTAAATTAATAACAATCGAAATAATTCTATTAATATAAAATTAACGAATAATAAAAAATGATATATATATAATATCGCCTCCTTTCCGACTTAATTTTACATCTTGTGCCATTTTGTCAATGTTATATGTGGACAGACTTGCTTACTTTTCTATTAAATGTAGAAATAGATTTTACCATTATTTTTTGCCGCAAACCATTTAATCTTGTTGTTTAATCCTTTTTCTATATGAATAGCTCATTACAATTATTGTTAATATTTCGTGTAAACAGCAGAGAGATGCTAAGTAGGACATTGTCTCAGGTAAGATTGCATGGTAAATCAAGACTCGCGCGTATTTCTTCCACCAGTCGACTTCACGCGGCAAAAACAGCTGATCGCTAGGTTAGCGCGGGAAGCCGGAATGGCCCCCCCTGCTCCACACCACTACAGAATCTACCTTCGCAAACCACCTCATTGAAGCAAACCACACATATAAAAACACCGACAATAACATGAAAATACTATATATTTACTACACGTACACACAAAAGGCCGAAAACTAGACACTCTAGAACAATTAGAAATATACAAACACACAAAAACAAATAAAAACGACATCCTAAACGAACAGACACAATTCAAATCGCACGCATTATTCGAACACATCTCACCACACACACACAGCTTCAATCTTTCGAAACACTTTCTCGTCGCCAACAACAAGACGAGCAGCGCTACTAACGACAGCCTCTGATGAAGCCTTCTATAGGTGAAAGCCGGTTTAGGCTGTAAGGTAAAACTTTACGTTTTTACTTATAAAAAACTTTGTGTTCCGAGTCGTCAATATTATAGTGATATTTAGCTATGATGCTATATATATATATTATAACGATTCATAAAGCCGACCCATCAGATCGTTATATGAAAGTGTCATACTGTGCGAGTATAGAGGCGTAAGCAAGAGAGAGAGGGTATAATCACAGCTATCTCTGTCTAACATCGCCACTGCTACGAATGTTGCCGGCACAGACATGAATTTTTATTCAATTAATTTTATTAGTTAAAACTGCAATATCTTCAAAACTAATAAATATACAGCAATTCTGAAACCTGCATAGTGTTCAGCAATTAAAGCTCTATAAGTAGCCAAAATATCAACCAATATAATTAACATTTACAGAAATTATACAGAAGAAGAACGCCAAGAGAAATAACTAGAGAATTAGGCTAGGTACGAATTAGGTGTTTTCACACACTTACAGAGAAAGACCTAAGCAATAATATTCTGTGGTCAGATCTGTGAAATCACGTTTGCAAATACCCATAATCAAACGATTTGCAAACAGAGGAAGTATGAAATTAGCCAGTAATTCTCTACCATCTCAAACCTGTTAAGGGGCGTTTGGTCGACTTGTTCGATATTGTTTCAAATGGAAAACGCATGATTTATTTAGAACAACCAATCACAAAGCTGTATTCAGAAGAGACGTCAACTCAGACTTGGGGAAGTGAGCACTCTTCGTTCGAATCTTAAATGAGCAAGACGTGTGTTAAATACGTGCTAAATTTCACAAACCACGCAAAGTCTTATTTAAATAAGCCGTTCGGGAAGTAGTCCGCATTTGCAGAGGAACTAGTAAAGTTCGATAACTTATTTTATTAATTTATTTGTGAAGTGACCTGTGCAACAGAGAGCTACAGCATCTGTAATTGCCCAGTATCATAGGTCAACGTTTTGGTCAACATCATTTCTTCTGTGCCGAACCATCAAAAGGAGGATCACTACGGATTTCTATCTACGGTCGACGCATCAATCAGTAAGAAATAGATTCATTGATCAATGAAATTAAGAAACAAAATAAATAATAAAAAGCAATAAACAATTTTTTAAGACACTAAGTAAATTCATAATTTGTATTTAATTAGTAAGATTAGCTATAAATTAATATAGGAGTGTTGAATGGAAGGTGAGGTGTAGTATTGAACGTGCAAATTATTGCAGACCTGTTCTTTAGCACTGGTTTGGGAGATATAAATTTTCTTAATTAAACCAGATAAGAACAATTGGTCTTGGATTTCGTTGTCCATGACGTGTCCGTTACTTAACTAAATATCACTATAGTATTGACGACTCGGAACACTAAGTTTTTTATAAGTAAAAACGTAAAGTTTTACCTTACAGCCTAAACCGGCTTTCACCTTTAGAAGGCTTCATCAGAGGCTCAGGCTGTAAGGTAAAACTTTACGTTTTTACTTATAAAAAACTAGTGTTCCGAGTCGTCAATACTATAGTGATATTTAACAATTGGTCGTTTGGACGTTTTAATCTTCACTTTTCACGCACACTCATTAATAATAAGAGTTAGGTTAGCAATAAGTCCTTAACTTAGCTTTGAAAGAACATTAATAAAATAACATTTAATCGTTAATTAAACAAACTCAAACAAATTTTAAAGTGTTATTTGTAACAATTCCCCTTGAATTCCACAATCACTGAACGAATCCTGAGATAGTGTGTCTCTATGCTCTGAGCTAAGCTGAATCCGTGTCATTTGTATCTGGGATTTGTTCTGGCGCCCAGGTAAAGTAAAAGTCACGGGTAAGTAACATTTTATCTATCATTAAGTATATAATATATGTGTGTTAGATAAAAAGGCCGTTAGAAATTTGGCGCCGCAACTAAATGGGCACGATTAAACTCACAAATTTATATATAAAAATAAGTTATATAGAAATTTGGCGCCGCAACTTAATGGGCACGATTAAACTCACAAATTTGTGTATAAATAAATAAGTTATATAGAAATTTGGCGCTGCAACTAATGAGCCCGATTAAACTCGATTAAACTCCTTTAAACCGATTTTACCCAAGTGACTAGTTTGAATTGTAATAATATTTAATTTGAAACGAAGTGGAATTTAAGGTTACAAATAACTGTTGAAGGATTAAATATTAAAATAAAATTTGTTAAATAATAATAACAATAAAAATGGCTAAATCACCAGCAGTAGATATGGCAGCAATTGAACAGATGTTTAAGCAGTTGACCACTAAAATGGATGAAACTAATACGTAGTAAAATTGAAAGTACAAATAGTCAATTAAATAGTAAAATAGATGAAAATAATGAAAATGTAGAAGAAAGTAATAAAAAATTAATAAATGATGTTAATAATAAAATCGAGCAAACTAATAAATACTCATCTAGCGAAATGAAACAAATAAACGAAAATTTAACTAGCCAAATAGAACAAAGTAGTAAAGAAGCTACATTTAAAATAGATGAAGAAATAGCAAATTTAGCTATTAATTTAGCTAGTAAAATAGATGAGAGTAATCTTAAGTTTGATAAGCATACCGAAGAGGTTAAAACTACATTAGAGGAATTTAGGAAACAAGTAAACACTAATTTTCGCCGTCAAGACGAAAAACTAAATAAATTTAGAAACGAATTCCATGAAAGGTTAGAACAGAAAGTAACCTTTATTAACCAACAATTCAGTGAAGTAACTGCTGAATTAAAAACCCAAACGCTTCTAAATAAAGAAGAAATCCAGAGTACTAGGGAAGAGTGTACCCAACTGGGTGAAAATATTAAGGAGGTTAAGAAACAAGTAGAGAGTAAGGCGGACCGAGACGAAGTACATCAAAAGGTAGAACAGCAATTAAAGGTAATGCGGGAAGATCTGACTAAGGCAATGAAGTCACAGCAAACCAGAGTCGTGAGGTGTGGCGGCTATAAGGAAGAACCGGAAAACCTTGCATTCTCAGGAAACCCACATGAGAATCCTGTGGAGTTTCTACGGCTGTTTGAGGCTTATGTATCTCGCGTAAACCCACTGATGGACGACGAGGACAAGAAGGACATGTTAGGCCGATTTCTCAAGAATTGGGCAGGTACGTGGTGGAAAGTCATCTCGGACCGAGTCCAAACCTACGCCGACTTCAGAGAAAAATTCCTTGCTCAATACTGGAACATTCAGATCCAAAGAAGGGTACGCGATATCTGGAATTTGGTAATTATCACCCGTCAATGAATATGACAACAACCAACTATGTGCTAAACGTAATGGCACAAGTAAAGCATCTAACACCACCAATAGAGGAGAGATACCTAGTGTACAAGCTAGCGCGTCATTTCTCGGAACGTACTAGAGTAGCAACCACTACTAGAGGAGTGGATACTCTAGAAAAGTTTATAATGGTCGTGGATGAATGTCAAGACCTAGAGAGGGACCTGAAGCGTGTAAATAATCAGCTGAGTAACCACTCTAGAGGCGATCATCAGGAACCAACTTTCTACCTAACGAAAAGAAGAGACAATGAATGCCCAAAAGAAAAAAGCTTTACCCCATATCCGGGTAACAAACCCCAAAATCGGCAGGAATTGGAAGAAAAGGGTAGAAGTAGGAGCGTTGAAACCCGACAAAATAAAGGGTATAAGGTATGTAAAACAGCCATATCATCTACCGAGCAGCAACCGTCTACTAGTAAAATGAATACGGGAAACGGGAAGCCACTGCAGGTAGTAAAGAAACAAAACTAAATCTACCATTACCTGCAGTGAAACAACCCACGAAAACAGGTAAAAAGAAAGTAACAAATAATATAAAACAAGTGAGCGATAGGGAGTTCTTGTTAAAAGAAGAGCAAGAAGTGGGTAGTAGCCATTATCCCGAATGTCCGGAAATAATTTGTGAAATCAGTAATCTACTAGTACGAGCGCTAATAGACACCGGCAGTGTGGTAACCTGTATCAGCTCAAAGTTTGTAGAAAATAATAGTCAGTTGCGTAATTGTCCCAGACTACCCGTAAAAAATTGTAATGTACAGGGAGCCACTGGAGCCAAAATGCAAAAGATAACTGAACAAATTTATTTACCTGTCATTATAAATGGTACCCAAACCCAAATTGTAGCTCTTATAGTCCCGAAACTCGTTCATGATTGTATTATTGGGGTAGATACATTACTTGAATGGAAGGCAGAAATAAATTTCAAAAGAAATACCATCACGATGGAAATTGATACTAATAAAATCAATGTAAACATTAAAGAATTTAAGCATCGGAAGTTGGTAAGTGTTATAAAAGGGTATAGAGAGAAACCGCTAGTGACGTTAGGAGTGACCAGCACTGTATTGATGATACTCCAGAAATCAACATCGGGACTGAGTTGAACAACGTGCAACAGAACCAAATTCAGTAACCCGTCTGTGAGTATAGGGATGTTCTTAGAACAGAGCCTGGAAGAGCTATGTTCTATGAACATCAGTTAACACTTACTGAAAACGCATCATTTGTGCAAAGGACTTATCCAATCCCTTTACACTATAGAGAAGAAGTGGAAAAAGAGGTCCAACAGATGTTAACGAATGGAGTTATAGAGAGGGCAAGTAGTCCCTTTATTAACCCTTTAGTAGTTGTCACCAAGCCGAACGGGAGTATCCGCTTATGCCTTGATGCCAGGAAATTAAATTCTTTATTAGTACCTGATTACGAGTGCGCAAGGAGTGTGGAAGAATTGTTCCAAAAATGTAATGGAGTTAAGTACATGACCAAACTGGACTTAACATCAGGATTTTGGCAAATTCCAATCCGCAAATGTGATCGACAGTATACGGCATTTTTGTATAAAAACAAGTGCTACCAATTTAAAGTGGTACCTTTTGGCCTGAGCACCAGCTTAGCTGCAATGGTAAGGTGTTTAGACAGTGGCTTAGGTAATGAGGTAGAGAAGTATACACTAGTGTTCGTAGATGATATTCTATGTGTGTCACAAACATTCGAGGAGCACTTACAACATTTAAGAAATAATTTTCCAAAATTAAGATCAGCAAACATGACGCTGAATCTACGGAAATCAGAGTTTGGTAAGGAGGAAATTAAGTTTTTAGGTCACCGAATCTCAGTGGAAGGAATAACCACGGACCCAGAGAAGGTAAAAGCCATACAAGAATTTCCAACTCCAAAGAACTGCAAGCAGCTAAAGTCATTTCTAGGTTTAGCTAACTACTATCAGAGGTTTACAAGTAAATACGCGGAAAGTACTGTTCCATTGTTGAAGTTGTTAAACAAAGGGATTAAATGGATGTGGACAAGGGACCACGAGGAAGCGCTACAACAAGTGAAAAGTCTTTTTATAAAAACTGTTGTATTACATCATCCGAGGGTAGGAGAAAGATTTTATTTGCAAACAGACGCCAGCAATATTGCTATAGGAGCACACTTGTATCAGATAGATGAAAAGGGCTAAAAAGCGGTATTAGGATTTGTAAGTCGCACTCTTAAAGGGGCGGAACTAACCTATTTTACGACAGAAAAGGAGCTATTAGCGATAGTGCATAGCCTGTCAAAGTTTAGAGGTTATATTCTGGGTGCTAAACTTACTATAATCACCGAAAATAAGGCGTTAGTATTTTTATTAAAGTGTAAATTGCTAGGTGCTCGTCTGACTCGTTGGATCTTGGCTATACAAGAGTACCAGTTTGAAATACAGTATTGTAAAGCGAAAGACAACTTGGTAGCAGATATACTCAGTAGAATAGAAATCCACCATCAGAAAACAACATGGATACAGTAAACAGTAAAAGTAGTAGCACCGATATAGGTATTTACGCGGTAAAGCATGTAGTAAAACCTGAAGTAGTTAGACGACTTAAGGAAATAGGGACCCATCAACAACAAGACCCTAGGATTAGTGTAGCTTGGAGAAGTGTGGTTACCAACACCAAATCAGGATTTTCCATATATGAAGGGAAACTATATAAGCTATGTTTCCATAAGTGGAAATTATTAAATTATAGGAAAATACCATGGGGATAGTTTGAGGAAATATAAACAAAATATAGAGCAATAAAGAAACAATGGTTTGAGCCAATGTGGTATGTGAATCAAACGTAGTCAAACAAATATTTATAAATGTCTTTGAAGCAATGTCAATGTTAATAAGTAGTTGTTAAATAAATGTTAGTATTGTCGTTTTGATCATTGCCATCAATTAAATCAAACTTGTGATTAAAGCATTAATGTTCGTATAAATCTCTAATATGTGTATGCCATGTTAGGTTTAGTAACATATTGTAATACTTAGTTATAAGGTAGAAGTAAGCAAAATTGTAATAGTGCAAAATGTGTGCGAGCAAAACAAACAGTGCAAGTTTTAAAATTAAAAAAAAAGTGCGTAACTTTACAATAAGAAAAAAAAATTAATGTATATCTTAAATAATCAATTTTTTTTATAACAAGTGGGGGTATATATAACGATTCATAAAGCCGACCCATCAGATCGTTATATGAAAGTGTTATACTGTGCGATATAGAGGCGTAAGCAAGAGAGAGAGGGTATAATCACAGCTATCTCTGTCTAACATCGCCACTGCTATGAATGTTGCCGGCACAGACATGAATTTTTATTCAATTAATTTTATTAGTTAAAACTGCAATATCTTCAAAACTAATAAATATACAGCAATTCTGAAACCTGCATAGTGTTCAGCAATTAAAGCTCTATAAGTAGCCAAAATATCAACCAATATAATTAACATTTACAGAAGTTATACAGAAGAAGGACGCCAAGAGAAATAACTAGAGGATTAGGCTAGGTACGAATTAGGTGTTTTCACACACTTACAGAGAAAGACCTAAGCAATAATATTCTGTGGTCAGATCTGTGAAATCACGTTTGCAAATACCCATAATCAAACGATTTGCAATCAGATGAAGTATGAAATTAGCCAGTAATTCTCTACCATCTCAAACCTGTTAAGGGGCGTTTGGTCGACTTGTTTCAAATGGAAAACGAATGATTTATTTGGAACAACCAATCACAAAGCTGTATTCAGAAGAGACGCCAACTCAGACTTGGGGAAGCGAGCACTCTTCGCTCGAATCTTAAATGAGCAAGACGTGTGTTAAATACGTGCTAAATTTCACAAACCACGCAAAGTCTTATTTAAATAAACCGTTCGGGAAGTAGTCCGCAGTTGCAGAGGAACTAGTAAAGTTCGATAACAACTCTCGCTGTGTAACAACGCATTAATTAATTAAAAAATAATTAATTAATTAATAATTAATTTATTTGTGAAGTGACCTGTGCAACAGAGAGCTACAGCATCTGTAATTGCCCAGTATCATCGATCAACGTTTTGGTCAACATCATTTCTTCTGTGCCGAACCATCAAAAGGAGGATCACTACGGATTTCTATCTACGGTCGACGCATCAATCAGTAAGAAATAGATTCATTGATCAATGAAATTAAGAAACAAAATAAATAATAAAAAGCAATAAACAATTTTTTAAAGACACTAAGTAAATTCATAATTTGTATTTAATTAGTAAGATTAGCTATAAATTAATATAGGAGTGTTGAATGGAAGGTGAGGTGTAGTATTGAACGTGCAAATTATTGCAGACCTGTTCTTTAGCACTGGTTTGGGAGATATAAATTTTCTTAATTAAACCAGATATGAACAATTGGTCGTTTGGACGTTTTAATCTTCACTTTTCACGCACACTCATTAATAATAAGAGTTAGGTTAGCAATAAGTCCTTAACTTAGCTTTGAAAGAACATTAATAAAATAAGATTTAATCGTTAATTAAACAAACTCGAGCAAATTTTAAAGTGTTATTTGTAACGATTCCCCTTGAATTCCACAATCACTGAACGAATCCTGAGATAGTGTGGGTGAGATAGTGTGTCTCTATGCTCAGAGCTAAGCTGAATCCGTGTCATTTGTATCTGGGATTTGTTCTGGCGCCCAGGTAAAGTAAAAGTCACGGGTAAGTAACATTTCATCTATCATTAAATATATAATATATGTGTGTTAGATAAAAAGGCCGTTAGAATATATATATATATATATATATATTGCGACAACACAAATTACTAAACTATTGGCGCATAGGATATGGTAGTATGTGTATCTTAAATCAAAAGTCTATATTGGAGGGTTTAAGATTATTTATTGCACAAGACATATGTAATTGTTTATATGGTATATTTGAAAAGTATAATAATGGTAGTGTTTGATATAGAGTCTTTTAAAATGTTAAATACTGTTCATACACGTTATGTGATACGTTACATAAGTGATGATTCCCACGATGATGTTGCTGAAGAAAGGGGGGGGCTTTGCTGCTTTGTTGAGTCGTCAGACGTGGCTTATAGATGATAGACGGTTCACCCTGGAAACGCTTTCAACTGGGCTGGTGTCCTGTAGTTCCCACGATGACTCTGACGCTTCGCACACCACAACGGTTCTATGGATCTTACTATTCGTTAAATTTAATATAGAGTTTATAACTTACAAGTATCTCAGGTAACAGTGAGTTTTATATAATAACGGTATATTAAACTTATACCACTCCGGACTCTTCAAGTGTTCACGCGAATCACAGGGTCTACCGCGATCAGCAGACCACCCTATGCGGAAATCTTCCACTAACGCCGAAACCTCTTGATGATAAAATTTACTATTGCGTAATTATTAAATTTTACTGGCACTGCAGAAAATCTCACACAGTGATACAGTTCACACTCACTTATCACACACGTAATGCTTTAGTAATAATGCCGTGTGTAAAAAGGTAATATTCAACTGTTCTGAGTCTTCACACGCGTTACTATCGCCGAATAGTCTTTACAGATTCTTGCAAGCGGAAAATTCTTGAACAAGAACTGCGCGACCCGATCGTGATAGCTGGTAGAGAAGAACTGCCTGTGTAACAACAGGCTTAAGAAAATTTCCGACTACCTTCCAGCATTTTATTGGTGGAAGGAAGTCACATGGTTACATACAACATGACAAGCAACTTTTCATGCTGTAAAGTGCATTAACTTTGTAAGAGCATGCATAGCTGGTAAACACAGAATATCCTTATCTCATGCATAACTGCATACTATGACGATTTAATTGAATATAGAATTTTAAATAAATAAAAAATTAATTTACTAGCAATTAAGTATTTTTAAATCGCACTATTAAACCTAAAGCCCCTGTCCTAACTCAGAATAAGTATGAGATGTAAATGGAAAATCTAACTAAAGCATTAATAAAAAATTCGAATTGTAAAAAGTTATTACTATCACAATTAACCCTTTGCTAGTCATCATGCGGTGACCTGTTAATTCCGGACACAACGTGCATAGCGAGTCGTCTGTAACTTAGGAAGATATAAAAATCATAATCTTTGTAATTAGTAATTTGAAGGCACAAGAGTAGTTAAAATAATTCACTTAAATTATATATGTAGAATTAATGTATTGTTTTTTTGTAATAAGATTGTCAATTTAAATTAAAATAGGAACTATATTATCGCGGAGTACTTGCCCCTCTCCGTTGTAATGTGCCAGTCGAATCGAGTAGAGAGTCACAATGCTGCCGTCAGAGCGTATAGAACTACGAGCGAGAGCTCCACCAAAATGCACTGTTTAAATTTAATTTTAAATGTTAGCTACTACTGCTAAACGTGGCGAGCGAGTGTAATGTGTGAATTGTAGAAAGTTGTGTTAAAAAGAAAAATGTAATAAGTTAAAACAAAAAAAACTAACAAGTAGTAAGCAAGATGACGTCTCCCCTCAAGAGGTAAATTCAAGTACAACCTTACACATGAAGATGTGAACTGCATAAACTTCACATGTGGACGTATACAAGGCATAAGACGCTGACGAGGACCTACGTGGATCTACACCAACTTAAACTAGAGAAACTTCAATCTCCGCAGTGAACCTCCTATCTAGTACTTGCCGAAGACAGGACTCAGATGACGACGCCGACTTCAAGAATCCCAAGAGAGACACCCCAGGACGAGGTTACCACGACCTATTGTAAAGGTGACTCGATAGCTTGCCTATCGAGAGTTAATTATATTTGAGACATAACTTACAGAGAAAAGAGACTTTTCAAAGACTATAATTTTATTTAAAATTTAAATGAGACCAACTAAGAGTTTACTGTAATATTCAATATCATACGTTGTAACGCATTATATGTAAATGTAAATTATAATCACTTTAGTTAATAATACCATTCTTCAAATGGTAAAAGAAGTCTTGCAAGCATCTAAATGAACACAAAATACTCAGAAGTCTTTGCTATAGATATACTTAAAGTAAACTCGGATCCGAGGTAAAAGAATACATAATCAGTTTGATCCCCAGTTTTTCTGAAAACCATTCAAATATTTTAATCTAATTAATTATGTCATGGGATCTTTTCATATCAGTTGCTAATAAAGAGAAGTAATCTTATTATACATGAAAATGAGTGCATAAATCAGTGAAATACCTTCCCTTGTTTCCTAACAATTAGCTTAAGTAATTTGTTCAATTATTTTGAGTTTAATAACAGTTCGTTACAACGTAGGCAGCCCATGTAATTGGCAGGTGTCAATTAAGATGGGTTCCCTGGATTTGTAACGTGGCAAATAAACGTTACAAAATTGCGCCACTCTGCTTATTAATAAAAAAGGTTGTAAGCATCGTGACATTAACAAAGATACGTCACGCTGATAGTTAAAGTAATTGTTACGTAGTAAAATTAGATAACTCACGGCATTCAGTTATTTGATATATGCACTCAGTCACTGTATTTAATGTAACATTAATTTTCATAAAATGAATTTATTTTAAGATACGTAAATGATAGTCAGTATAACTTGAAATATCATTGTATGAATCCAAATGCAAGTATGTACATGAATTGTAGTACTTGTTGATCTGTTCAGTCTTTAACAGGTTTATATTGTGACAATCCAAGACCTGTAGTTTCTTGAATATGCCTGCATAGTATATCAGTGTATGTCTGTCGTCACGGTAAAAAAAAATTTATACCCCTGTGTAAAGTAGAACCGGTTAATTACGTGGAAAGAATTTCGTAACTTAAATTTGTTACTAAAAAAAAATAAATAATTTAATTGGGGAAAGTACGAGAATTAATTACTAAACTCAGACTGTTCTAACCGTAATACACTTGTAACTTGTAAAGCGTGCTTTGTTGAATGAGATTCACCCCATGCGTCCGAGCTGGCTTCTCCAGTTAAAACCGGTCAAGGAAGTTAGTCTGTGGCATTGTGTAGAGAACAATACGTGTGCGTACCCCCCGCGTTCCCACGCATACACTTACCCTGCCTTTGTGTACTAAATAAAAGAGGGTGACCTACATTCCAGCAAACAGCTGATCGGCGATTTAACATTGAAATATGTGTGTGTGGAATTTCTGTCTCTCCCTTAGAAGAGAAATTATTCTCTTCTGAATTATGCAAATGATTTACCCAAGAATGCACCTTGTCTATGTAGTTAGTGTGTAGTGTTGTAAAATCAATTTTAAGTACGTTTTAATGTGTTAGAAATAAGATAAAAAATGGCCCAATTTAATCCGGATTTACTATTAAAGGATGAGCTGTCTTACGAAGCTCTTTTGCGTGGACTACCCCATGCGAATGTAACAGTCGCGGAATTGCGTAGATCAATACGCGAAAGTGGATTTGATACACCCGCGCAATTAAGCAACCTAAGCGGACTCGATTATGAGAGCGAGAGAGAAATTTGTAATGCCAAGTATAGTGAGCTAACCTTATTGTCTCAAACCCTCCAAGACGAGAACTCTCCGGCGGTAATTTTGCGGACTACCCAGAGAATAGAGCATTTAACCCGGCGAATGAAAAATTTTTTGATCTGGCCTAATCTTACGGAAATACCTCCAGAAGTGCAAAACCTAGCTGACGAAGCTTTACGTCGCTTACCCACTATTATTAATGAGTTAAGAAGAAGATCCGACTCGTTCCGAATGGATGAAATAGAGAAGTCCTTGAAGAAATTACACATCTCCCCAGTTCAATCCCCTACTACTGATCTACCTCCGCCTAACACTGATCGGGACTCACCCGCCGTATCGCAAATGCAAGCTAACCACGAGCAATATCCTGATAGAGATTTAAATGCCCCTCCTCCCAATCGTTTCCAGATTCGCCCCGGAACGCGCGAATTGACCACCCCTAATGCATCATATCGTTCTCCTAAAGGAATGCCCACCTTGAACCATAACGCAGACCTATATGGAAAAATCACTCATCCTGTGGAGAAACTTTTAACTGAAATCCCTTACACCGATGGATTAAATGTCTCCAAACTACTAAATTTCATTAAATATCTCCTGCAGATAAAAGATCTACAGCAGCTGTATGATTGGCAAATTTTGCAAGTTCTGCTACCGAAATGTAAACCCCCGTTAAAGAATCGTGTGATAGAAGCATTAAGCTCTACACTTCCAGTAGAAGACCTACATAGCTCAATAATAAAGTACTTTATTCCAACCGGAATTTATGAAGAACTTAAAAGAAAGACCGTACTACGAGTACAAGGAAATCACGAGAGATTAGCTCATTACATCTCCGATATCAGGGAGTCATCTCGACTACTACGTGTAGATTGGAATGAGACACAGATGGTCGACACCATTTTAGTAGGACTGTCACCAGAGGAAAGATCTCGTTTAGCTTTGATAAATAGACCAAACACCATTGCAGATCTAGAACAATGCAGTATCCATTCGTCAAATGTATGGTACTCCGATCAAAATAGACATACGATGAAATCAGCAGAAACAAATAGAAATGAATTGCGAGCCCTAGAGCCCGGTGTAACAACCCTGCATGGAAGGCAAGTATCCAATAGACCTCACAATGTGCGCAGTTCTGGTAAGTTAAATGTAACACCATCTAAAACGGAAACCAGGTACCCTCCTCGTAATAAGCCCATCTGTTATAATTGCGGCAAATATGGACACGTAAGAAAGGACTGTAAGAGTAAGCAATTGGAACGTAAACACTCCGATCCAAAAAACATGTAAGGCAGGGAGACCCGAAATCCTGTGTCTTCCGCAGCAACTCGAAATCTGGTGAACCTAAAGAAACGTATAAAAAAAAAGTTATTATATAACGAAAATGGAAGGAAAAGAAATTCAAAAGAAGTAGATCCCTACGTGAGAAAGTTTCTTGAAAAATGTAACGCGATAAATAAATGTAACTGGACTAAAAGTCTATTACCCTTAATCCAAGTAGACCTAGGTGTTACCTCCACTATCGCATTAATTGATTCGGGATCTAGCAGAACCTTAATCAGTCAACAGTTAGCAGACAAATTATTGAAACACCATCTAGTAAAACGGAGTCAAGCGGTGAATATAAAGTGTGCTACCGCCAATAAACGAAATATAATAATAAAACTGAGCATTACCGTTAAAGTTAAAATCAAGAACCTAACCTGGGTTTTTACTATGTTAGTATGTAATGAATTAGGACCCGACTTAATATTGGGAGCAGACTTTATTAGTAAAACGGGAGCGATTCTTGACATCTATGAGCAAAAATATTATTTTCGATTCGACCGTACACGGAAATATAGATTTGATTGTAATAATGACAAACAGGAAAAAACTAGTTCATCTACTGCACACGTAATACACAAAGAGTCTGATTTATCTCATCTAGAAAGTAGAGATAGAATGAGAATACAGAAATTAATAAAAGAATTTTCCTCAGTTCTTACACCTAAGCTAGGACTCACTAAACTAATAGAATATAAAATTAATCTGAGCGATCAGAAAGTAATACGCCTACCTCCGTACAAGTTGTCGCCTCCCAAAATGGAAGTGATGAGAAACCATATCAACAAGTTGTTGGAGCAAGGAGTAATTGAACCCTCTACGTCCCCATATTCATCTCCCTCCTTTTTAGTACCGAAAGGAGTACCACGATAAGCACAGACTAGTTGTGGACTACCGGCAATTAATAGAATAGAATTTGAATCTATTCCTCTTCCAGACATCCATAGTGCTTTCCATTACTTCACGAAAGCGAAAGTCTTTACTGTAATGGATCTGAATCAAGCTTTTCACCAAATACCCCTTTCGGAAGAATCAAAACGTCTAACCGCGTTTGCCGTTCCTTTTAACTTGTACCAATTTACTAGAGTACCCTTTGGAATATCTCAAGGAAGTTCCGTATGTAGTAGACTATTAGAAAGGATATTTCACGATATTAAATTTAAATATGTGTATCACTATTTGGACGACATCGTTATATATAGCGAATCAATGGAACAACATCTTAAACACCTACGTGAAGTGTTATCTCGGTTACAAAAAGCAGGATTAACTGTTAACCCAAAAAAGGTAAATTTTGCCGTCCCACAGTTTTCATTCTTAGGTCACATCGTGAAAGCGAATGGAAAAGTAAGCATTGACCCCGAACGTACCCGCGCTATTAGAGAATTTTCACCCCCACGAGATGCAAAAGGTATAGCCCGATTTTTGGGAATGGTAAATTATTTCCACAAGTATATTCCCCATCTTGCCGAAGTAGCAGCACCCCTAAATTCCTTAAGAAAGAAGGGAGCGAAGTTTGAATGGAGCGCACAACATCAAAATGCGTTTGAACAACTCAAAGAAAGTATCATATCTCCCCCAGTTTTGCAACTAGCCGATTTCACGAAACCTTTCGTAGTGCAGACCGACAGTTCCAGTGTAGCGTTAGGTGCAGTCATAGGCCTATATCAAGAGATAGAAAATAGTAGACTACCTATTAGTTATGCATCGCGAACCTTGAGCGACCAAGAAAGAAAATATTCCGCATACGAATTGGAATGTTTAGCCATTGTTTTTGCATTTGAGAAATTTAAACCCTTCCTAGAACATAAAGAATTCCTTTTGGAAACTGATAATCAAGCATTATCTTGGTTACTGAATCACCCTAAACAGTAAGGACGTATTGGAAGATGGGTATTGAGGTTAAACTGCTACAAATTCAGAGTACAGCATATTAAAGGTACACAAAACGTAGTCGCTGATACCCTGTCCCGTATGTTCCAGTCGCCCACTAATACTCACGGAAGCAAGGAGAATCCGGAAACAGCACTTGCTAACGCCGTAATTACTGAGTTCCTCCTTGCCTTTACAAACATTGCCTTGTATCAACAACAAGACCCCTTACTGAAACCTATAATAGAACAACTTGCGCAAGGTATTAAATCCGAGAAATACGTATTGAGTAAAAGTGTACTATGCCATAAAATAAGAAGCGGAAAGGAACTAAGAATAATCGCCCCTGATGTGATTAAGCCCATGCTGATGGAGTACTTCCATTCATCTACCATTGGAGCCCATATGGGAATCAATAAAACAATACATCGTGTTCGAAAGGAATATCATTGGAACAATATGAACAGCGAAATAGCCAGTTTCGTAAAGAAATGTAAATTATGTGCTCTCAGTAAACCGGCCAGAAATAGTCAGGTAAGCCAATTGATTTCAGAAATCCCTAAGACCCCTTTTTCTAAACTTTATCTAGACTTTTCAGGTCCTTATCCACGATCGAAATCAGGTAATACTATGTTACTCATCTGTGTAGATTCGTTCACCAAATTTGTTTGGATGTATCCAAGGCGACGAGCATTAGCGTCGACTACTGTAAAAATATTACAGGAAAGATTATTTAAAGACTACGGTACACCTGTACGTATAGTGTCAGATAATGGACCACAGTTTAAAGCGAAAGAATTTAAGAATATGTTTTTCAAGTTACGAATAGACCATATAACCACTACGGAGTATCGACCGCAAGGCAATATTGCTGAAAGGTATCTACGAAACCTCAAATCTGCATTAATCGCCTACCATGCGAACGATCATACGTCTTGGGACCAAAACCTATCCTGGATACAATACGCCTTTAATTCAGCTTATCACGAAGGTCACAAGTCGACCCCGTTTGAGTTACTGTATAAATACAAACCAAACCACCCCTTGTCCACTAAATGGAAAATACACGACCTGCTACCTCCGCAAATAAAGAATAAGCAGATTAAGCAAATATGGAATAAAGAACGCTCTAATTTAAGAGCGAACTTAGAGAAATCCAGAAAATACCACGAGAAAAGTATTCATAACAATTCAGTTAGGTACCAAGTAGGTGACTTAGTAATGTACAAGACTCACCCGACTAGTAGTGCAATTGATAAGACCACCTCTAAACTATCATACCGATGGTGTGGCCCTTACCAAATCCAGAAGTACTTAACTCCAGTTACAGTAGCCCTGTATGAACCTGCGACTCGAAAATATGTGCGGAGAACACATATTTCGCAGATAAAATTGTATAAGGAGAAAAGAAGAAATAGTATAGCCAAAAATAGAAAAGGTAATACTAGGTAGTGAAGTATATTATACCTCAGTAACCTTGCTAAGTGTTAATCGTAGAATTTGGAAATGAGGCCTGATCAACCTGAGATCCAGTTCAGCGAAAGATAAGTAAATGAGTACTCAATGAGAACTAAACTGAATTCTAAATAGCAAAATATTTAGAAAATAACTCTAAGAAGAGAGTAATAAAAAACCCAAAGAAAAAACCGGTAGTAGATTTAAGTAGTAGACATAAGAAAGAGTTTTGTGTTTTAAAATGTAGATATTAAGTGTGAATAGTATGTAAAAAAAAAAAAGGTAGTTTATAAGAAAATATAAAAGTATATTGTGTTGTGGAGAAGAAACAAATGGGTATAATGCTTGCCAATAACTACGTGAGAGAAATTCCACACACTGACACCAAGCATACTCCAAGTCCCCAATTTTGCGTTAGGCTCACAAAACCTCCGTAATGTGGAATTTAAGCGGTGGAGTATGTGACGATTTAATTGAATATAGAATTTTAAATAAATAAAAAATTAATTTACTAGCAATTAAGTATTTTTAAATCGCACTATTAAACCTAAAGCCCCTGTCCTAACTCAGAATAAGTATGAGATGTAAATGGAAAATCTAACTAAAGCATTAATAAAAAATTCGAATTGTAAAAAGTTATTACTATCACAATTAACCCTTTGCTAGTCATCATGCGGTGACCTGTTAATTCCGGACACAACGTGCATAGCGAGTCGTCTGTAACTTAGGAAGATATAAAAATCATAATCTTTGTAATTAGTAATTTGAAGGCACAAGGGTAGTTAAAATAATTCACTTAAATTATATATGTAGAATTAATGTATTGTTTTTTTGTAATAAGAATGTCAATTTAAATTAAAATAGGAACTATATTATCGTGGAGTACTTGCCCCTCTCCGTTGTAATGTGCCAGTCGAATCGAGTAGAGAGTCACAATGCTGCCGTCAGAGCGTATAGAACTACGAGCGAGAGCTCCACCAAAATGCACTGTTTAAATTTAATTTTAAATGTTAGCTACCACTGCTAAACGTGGCGAGCGAGTGTAGTGTGTGAATTGTAGAAAGTTGTGTTAAAAAGAAAAATGTAATAAGTTAAAACAAAAAAAACTAACAAGTAGTAACCAAGATGACGTCTCCCCTCAAGAGGTAAATTCAAGTACAACCTTACACATGAAGATGTGAACTGCATAAACTTCACATGTGGACGTATACAAGGCATAAGACGCTGACGAGGACCTACGTGGATCTACACCAACTTAAACTAGAGAAACTTCAATCTCCGCAGTGAACCTCCTATCTAGTACTTGCCGAAGACAGGACTCAGATGACGACGCCGACTTCAAGAATCCCAAGAGAGACACCCCAGGACGAGGTTACCACGACCTATTGTAAAGGTGACTCGATAGCTTGCCTATCGAGAGTTAATTATATTTGAGACATAACTTACAGAGAAAAGAGACTTTTCAAAGACTATAATTTTATTTAAAATTTAAATGAGACCAACTAAGAGTTTACTGTAATATTCAATATCATACGTTGTAACGCATTATATGTAAATGTAAATTATAATCACTTTAGTTAATAATACCATTCTTCAAATGGTAAAAGAAGTCTTGCAAGCATCTAGATGAACACAAAATACTCAGAAGTCTTTGCTATAGATATACTTAAAGTAGACTCGGATCCGAGGTAAAAGAATACATAATCAGTTTGATCCCCAGTTTTTCTGAAAACCATTCAAATATTTTAATCTAATTAATTATGTCATGGGATCTTTTCATATCAGTTGCTAATAAAGAGAAGTAATCTTATTATACATGAAAATGAGTGCATAAATCAGTGAAATACCTACCCTTGTTTCCTAACAATTAGCTTAAGTAATTTGTTCAATTATTTTGAGTTTAATAACAGTTCGTTACAACGTAGGCAGCCCATGTAATTGGCAGGTGTCAATTAAGATGGGTTCCCTGGATTTGTAACGTGGCAAATAAACGTTACAATACTTTAATAAGATCATATATGAATGTCAAATAATAGCCAGAAATATACAGGGATTGTAGCGAATACATCTGTCTATGTTCAGTTCAGTGTCACAACACAACGATAATTTATTCACGCACAGCCGGGGAAACGTTTATCACTCGCGCACGCGCGCACTTTTCCATAGACATAGTACATGAATAAACAACAAATAAATAATACACAGTTTTACTAAACTTAAATCCTTATCCTTACTAAAATACAACTGATATCACAACCAAATCTAACAAACTACCAATTTAAACATGAATGTTCATAGTCTGTGTATTATATGAGCTTGCCCTGCTTATCAGGATCCTGTGATTCATTGCAATATATATATTATAACGATAACAAATGTGTTTTTAAATTTGGATAGCCCCACGATCTTGGAGCGCCATTTATAAAGATAGCAAATGTGTAGTACAAATTGATATCATAAACGCATATGTGCATATAAATGATTTTAGTGTGAACTGATCTACCTGCTGTGCGTTCTTGCGTCTTCTTCCGACTAGGGCTGTAGGAATTTGTGTTTTGAATTCGCAAGTGGGTTAATTCAAAAGTACTAGCACAAAGAATGCCGTTATAATGATTTTGAATAGTTTTGTGATGTTGGTAAATTTTGGAGTACAGCAATAACGAAACAGTGTTGGGTATAAAATTGGGGTTTATTATTCTAATACCACATAAAATGAAAAACTTACATCTAACGCAATTCTTACGTACTAAAGAGTAATTAGTAATTTGTTCAATGTTTTCTGAATGAATATTAGCTTTCAGAGGAAAAGCTTATGAATATGGATTTATTCGAATTTTGATTCTTATTGATTTCAAAGTTAATTTTTATAAAATAATTTAATTAATGAGTCTGCAATCCTTTAATATTGATTTTACTACTTCAAGATGCTTTTAAACTACTCTGAAATAAATCAGCCGTGAATCTTGTTCATCGTGCTTTTTATTTACTTGTGATATGTTTCACGTATACTGCAGTATAAGTTTCTAAGTAATTCAATGTTAAGATTTATATAGCGCTTTTGATCTACGTCTACTTCTTATCTATTGCTTCTTACTTAACTTATACGTGTTCTACAGATTATCATAATATTGAGGTTCTTATTAATTTAGAGTCTCTGTTTTATCGGCATCTGGATGAAGTTAACTTTACAATAAATCTAAATTTTCAGGAAGCAAAAAAAACACTATATCTTCAATTGTAAGAAAGCAGTAAATTTACTATTTTTTACCATAACTGTACATGTTGTAAGTATGTATTTAATGTACTATTCATGCTTATAATAAATAAGGTTACCCAATAAAAAAATTAAATATATTTGACAAGTGCTGTTTTTGTAGGAATTTTTGAAAAAGAAGATGAACAAGTTTCTTTTATTTTGGTATATTTTATTGAAACATCACAAGCAGTGGTACTTTAATACTGGTATTTATTCATTATTACATAATTTAAAAAAATAATAAAGTCATTACAGTTAAGAATCATTATAGTTTAATAAATCTGAAAACAAGTAAATAAAAGGTACAAAATGAAATAACTCTTATTCATCGCAACCGCTGCTATTATCTTCATTATCAATATCTTCTTCTTCTTCTTCACCATTTGTTTTTGACTGAAGAGACTTATAGAAAGCACAATTTGCTGGATTAGTAAGTACTTTACTTAAAGCAATGAGATTCTTTATTTTAGCAGAATTAAGAAGCAATGATTCATTATAGATTTTGTTTAATGTAAGTTCCGTTGGTAGTATGCGTCTGCTTCTAATATTACACTGAAGCCATGGTCCACTGTATGACTCTCTGACTTTCAAGAACTCACACGATTTATTTATTTTGTATTGCTTTACTGCTGGCCGTGGTGTTGTGGTAAAGTATGATTCTGTGGCAGCTTTCACTTTAAAAAACATGTCTTGACTTGCCTTTATTACATTGAAAGGAGTTGGAGAGCTGCGACAGGAGTCTATAATGGCATCCCATTCTGCATACGTTTCAACAGTGACTTTATTTTTAAGTTTTCCTATCAGTGAGAAATCTTGTTCATTGGGGAGGTACGAATGTCCCCTGACAGGAAATATATATTTTATGGTATCAAACATGTTAAGTACGTGTACCATGCAATAAAGAAAATGTACCATTACATAATTCTTGTTCTGCCCAGGGCATCCATCACTTATAAGAATTAGATCACGAGAAGTAATATCATTGTTCACGAAAAAGTGAAACAAGAGTGAGGTAACATCATTAGCTCCTTTTTTGGTTGTAGTCTCATCATATGTATACATTGAGACACTGTCATCACCCATATTATGAATGCCAAATACATAATACCATAACTGTCGACAAAAAAATACAGCATTATTTCGAATGTGGGGCAATGGTAAATTCTGCATATAATCAAACGATATGCCCATTGCTTTCCCATGTTTTGCTTTCAGTCTGGCATTCCTTTTTAGATTATGGAATGCTTCAGCTTTACTAAGATGAATCTTTTTTTCAACTCCTAACCTAACTTTATCTTCATTGTTCTCAGCTGATAATATTTTCTGTGCTGTTGTATCGCAAAAATTGCAAGTATCTGTACTTGGGAGGCCAAATTTTATATTAAATTTTAATTTGAAAATGTTCCAGTAAACCTTGTATGAAACATATATCCGATACTCTTCTATAAACAACTTGTGCATTTTACGGACGGTCAGTGTTTCTGCTAAATAATAACGTGAAGGATTTTTTCTGATAGAATAATGAGACTGTCTGGGTTTG
Source organism: Magicicada septendecula (assembly GCA_034769895.1). NCBI lineage: Eukaryota > Metazoa > Arthropoda > Insecta > Hemiptera > Cicadidae > Magicicada > Magicicada septendecula. Next base: position 245,229,212 of record CM068376.1, on the reverse strand, counting down.
AAAGATTTTATGTGATCCAGAATGAGATTTTCGGCAGGAGGTGGCAATTTGTTGGCAATATTTCCATGTTTACCTCTATTATCAATAGGTGAAGTGGCAGAAGAACACAGTTTTGACTGAATACGTCTCAGCCTTGCAGTAGTAATGGCATGAAAACTTAAAAATGCTTTTTTACATACAGACACTTCCTTATAATTATTGTCGTCTACATGTAACATAACTCGTACTTTATATTGGTATGCTGCAATGTGATGATAATTACCAGGTAACATTTCCTCACCATCTGAATCAGACGAGTTGCATGTTTCTATTATTTTACGTGACCGCCTTTACTTTATATTGTTAACGCTAATGAGCCCAGCTAAATGGCTGTCTTGCAAATTTTTTGATGGAATCTCATAAAAACTTTTAAAAATTATATCTCTTTCTTCATTACTTGTAATATTAAAACACTTGAACCGTTTGCACCTGTAACAATAAAACAACTACGTCAGCTAACTGTATTTAAAACCTGTATCAGTTAACCTAGACATGATCAGTTGGAACTGAATCCTAACCTCACTTAAAACTTTCCTGAATTACAATATTACTGTGTTCCAAACTGAACTATATCTTTCAATCAATCTCTCAATAGATTTTAAAAGTGTTTTTTCTAGATAATTATTATTAAACTTAGTTTACTGAAACAATAAACATACTTACTTGCAATCTTCTCCAATACGTTTCATGTCTATAAATTTGCCTTTATGGTTGATGTGTGCTAAGCCTTGTACTTTTTTGTCTCTAATAACATCTTCTTTCTTAGGCTGCTTAATTTTTTTAATAGGAACTTCCGACATGATCACAAATGAAACATTAAGTATTAATATAGCACTCAACTAATGAAATAATACTCAACACAAGGGATTGAATAGAATAACAAAATGGCGTTCTTGCAAAAACAACATATGTCATTGACATCAGCTGTTTTTGTAAGAAAGCATTATTGACAAGTGTTGTTTTTGTGGAATCACTATATTTTCAACATACGATTTTAAGGGACATGTGCTACCTTTGTAAGAAATAAGTAGTTGAGAACATCCACAGGTTGGGCAACTAATAAAATTTCCCTTTATCTCAAAATTAATTTTTTTTGACAAGTGCTGTTTTTGGAATCAACACCTCAATTGATTTTAACAGAAAAAGAAAAATGATCTTTTTTTTATAAAAATGTATAAATGATTTTTGACTTTCCTGGTACTGAAGTTCTCGATGATGTCCTCTGGGGTCCCTCGATGTCCTGGTCCAATCAGCTAGTGGCGATGATTTCCGCTGCGTCCTGGATTCCGGCGAAAAGTTCAGGGATCAGCAACTCAGCTCCTTCAGCAACTGTTGATGGTTTTAACGTCCGTGGATTAACTGCCGCAACTGCTTCAGGCCCTCGGTCCGGATACTCTACACTCGTGTGTGTGTGTATCTCGTCTCGGGTGTCGCTCTGCGTCGTCAGTTCTTCAGCTCGTACCACGTTCTAGACGGCCTCGTTCTATTGTACTCTTGACGTGACTTCACGTAGTATGCGATCGATCTCTTATATGCGTACGCCAACAGTTTGATGTATTGCGCAGTACGCTTATTTGTTGACAAATAAGAGTATCGTACGTAGACGCCTTCACAGTCTAGTCGTTACAGTTGATCTGTTTATTGACACATAAGACTATGGTGAATGTTCTTCTTCACGTTGAGTCCTAACAGAAGAGTCAGTGTGTTGTTCACAGGTTGAGTCCTAACAGAAGAGTGTGTGTTGTTCACAGGTTGAGTACTAACAGAAGAGTGTCTGTGTTCAGCCCAAAACCGACGGTTCTTCAAAATTTTTAGAATTATCTGATTGGCTGAAACACTCTCCCTTCTACTTGAAATTTAGTCACCTCATTCCGTGAGAACGAAAAATAATTCCCACAATTCGATAATTGTTATTATTTTTAATATTCTGAAATACACCGGATCCAACTGTCGGTCGGATGTCCGGTTGCAAATTGTATTGCGATTATCTTGGCTGCAAGCCAAGTTATGCTTATTCTAACATATACATTTGATTAATAATTTTTATAATTATAACATATTCAAATCTGAACTCCCTAGCTCACTCACTATGGAAGTTATTTAAATAAAATGAATTATCTCAATAACTCTTTAATTATATTTATTGAAATTTGCACACCCTATTCTTAATATTTCGGCAAACATTTTGGCTATCTTGGTTTTTGCCTATATTTATTCGTTTCCGAAATATTAATGATTTAAAGTTAGGGCGTGTCCCTAATTTATAACGGTGTGTGTGTGCTTACGTAACGCCACCGGACATAGCCGCTGGGCGTTTAACAATTGTTTTGAATGCTCGCTATAGCGCGAGACATGGTTCTATCGATTTAGAATCATTTTATATTTGATTTTTGAAACCTTCTACATATAACCCCAAATCTATGGGATTTGGTACGTTATATACATCCCCACCCGTTAAAAAAAAAAAATGATTGTAGACTATACGGTTATTTTTATTTTTATTTTTTTTCTACATGTACATTCGTTATGATTCACAACTATGCATTGTTCTATTTATTTACAAAAAAAAAACATACACTGATATAATTACCTTGATCATACAAGCTTCATATATATATATATAACTTAATTCTAATAATTTAAGATCATGTGCATAAAAATATTGTGTGACAATGTTTGTAGCATGGGTAGTATTTAATAGCGAGACATTTAACAAAGTATTTCATACAGATGGTGATAGACAATTGCGGCGCGTGCGCTTAGGAATGTGCTTCCGTTTTCCTACTCCTATTATCGCGGAGCAGACGCCGTTAATTAGCCTATGCGTTTAAAAACCAGCTGTGTGCGAGCTCGTGAGCGCGTCGTCGCATTGTGAATGCATTTCCTGCAACGGTAACCCGTCTCACACCTCGACTTGTGTGTTTGTTTACCAGTGCTACGAACTACGTTACTTATTTATAACTTGCCCACAATTTTTATTATTTATACTTAATACTCTAATTTATTTAAACAATTATTATCAATATTTAAATTATTAGTATTTAAAATATTTTTAACTCTATACGATTTATATTTACAGTGTCTCTATCATTTGGTATCAACGGGCCTAAGATTTTTATCTCACTCGTAATATTTCCTTAACGAGGCTGCGTGATATTTTCCTATGACTTTTTTTCTATCTAGCGTCGTGACGATGAACGTGTGCGGCGCAAGCTGTTCGGCTAATAAGTAGGGCCCGTTGTACAACCGAAAAAACTTCCTTGCTACATTTAAATCTCGGCGTCCAACCGGGTTTGCCTTTAGGAGTACTTTTTCACCCAACACAAAGTTCGTCAGTTTATGACTGTTGTTGAACCTTTCCGCACGCCTTCGTCCTTTTGCCGCTATTCTCTCTCTTACTACTTGATTTTTACACTGCACCGGCAGAGGTAGATTACTTGTTTTTGGCGTGTGCAAATATTCCTGCCAAAATCTTTCCGGTTTTAGTCCAGAGTCTAACTCCGCTGGTGTGTATTCTGTTGTGTCATGGTAACTCTCATTTATTGCTGTTTCGAAAAATGGTAAGAATTCGGGCCACTTGCTCTGATCTTTATGACAATAAATTCGGAGCATTTTCCCTATCTCCCGATTCACTCTTTCAGCAAGGTTCCCTTGCGGTCTACTTATTAAAGTGAGGATTGCCTTAATGCCATTTCTTTCCAAGGTCGCCGCCCAGTGCTTATTCTGGAATTGTTTTCCCTGGTCGCTAAGCACGCTCTTGATTTCTCCATGTTCCGGAATATACCTATTAAGTATTATGTTTAATACGGACTTCGTGGTGGGTCTAGGTATCGCGTATAGGCTGACTTTCTTAGTAAAGACATCCACACATACTACCATATGTTTTAACATTCTGATGTATAATAATGCAACTCGGCGCCTTTGAGCGTTCTATTTGCGTATGCAACCACATGAAGACCTCCTTGCTCGTCCTCCTGGTGCAACACGGCGCCAATAGCGTACTCACTGGCGTCAGTATACATTACGTACTTCCTGCCCTTTTGTGGATGAAATAACTGTAGGTTGGTTGTGAATAAACCCTTAACCCTCTCAAACGCATCGTTGTGTTCAGAACCCCATTTCCACTTTATATTTTTGCGTACCAGCTGTAGCAAGGGGACTGTGTATTCGGCGTATTTGCTGGTGAATTTCCTGTAGTATCCCGTGAGTCCTAGGAAGGCTCGTAGTGCTTTGAGGTTCTTGGGCACAGGGAACTCCACGATACTCCTGAGCTTCTCTGGGTCCGTGCTGATGCCTGTGGCTGAGATTATGTGTCCCAGAAACTTCATTTGAGATTTTATGAACTCACACTTGTGTAGTTTGAGTGTGATGTTAGCTAGTCTCAATTTCTGGAAGACGCCCCTCAAATGTTCAAAGTGTTCCTCCAATGTGCGGGATATCACAAGGATGTCATCCACAAATATCACTGTGTAAGGGTCTACTTCCGGTCCTAGGGCTCCCTTGAGGCATCTTACGATCGCGGCGAGACTCGTACTTAGGCCGAAGCGTACCACTTTGTGCTGGTAGCATTTATTATTAAAGATGAATGCTGTGTAGTTTCGATCCTGTTCACTTAACGGAATTTGCCAGAAGCTCGCTGTCAGATCCAACTTCGTGAGGTATCTAGCTCCTTCGCACTTTATGAAAAGATCTTCCGCTGTTGGCGCGCAGTCGAACTCCTTCTCTACCAGATTGTTTAGATTTCGCATGTCCAGACAGAGTCGTATTTCTCGTGACTTCTTACGAACTACGAGCAGTGGATTGAGGAAGTTACTATTGCATCTCTCTATGATGTCTTCATCCAACATCCGCTGTATCTCTCGCTGGACTTCAGCTTGGTACTTTATGGGTACTTGGTAGAGTCTTCTTATGAACTTCTCGGGTTCTACAATATTTATATTGTGTTGGTAAACTGTCGTGGTTGAATGTCGCTCGCTGAAGATATCGTTATACTCTTCCTGAAGCGATGTCAACATTCGTTCAGCTCGGGAATCTAAGGTCGGTTCCCCCTCTTCACCCCCTTCATATTTAATTACATGTTTTGGCGGGCGCGTAATTTCAATTGGGTCCCCGTACTCTTGTGTTGGTGTGTGTGTTGTGTTTAAATTAAAAATGTAACTATTGTCGTTAATGTAACATTTTAACAGACGTTCTCTAATGTCGAATTCCGCGTGTATTTGCTGCAATACATCCACTCCCAATAATACGTCGCATATTAGATTTTTTATCTGTACTACACACACTTCAAACTGCACATTTTGTACTGCAATTGTTATATAACGTTGGGTGTCAATTTTTTCTCTAGTGTCTGTAGCAGTGCGTATGTAGAATTAGTTGATTGGAAGCGATGGGGCTGTACGGAAATTTCGCGCGTAAAAATCTTTCGCTAATACCGGATACAACGCTACCGGTATCCAAAAGTACCTGCGTGGGTACGCCGTTTACATGAGCCTGTAATACCGGACACGCTGTGTTAGGCGGGCATTGTTGTGTTGTATTAGACTCCTTATATGCATTTGTCTAAATTCCGTGTATGTGGTAATTTTATCCCGTACTATATTTTATTCTCTAACATCCGGTGGGAACACGTTATTAACCGGCACACAAGTTACATGACAAAAATCACATTTCTTACACATAATATTTTTCTTATTTCTAACACTCTTATTTCTAAACATTTTTGCAGGGCTTATTGCGCATCCTTTTTGGGTGCGCCCTGTTGCACGTTTTTTTGTATGGTGATACTGTTTTACATTTGCAATAGGGTCTCTAACAGTTTCTACTTCGCTAGTTTGTGCGGTCGTACCGGTGTTTGATACAGCGACTGTTTGTATGGTTCTCATTGGAGTTCCATCGTTGCCTTTGTTTATCGGTTTCTGCCTACTGAAACTCGGCTTCCCCTTATATTCAAAGGGTTTATTTTGCGGTTTTGGCGGTGCTTGTTGTGGAGCCGAACTGGTATTAGGCCTTAGATCAGTTTGAGTATGATATTGCCCACGTCTATTTTGGCCATCATTATTCTGATTATAATTCGGGTTATAACTCCACCCGCCGAAATCAAAAACAGTCTCACTCTGAGATACTAATATTAATAGTCCGTCAACCGTACGTATTCCTTGCGTAAATGCGGCTACACGAATATTATGATTAAAGTGGTACGCCAATTTCGTTACTATATCGACCTCGGAAAACGCTGGTGTTAAGTGTTTAGCGCGTTCAACCTGTTGTATAATATAATTTTCGGGCGTTATACCCTGCTTCCGGTCATAACGTCCGTATTCTAGTTCATTACGCAAGAGCCTTTGCGTGTGCGAATTCCCATATCGGTTTTCGAACATTTGTCTAAATTCCGTGTATGTGGTAATTTTATCCCGTACTATATTGTACCACCTCCTGTCTGAATCACGCATCGCGTTAACTACCCACTGTATCCGGTCTTGGTCCTCTAATCGCGAACCTACCCTTGTCATTTCGTTTTCGCACTTTAGCAAGAACTCGATAGGGTTTTCATTATTTTCACCAGTGAAATAGACTCGGTTCTTTTCGTCTACTTGCCCTTGTACTAAAATATTTGGTGCCGATTTCCTACGTACTTCCTGTCGCACTTTAGAAATCTCCTCGCTAAGCGTTTGTAATACATTTATTCTATTTGTGTCAATATCAGAACGTGTTTCTACAATCGACGCGTCTAACCTAGCAACTTGTCGTTGTGTTTCGGTTGCGTCGGTTTGTATCTGTACTTCGAGATTATCGATCTTTTTAGCTACATCCGCGGTTTGTTTTTCACACCGCCCGATGTGTTCTTTAAATTGCCCCTCCATACGCGAAACCTGTTCAATAAACGATTTATGCATTGTGGTCTCAAAAACCTTAAAATGTTCATTTATTCTTGTCTCGACCGTATGAATTTTTTCTCCGACTTCAGTGATTTTAGCAGCTATTTTAGCATCGGTTTGTCTTATTTCCGCGTTTATATCAGCGTTAGTTTGTTCTAGTACCTCGGTTAAACTTGTTTTCTGTGCGTCTATTTTAGCTGTTATTTCCGCGATATTTATTTCAGCGTTGGCTGTAATTTGTTCAAATTTTGCGTTCATATTAGCTGTTAATTCCGCGTTTGTTTGTTTCATTTCTGCGTTCATTTGCTCAGCTTTAGCCGCGTTTTGTTTTATTTCTTGTAACAATTGTTTCAACATTTTGTCGGTCTCCATTTTTACACAATATTCTTAACACTCTATTGCTGTACTTATTACCAATTCACAAAACTTTCTTTAGGGATTGTTTGAGTTGGAGTTGGACGCCAGCTATTTTACTAACTAAAACAGCAAATTTTGTTTTGATTTATTTTACTTCCGTTAAATTTTACAATTTAATATTTTACCAAAATTAATCGGGCCCCACGTTCAGGGCGGCATTTATAACGATAACAAATGTGTTTTTAAATTTGGATAGCCCCACGATCTTGGAGCGCCATTTATAAAGATAACAAATGTGTAGTACAAATTCATACCATAAACGCATATGTGCATATAAATGATTTTAGTGTGAACTGACCTACCTGCTGTGCGTTCTTGCGTCTTGGTAAATTTTGGAATACAGCAATAACGAAACAGTGTTGGGTATAAAATTGGGGTTTATTATTCTAATAGCACATAAAATGAAAAACTTACATCTAACGCAATTCTTACGTACTAAAGAGTAATTAGTAATTTGTTCAATGTTTTCTGAATGAATATTAGCTTTCAGAGGAAAAGCTTATGAATATGGATTTATTCGAATTTTGATTCTTATTGATTTCAAAGTTAATTTTTTAAAAAAATTTAATTAATGAGTTTGCAATCCTTTAATATTGATTTTACTACTTCAAGATGCTTTTAAACTACTCTGAAATAAATCAGCCGTGAATCTTGTTCATCGTGCTTTTTATTTACTTGTGATATGTTTCACGTATACTGCAGTATAAGTTTCTAAGTAATTCAATGTTAAGATTTATATAGCGCTTTTGATCTACGTCTACTTCTTATCTATTGCTTCTTACTTAACTTATACGTGTTCTACAGATTATCACAATATTGAGGTTCTTATTAATTTAGAGTCTGTTTTATCGGCATCTGGATGAAGTTAACTTTACAATTGATTTTAACAGAAAAAGAAAAATGATCTTTTTTTTTATAAAAATGTATAAATGATTTTTGACTTTCCTGGTATGAAGTTCTCGATGATGTCCTCTGGGGTCCCTCGATGTCCTGGTCCAATCAGCTAGTGGCGATGATTTCCGCTGCGTCCTGGATTCCGGCGAAAAGTTCAGGGATCAGCAACTCAGCTCCTTCAGCAACTGTTGATGGTTTTTTTAACGTCCGTGGTTTAACTGCCGCAACTGTTTCAGGCCCTCGGTCCGGATACTCTGCACTCGTGTATGTGTGTGTGCGTGTGTGTATCTCGTCTCGGGTGTCGCTCTGCGTCGTCAGTTCTTCAGCTCGTACCATGTTCTAGACGGCCTCGTTCTGTTGTACTCTTGATGTGACTTCACGTAGTATGCGGTCGATCTCTTATATGCGTACGCCAACAGTTTGATGTATTGCGCAGTACGCTTATTTGTTGACAAATAAGAGTATCGTACGTAGACGCCTTCACAGTCTAATCGTTACAGTTGATCTGTTTATTGACACATAAGACTATGGTGAATGTTCTTCTTCACGTTGAGTCCTAACAGAAGAGTCAGTGTGTTGTTCACAGGTTGAGTCCTAACAGAAGAGTGTGTGTTGTTCACAGGTTGAGTACTAACAGAAGAGTGTCTGTGTTCAGCCCGAAACCAAAGGTTCTTCAAAATTTTTAGAATGATCTGATTGGCTGAAACACTCTCCCTTCTACTTGAAATTTAGTCACCTCATTCCGTGAGAACGAAAAATAATTCCCACAGTTCGATAATTGTTATTATTTTTAATATTCTGAAATACACCGGATCCAACTGTCGGTCGGATGTCCGGTTGCAAATTGTATTGCGATTATCTTGGCTGCAAGCCAAGTTATGCTTATTCTAACATATACATTTGATTAACAATTTTTATAATTATAACATATTCAAATCTGAACTCCCTAGCTCACTCACTATGGAAGTTATTTAAATAAAATGAATTATCTCAATAACTCTTTAATTATATTTATTGAAATTTGCACACCCTATTCTTAATATTTCGGCAAACATTTTGGCTATCTTGGTTTTTGCCTATATTTATTCGTTTCCGAAATATTAATGATTTAAAGTTAGGGCGTGTCCCTAATTTATAACGGTGTGTGTTTGCTTACGTAACGCCACCGGACATAGCCGCTGGGCGTTTTACAATTGTTTTGAATGCTCGCTATAGCGCGAGACATGGTTCTATCGATTTAGAATCATTTTATATTTGATTTTTGAAACCTTTTACATATAACCCCAAATCTATGGGATTTGGTACGTTATAATATATATATTACAACTTTACAACACTACCAAATTTAATGTGTTTAATAATTGATGTGTGACAGATCTTTAGGTACATTACATTACATTAAATTCATGTGTGTGCAAGAATGAAGGTCGTAATCATAATAATAATAATGCCATTTGATTTGTTTATAAATCATTTCAATTTTTATTAACACTTTTTTTTAAGTTATACTTCTTTAGGCGCGTTGAGGGTGAAATTTTTTGTATGTAACGAAATGCGCGCGCACCATGCAATGGAAACGGAAAGTTAACAGGATGAATTTAGCCGTGGACAACGTGCCTGAGGCCAAAAAACCAAAACATTTCGGTTGCGGCCCTGATGGACCTGCTGGTGCTGATCGTGAATGGATATATAATTTAAAAGTAACAACTAATAACCCGATGATTTATTTCTTCAATTTTATTTAGTTATGGCAAGAATCATACAAAAATTCTATTACTTAGCTGGTGGTTTACACAATACAGTTGCGTTAAATATAAACACAGGCTTGTATTCGTAAATAATAATAATTGTGAAACGTTACACACACACATATTATGTGTTCAGCAAAACTGAATTTTTAATTACATCAACTTGTGTTCATTAGAAGTCTATTCAGAAACTTTCTGCAGAAACCACCGGGCAACTAACTTATAACTCTAACTCACTATAGTAATTAACTTTTCTTTTTAAATAACTTTATATACATTGTGCTGAGAAATATTTTTCGGTGACAAAAATTGTGTAACTAAATTTTAATAAGTGTTTAAAAAACATTTCGGTCGCGGCCCCGATGGACCTGCTGGTGCTGATCGTGAATGGATATATAATTAAATAACTTTATACACATTGTGCTGTGAAATATTTTTCAGTGACAAAAATTGTGTAACCAAATTTTAATAAGTGTTTAAAAATATTTGAGGTTAATTTTTCATAAGTATTAATTTCAAAAGTCTTTTTTATATTAAATCAATAAAAGTTTCAATAAGTTTTCTATCATTATGTTTGCTTTAATCCAATAATCTAATATATATTTCTATATTTTAAATTATAGATCACACTTAATTATTCAGAAGTCTATCGAAAAGTAAATCCATTACTGTGATACACTATTCATAAGTATTTTGAGCTATTTGATAAAAAATTAATTTTTTATCTACTAAAATATTATAATATTGAATTTAAATTAATTCACTTTTTATCTTTTAGTGTATAATAATCATATTATAAACACACAAACAAACGTTTACATGCTATAAAAAAATAGTGACAAATAAACCTCAGCAGTGTAGATTTGAAGCAACTTTTATGCCTTGCCGATCTACAACTATATTATCATTATCACCTATGCGAAAAGATGAGCTTGAATTCAAAAATTATGCAAATTGTTATAAAGATATTAGGGTTAATCTCGAAAATAATGATTACTCTGATTTTGATTCTTTTTATCAAAATAACAATATTTCCTCAGACGAAGATTATTGCAATATACTTCGAACTGGAATTAAGAGACCAAGAGTTTTTCTCAAACGTCAACCATATGAAAAATGGCATAATAATAACGATAAACAAAAAGAACTTTTGCTACATGTCATCTCCAATCTATTAACTCCAAACCGCAATCCGTTCCAAATATTTTTCACGGGTCCAGCTGGATGCGGTATCTATAACCGATAATCATATTTACCATCTCCCTTCACTCCTCTTATCGTTCTACTCGTATGAATATTTAGCATGCATGTTAACCCTTAGTTTTTCAATCACGCCAAAGAAGTATAACTTCTAACGCGCGTACATAACACCCACAAATTTTTTAATTTGTTTTGCGGTTTAGAAACTCATTATTATTTTGATATTTTTATTATGTATAATTTGCAAATGTCAGATTACACGTTAATTTCTTATTTATTTTACGATTCCAAATGATTTGTATTTTTACGTACCTACTACGTATAATTCGTAGTCTTATTTGACACAAAAACATATTATAAAATCTTATTGCTAATACATTGTTATTAATTTTCAATGCTGCTCTCAGCTAGCTCAATTATCTTACTGATTATCTACTCTTTTAATTTTTTTATATTAATTTCTTTTTGTTATGGCATATGCATTGCTTTCTATTAATTTCTCTGACAAGGTCGTCATTAACTACTGACAATTATATTCTAAATTTCAGTGACTGCTAACTCTTATCATTACACAGTCTTTCACATTACTGTACTTAACGAACAAACAAAAACATATCTACAACTATACAGTTACTTGACTCATACTAGAATCGAATTGTTTATTCTTTTTTTTTCTTTAATAGTTAAAGTCTTTTGGTTTGGTCTCGGTTTCTTATAAATGCATGGTTATTTGTCGCCTTGTTATTTGTGTGGTACGTCTCAAGCGTGTCCTCTTCGTCCTGGATACGGATGATCCTCTTCGGTCCTGGAAGTCCTGGAGTCGGGTATTCTAGGAGTCTAGTCATCCCCAGTCCATTGGATGCTCGTACTCTGGATCATTGGATGTTCGTACTCTGCTACACTGGATTCTCGTACTCTGCTTGTGGTTGATCTATTGTGGTTGTTGTTTCTAAGTAGATTCTTTGGCTGCCATGGTCGTTGATCAAATCTAGGAAGTTCTAGTTGTTGGACATAGCCTCCGATTACATCAGTAGTCAAACGAAGAAAAGTTGTAGGTCTTGAGCAGATCCTCCGGCCGCTAAGATGGTCTGACGATAAAGAGAACAATGTTTGCGCATACTCGTATTTATACCCAGAGCGCCAAAAATCATGTCTCGACAATATTCTGCATGTTTGAAATTGTTAAGAGTGTCACTCTTACCCCACGCTTTCTAATGACACTTAATTTGCTCGACTTCGCGAATTGCGAAGTCTGTAGCACATTATCCGATATTCATTCGATCGGTAATTTTCTAGGCGTTCATCACGCACAAACCGTTTTTCTTTATCTTAATTACTCTAATTACCCTACTATTGATTTTTAACTTCCTACGCTAACACTTTTTGTATGTTTTTCACTATTTTTTATATACTTGTTTGTTATTTTTTAACCACACATTTTGGTGTCTTTAGTTTTTCGCTACCATGCACACAAGCATTATAAATTAATTTAAATACAATAATTTATATCGTTACTAAAAAAGGGTGGCGCTTTTCATGAATGAATTAGTCGCACACACACACACAAACCTTTTACGTGTGTACACACATGCAGAGAGCAGCTGGCTCTACTCCCTGTCTCAACATGCAAATTCTATTAAAGTTTATATTGCAGGCTGAATGATTACTATTACCAAAATGCGTTATTTATGTCTTCTAACCACTTATTTAAATTCCTTGGTGCTATGCACAGTACTCAACCTATTTGTACTGTTGCAAAAAATATATATATTGCAACTTTACTTATATGCGTTGTTGTTGTGTCGTGTTGTGTATGAGTACCTACCTGCTGTCCGATCTTGCGGATTCTTCCGACTAGGGCGTGTGGATTTTGGATTTGAATTTCGCAAGCTGGTAATCTCAAATTTATTGCAACAACACACAAAATAAGTTACTTTGAAGGGGGAGAGTTTTGTGAGACTGGTAGGCTTTATCGTACAACAATAAAACAATGAAATATGGGGCAATAAAACGTTGTTTATTACTCCAATAACACACAAGAATAAAATGGTTATTATATTATCAATTATCTTACTGTCTAAACAATGAATCTATGTTGACTAATGTTTTTCAATTGGTTAATAATTGAAAAGAAACTAAACTCGTTATTTGGCGAGTTAATTGCAATTAAAAATTTAATTAATTAATTGATTTGATCTAATTAAATTGCTTTAACTAAATTGAATTTAACTGTTAATAAAACAAAATATAAAAACTCTGAAGTTAATTAGAATAATTTTCAAAAATAAATTAGGCGTGACATTCTAATTCACGTCATTTCATTTTTAGTGATTTGACTTCTGTTATACTGCAGTATTAGCTAATAATTAGATTGTTAGTTAAGAATTGTATAGCGCTTTTATATTATTTCTATTTGCTTAACTACAGCTTACTAATGACTTAGACTGCTATACAGATTATCACAATGAATTTATTCTTAATTACTAGAGTCTTTGATTTTTATATGGCACCTGAATTGTTCAAATTACAATGCTTTTAAATGAAAAATAGAAAATTTGATGTTGAAAAATAAATAAGTTGATTTTGCTTTCCTGTTATTGAAGAGGATGGTAGAGTTGCTCCCAATTGTCCCTCGTTGATTCCGGTCCGATCGCTAGAGAAAGTAATCTGCTTAGAGCTCCTGGATTCGGTCGTTGAGTTCAGAATTCGGCAACACTCTGCTGTCCTGCTGTTCGTTGTATATTTTAACGTCTACGGCTCTCTGCTGGAACTGGTTTCTGTCCCTCGTCGATTCGCACGTTGCACGTCAGCGTGTGTGTGTGTGTGTGTTTCGTTCGAGTGGTAGCTCTGCTCGTCAGCTATTCACCAATGATTTAGACGGCCTCTCTGCTGTATTCTTGAAGTCTGGTCTTGCAGTCTGGTGGATCTCTTGCGTGCTTATGACCACAGCTTGCAGTACACAATAAGCTTGGTTGATGTAATGAAGAGTATCTGACTTGACGCAATAATTACGAGTTGTACAGTCAATCTGTATTTACTGTGTTCGTAATTGCGTGTGTGTTGACCACGTAGAGTCTTCTGATGAATCTTCACACTATGGTTATGAGACGATCGAAGAATTACGTCTTTACTTCGCAAGTACTGGCAGAAGAGTGATGTTTCAGCCTGAAAACACCGCGCTGGTCGGGGTTTGGTCAAATGATTTGATTGGCTGACACACTCTCCCTACTACATAAAATTTGAATTCCCTTGGTCCATGAGAATGAAGTTAGATTCCCACAGACGGAGAATTAATATTATTACTAATATTATTATCCCGGCGGAACCAATTTGTCGCTCCGGATTTCCTGTGCTTATTTAATTTTGCAATATCTTGGTTGCAAACCAAGTTGTGCTAAATCTAAAATATACAATCTGTTGGAAATTATTATCTTTATAACATATTCAAATCTCATTACTGTAGCTCTATTTTTACAGAAGTTATTCAATTAAATTCATTAACTATTTTATTTGTTAATTATATTGCGTAAAATTTGCACACGTCATTATTAATATTTCGGCAAACATTTTGGCTATCTTGGATTTCGCCTTAATTTATTCATTTCCGAGATATTAATAATTAACAGTTTGGGTGTGGCCCTTCCTTGTACATCGAGCTGATTACATAACGACCACGTGTGCATCGCTTTATAAAGCATTATTTTCATCGCTCTACATACAAATGGAGTTTTGACTATTACAATTTATTTAAACATGATTTTAGTATGCAGGTGACATATAACCCCAAATAATTAATATTTGGTGCTGTTATATACGCCCCCACCCATTTAAAAAAAAATGAATGTAATAATTACAGTTATTTATTTTATTTTTTTTTAATCATTACACACGTATTTTGTAATCACTATACTTATTACCTATACATTGGATTACTTATTCTAAAGAAACATACATGTGTTAATGTTCTACCATTATATACAATTTAACTCTAAATTTACATCCTATTAATAATATTATATTTGCAAATTATTGTGTACCAATGTTTTTAGAACGGGTAGTATCTAACTGCAGCGTTCCAGAGGGTTTGTTTGTAAACAGTGGCACACGCACGAAAGGAATTTGCTGACGTTTTGTTTACAGTCGTTATCGCCTGCCGCGTAGCACTAATTGCTTGACCTACTTTCAAACCGTCGGTCGGCAGTTATCGCGTGACGTAACTATTTCCTGCCTGTGCGTTCGTTTTGTTGTACACGCCCGTTATTCACCGCGATATAAAAACATTATTATTTTTACACAATTTACTACAATTATTATTAATAATATAAAACATAAGTAATTTATTTTAATTTTAATTATTACATAATTAAATTATTATTAATTCTAAATATTATTTATTTTTTTACAGTCTTATCATTTCGTCCCGACGCGCTTTGGAATCCCATGCTACTCAAAGTATTTTCTCAAAGAGCTCGCATGATATTTACCGATCGTTTTTGTTCGGTCGAGCGTCGTAACGATAAATGTGTGAGGCGCGAGTTGTTGAGCCAAAAGATACGGACCATTATATAAACGAAAAAACTTTGCTGCTACATTTATGTCTCTTCGGCCTACGGGATTCGCCTTGAGCAGCACTTTCTCACCTACTACAAAGTTAGTCAGTTTATGAGTGGCATTGAATTTGTCCGCCCTCTTTCGCCCTTTTTCAACTATTCTGTCCTTCACCAGTTGATTTTTACACTGCACCGGCAGAGGTAGATTATAAGTCTTTGGCCTACTTAAATAATTATTCCAAAATCTCTCTGGCTTTGTTCCAGAGTCTAACTCTGCTGGTGTGTATTCAGTGGTATCGTGATAATTCTCGTTTATTGCCTTTTCGAAGAATGATAGGAACTCGGGCCATTTACTTTGCTCCTTATAGCAATAGATACGGAACATTTTACCGATTTCCCGATTCACCCTTTCGGCGAGGTTGCCCTGTGGTCGACGTATCGAGGTGAGGATTGCTTTAATACCATTACGCTCCAGGGTTGCTGCCCAGTGTTTATTTTGGAATTGCTTTCCCTGGTCACTAAGCACGCTGCTTATCGGTCCATGTTGTGGAATATACTTGTTAAGTATAATATTTAAAACGGACCTTGTGGTGGGCCTAGGGATCGCGTAAAGGCTAACTTTTTTAGTGAACACATCGACACAAACTACAATGTGTTTTAGGTTTCTGGTAGCCTTGGGTAGTGGTCCCAGAAAGTCGATGGCGATCATCTGTCCCTTACCTTCCGTTATCACATTTGCCATGGGAACGTAAGTGTGCAAGTTTGGTGCTTTCGCTGTTTGACACGGATGACATGTTTTTAACAATTTCCTTACCCTACGATACATGTTTGCAATTGTAAAATCCTCCTGCAATATTTTTACACATTTTACAGGAGATGCGTGCGCCATTTTTATATGTAATGATTGTGTTACACACGCAAGCATCGCTGGAGACAATATCACCTTCCATTCGCCCTGTAACAATTTATACAATATATTGTCTTGTATAAGATAATGGGGATTCGGGTGAGCTGCTAACATTAGCTTTTTAGCACGGAGTGCGAGGTCATTGTCCTGCTCGCGTCCTAAGTTCTGTAGCATATTGGTAGCTTCAGGCGCGACAGTGTATTGCATATTTAACACTCTTAACTCGTCGTCAGCTGCTTCATATACCTCCTCCTTTTCTACGGGCGGATATCTACTTAAGGCGTCTGCTGTGGTATTCTCTGATCCTTTGCAATATTTAATAGTAAAGGAATACTCCTGAATAGCTAACACCCATCGTGTTAGTCGGGAATTTGCTAGTCGACATTTTAATATAAACGATAACGCCTGATTATCTGTGTGGATCTCGAAATGGGTACCATATAGGTAGTGTCTGAATTTTCTGAGAGCGTTTATTATGGCGAGTATTTCTTTCTCAGAAGTACAATAGTGCAACTCAGCGCCTTCGAGCGTTCTATTGGCGTATGCTACAACATGAAGACTACCTTGTTCGTCTTCCTGGTGCAACACGGCGCCGATAGCATACTCGCTAGCGTCAGTGTACATTACGTACTTCCTGCCCTGTTGTGGATGGAACAATTGTAAATTAGATTGGAACAGGCCCTTAACCCTCTCAAACGCATCGTTCTGTTCAGAACCCCATTTCCACTTTATATTTTTGCGTACCAGCTGTAGCAAGGGGACTGTATATTTGGCGTATTTGCTGGTGAATTTCCTGTAGTATCCCGTGAGTCCGAGGAATGCTCGTAGTGCTTTGAGGTTCTTGGGCACCGGGAACTCCACAATACTCCTGAGCTTCTCTGGGTCCGTACTGATACCTGTAGCTGAGATTATATGTCCCAGGAACTTCATTTGAGACTTTACAAACTCGCACTTGTGTAGCTTGAGCTTGATGTTTGCTAACCTCAGCTTCTGGAAGACGCTCCTCAGATGCTCGAAGTGTTCTTCCAACGTGCGGGATATCACGAGGATGTCATCGACGAATATTACAGTGTATGGGTCTACCTCAGGTCCTAGAGCTCTCTCGAGGCATCTTACAATCGCAGCGAGACTCGTGCTAAGGCCAAAAGGTACCACCTTGTGCTGATAGCGTTTGTTATTAAATATAAATGCTGTATACTTACGATCTTGCTCACACAGCGGGACCTGCCAGAAGCTTGCTGTTAGATCTAGCTTCGTGAGGTACCTGGCTCCTTCACATTTAATGAAGAGGTCCTCCGCTGTCGGTGCGCAGTCAAACTCTTTTTCTACCAGACTGTTTAAGTTCCTCATATCCAGGCAGAGTCGGATTTCTCCAGTCTTCTTGCGGACGACTAGCAGTGGGTTGAGGAAGCTGCTATTAGATCTTTCGATAATATCTTCCTCCAACATCCGTTGTATCTCCTGCTGGACCTCGGCCTGGTACTTTATAGGTACCTGGTAGATTCTCCTTATGAACTTCTCCGGCTCTATGAGGTGGATTCTATGTTCATACACTGACGAGATTGAGTGCTCTTCACTGAAGATATCGCTGAACTCTTCTTGCAGCGACGACAATCTCCGTTCAGTTTGGGAATCTAAGGTTGTCTCCCCCTGTTCACCGTCTTCATAATGAATCACCTGTTTTGGTGGCCGTGTGATTTTAATTGGGTCACCATGGTTTTGTGTGAGTGTAATGTGTGTTCAATTTGAACGTGTAACTAACATTGTCAATAGTACATTTTAATAAGTGTTCACTGGTGTTTATTTCCTCACGTGTTTGTTCTAATACATCTACCCCCAATAACACATCACATATTAAATTGTTTATACCGACTACACACGCTTCAAATTGCACTTTTTCTAGCATAATAGTTAGATAGTATTGAGTGTCAATTTTTTCTTTTGTATCGGTAGCGGTTCGTATATAAAATTGATTTATTGGAAGTGATGGGGCCGTACGAAAATATTTTTTGTTGGCACGCAGGAATCTTTCACTGACGCCGGAAACAACACTGCCGGTGTCCAACAAAATTTGTGTGGGAACGCCGTTGACAAAGGCGTGTAACACCGGACACGCCGCGCTCACTGGCCTTTGTTGCGCGGGACCGGATTCTAGCAACGGATCCCTGACGTCCGATGGGAACACATTATTAACGGGCACACAAGTTACATAATTAAAAGTACACTTTTCACACAATATACAATTCTTATAATTAGCATGCTTACATTTACACAATTTTGCCGAATTTATAGCGCGTCCTTGCTGGATGCGCATTTTGGCACGTTTTTTGTAGATTGGTAATTTTTTGATTTATTGTTAGAGTCCTTATTGCTTTGGGGGTCGCTGTCTTTTGCAGTTGTATCAGCTTTGGCTACTTCGACCGTTTGAATCGCTCTAATCGGGGCCCCGTCGTTGCCCTTACCCTGCCCCTTTGGTCTACCAATATTTTGTTTACCCTTGTACTCAAAGGCTTTATTTGGCGGTTTTGACGGTGTCTGGGGTGGAGTAGAACTGGTACTTGGTCTTTGATCAGGTTGCTGATGATATTGTACCCGCGTATTCTGCCCTTCATTATTTCGGCGAGAATCAGGGTTGTAACGCCACCCATCAAAATCAAAAACCGTCTCACTTTGGGACACTAGAATGAACAGTTCATCGACCGTGCGAATACCCTGCGTAAACACAGCTACTCTAATGTTGTGATTAAAATGATAGGCAAGTTTCGTGACTATGTCAATCTCCGAAAATGCTGGGGTTAAATGCTTCGCGCGCTCGACCTGCTGGATTATATAATTTTCCGCGGTAATACCCATTTTCCTATCAAATCTCCCATATTCTAGTTCATTTCGTAAAAGTCTTTGAGTATGCGAGTTCCAGTACCGGCTTTCAAATTTTTGTTTGAACTCCGCGTATGTGGACACTCTATCGCGTACAATGTTATACTACTTACGCGCCGAATCACGCATCGCGTTAACTACCCACTGTATTTTGTCTTGATCTTCTAGTCTGGAACCTACTCTTGCCATTTCACTCTCACACGCTAACAAAAATTCAATAGGGTTTTCGTTATTTTCCCCAGTAAAATACACGCGATTTTTCTCGTCGACAGGACCTTGTACTAAAATATTAGGAGCGGATCTCCTCCGTACCTCCTGTCGTACTTTGAAAATCTCGTCGTTTAACGCTTGTAAGACACTCTCTTTATTAGAGTCTATGTTAGATCGCGTCTCTACAATTGAAGCGTCTAATCTATTTACTTGTCGTTGCGTTTCGGTCGCGTCGGCTTGAATCTTTATCTCTAGAGAGTCGACCTTTTTCGCGACTTCTTGCGTTTGTTTCTCACAGCGGCTTATATGGTCCTTGAACCGGCCCTCCATACGTGTTACTTGTTCAATAAACGATTTTTGCATAGTGGTCTCAAAAACCTTAAACCGTTCATTTATTTTGGTATCAACCGTATGTACTTTTTCACCGATTTAAGCGACTTTCGCGGTTAACTCTTTATTACTCTCACCGATTGCAGTGACTTTAGTGTCTAAATTTTTCGCACTTTCCGCGATTTCGGTGACTCTAGCGTCTAAATTTTTCGCGCTTTCGTCTATTTTCGCGGTCAATTCTTTACTACTTTCTTTATTACTTTGCTTAATCTCGGCGTTTATGTCGGCGTTACTGTGTTCTAATGCTTCGGTTAGACTAACTCTTTGTGCTTCGATTTTAGACTTTAATTCTGCGTTATTTAGCTCAGCTTTGGCTGCACTCTGTTCAAATTTCGCGTCTATTTTCTCAAATCTCGAGTTTATGTTAGCGATCAAATCCACATTCATTTGCTGCATTTGTTTAAGTATTTTATCCATATCCATTTTAAATACACAACAATTTCAAATATAGAACACTTACAAATACACAAAATAGTTTCAAAGACACAAAATAATTTCACTGCTGTACGAACACCAGTCACAAAACTCTTTGGGGATTGTTCAGTTGGACGCCAGCTGTTTTAAGAGTTAAAACAGCAAAGTTTGTTTTAACGTGAAAATAAAATTTAAATTGATTTTAATTAATTTTCTCGAGCCCCACGAAATTGGAGCGCCATATGCAACTTTACTTATATGCGTTGTTGTTGTGTCGTGTTGTGTATGAGTACCTACCTGCTGTCCGATCTTGCGGATTCTTCCGACTAGGGCGTGTGGATTTTGGATTTGAATTTCGCAAGCTGGTAATCTCAAATTTATTGCAACAACACACAAAATAAGTTACTTTGAAGGGGGAGAGTTTTGTGAGACTGGTAGGCTTTATCGTACAACAATAAAACAATGAAATATGGGGCAATAAAACGTTGTTTATTACTCCAATAACACACAAGAATAAAATGGTTATTATATTATCAATTATCTTACTGTCTAAACAATGAATCTATGTTGACTAATGTTTTTCAATTGGTTAATAATTGAAAAGAAACTAAACTCGTTATTTGGCGAGTTAATTGCAATTGAAAATTTAATTAATTAATTGATTTGCTCTAATTAAATTGCTTTAACTAAATTGAATTTAACTGTTAATAAAACAAAATATAAAAACTCTGAAGTTAATTAGAATAATTTTCAAAAATAAATTAGGCGTGACATTCTAATTCACGTCATTTCATTTTTAGTGATTTGACTTCTGTTATACTGCAGTATTAGCTAATAATTAGATTGTTAGTTAAGAATTGTATAGCGCTTTTATATTATTTCTATTTGCTTAACTACAGCTTACTAATGACTTAGACTGCTATACAGATTATCACAATGAATTTATTCTTAATTACTAGAGTCTTTGATTTTTATATGGCACCTGAATTGTTCAAATTACAATGCTTTTAAATGAAAAATAGAAAATTTGATGTTGAAAAATAAATAAGTTGATTTTGCTTTCCTGTTATTGAAGAGGATGGTAGAGTTGCTCCCAATTGTCCCTCGTTGATTCCGGTCCGATCGCTAGAGAAAGTAATCTGCTTAGAGCTCCTGGATTCGGTCGTTGAGTTCAGAATTCGGCAACACTCTGCTGTCCTGCTGTTCGTTGTATATTTTAACGTCTACGGCTCTCTGCTGGAACTGGTTTCTGTCCCTCGTCGATTCGCACGTTGCACGTCAGCGTGTGTGTGTGTGTGTGTTTCGTTCGAGTGGTAGCTCTGCTCGTCAGCTATTCACCAATGATTTAGACGGCCTCTCTGCTGTATTCTTGAAGTCTGGTCTTGCAGTCTGGTGGATCTCTTGCGTGCTTATGACCACAGCTTGCAGTACACAATAAGCTTGGTTGATGTAATGAAGAGTATCTGACTTGACGCAATAATTACGAGTTGTACAGTCAATCTGTATTTACTGTGTTCGTAATTGCGTGTGTGTTGACCACGTAGAGTCTTCTGATGAATCTTCACACTATGGTTATGAGACGATCGAAGAATTACGTCTTTACTTCGCAAGTACTGGCAGAAGAGTGATGTTTCAGCCTGAAAACACCGCGCTGGTCGGGGTTTGGTCAAATGATTTGATTGGCTGACACACTCTCCCTACTACATAAAATTTGAATTCCCTTGGTCCATGAGAATGAAGTTAGATTCCCACAGACGGAGAATTAATATTATTACTAATATTATTATCCCGGCGGAACCAATTTGTCGCTCCGGATTTCCTGTGCTTATTTAATTTTGCAATATCTTGGTTGCAAACCAAGTTGTGCTAAATCTAAAATATACAATCTGTTGGAAATTATTATCTTTATAACATATTCAAATCTCATTACTGTAGCTCTATTTTTACAGAAGTTATTCAATTAAATTCATTAACTATTTTATTTGTTAATTATATTGCGTAAAATTTGCACACGTCATTATTAATATTTCGGCAAACATTTTGGCTATCTTGGATTTCGCCTTAATTTATTCATTTCCGAGATATTAATAATTAACAGTTTGGGTGTGGCCCTTCCTTGTACATCGAGCTGATTACATAACGACCACGTGTGCATCGCTTTATAAAGCATTATTTTCATCGCTCTACATACAAATGGAGTTTTGACTATTACAATTTATTTAAACATGATTTTAGTATGCAGGTGACATATAACCCCAAATAATTAATATTTGGTGCTGTTATAATATATATATGCTAAAATGCCACTGTCACAAATAATATTGTTGCAGTTATTCAGCACCCCTTGCCGAATGCAACAAGCGTTAATACTGATTCAATTAAAATAAGTTTAAATAGTCGCGCGATGGAAAATTATTCGTACTTTGGTCAGCGTTCCCTGACGTCACACCCCCCGTCCCTTTTCTAGTAAAGCTTTTCGCTCGACAAGTTCAGTCAGTCTACCATCAAACTGCGCTGTGAGCAGAGTCGCCCGTCGTCTCCTGGTTGGTACTTTGGTTGGAAGTCTCATCACCAAGGTAATTATGTTTTCTTAGTTATCTTAAATATCATAAATCAATGCTGGTGACGAACTATATTCGTCTGTAACGTTTTAAAATAAAAACTTGTATTTTTGTAAAAGACTGTAACTCATAATCTACCATGATGTATTTGTTTGTAATAGTTAGCCTTGAGAGATAAACCAATTTTCAGCCAGTTAGCTTAAAGAAAATGAAAGATGTGTAAATTTTAGCATTTGTCACTTGTTATAGAATTTGATTTGTAATTTTGAGAATTGTTATAACTGTACTTTTGTAAATTTTGCAATTATGTATTATGTGACAACGTGCACGTGTAAACGTGCTTAGTAGCTGGTAACCTATACTAATGAGTTTGGAACTTTCAGTAAAGCTTGGTTCCACGTATGGGCCCACGAACGGGAGAATATTGATTCGCCACATGATTTCTTCATACTCTCAAGAATACGTATGATGGCACGCCGTATGAACAGCGCAGAAACGCGGCTTTCCATGACTGGCTTACGCACGGTGTGACCAGAAACAGCAGGCCATCAGCAAACACAGCTCACATGTTCAAGTAACATTATTATTCATTAGTTATATTCACCTGCAGTTTCCAGTTACCAGATTACTAGTCAAAGGGAAGATGAAGTAAATTTATTATTTTGTGCAATATGAACTTGTATCTTTGCAAGGACCTTACAGTATAAAAAAGGTGCTAAGAAATTTAATGAACGGATCATAGCTTGTACGCTATATATTACAAACTGTAAACTGGCATTGACTTATGCAACTATTGAATTCTTAATAATTGGTTAATCTGGTATTTGAATTATGTTATTGTTGAATTTTTGTGATTTTTGGGATTTAATTTATTCTGTATTTGGTCGACTCAGTAATTCATCTTTCTCTGGCTGAAACACAATTATATAATGTTCTGAGGTTTAATTTTATTCTAAAATAAACAGGTGCACCTAGACTCTGCTCACTAGCTGCTTGTACTGAGTTTTAATTTTATACACACCCCCGCCTTTAGGTAATTATGTTAGACGTTAAGACTATTTTGGGAGTATCTTACATTGTGTAAAGCGACTTGGGTAGTAGTAAGTATCTTCATTGTTTCTGGTGTATGTTGTGTGTTACGTTTTTGGGGCTTAGCAGTGTAACGCGCCACAATATTTATAAGAAGAAAATATAGAAGCGATAAAGATTAGTGACAAAATTACTTTGGAGCCTAATAAATCACCTGTTGCTTCTAGACCTTATGGTTATCAAGTATAATAAATTATATAATAACTTGAAAATATACAAAATTTTGAGTTTGAGCTAAGTGACAATGGACACATAGTTTTTTATATAAGTATATCATGTAGCATACCGGTAATGTACAAAATTGTAGTTTGTTGAGATTGTGGCAATAAAATGTCTGTCACTTGAAATAAGCATGTAGGCTGTTTCTGAGGTGAAAGTTTCTTGTGAAAACTGATAAGCCTAGCCAAAATATATTTTTTTAGATGGCTTATTAAAAATTATAAATGGCAAACAAAAAGCCATGGGACATGAATATAATGTGAGCCATGTGAGTGTAAGGGTGTTTCTGAATTGAAAGTGGGATGACTAGATTTGTGAGTCATTAAGCACTGGCACAGTAGTCATTAAGCTCTGAGTTGTGCTAAACAAAGTAACACTGAAGTTTCTTTACCTTTACAAAAAAAAAATCTCAGAGTCATAGTCAATGATCTGGGCACATTCGGAATCGTGATCTCTGCTGTTGTCTAAATTTGGACTGTGATTTGTGAAAAGAAATTACAGGTACTTACTTGAAGCCATTAGCACCAACTACAATAATTAATTTCCATTCCGTACTTGCCCATAGATGAAAATGAGGAAGCAACGAGGCTATTTGACTACATGGAAGATTTAAACAGACCAGGCCTTTTGAGGTTGCTAGCTAATGGTTGGGAGCACAAACAACTTAATTTATATAATTTATAATTTATCACTACACTGATTATTCATTTTACAACTACTTTCTGTGTAAACACAAATTATGACACAGATTACTAAAACTAAATTACAAATTCTAACCTGTTTAATTTTGCAGTAAGAAATATGTTATGCATATGAAAAATGTATTTTTCTTTGAATAGAATGCTGAACTATTTTCTAATTCTAATGTGCCACTTTAGCCCATGTTCACAGAACTGAATGGACAGCATTGGCTAGCAAGTCTCAAAAGTCCCATCAGATACCAGAATTAATTGAAAAGATGCAAGTTTAAAAAATTTTTTTATTAGTGAATAACACATAAAACTCAATTTCCAGTTTATTAAAACCGATGACCAGTAATATGTATTGCCTATTAATAAGAGATAAAACAATTCAAGTTATTATGTTATGAGTATTCAATAATAATGACCCATGAAATTCAAATCACAACTTAATGAGTGTTTTAACACATAGTACATTTTTGTATTAAAATCTGAACTGTATCATAATGTTTTACTTAGTACATATAAATTAAATCACAATAAATGTATTACATTCTATATTAAAATTATTTATCAAAGACTACACAATCTATAAAATTTTTTGGATGTATAAACAAATTTGGTTTTCAATATTACAATATTTACAGTTAATAATATTAAGATACACCAAACTTTTAGTTTGGTTTAGCTGTTTGTACAAGATTACATATTACATAGACTAAAAGTCTTTCACTTTATTACATGTGTGTGTTTGTGTGTATGTGTTTACATGTAGATGTGCTCTAGTCAATACACACAGCAGTAAGTTGCATCTTTAAAAACGTACACATTTCTGAATGTCACAACTTTACAATTTTTTAATTAAATTTATCATAATTTTCTAACTTAATGAAACCTAGTTTCTTTTTTAGAATCACAATCAAATAATAATCATTATATTTATTTATAACCTAACCTAAGTGGTTTCTTCAGTATCATAAACCATTTACAACAATCTATGGTGGCACAAGTAATGTATAATATTATTCAGCATACCACATGTTTATAAAAATCACTCCTACTTCTAAGGAAACCAGAAGTAAGAAGTTCATCACACCACTTATTGAGCATTTTCATTGTTCCACTGCTTAAGCATCGATGCCTTAAGAGATGCAGTTTTTAATTGAGAAACTTCATCACTTTTTTTAGAGTGTTTCAGTTCATCTAAATGTGTGCAACTAACAGATTTGCCATCATTATCTTTAATGTTACTGACAGGTGAATCAATGTTATCAATGGAGACAGGTGAATATATCTGCCGACTTAATACTGAAATTTGTAATGACTTACTGATAAACATTTGAGTTTTCAATGCCAGTGTAGATAAAGTTTTTGCAAAGTCTACAGGCTTAAGTTTGATGCTCGCTGGCGATACAGTCATTATTAATGTTTCTTTATTTAATTCATACGTGTAATTACTTATCTGTTGAACAATGTATGAAATCAAATCATCTTTAGAAGGTGTTTCATCCAAATAATGAAAATAATGTGATTCATCTTTTGTAGATTCCTTGTTTCGGTATACCAATCCAAATGCATTTTTCACATCTGGAATACAAAAATGAGACTGTAAGCTCAAAAGGTTTTAGCTGATATACAAAATTTATTTTTATTTTATACAGAATAATTTTTCATAATGCTTACATTTTAAAAATTCATTCAGAATAAGATAAAGTAAGTATATACAAGAAACTGAGTTTCGTGAATAATCATCACAAAATTATGTATGAAATATTCTACAAGTATTATACGATGTAATAAACAGTTTCCTATGTTTACTATTACACTGTCAGTGTAATGTAAAATATTACAACTTTGTCGTATTTTGTTGCTTCTCTGCTATGTACAATTTTCCCTCGAACGAGGCCTTTCGGTTTCACAACCATTATCAAGTTCATAATTACTACAACTTGTTGTTGTAAGAACTTGATAATGGTTGTGAAACCGAAAGGCCTCGTTCAAGGGAAAATTGTACATAGCAGAGAAGCAACAAAATACGACAAAGTTGTTATGAAGACTGCTAACACAGATAAAATATTACAAATATAAAATACACATTTTAATATGTGTCTGTGTGTGTTCATATTATAAATTATAGTATATGTTCACACACACACACACACACACACACTCAAAAATAGTTTTTTAAGTGGATTTTAACCCATGATGCAACAATTTGATAGTGAGCACATTGGCCAATTGTTATTAACATATTCTATTAATAAACATGCATTGCATTGGTTTGAATATATAGGCCTACTTGAGGTTTTGACAGTTGCAATTATTCATGGTGGAGCTCCACAACTTAGAATTAATCAAATTGAGAAATATATGGCATAATTTTGTATTTTGTTGAAATATTAACTTTAGTACATATGGGCCTACTGTGTTAGTCTACTGTGACTTGGCATAGAGCATTCATTAAGTAAGATAAAGCTGACTCTCTAGAGAAAGAACATAAAAAAATCAATTTTGCTGATTCTCAAGATTTGAGTTTGTTCGAACAGGCTAGCAATCTACCTACTAGAAAAAATCCCAATAGTACTTATAATACCAATGATAAGGCTTGTAAAGCAAGTGTGATACTGACTGAACATAATGTCCCAAATGGATTAATCTTGCTAATAGAGAAATATGTATGCAAATGCCTATACAAGGATAAAATGAAATGTAGGAGAATTGATAGAGAAAATACCATTCAGCAAACGAATTAGACCAGACGGTTCACTCAGCCTTTAATATACGTTTTAATGCACTTTCAAACAAAATTATTATTGTAACTCTGAATCCATGTAAAAAGGGATATAAAATGGGACAGAAGAAAATTTTATATTTTGTATTATGCTGAAAATGTAGCGCAAGTTGTTGATGATGATGTCGACTGAAAAGATTGTTGATCACATTTTTTCTTTGTGAGATGTTTGTTCTGAACAGAACAACTAAGACAAAAGTGCTGACTGCACGTACGTAACCCTACTATGCAAATTGGAACTCTACGGTAAAGTCACTAAGGGAGTAGTGGTTCATGGGTTTGTATTATGGCGAAATCAGAATAAAAAAAGAGACCAGATCTTCAAAATTTAACATTTTTCCTACTCTGTTCTTCCTGAAAAGTGGATCTCCAGCAAAGTGGAGATTATGGCTGTACTATCTGTTTCAATAGATCTTGAATTAGTTTATATATTTTCAATGGACCAAATGTTAAACAAAAACACAATGACCTTAAAATATTTGTTGTATCTCTTCACTACAGTCAAAAATCACAGTGAAGCCACTATTAATATTTTTCCATGACACAGGGGTATACAGCTTGCTCAGTGGTGGTTTACAATAAGAAATAAACTGATCTCTCACACTAATACATGCCACACAGTGATGTCCATTCATCTTCACTAGAAACTAAGGCAAATATGATATCACATCAAGACTCCAGTCAGTCACATCATACAGAATCAGTAACAAGTTCATCCTGTTTATGATAGTAGCTTTGAACTCTTTGACAATAGCTTAATAAGCTGAAACAGCTCTCAGAGTTAAATAAAAACTGTGAAACATACCAAGTGTTTATATATTTATTAAAAAACCTTTGTTTATGATAGTGTTCTAATATATAATGGTCTTGAATTTTATATAGAAAAATGTTACATCATATGAAAATATAATCTACATGGGAGAAACCTAAATATAAACAGTACAGATTTTTACATGAAAGTTTGATAGATCACTTCAGGTGCTTTTTATAAAGCTTTAGAGTAAAATTTTAATGCCTTAAAAACATCAGTGGATGCATAGACTCTTCCTCTCCCCCCTAATAAATGCCATTGGGTCAAGCAAGTCATGAGACACACACAATTGACCAGTAGTGGAATATTAACAAAAGAGGTTATCCATTAAGATAGTAAAACGGCCAAAATCTGTGTGCCTGAATGACACTAGCTGGTATAATAGGTTTCTACAACAGAATCAGAAAGTGAGCATACATAGTGTAGAGACACTTTCTATATTGACATACACTAATCAAACGAGACCAGCTGCCATTAAAACTAGGCAAATTTTAGAAACAATTAAAACAGATATTTCATAAAATAGCACATGTTACAAGAGTAGACCACATCAATAGCAAAGAAATATGACAACAATACTATTCTATATATACAATGAAATATATGAGAGTATATAGAAGATGTGAGAATGGAACAAACACATTGACAGAATTACAGAGGACAGAAGAAACAAGACATAACAAAATAGTAGGAAGAGACTTCCAGGAAAAACTGGAGGGAATTGCAGGAATTAATAAACTGTGTGCTAACAAAAATTAGAAGCAGAGGGTAACTTCAATCAGCATAGAGTGACTTGAAAATGACTGTCATATAGGTTAACCCATGTAATAAGTAAATTTGTCTAAACAACCAGTGGATATAGTGTTCAGCTACTAATCAAGCTGAACTAATCAAGTAACAAAGTCAAAATGTGTTTTTTACCATCCAAGTCAGTTCATATTGTTCAAGCAGTTCAGTTCAGCCATTTACAGGTGGCTGAAGTATAAGTGCTGTCTACACTGACTCCATTGTCTGTCTACTGTACTTTCCCCAGATACAAAGTGGAGTGTATTATTGTTAACATTTTTGTTATTAATATCATTATCGTTGTTGTTATGACTGCAGCAGATGCCCAGGTGTTGATCTTAGGACCAAATCTCTAGAACGTATCTTATGATGGTGTTCTCTGCATGTAAGTGCCACAGAACTCTTTCTTAGTGGGATATGCGGATGATATCACTGCAGTAATTGTTCTGTCAGGCCTATGAGGGAGCAAACTTGAGATTAAATCAGATGATGAAACATGCTCTCTGCTGCTGGATGGAAGACCACAGATTGACTCTTGCAACAGAAACAGTACTGTTGACAAAAAAGAGGATACTGACTATGGTGTGAACAAGTTGATGATACAGACTGAAAGCTCTGTAAAGAACCTCAGAATATTTCTGGACACAATCTAACTTGCTGGGAACAGATGAAGCAAGCCTCTGAGATAGCTGTAACTGTCAATGACGCTAAGCAGGCTAATGGTAAATGTTGGTCCAAAGCCATGAAAACAACCACTACTGATGACGGTAGCGAAATCAGTCCTCCTGTATGGGGCTGGAATCTGGGCAGACACACTCAAGATGGAAAAATACCCCAACAGGATGGCATTAATGTAACAGTGAGGAGTACGGCAGATAGCTTGCACATACCATATGATATCTGAACTGGCAGTATTAGTAATTATATGCAGGTCGATACATATTGATCTGTTGGCATGAGAGAGAAAACTGAACTTTGAAAGAAAAAATTAAGGTGATGCAACTTCTAAAGCTAAAATAAGATTACGTACCATATGTAGCTGACAGAAAAGCTGGAATCATGAACTACGAGGAACATAGACTACCTGACTTGTTACGTAGATATCTGGACAGATGGATCAATATGGTGAGGTTAACAATACTACCTAATGCAGTTTATCTCAGGTCAACGATATTTTCATGTCAAACTCAATACAGTGGGGGAAGTGGGACACCAGTATGAGTACAGTAGGATGCCGACTAGGATTCACATTGTGGTGTTACATTCCACACTTTTTTTTATGCTAGAGGTGGATGGTACAGTGAGAAGACCTCAAAACTGAAGTGGGGCACATTATCTCTGATAACACTGTTGAGGTAATGGTCAGTAGCAAGCAACGAAGGGATAAGGTGGCTGCCTATATAGATGGTATTCTACGTGTCAAGAAAGAGGTGAATGCAATCAACACAGGCCACAAAAACTGTGAGTGAGCTGCTTTTTAAACATGAAAGTAAAGAGGAGTAAATGTAACAGTGCTTTATTAGGCTAAGTGTGACTGACAACACAACATCTCAAAGTAATGCAAAAGTGGTTCCAGTGGGGACTGAGATCAAGCAGTAAGTGTTTGTGGGTTTGGTGGGGGGGAGTCCCAGACACGTCATAGGAGTGCAGACCCTCCTGTAGCAAACATTAGTTTTACACTGTTTTCCTCATAAAAAATATTCTTACCATTATTGTCATTGTTATTATTATTATTGATTGCTTATAGAAATTATGGATTTTATGAAATACTTTTGTTTGCTTGACTAGTGATTAATTTTGAAAGCAACATATGTAATAGTACAGTAGAAGCCTGTTAACCTGACCTTGAAAATCAAAACATCCAGTTAATCTACATTTTAACTATCCATTATCAGAATAATTTCAACTATCAAGAAAAAATATATACGAAAGTTATAATAAAAATAACTGAATGATGAACAGCTTCCAGGAAGTTACACAATTTATTAGTGATGTGCTTCCTAATTAAATCTGAATTAATAACACGAAAAGAGCAGGATGAAGCTATTATATGTAGTTAGGCAAAAGCAGCCACAGTTCTAAGTGAACCATCAGTTTATTCCAGTTTATTCAGACATATAGTGTTATTTCTTTTGTCTTATTCAAAAAAGACATAAAATTGAATGTCACTATTAATGTTTCTTCAAATATTTTTTGATTAAGTATAAGAGTATTGTAAAGATAGTGTACAGTACAGTTAACATTGTTACTAATCTGTACTGAGAGTAGATTAGCCAAAGTCTGTAATGAATATTAAATCAATATTGATTTTATACAAAAATTATACTTACAGTTATCATCTGTAACATTTACAACCCTAAGAACTGCTGTAAGTGGGATCTGCATTATGTGCTTGTAAGGTTTTCCATGTGCTAATTTCAGCTTTTTTGGTGATCTTAATTCTGACCCTTTAGTGGATGCCAACACTTTGTTTTTTATCTCAGCCACCTGAAAATAAATATCACCACCTTACCAATACCTTAAGTTTGGTAAAACTTATCATAAAAGTTGACAAAAATAAATAGAAAAAAATAGTAACAAAATTTTAATAACAAAAAAACAATAAAAATAGATATTCAATTCCAAAGTAAGCATGTTTTTTTTTTATAATTCTGTAAGTAAGAAACACATACATGAAACTTACAATTTGGCTAGCTGATATGTTTGACCACCTGTTAGCAATCAGAACATTCTGACTGGAACATTTTGATTCAAACAATCTACTCTCAAATAGATTTTATATTTTAATAAGAACCACTGTTACATATGTATGAAAGACATTAATGTAAAATCTGTCAAAAATTTTACCACAAGTTTTTTTGGTTTTATTTTTTACTCCAGCTCGATAGTTCAGACTTAATGCTCTTTAATATTTTCAATTAAATGTAAAGCTTTTGTGTTGCTTCTCTTAAATTGAATCTGACCACAATAATTACAATTTTTTCTTCTTTTTAAAACTATAATTCTTCTTTAAAATGTCTTCCTATTTTTGATGTTCTATTCTAACATCCAGTTTTCCATTGAGTCTTCAGACTTTTGTTTTTCTTCCACAAAATGTGTTTAATAAGTATTTTGTATATATATAATATAGATTTGTACCTATCAGTCTCCCTCCTCATAATTTTCTCAAGCAACACTCCACTGACCTAGTTGGTAGGAGATATAGAATAATTCACAATATTCACATTTTATCCTGAAAATTGCACTTTTTGGTTTCTTGTAATTTTCTCTTGTATTTGATATATCCATATGCTATTCTGCTTTTCTTGGATACTACCATTTTTCTCTTTCTTACAACATTAAGTTCAGAATTTATAAAACAATCAGGTTGGATTGTTTTTCCTAATGTCATCTTACACACTTTGTGTTATTTCCAGACATTTTCCTATTGTCATCTTATCTGTTATTGCCACCCTTATTCATTTTTGTAGTAATCATTTTTACAAATTTGCCAAATAGTGGCATTAGTCAAAGAAAAGGTCAACAGGTCTGGTCAAGAGGAACCCTACCTATTGCAAGTGGAAATGGAGGAAGAACTAGCAGAGGAAATACAAATAAGTGTAACGCCAAAAGAAGTGATTGGAAATCCAACTATGGGTATCGAGACAAAACTCTTGCTTGTTCCTGAGCTGATAGAAGCGCCCGAGGACAAAGTGGCTTTAGATGAGGTTACGCAAGAGGTTGTTGACGATAACCAATCAAACTTGGATCAGCCAGTGGTATTTAGGTCATCAGTACATGATGCAACGGGAGTGATTCCAGCAAAACTAGTGTTGAGCGGAAGACTCACATTCCTGGGAACGTAATGTTCGGATCACACGAGACTGAATTTGAAGAATGGGAGAATTATCTTTCGCAAGAACGTCCACCTAGATAGCCTGGTCAAGTATTACTTCAGAGACGGTTTGCCAGTTCAGGATGAACAGGCTTAAGGAGGTGCCAGTGTTATGACATCACAGAACAATCTACGTGTTTGTCGAATGTGCCAGAAGAATCTCGATGTAACGCGTGTGGCGTACGTGCTTGTCGTCGCATTTTCAAGAGGTTTCTCGAAGGCGCCAGCCCCCCGGACTGTGTCAAGGCCGCAGTTAATTACGTAGTTCACACGAGCGCTAAGACGCAATTAGGAATATTCTGGTCTGTGAGCGCAGGTATAAATACATGGCGGCAGCGGCCTTAAGTTTCAGTATATCTGCGATATATTTTCAGTGCGGTTTGAGTTATTATCGGGGGAGATTACTGTGTACATTCAAGTGGTTATTAGTGAAGTGTTGCGTTTTATAATTAGGCGGTATAATTGTAATACAATTGTGTTTAATATTAGTGACATTTTATTGCATGTGAACAATTTTTATTTGATTTGTTGTAGTAGACTGTGTTGTTAATTACTAACTGTTTAACTGTAAAAATTAAAGCTGGTGATTAGTGACTTAATTGGTGTCTTGTACTTATTTTGTTTCCACTGTACCTACGACGATCAAGTAGACAGTCGTAACAATATGTAAACATCCTTTTGATTTAGTATAGGCCTACCTTAATAATATACACCAAACTACAAGTATAAACTGATGTATATTATTATTTGTCTCACTTTATTACAGTTGTATAAAAATAATAATCGTTAGCCCACTATAAATGTTCAGATCTTGATAAACACATAATTTTCAAGACAGTACTGAACAATGTCTCTCAGTTTACATTTGTGAAGGTTAGCTAGGAACAAATCACAATTTAGTAGCATTCCTAGTCTCAAGTAGAAGTCCTGCTGTTGGTTCGACTAGCAAGTCTTTTATACAGTAATTTTAGTTAGTGGTGGAACCACTTTTCCAGGTCTAATAAATGGGTAAGAGCAAGTGGTTGGTTGCTGGTTTCGGGACTGCACAGACATACAATATACCATATGTCATAAAAGTGACTGCAGTGTAAGTACAAACAATACTAATTATTTTTACTTCAGTCAAGAGTTTGACTTTATAATGTTGCCAATACTAGTAGTACAAAAGTAAGAGCTTGTTAAGTTGGTATCAGCTGTTTTCAGGTCTGTGAATTGTAAGAGAATATCAGATGTTGATTATAAAAGAACAGACACCTGCTGTGAAAACCTGTTACAAGTTTGGTAGAAATGATGTGATGGGAGAATTTCAAAACAATTTTGGAATTTAGTGCCACTGAAAAGGGATATATATATTCAAACACTTTTTGCTACAATCTGTTTCTTGATGTATATATTATATTTAATTTTTATAACGAATTTACCTCAAGATATTTCTTTTCTTATTAGGAATATGTTTCGGGTACCATTTTGTACCCATCCTCAGCCTTCTGGATTTTGTGTCTGGTGAAGTACATATGTGTTGGTTGGTTGTTATTGTGGCTTCCTGTTGGCTTCTGGTACTTTAAATTGGTTTTATTGTGTGTGATTGTGGTGTATTTATTAGTATTTTGTGTATTTTCGATGTTGAGTGCTTTGAAAATTGTGTCATGTTTGTATTTATTTGTATTTGTTCAGGTATTAGTTTGTTTCGTGTTTTATGTTTGTATATTTGTAAATTTTCCCAAATGTTCATTATGGTGCCTTTGTATGGTATGTGTTTTATTAGTGTCATGTTGGTTATGTTTGGGAATTCATGTCCAGTGTTTATTGCATGTGTGGCCAAATTAGATTTGTATATTTCTGGTTTTTTGTATGCGTTTAGGTGTTCAAAATAAAGTTTTTTCAGTTGTTTTTTTGTTTGTCCTATGTAACATTTATTGGAATCTTGGCATTCAATTTTGTATATACCATTGGTTTCAATTAAGGTAAATTATTTACTAGCATACTATTGCCTAATTAAGCAGCATTCACTCTTCCTTGATATGTGAATAGGTGCGTGCGTGCGTGCGTGCGTGCGTGCGTGCGTGCGTGCGTGCGTGCGTGCGTGCGTGCGTGTGCGCGTGCGTGTGCGTGTGCGTGTGTGTGTGTGTGTGTGTGTGTGTGTGTGTGTGTGTGTGTGTGTGTGTGTGTGTGTGTGTGTGTGTGTGTGTGTGTGTGTGTGTGTGTGTGTGTGTGTGTGTGTGTGTGTGTGTGTGTGTGTGTGTGTGTGTGTGTGTGTGTGTGTGTGTGTGTGTGTGTGTGTGTGTGTGTGTGTGTGTGTGTGTGTGTGTGTGTGTGTGTGTGTGTGTGTGTGTGTGTGTGTGTGTGTGTGTGTGTGTGTGTGTGTGTGTGTGTGTGTGTGATACCACTAACTCCAACCTTGTGTATGAAATCGAACTTACATGATCAGGCTTTTGTATTTAGGGAGGTCAGTCACCCTTTGGCCCCATACTTTTTTGATGGAACTGTTACTGATAATAAGTAGTTAAAAAGCTTGTGCATTTATATTATACCAGGATGTCAGTTACTACACAGTACTTTTAATGAAATATTTAACCAATATGATACGATTCTATCACATTATTCATGCTGAATTCTCTGTGATTTTCTGGATGTAATTACTTTTTGGACATCCCAGTGGCATAGCCAGTAGGGTTATATCTGGGTAGGTTGTCAATAAGGTCTATAGATCATACAGGTAGGCAGTACCAGCTTAGTAGAAGCTATGGAATGATATACTCCTAACTGATGAATCTGCAAACACTACCAACACCTCTCTGCCTGCTTATCACCAATAACTCACCAACACAGAAAAATGCTGGTCTACAACTACATATAAAAACTCCTAGTCAGTAATCCCCCATTGAAAAATTCTGGCCATGCCACTGTGTCACCCAGTACATCCCCAATGTCTCAAGGGTGAACAAGTCCTCTTCTCAAAAGTCAAGAGGAAAAAATGGTTGATGATGTATACTGCTAGCTTCAGCCTGGCATTCTAACATGAGCACCATTCTGGGAAATGGACATTTCCCAAGGCATCTTGAACTTTCTTATTGAATAGTGCCTTTCTCAGTACTGCCTTTACATAGGCCCTTCCCTGAGGAAACACAGTAATTATTATTAGGATTTTTAAAAATTCTTTGTGTAGAATGGTGGTACCATTATTGTTCATAGAGTTACATACCATATTATTCATAGAATGTTGGTCACTTTGTGAGTAACTTCATGGTAAATAAGTTAGCTCTAACGATGGAATCTGAGAATTTGGTTTGCAATAGATTTTAAATAATACCTCCCCCCCCCCAAATGTCAAAATGAAATATTGAAAGATAAAAGATTTATTTTAAATTCTGCCTAACTCCAAGAGTGAATAGCGCAAAGAAAATTTAGTAACTGAAGTAGATGTTTCAGTTGAAAGTTTTGGTATTGAATACATATGTTACATCAGCTACATATATCATCTACACTGTGGTCAGATAATAGAAACAAGAATTACTTACTTTTTAAGTAGACCATAAATATATTTGTTACAAGAGGTGGCAACGATTAGACATTGCTAAACCATTATCTTTAGTATAAAATGTACAGGGTGATTCAAAAAGGACTTTACAACTTTGAAAGTATACGGAAATTTATTCAGATAACTTACAGAGTCAGTTAGGTGTCATTTCGAAGCAAAACCCATCAAGTTTTGACTCACTTAGTCCATTAATTCCGAATACACCCACCAGTAGCGCTGCCATCATTGTTGTTGAAAATGACTACTTTTACTGGTGCGGAACGTGCTCGCTGTGTGTTTTGGTTTCATGATACGCAATCAGCAACTGCAGTTCAAAGTAAATTCCATACGGAGTATGGTAGGGAGCCTCCTAATAGGCCTACAATTAACTCTTTGCACCTGGATGACAATACAATTAACTGGTTGTTCTGGATGACATGCAAAATCACTAGGACGTCCACAAGTTCCTGAAGCTGCTGTGGAACAACTCAGAGAAAGCTTTTCCCGTAGTCCTAAGAAATCAACAAGACGTGCGTCACGTGAGACTGGCATTCCACAACCGACTGTTTGGCGCGTATTACGTAAACACTTGCACTTGAAGCCATACAAACTAACCATGGTTCAACACATTACAGATGAAGATAAAGTCGCTCGCCAGCAATTTTGTGTGGAAATGTTTGATAGAATTGGAGACAACGAGACATTCCTAGACAATGTAATTTTTAGTGATGAGTCAATGTTTCACATCAGTGGCAAGGTGAACACCCATAACTGCAGAATATGGGGTAGTGAAAACCCCCATGAAACCTTGCAGCATATTCGTGATAGCCCTAAGGTCAATGTTTTTTGTGCCCTTAGCAAACAAAAAGTGTACAAAAAGTGTTCTTCTTCCAGGAGGCAACCATAAATGGTATCGTGTATCTGGATATGCTAGAAAATTTTCTAATTCCTCAGTTAGACAAGGATGAACAAGATGGACGCCTTTACTATCAGCAAGATGGGGCAGCACCTCACTACCGCGTAGAAGTCTGAGATATTCTTGATACCTGATTCCCAGGTCGGTGGATTGGTCGTGCAGGTCCAATTGCATGGCCACCTTGCTCCCCAGATTTGACACTGGTAGATTTTTTCTTGTGGGGTTTCATTAAAGATCGGGTTTTTGTACCACCTTTACCTGCTGATCTTGCTGAGCTGAGACTTCGAATTAATGCCGCCACTGCAGAAGTGAGTGACACCCGACTTACTGGCTAAAGTCTGGAATGAAATCAACTTCAGGTGGGATGTATGCCGCATTACAAATAGTAGCCACATCGAACCACAATGAATGTAGAATGACAAACTTGATGTGTTTTGCTTTGAAATGACACCTCAACCGACTTTGTAAGTTACCTGAATAAATTTCTGTATGCTTTCAAAGTTGTAAAGTCCTTTTTGAATCACCCTGTATTATACAATTTGATAGTATACTAGTAATAATCCGTAATAATCCAATAAAATAGAAGCTGGCCATTATACATGTTTTTTAATATGGAATTTAATTTTAGCTGTTAGCTATCAGAAAAAGGCTTAGTAGTCCATATATTCCAGATATACTTAAAAGAGATTAGCTAAGTTTTTGTTTTGATTCTTTCAGTCATAAGGAGTTTTTTTGTTTTTTTTTTTTTTTTTTTTTTTTAGTTGGAAGCTGATTTTGCATCAAACAAAACAATACTGTTGGCACTAATGACTATTTCTTAACTGGGGTAGTGTGGCAATTTCAATCGAGGGATTATATTCCCGAAGCCACTATGCTATTCTATTGACTCCATCACTTTAAAATCTCTGAAACCAAAACCTCTGCAACTGCTTGACAGAGAATTTGTCTGTTGTCTTTACTTAGTGTTTCTTCAATGTACTTTCATGCCTAATAAAGTGCCTTAGAAACTGCAGTCTATTGTTTCTCATATATGTAATTTGGGTAGTCTACTCATATACATGTGGCATGAAGCTATATGTTATGCTACAATGTTTACCTGGAATTTACGGAAATAATATTCTGTTTGTTGCAACACTCTGTATTGTTTCAGATCCAGTCTGCAAGTTAATGTGATGTTGTATGTATTGGTTGAGATGATTTCTGATGATCTGAAAGAAAATTACGATCTTGAAGATCCCGATTCGTTAATACCCTTATAGCAATTGGGTATAACAGTGCTTCTTTTATTATTTATAAACAGTAAACAATAACTTTTAGATTATCACAAATGTTTCATCTTCTGACTTGGTAACTATCAAATTCACTGGATCTGACAGGATGTAAACAGTTGATTGTTTACTAACTATATAAGCGACTCGTAGATTTTCCATCAGTAGTTTTATTTTGTTTTAAAGGTTTTGTCATAGTTGATTAACACAGTTTTATTAAATTTAATTTATTTTTGTTTAATACATATTTTGTGTTCATGCTTACCTCAATGATATCTGTAAATAAGAAGAAAACTAGGTGGTCACCTCGACCACTTGGTCCTTCTGACAATTGCTGTGCTGAGAAACTTAAGACCAGACTGCGATGTGAAGATATCAAATCTGCCTGCACATTATGAATGGTATTAACAGTTGAACATAATTATAATAAAATACATTATTTTCAGTGCCAAAACCACTTGGATTTTACATTGACATAAATTTATCCTGTCTTACGATTTTGTTTCCTTTAATTTTTAAGAATAACAAGTTAAATTTTGTATTTTATTGTTTATTCAATTGAGTTATAGATATAAGTTATAACAATAAGACACATTAATATATTAATCAGTAAGCACTTAACATTGCCATGATTTGCATCATGATGAGACGTGCATCCCGGAATACATGTTGTGATATTTACTACACAGGAGTTTTTATCAAGATGTTCTAGTGACTTGTGGTATAGAAAAAAGAATACTCTGATTATCAGACATTGTCTCTAAACACATGAAAATGAAATAAAAATGAAAATAAAAAAAAGTCAAAGGAAAGAATAAGATGTAGGTTTTGAGTGTGATGAGAAAATTTTTTAATTGTCCATTTCTCCAATAGCCCAGGTAATTGAATAAGGAAGCGAGTTGGCTGTTTAGAATTTGTCTTTTTATCTGTCTGTCTGTCTATTTGGGGGTATTCTAATGATAACTTTTAAATGAATTAACTGATTTTCATATAACTTGGCCTTAATCCCACAGACCCCCTTATTGTCTTGAGGTTGATATTCCCACAAATTGGTGGACATAAGGCAAAAATGTGAGCAATAAAATTTTTGAAAAAATTTCAAAAACCTATGTCAAGTACTAATTAAAGAAAATTTTAACCAAAATCTGAATATAGTTTTCAGTTTTGGTAACTTTAAAATTTTGGATACCAGGGCCAAAAAAGATTTAAAAATTTTCAAAAAATTGTAAAAAATATGCCAGGTATCAGACTAAAGGCATTTCCAAACCAACTCTGAATGTAGAGTTTAACTAAAAATTGTTTATCTTTAGGGGCACCAAGGTTTAAAAAAATTTATAAAAGTCTATGTGAGCCATCAAATTATGAGAAATGTTATATAAATATGAACTTGGTATCTTTAATCATTTGACAAAATTAATATCTTTTAACACCCCTTGCAAATTTCAGACCACCTTGAAAAAAAAATGTTGCATGTTGTTATCATGTATATATTTGTCAAAAGTTATTCCATATAGGCCCAAGGAAGCACACATAAAAAAATTATTTGTCAATTAGGTATTATTGTCATAAATTTAACTTAAAAAAATTTGTGCAGTGCTCAGGATTTCTAATGTTTATTGTAATAAATAAAAAAGTAATAATAGAAAAGCAATAATGATTATCTACTTTACTATTGTTATTTTACTAAAAAATGTAATGTAGTTGGGGTTTTCATAACTTTTCTTTAACAATTTTGTTTTAAGGTACAGCAAAACCTTAATTAATTATGGCAATCACATATCGTCACTTTCTCATGGTGTTTCTCGGGAAATGCTAAGAATCATACGTACAAAAACCATTACCCACACCTTTAAAAAGTAAAATTTATTAATTTGATTTTATGTTATAATGAATGTATTTCACTGAAAATAATGAGCAAGTCTGCAGGTCAGGGAGCTTACTAGTTACTTTTAATTTCTTATAAAACATAACTTTCATGTAATAAAAGAAGGTCAATAAAAGAAACAAACTGCATTTGTGGTTACCACACCTAGTTTTCTCACTTTTGTTACAAGCAGATTTCCATCTCCTAGCATTTGTTGTATATGTTGTGTTATTTAACTGATTTTTCATCAAAACTAAATTAATGAGTTGAAACCAAGTGTAATCATCAGTGTTATTAGGCAACTGGCCTAATAGGGCTGTGGTGTTGGACAGATAGTATGGAAGTGGTTATGTGGAACATTTTACAGATTCTGGACCTGACATTTACCTTCATTTCTGCTGGTTATGGTACGAAATACCGGAACTTTCTTGACGCATAATTTACACAGTTCCTGTCAACTATAAATACGCAACTACTATGCAAAGCCAGGCTGTATAGAATTGGAAATCAGATAAGTAAGAAGTGTATTAGTTGTTGATGTAGCTTATGATTCAGTATATGTGTCGATAGCAGTTTTGTGTCAAGTGATAATTGTAAATTACTAAGTGCAGACATATATAAT
This sequence comes from Magicicada septendecula, assembly GCA_034769895.1. NCBI lineage: Eukaryota > Metazoa > Arthropoda > Insecta > Hemiptera > Cicadidae > Magicicada > Magicicada septendecula. The sequence goes on along the minus strand of CM068376.1, from coordinate 245,187,693 downwards.
TAATGACATATATTATCTATTGTGCCAGTGTCAATTAATGAGATTGTCAAATTGTAAATATTGTACTCAAAACTTTTTATGGGTAAAAACGTAAAAGCTTCACCTTACAACCTGAACCGGTTTTCACTTTTAAAAAGCTTCTTCAGAGGTTCTGAAGAAGCTTTTTAAAAGTGAAAACAGTTCAGGTTGTAAGGTAAAGCTTTTACGTTTTTACCCATAAAAAGTTTTGTGTTCCGAGTCGTAGTGAAATAATTATATTTAGTTAAGAAATGGACACATCATGGACAACGAAATCCAAGCATAAGAGAACAAATTAAAGTTGAAGTCAAACAATAATTAACAAAATAGTTGAAAAGACAAGTTCATTAATAAAAACTGAAAATTTGAAGAAAACAAAAGTATGGTAGTGAAAAACTGGTAGTACATAATGGGGTCAGTTCATACCTATGCCCATACCCAGAATGATTCTAATTCATTGGTTTTGTTTATTCTGATTACAACTTTGATGTTTTAAATAATTAACTTACCGGGCACTTATCAATTAAATTGTACACATCAAATACTACACACATTCTTTCAGTTCTCATTTTGTCTTCATTCATGGCTGACATGACATCTTCTAGAGTTTTAATTGAAGCTTCCAATTCTTTACGATCAGGATGCTGAAAACTGGTATTTTTATGAATCTCTGTAAATGATACATAACGGTAGCCATGTATAAGTACTCCATGCTTTTTAATATATATTTCTAACAGTATTGTATACTTTGCTAAATTTATATTATTTACAGTACAGTCTCTGTAACCTGATTTACTCATATCTAAAACTTGAACTAATCCAAATTTCGAAGAATAAAACTACTTTAGTGTTTGGTTGAACATTGCATATAGAAATTATTGTGCTGTTAAAGTATAGGGAAAATTTATGGCTGCTGAGTACTTCCCAAACAGTGAAAACTGCAAAATAAATGAAAACATGTATAATTGATAGTGCTAGTTTCAATCAGTCAATAAAGAGTATTACATTTAAGAAAGAAAATATTACAAAGTTTGGATAAAACGAAATTACCAAATTATAATGAACTAGTTGCAGGAAATAGAAAAGTTATTAAGAGTGTGTTGAAATATGAGCGAACTTGAAATTAGGAATGTTTATGAAAAAGTAAGGAAGGTAGGTATAAAATCAATGATCCAATTTTGGCTTTTAACTCTATAAAACTAAAAAAGAGAACGTAATTTAAAAATATCAAATTCTCTCCTGGCTGAAAATTCAGAGGAAAGGTAGAAATATCTTTTAATAAAGTGTAAGCAAAGCTAAGTCTATAACTTTTTAAATATGAAGTAAACTAATAGTAGGTATATAGTAAAGTATTTATTTCTTAATATAAAAAGAATTGTTAAGTTTTAAGTATAATTTAGTACATAATAAAATTCAGTTTTAGTGACTTTTTGAAGGCTTAATGTTATATTTTAATATAGAAAAGGTCTCTATAATAAAAATCCTTTCTTTTGTGTTGTATTTTATACACATGAAAATTTTTTATTTATGATATTAAGTTTCAGTGATATGAACACTACAAAGAGATCTATGGGAAAAATAAGTATATTTTCAAGGAAAAAATCGTGTGAAGAAAACCGGGACTATTGAGTAACAATTGAATGGATTCTGGAAAATCAAAATCACTCATGAATTATAGTATAAGGAGTCACCTGTACTGGAATTAGTGTTTGTTCGACTCTGTGAATTAGAAACCTGACATCTGTTCATGATCAGTGAAATGCATGGAGCCAATAAAAGAATTACCCCTACTTAAATGTATAGAATAAGATGACTAGAGAGGAGAGAGGGAGACAATATAATAACAATTTGTAGTCTCATTTACACACTGTCTGTTTCTGTCTGTCTGTACTGTTGTTTCATTCAAGCGCTTTTGGGCACTCGCTGCTGCGGTATACCATGGACATCAGACCATCGGGGTCACTGGAAGTCCGCTCCAAGAAGTAAGAAGTAAGTACTGTTGTTTCACAGAGACATTAGCATACTTCTAATGTTCCACCAGCCTTGTTGCAGCTGATGTTCACACTATGAATCTCTTACACATCTTTTGTGCACATGTGCGAAATTAATGAAAATTTTGTTAGATTTACAACAATGTGTTTGTCCACTATGCATCTGTAAGCCACTGTCCAAAATCTATTGTCAGGTTTATAGATACATGATGGTCATATAGTGAGAATGAAGAAGAATTCGAGCAGAAAGAGGATGATGCGAAGGAAATGGATGGGAAAAAGTACAAGAAGCCAATCAAGAAATCATTGGAGGATGGAATCACAGGGAATGCAAGATAATTAGGGATTGGGTGAAAGAAGTAATTGAGTAGGATGAATGGGAACAGAATCAGAAGGAGGCTCTGACATGACTTTGGGCTGTATCACTACCCAATAAAATATTATAGAATATTATATTCAAAACATTTTCTTTAAAATTTACTTACATTCTGCCACAATTTTTTTATTGATTCAGAATAATTTTATAATATGAGTAACAATATAACTAAGTTTTCTTTTCCATTTAATTGTCTTACTTATACTTCATCCATACACACACTTAAGAGTTTATATTTATAAGACATTAATAGACACAACTTTGGATTTACAGCTAAGTAAATAAAATTAAATAAAACAATGTTACTAACAAAGAATACATATATACAGGGCCGCATTTATCGCACTTACGCCCCTGGGCCCAAGGCTATCTAACGCCCCCCTCCAACCAATAACAACTGATCATTTTTTCATACAAGTAATTTTAAGCTTATATTGTCAATTACATTACAAAAAAAGTGTTAATAAAATAATAAAAAGATGTACAGTTAAGAGAACTTTATTTTTGGCATGAAATACATTTTACTTTACAGTGACAAAAAAGCCTATATGCATAAAAATTCAAAAATTATTGTAAATACATTTGTTTATCAAGTCTTAACTATACCTAACTAATAACTGGTTTGCGTCTGGCCTTTTCATGAGCAAATTTGCTGATCACATCTTCATAATCTAATTTTGTTGTTAAGTCATTTTCGATTGCAAGAACAGCTAAATGAATCAGACGATTTTGAGTTTGATTCATTTCTTTTCTTTCTTCTTCTTATCGTCTGCCAATTTTCGGTATTTAGCACCACTTAGCCGTTTGCGTCCATGCATTTCAGAGTTAATTTAAATCACGTAAATCACGCGTTGCAAATAAATCCAACTTCTGAACTAACTAGCAAAGCTTATTCGCCAATGTAACTAGAATAAACTGGCATAGACTACCGGTACACAGTGTTGCCAACAGCTGATTACTGGTGGCCGCAAAATGAAATTTCCCTGCCCCTGCGCTCATCCATCTGACTCAAAATCTATTTGTTTTCCAATTTTCTGCTGCCCTGGCCCCGGGCCCAGAAGGCCCATGCTTAAAAACGGCCCGGCATATATAGTTAAGAAATTGTTGTAGGTAATCATTTCAATGAACACCTGTTTTACACAGAGGACACATAGGAACCATGGAAAATAAAACACAAGCTGAGAATAAAAGTAGTCAGACTAGAAATTAAAAAAAAACAGTAAAATTTGTTGTGGTGGTGGTGTGTGTGTGTGTGTGTGTGTGTGTGTGTGTGTGTGTGTGTGTGTGTGTGTGTGTGTGTGTGTGTGTGTGTGTGTGTGTGTGTGTGTGTGTGTGTGTGTGTGTGTGTGTGTGTGTGTGTGTGTGTGTGTGTGTGTGTGTGTGTGTGTGTGTGTGTGTGTGTGTGTGTGTGTGTGTGTGTGTGTGTGTGTGTGTGTGTGTGTGTGTGTGTGTGTGTGTGTGTGTGTGTGTGTGTGTGTGTGTGTGTGTGGCTGAGAGATTGGGGAGGGGGAATTCGCACCGTTTGTAACTTTGTTAAGCTTAACAGTAACTTTTAGCGATGAAGGGTTTGCGAGGATCGGTCAAAGAAGTATAACAAAAATTTTAAATTATTTGTGTTGATGTTTCAACAATATTTATTCTCATCATCAGGACCTGTGTCCTATTTATTCACCATACAAGAGAAAATATCAAACACAACAGATAAATTAGTAGAATGAATAGAATTTTTACACAGAATCTCTTGTATCCATACACAGGTCCTCATGATGACAATACATTTTGTCGAAACATCAACACAAATAACTTAAAATTTGTGTTATACTTCTTTGACTGATCCTCGCAAACCCTTCATCATTAAAATTCATTTATTGACAGTCACTACGAAATTAAGGACTTAACAGTAACACTACTAATTCTTATTATCTGGGAAAAAATCCAATTCAGATAAGTAAAACTTCATTTTAACTGAATGGATTTAGTTTTAATAGTAGAGGAATGCATATGGTAGTTGAAACTATACGGATAAGATCAAATAGCTCATTCCTATTATAATAAAACATAATAATTGTTTTAATATTTAATCTTAATTACCATGAACTGTACCACACTCCAGCCTAAAAATAATGACAATTTTCATTTGTATGTTTTGTCACGAGATTAGAATAAACATGTAATTTTTTTCATAAATAATAACAAATGTTTCAATAATTAGGTCAGCAGTCTGAGTTAACAGAATTAACTGTTTGTTCAAACAAATGAGGATTCTGAATTAGTGGCATTGAGATTAACAAAGTTGTATAGCAATTAATTAAACTAAATGATAGATGTCTTGTTTGTTCATCATCTTCTTTCACTGCACTACACTTTATATATATTGAAAACTTCCTCAAGTGAAACTTACTTGTCTGTTTTGTATGTAGAACGCGTTTCCGCGTCGTGTTCGCCTTCTTCAGCTTTGCGACAGACTGCCAGTACCTAGTAACGTTTGTTGGTTGGAAGGTATAGTGGGGGTGGTGTATAGAGGAAGGGGATTGGTGCGGGGATCCGAATTATTGTTTGTTTTGTGTATAACTGTGTCGAAAAGTATATGTGATTTATATTGCAATTGGTCGTTTAGTATGTTGTTTGGTTGTGTTGTGTGGTGTTTGTATATTTCATACTGTTCAGCTGTGTTGAGTTTTCACCCTTTGGGTAAGAAATATACAGTATGAAATATACAAACACCACACAACACAACCAAACAACATACTAAACGACCAATTGCAATATAAATCACATATACTTTTCGACACAGTTATACACAAAACAAACAATAATTCGGATCCCCGCACCAATCCCCTTCCTCCTATACACCACCCCCACTATACCTTCCAACCAACAAACGTTACTAGGTACTGGCAGACGGTCGCAAAGCTGAAGAAGGCGAACACGACGCCGAAACGCGTTCTACATACAAAACAGACAAGTAAGTTTCACTTGAGAAAGTTTTCAATATATATATAAAGTAAATGATAGACTTCATTCTCTGCATTAACAAATTTATAAGTTGTGTGTTTTACATACCTCTAAGTATTAATGAAGTACTTCCAAGCCTCTGAATAGGTCTGATTAATAATTCAGATAAATGTTGCTTGCCACACTCTGGTTTCTTTTGATACTCTTTTAAAATTGAACCAAATGCTGGTTTAGAATTTTCACATTCTTGTATCATTTTTTGTGAATCTTCATAATTATTTGCAAACACAGGATAAGTATTGATGAAATCGTCTTTCTAAGGCAATTATTAATAAGTATATATATACATAAATTATATAGACATATTTGAAAACTTACACATGTACATGTGACTATAATTCTTGGAAGATATTGAACTATTGCATACTATTACACCATACAGTTTAAAAATCTTTGAAATATTTTAAATCTTAAAAGTTGTCAAGTCTGACTGATTGCTTACTCACAACACATGGAACAACCAAGCTTGTTCAGTATACTGATTGTTTCTAAACAATTCAAGACACAGACGTTTTTTAATTTTTAGCTGTGTTCTTGATCACTGTTGCAATTGAAAACGGTTATAACAGAAATTTTTTCTAGGTTTTTGTTTGCAGCTAAAATTAGGCTTCACCAGACCATGCGTTTGGTTTTCAAATTACCTATTTTAAATGAATCATGTAAATTGGTGGTTGTTAAATAGCTTTGGAGTTAAAATGTATTATTTATTATATTTTAGCACATTGATATAACATCAATACTGTAGGTTTCAACTTTTTTCACTTTAAATGATAAACTAAATATGCTAAGTATTGAGCTTACAAATACAGTAGACTTCCAGTCAAATGAGACAGGAAATGATCAATCCTGGAAACTGATAATCTTAGTTTACTTTACTACTTTTAAAAAATGAGCTCTACAGTTGGCATTTTACTTTGTTAATCTTGGAATACACACCCCCCTTTCAGCATGAATCTGACAGCAAGCTATAAAAGTAACAATGTAAAAATTCAGATATGAATTCTTCAGTAGTTCTCTTATTACAACTAAGTCAAGTTCCTCCTCTTGACATAAGCCAGATACGAGAAAATCCACAGAGGGGGAAAAGGCTGAAATTCCCCCTCAATGATGACTTCAGACAAAATTTATTGTTGTTTTGTGTTTGTAGAATGGCTTTGTGATTGTAAATATTACAAAAAATTCATATTATATTATGTATTTTCATAGGATTACTCTAAAATTCCTTTAAATTGTAACCGTAATCTTACCAGCACGTTATTTACTATTTTTTATACATACAATAGAAACTGTAGTGTGTGTGTGTGTGCACGCGCGCACGCACGCCATTGTAGTTTATACTTTCAACTGTAAGTGTATATTATTAAAAGAACAATAAACTGGCAAACACAGATATGATTTTATATTTGTACGTCGATAAACTTATGCGGTTTACCATATAAACTTGTATGGTAATAACAAACTATATTTGTATCTTCACTCTAGGCATTTATACTTTAGGCCTTTAAAGAATGGGACAACTTTAAATGGCCATTAATACTTTATGCCTAGAATGGGCTTTTAGAACTTTCCATAATTACCCCTCCCCCTCCAAATCAGCACCCCCCCCTATTGCTTGCTGGATCCATCCCTGACGTATGCTATGCCACTGTTTAAATCTGGTTATCCAGCCAGAATTTGTAATAAATTCTTAAGGTATTTTCAATCTTTCATGAAAATATCTTGCTTTAGGAGATAAAATAGATCCTCAGGCCAGATTAAATGCCATCAACACTACTTTGTCCGAATTTATGAAAATAGGCTGTTTCATTGTTTTCCAATTTGGCATTCAACTAACACTGTAGCTAGAACGACTAAATTGAATTACTTTTTGCTTCCCTTACTTTTTTATATTCCTTACAGGTTGGTCACCTATACTGTAGGCCTACTCATTTATTAATGATTTCACTGCCTGACTGTTTTGGACTGTTGTGTAGTTTGTAATTTTTTGTTCTATTGTAAGAATATTAATGTTTAGGCATACTTATGCAGCAGTGTTACTAGCAAAACTAACACAAATAACAAATGTAATGATGAACTTTACTAACCTTCAAGTTAACAAAAGGAAGTTCAAACACACAGCTGTAACAGATACTGTACTGTACCAAAAGTAACTATCCCACTCTCATTCTACGGTATCTGTCAGTTTGAGGTATAATAGAAAATTTTTATAACAAATCCAAAATCTATCTAATTTAAGATGCAATTGTTTCGATTTTCAATTACACAATTTTTTTCTTAATTAATTTAATTGTGCTGGGTAAGCTGCATCCTGGGTGAATGGGAGTCTACTGTATTTTCTTTGTGCAGACACTTATCTTCTTTTCATTTCATATAATCTCTTCCGAATTATGTACAGGTGGACAAGGTTTATGTGTACCACAGACATTTCCTAGAAAAGGCTTCAATGGATCAACAGAACAAACCAGAACAACTCTCAAGCAAAACTACTGAGTTGTTTTAGGTTGGCAACCGTGAGAACTTTGATATAATGATCAAATGGTCACTGGATCAATTCTAGTAGAAACCTTTCAAAATTTATATATACTTCTCCAATTCCCCTGTTTTATTGCAACATAGACCTTATAAAATGTGTATGTGCATGTTACGTTCACCTACTTCCACATTACAAAAGAGAAGTCACTGTGAAATATTGCGTTTATACCACACAAGAAAATATGTGTAGTGGGAGTCAGCCTAAATCCCTATTTCAGTCATAATTTTTTTTTTGTTGACAATTGAAAGATATAATTTTTAAGTTGTTTTCAAAGAAATATTTAAAAATTATAATTCTGTGTGCAGTCTTTCTTATAATTTTTACTAACATGTAAAATATTAGTTGGCTGTTGAATTTAATTTTTGCATTTGGCAAGAATAATATAAATGCAATACTATTTAACATTTGTATGGGTATGTAACAATGCTGCAAATGCATATGTCATTGTGATGTGTGCATATGTGTCCTTGTGTATGATTATTAGTTAAGCATACATAGACAAACAAAACTTACATACTTAACAAATATATGTCCCACTGTTGTTTGTGTTTCCCACTCTCTTAGTGCCAATTCAGTGTCACTTAATACCATTTTGTGTACATCTGCTATCATGTTTACATTCCCAAATATTATACGTGCTTCAGTAGGCTCTAAAATAGCACGTGGTGATAAACTGTCATCTGTAACCTCCTTTTTGATCTAAAAGACATATACAAGAATAACATGGTCTTAAAAATACCAGGAATGTAAGAAATCTTGCTTTATGCAGTTATATGTAATTAAATTTTAATGATAGTACCAATTTTAAAAAATGAATAAGAAAGGTGGATAAAGATATAAACATACAAAATGTTGAAGGAAAGTCTGATACATGGCCCCCACAAGGGGGGGGCTGACGGGGCTCTATCCTGGGGGCCCGGCGTGGTTGGTCGGATAGCTAAGTGAGATGAACAGAAGACAAAAAGCGACTTCTTTATAAAATACTAGCTTTTTCCCGCGGCTTCACCCGCGTGGACATGAATACGCTTTAATTTCATTATTGTCAGTGGAAGAATTAATTAACCCTTTCGCCGCGTAATTCGACTGTTGTCGAATAAATTTGTCTCCGTTCGCTGAGCAATTTGCCTATAGTCCACATCGTTTAAAAAACGTCTCCGTTTGCTGTGGTATTCGACAACATTGTCCGTATGGTATGACATCGTTAGAAATGTTTTGTGATTAGTGCTGCCCTCTCTGGAAGCCTTGAAAAGTAACAAAAACAGCTGATGTATGCCTATACAATGCGTGTTTACTTACGAATGTTTACGGTATGTGAATATCTGTGGGATAAGCTCTGCTGAATGTTTATATTCAGTTTGAAAGTGATCTGCCACGTGGTTAGTGTATTACTTCGTTGTTTTGTTCGCCGGCGCGCCAAAAGTTTTTACAGGTATGTTTACTTCGTTTTTTTCTTGAAACCGCGTACATTTTTTCGTCCAATAAACAAGGAGTGCCAATAAGATACACTGCTGGCCGCTGGCGCTGGCTAAGATGATTTGCGATTGACGTCAACTCTGGACTTTAAACGTTAAATGTTTTCCGATTGTATTATTGTTTTGATGCGTATAGGAACTTTTTAAATTGATTTGGTGAAAAATTAATAATTAAATATTACTTTTTATTTTATTGGGAGGGCTGCGCCCGAGAGCCCTTATGAGCAAGCCGCCACTGGTTTTAATTACACCGTAACCTACAAAACTGCTCATTCACGTTCCTTTAACACATTAAATATCAGGGTGACCGAGCTTTGCTCGGTTTAAAATTTTTATTTATAAATATACAGATTTTAAAAAACATTATTTATTATTAATTATTTATTTTTTTATTTTGGTTTTTCACATATAAACATATCGATACTACGCCGTTTGCGTTTATCGACGGTTTCTGTTATTGGAATCAGAATTATTTAATACTTCTTTCCTAAAATCGCACATTCCTTTTATCCATGCACAAAAATCGCCTAAACCGTAGGGTCTTTATAGGTCTTTAACCTGAGGTTACACAGGGCGCGCGCGTGTGTGTAATATATATGTATATTTATAAATAAATATACAGATTTATATGTAGGCCTAAACACTACAATATATCATGCATAATATTGTGAATATTATGTATTATATTATGAATATAATATAATCAGTTCAGCAGCGCTTCATTATTATTTATACCGTTGTGTTTGTTGTTTTTTGCGTATACGGTACAACGTCATATGCAATAATAATGATTTAATAACGTAACAATCAGTTTTATATACTTTTCGTGCACTATATGATGGAAGTCACGTGGCCGCGTTAGAGGTATGACGTGTAGCAGACGCGACTGTATTGGGTTATTGGCTTTAAACGTAGTGCGTGTTTTTAATTGGAGTTAAATCTATTTGAAACGATAGGAGCATTTGGTGTGAGAACCGAATCGAGCTGGAACCACCCCAGTTCCCGATTGAAGTGTTGTGACTCTTTACGACGTTATCAGTTCCATTCAGTCCCCCCCTTTACCGAGCAAAGCTCGGTCTTCCCGATATTTATTTATTTCACGTCAGTTATTACTAAAGGGATGACGGAAATAAAATTATTACCGTGGGCGTTTTTTTCTCTGTAACAAACTTAATTATGATTTTTTCTTTCAGATTATGAAATAAATAAAACGCCTATGTCTGATTCAAATTACAAACATAAGTCTGGCGCTCAGAAGAGGAGACTTAAATCTGAGAGAGAGTCGAAAGCATCGCGAGGTCGTCAATCCATAACCAAATTTTTCAGAACCGAAAACGAAAAGAACGTAGCTCCCGGTACTGACTGTAGTGAAGGTGGTGATGATGATAGTTGTGACATTGAAGTCCAAACAGAAAATCAGTATCAAATGGATTCACGAGCTCAAAACCTAGTCGAAGGAGAAGCGACTGTTACATGTGAACCTGTTGCAACTGAAGAAAAAATCGCAAGTGAAAAACCAAAGGAGGGAGCGACTGTGAAAGAACATGATACAGTCGATGCTTCAGTTGCAGACCCTATCGAAAACTCTGATGTAAAATACGATGACCCTGGTACTTGGCCCCGAGTAATCTCAAATAACCTGCGACAAGAGATAGTACAAACTATCAGCTTTCAAGAATTCCAAAAGATTTATAAGGAATTGCCAAGAGATGTTAATGGTAGAGAATTTCAAGATTCTTTGCTCTATACGAAAACGAAAGATAAAAGAACAAGAGAACATTTTCCACGAGAATGGTTAACATGGAGTGCATCAAAAGAAACTCTTTACTGTCTACCATGTCGTATTTTTTGCGACCCAAGTAACAAAAACTTAAGCAGTTTAGCCCAAGATGGATTTTCGCCTAGAAATAAACCTTGGAAAAAGTTGTATGATATTTTGCCTCCTCACGATAATAGTGCTGAACATAGGAAACAATATTTGGCTTGGAAATTCCTTTTGCAGTCATTAAAAGGACATGGAATCGATAAAAACTTACAACTGCAAATGCAATGTGAGACAGCTAAGTGGAGAGCACTTCTGCAACGGATTGTAGACGTAACGTTATTTTTATCATCTAGAGATTTAGCTTTTCAAGGAGAGAACACAAAGATTGGAGATGTTCATAATGGGAATTTTTTAGGAATTTTAGAGTTGATTGGAAAGTACGATGAAGTGACACGACAACATCTCGCCAAAGTTCAACAAAATCAGGTGGAAGGTAAAAGTATGAAAGGACATGCACATTATTTGTCGTGGTATTCTCAAAATGAGTTTATTGGCCTTTGTGCAGACAAAGTTCTCCAAACCATTCTTGACCAAAGAAGAGACGCAATTTTCTACGGAATAATAGTAGATGCAACACCAGATATTTCTCACAGTGAACAAAACGTCCTAATTCTCAGATACATATCCCAAAACCAAGACTCAAACGAGTTCGAAGTGAATGAACGTTTCATTGAGTTCATGAATTTTACTGGAAAAACTGGAGAAAAAATAACTGAAGAAATACTTGCAACTCTGGAAAAAAACAATATACCTCTCCATGATTGCCGTTCGCAAGGCTACGATAATGGCGCAAATATGCGTGGCAAAATAAACGGCGTTAAGTCCCGCATTTTAGAAAAGAACAAATGTGCCCTGTTCTCTCCCTGCGGAGCACATTCATTGAATCGCGTAGGAGTCAACGCTGCAAAGCTCAACCCAGATGTTATAACGTTTTTCGGGAATATAGAAAACTTCTACTCTTTGTTCGCTCACAGTCCTGCACGCTGGGAAGTATTGAAAAAACACGTAACATTATCTCTTCAAAGTCTTTCAGAAACAAGGTGGAGTGAAAGAATTCAAGCTGTGCGCCCAATTGTTAAACATTATCCCGGCATACTTGCTGTGTTAGATGTCATTCTTGGAGAGATGGCTATAGGATTAACTCCTTCAGCTCTGAACACAACTAAAGGCCTAAAAAAATATTTCAGATCTTATAAAGGTCTGCTAATGACAGTGTTTTGGCACAAAATATTAGCAAGTATTGACAACAAGAACGTTGTCATACAAAGTAAAGGAATATCTCTTGATGTCGAGACCGCACTTATAAGAGACTTAGTGCAAGAGATGCAGCACTTACGTGACTCGTGGGAAAGTGTTGTTCAAGAAGCAAAAGTAGTTGCTGAAGCAGTAGGAGTGCAACCTCAATTTCCCGAAAACCGAAAAATTTCTATAGAACCTGAACAAGATTTCAGAATTTCTGTAGTTTACCCAGTATTGGATTTTATTATCAATGATTTAATGACACGATTTGAAGCAGCAGATACCATATGTGAATTATTCTCACCCATTTTGAGCTTCCAGAACTTAGACGATGGTCAACTTACCGCAAAAGCAGCAAAACTTGTAAATACATATGAGAAAGATTTGTCAGAAGACTTTCTGCACAAAATCCTTCACCTTAAAAGTATTCACAAGACAGTTTTCGGTACTGAAAGAACCCCAATTAGACTTCTGAACGCAATTTACGACAAAAAACTGCAAGGTATATTTGCCAATGTCTGTCTCGCCATTAAACTGTTTTGTACAGTACCAGTTACTGTTTCTTCAGCTGAAAGATCGTTCAGCAGACTGGCAAATTCATTGAAACCATGGCAAAGAAGCACAACTAGTCAAGAGCGACTTAATCATCTAGCAATATTGTGCATCGAAAATGATTTAGCTAAGCAAGTTGATTTTACTGAAGTTATTGAAAAATCTGCGTCGACAAAAGCTAGAAAATATACTTTGAGATAATTTTTTATATTATTGTAAGTTTTTATTATGTAAATCCATATAGTTTTTAAATAAATACAAATATTACTTTTGTGTCATCATTTAAACTGACTTATTTTATCCTAAATCCTGTAGAACATTACGCTGCCCTTAAACTTAGCGGTAGGTAGGGGGGCCCGCCAAATATCCTGGCCTGGGGGCCCGCTTCAGGATGTGGGGGCCATGGTCTGATAGGCATAATTTTAACATTTTATTTTAACCAGCCATAACAAACATAATAATCCTAGGCAATGGCATTTGACATGTGTAGTGATGAAGATATTTGTCAAAGCATTATAAAAATTGCTCTTGGGTAGGTATGCTGATTTTAAACATTGAATAGGGTATCAGTGTCTAGTTGAAATGATTCTTGAGAGATAGCATTAGTTTTAAATGCTCTAGCTGCTTTGAAATAATTCTGTTGCTATTTTTCTGTGAAATTTTTGTACCTGCAAATATAAATAAGTATACTGTGTTACACAATAAGTCCTATAACAATGAGTCATTTAGTGATTGAGTAGTGTTCCTCAGGAACCTGATATGGACCTGCATGGCATGGACCTGGTTAGATGCATGGCACTCAAGTGGATAAATTATTAAGTAATGTTTCAGCATTAAGTAACAATAAATATCAATAAGTAATGTTTAAATGTTTACAGTACATAATGAAAATATAACAGTACACACATTATTATTAGTGTAACAGGCTTGATGGTTTTTGTTGTTGTAACGGGGCAGATTAGGCAACCTGTTTTAACCAATTAATGTACAACTTTTGGGGAACGGCCTGTAGCGGTACTAGATACACGCTGGTACCAGCACGTAAATTTTCAGAACAAATACACCTTAGAAATTCGTAGAATCGACCACGTGGCGAAAAAAACGAATTTCCATCTCCAGTCTACCGAAACATACGATGAAAAATAACCAATCAGCGAACGAGTTGAGGCAGCGTGGCCAACGCCTAACACCTGGCATGTAGGCAACCGCGCGCACCACATTCGCCCAGTTCGTCACCACTAGTCAAACAGTACAGCCGTAAATATAAACGCAGCCTCGGAATTTCGGTAGACCGACGTGAATAGAGTAGCCAAGGTCTACCGAAATATGTAAAAGTGCCGGAGAAGAACCTAAGGAAGAAAAGTGTCAGTGAAATCTAAATAATATGTAAACGTGAAGAATTAGAACAGTGTTTGATGATGAAGTGAGAAAGATGGCAGAATAGCACGTGCAGGTACAATATACAATCAGCTGCTTAAAAACTAAAATTAATAAATATCAAAAGAGCTCAGAAAACGGGGGGTATTAACAAGTGTAAAGAGTGAGAGAGTGTGTGTGGGTAACAAGGAAAAAATAAAATATAAAAGTACTGGTTGGTCAAGAAAGATTATTCTATAGGGAATTTGTATAAGTAATTTCATGTTTCAATTATTAAAGTAACGGATAACAAGAGAATAGACCATTGAATTTAAATAAAATGAGATTTGTTTAGAAGAAAAATATGTGTTAGAATAGTCATTTCACCTGTAACCATTTCGTATACTTTGTGTTGAAAAACTCGTCTAACGAATAGGGGTTTTTCTGAATTAAAGGAGGTCGGATAGCAAAATTGTCCAAGTGTTTTTTAATTAAGGTGAAGTGTATATAGTTTTCCATATTTTACTATAAAAATATAGGTGGTGACCCTGAAGTTCTGATGGTGTTTAAAAAAGGTAAGTTACGCAAGGCAGATCGTAAGGTAGGTAAGATTCTGGCAGTGTATATTTATTAAAAATGTTTGTTTAGTTACATTGTCACCCACTATCATGGTAATAGGGGAGAGGGATGAAATGATTATAAATTATCTACAATGAGCGCCACTAGGGTTGAGCAAATTACATGGTCAAAAGGTTGAAATAAATTTAATAGAGACAGAAATAACAAGTTATGATTTCAAACATATCAGATCAAATGGAGACAGTGGTATAAGTTAAGAAAATATAGGGAAAGCGATGAATGTAATACCTAGGGGAAATCACAGATAAAGCAGGAAAATAAGATTAAAAATACTAAATAGAATTAGTAAAATTTCAGGATTATATAGGAGTTTTATATAATCTATTTTTCAGTGACAATAACATATTTACCCTTTATCCTTGCAAGTTTAGGGACGCCAGATAAGAACCCATTATATCCAAGTATGACTGTAAATTGTGGATGCTAACCAATTACTTATAAAAGAAAATAGAAGAGTATGAAATGAAATTATTGCAAAAACATTTAGTGGGAAAACTCAAACATGAAACAGACTGGAATAACATAAAAGGTGAGAAATATTTAGGAAAAAATGAGATACAAAAGGCAAGATGAATTGAGCATGTGATGAGAATTGGAGAAGAAATGATGTTAAAGTGATGTGGGAAGTGGGATGGGAAACAAAAGAAAGCATACACATAACAAGCATGGAACAGTCAACTAGATAACATAATAAGAGAAGAGAACTTAAACAGACACTAGCTACGAAGGAAGCAAGTGATAGGAAAGGACAGACATGAACGCCCAAGGGATAAATAAGTAAGGAAAGGAAGTGTAAATTTTATTATATGCACATTTATATGTTTAAGTAATTTAGACACTCAGTGGTATAGTGTTTAATAATAAAAATGTTAGTTTTCCATAAACAGTTATTAAATGAGACTTATATTATTGAAATATTCTTGGATTTCGTTGTCCATGACGTGTCCGTTACTTAACTAAATATCACTATAGTATTGACGACTCAGAACACTAAGTTTTTTATAAGTAAAAACGTAAAGTTTTACCTTACAGCCTAAACCGGCTTTCACCTATAGAAGGCTTCATCAGAGGCTGTCGTAGGTAGCGCTGTTCGTCTTGTTGTTGGCGACGAGATAGTTTTTCGAAAGATCAAAGCTGTGTGTGTGTGGTGAGATGTGTTCGAATAATGCGTGCGATTTGAATTGTGTCTGTTCGTTTAGGATGTCGTTTTTATTTGTTTTTGTGTGTTTGTATATTTCTAGAACACAGGCACAAATTCAGTATATACAGAAAACCAACTACAACTGACACACTAATACACAACACCTCCAATTACCCAATACAACACAAACTAGCTGCTTTTAGAACCATGATACATAGACTTAACAACATCCCCTTAGATGAAATAGACTACAAAGACGAACTAAACACGATAAAATATCTAGCAGAATCTAACGGTTATGACAGAACAATAGTCAGTAAACTCCTACACAAAACACAAAACAAACAACAGACAAAGACAGAAAACAACAAATTCATAACACTAACATACATCAACAAACAAACAGAAAAAATTGCCCACAAATTCAAAAAAGCAGGATACAGAATCGCTTTCAAAACTACTAACAAAACAGAACACACACTATCAAAACGCATGCCCAAAGCACAAAACAAATTCGATCTACCCGGTGTATATAAGCTAAATTGTTCAAATTGCAATAAATTCTACATAGGCCAGACAGGACGTAGCTTCAAACAGAGATACATTGAACACACAAAAGCACTCCACACCACTACAGAATCTACCTTTGCAAACCATCTCATTGAAGCAAACCACACATATAAAAACATCGACAATAACATGAACATACTACACGTACACACAAAAGGCCGAAAACTAGACACTCTAGAACAATCAGAAATATACAAACACACAAAAACAAATAAAAACGACATCCTAAATGAACAGACACAATTCAAATCGCACGCATTATTCGAACACATCTCACCACACACACACAGCTTTGATCTTTCGAAAAACTATCTCGTCGCCAACAACAAGACGAACAGCGCTACCTACGACAGCCTCTGATGAAGCCTTCTATAGGTGAAAGCCGGTTTAGGCTGTAAGGTAAAACTTTACGTTTTTACTTATAAAAAACTTAGTGTTCCGAGTCGTCAATACTATAGTGATATTTAATTATTGAAATACTTCATCCTAAGTTTTGATCAGATATGTTAATTAGCTTCCACTAAATGTAATTAATAAGTAAAATAAATCTAAAGGTTATCATGTCTGCAAATCATGACACATGGCTAATCTTTCTTTCAGACAATATGTATTGTTATGTTACTGCAGATTTAACTGCTTAACAATCTGTTGCTGTAAAAAGTTTTAAAAAAATAGTATAATTCTAAACGTTGATTATGATATAATGTATACAGGCAGGATAGAGTTTAGACTATGGTAGAATTCTAAACATTAATTATGATAAAAAGTATATACGCAGGATAGAGTGGCGTACACAGAAATCAATCGGGGGGGGGGGGGGCTTGAACCTTAGCAGTCCATATATTAGCCTATTCTTCTACAACTTATAGTATAAGATAGAGTACATATGCCAGTTGAGTGTGAAAATGTATTAGTAGGCATATTATTTTCAATAGGTTTCACATTTTCTTTATTAAAAATGTATTATTTGTGATTATTTAAAGTAATTTGTTTTTTCATTATTACACCAGCATTATAGCATGGTAAGATATGAAATTAGGAACATTATTAAAATTTTCGTTTTATTTATTGACTGATATCTGCAAAAAAGTGCTGAGTTTAACTTAAATATTAAATAATATTTTTATGAAAAAGGTTTATGTACTTATTTAAGTTTTATAAAAATATTATTTAATACTTAAGTAAAAATTCTTAGGGTTCCCTGGTAGTAGTGGCTGGTGGCTGGTGTGGCGTGCATGGCCACGCTGTCAAATGAGAGCGAGAGAAAGAGAGAGAGAAAACAGGTAGCTTACTGAACGTTACAATACACCGCTCAATGAACTATAAATTACTATAAATCAATGAACTATAACTATAAATATAAAACTATAACTGAAGTAATAATTGTTATTATAAACTACTTATTTTGTTAGTATTTATATCCCCGTCCAACTCGGGCGAAATATGAGATTTTGTAATTAAACGAGAGCCTAAATAAATTAAGGAGGTGCATATTATATTTTTGCGATTGGGGAGGCGGCTTGAGCCCCCTTAGCCCCCCCTGTGTACGCCATTGGCAGGATATAGTTTAGACTATGATAGAATTCTAAATGTTAATTATGGTATAAAATATACAGGCAGGATAGAGTTTAGACTATGGTAGAATTTATTCTAAATGTTAATTATGATACAAAGTATACAGGCAGGATAAAGTTTAGACTATTGTTTATTAAACATCTTTCCTGACAGTTTTACTAAGAAAATCTGAGAGTAAACCTAAAAAGAAATTAAATAGTGTTTTGAGATACATATTTCCATGGTGACATAGAAAATGAAAAAGAACAGCTTCATAATTAATAGTGAGTACAATCAACTTCCTTGACTTTTCAAATTTCTCAAAAATGTTTAGAGAAACGTTCACTATTAACCTTTTCCAAGAAATTTCCAACATTAAAACAATCCTGTTGTCCACACATATCCCATCAATTTAAAAATGTCAGTCCTGTGTTTCCTTCACTTTTTCTTGTCTCCTAAGAGAAAACATCCAAGCAGTTTTTATTTTGTCTCATCATAATGGTGTAAGCCATACTTGCTAGGAGGATTATGAACAACAGTTTTTGTTGTCAATTTAGATGTCGCTTGTTTACATCTATAGGTTTTGGGGGAAACGTAAGCATTGTGGGAAAGGAAAGTAATATGTCCAAATGGAAAATAGTAGAGGTGACCTATTTGTTCCCAGGGATGTTAATTGTTTGAGCCAAGTAAATAAAAAATTGTTGGCTATTTATCAAAAGAACATTAGAAAATATGTATAATGAAACAAACGTTGAGGAGAGTACTGTTGGTTCTGTCTCCACTAGCACACAATATATGGAGTACCAAGGATTATACATCATGAGTGGTGTGGTGTGATTGGCCACTTCTCTCCACCACAGAGGTAGATTCTATAAACAACAGCAGTAAATAATATTTCCTGTGGGATGTTGCTGTCCACAAGTGGGAAGTCTCACAGAGTTTGTAAGTGGTATCCATTGGAAGTCCAGGATGTACACACCATCACATCTTAGATTACTCCAAGCATTATCATGAGTGAAATTGAGGATGCCCAGAATACTGGACAGCATACTGGGCTTCATAGTGGGATGTGACTGAAATACCTTATAAGACACTGAATTATATGAACATTCAATTTTTATTTATTTTTACCTATGATTTAATAAACTTAATATTGTTAGGAATAATTATTGTTTGCTATGAAAATTGAGACTGATTTATTATATTTATGAAAAAGAGGGTATAAACTAGTTTGTTTATTTAATTTTTATATTGGTGTTTTACTTGAGACTTCTGTGCAACAATAATAGGATTCCACAAGAAACTAAGGCTGAAGAAACATAATCTCGAATGTCAGGAAAACGTGTTATACAATCTACAACCTCATATAATTACTACAGTTGTCAGTATAATTAATTGGTGTAGAAGTAAACAAACAGAGAAGGTGAAAATAAAAATAATACTTTTACAATTCCAGTTGTGCTATGCAAAATAAATGAGGGTCTAAACAATGTGTCTCAGTAGCAGAGCCAGGATTTTTGCATAGGGGGTTATTGACGAAGAATTTACCAAAATGAGATTTGGATATCAGATGTTTTTATTGTGACAGTGAGCTGGTAAAGCCTGTTTGCAGTTTTTGCCTATAAAATATAAAACCCCGATGGCGACCAACCAGGGGTGATTATAAAGGGGACAATGGAACTGGTGTGTCTGGAGATGATTACCATATGAAGGGTCACGGGGAAGAACGATCAAAGTCCATTTTTTTGCCAAACTGAGTTTGCAGTGTGAACAGGTAGCTTATTACAGACAGAATGCATCTGTGATACCATTGGGGCAAGAAAAATCATAGTCACCAAGTTAATAAGGGGAAAAGATATAGGGTAACAGTCAAGAACGATCAGAGACCGAGCGCAGACGGGGAAGGGAGATCAAGGTCCAAGTTGGTTCCCTTCCACTCATGCCTTACTCCATTACAATTAGATTGTTGTTCTGTTTTGTTGATGTATTGACCACAAACATAACCTCAATCGCCGTGCGTGTGACTTTCTTTTGCTGTTTTTAAACTATTTTACGTTTAAAAGTTGTCATGTCGAGTGATTTTAGTGACACAGACAGTGTAGAAGGAACTAGTGTGCAAAGTAATATAAAAAAGAGAAAGAATACAGGTAGGATGAGTGACATGATGAAGAAACTGCGTGCTACACCTCATGAGATCGGCCTAAACGAACAGACACAATTCAAATCGCACGCATTATTCGAACACATCTCACCACACACACACAGCTTCGATCTTTCGAAAAACTATCCCGTCGCCAACAACAAGACGGACAACGCTACCTATGGCAGCCTCTGATGAAGCCTTCTAAAGGTGAAAGCCGGTTTAGGCTGTACGGTAAAACTTTACGATTTTACTTATAAAAAACTTAGTGTTCCAAGTCGTCAATACTATAGTGATATTTAGCATATTTTTAAGTTACATAATCGACTTGAGACTTTAAAAACTTAATTCTGAAACTTTAGAGAAATGTGACTTTGATCGTTCTTCCCCGCGACCCTTCATATACATGCAAATACAAATTTTGTTTATTTATTTTGTAGAAGTAAAGATAAGATGCTAGAATTATGGTTGTATATTAGTATTTACTAATGAACAGCAGGAGAACTTTATATAACAAATTGTAAGTAATGAAATTCAATAAATTAAAATTTGATATGTTACTGAGACACAAATGTGCAACATAATTTTACATAATTAAGTTAAAAATATTAAAATTTGCAAATACTGTACAAAATGAAATTTCCATATATTTATGATCATTTTCTAAAATGTTATTTTTTTAAATGCTCAGCGTAGAACACAGACAAACAAAATTCTCTGTCTGTCTGTCTGTCTCTCTCTCTCTCTCTCTCACTCTCTCTATCTCTCTCTCTCACTCTCTCTCTCTCACTCTCTCTCTCTCTCTCTCTCTCTCTCTCTCTCACACACACACACACACAAAATTTTCTAAAATTTATATTAATTGTATTAATATTAAATATAATAATTAATATTAAATATTAATCATATTTAATTGAATTTTGGAGTTAAGCAATTGAATTTACTTTTAAGATATATAAAAAACAATTAATATTTGTAGTTGACTTGTTTGATTAAATACGAAACAGATTTAACTATTAATTACTAATATTATATTATATAAATCATATATAGTGAATGCTCACACAATTGAATATTTAGGTTTCAGGGTAAATACATATAGATATACTTTCTTTATTCATTTAAATAATATGTTTTCTAACATATACAACATAAATATTTTAAATCACTTACTTGTAATATGATATCCAAAACGTTCACATAATTTTTTTCTGTCTGTACAAGTTCAAGGAAAGAATGAAGTCTTGCATCTGATGAAGCTGATGTACCCATTTTACTGCCATCTGTATGTGCATGAATATTTTATTATAAACGTCTGTATAATATTGTTAAAATATACGGTATGTACATTGGAATATGAAGCTTCTTCGTGTTTCAAAATGTTAATCCAGTTCTGAAAGCCTACAAAGAGTTTTGTATAAATAGGCAGTACAAATATGCATTCAATTATCAATTTTTCAGGTGTATGACAATGCCACATAATACCTGAATCCGTGAATAATTCATAATTTGTGTTCAAACTAAAATACATAAAATTGCTCAGGCATTCAGCTGTAGGTTACCTCCCACAGTATAGAATTCAAATTAGTGATGGCAATGCAGTTTAATTCACAAACCAGTTAATTCGGTCTGGAGTTTAGTTCTTATTGAACTATAGAAGGGGACTTCATCAACTGATTTTTCATTTTGTAATACAACTGAATGGAGTTAATTACCTGGATCTCTAACAAACTTCATCAGTTTCAACAGAACTGTTAGGTAATGCATAAAACTTGTGTAACTTCCTAGTTGTTCAGTGACTCAAAGAACCACTCAATCATTCAACTGTAGGATATTATATGTGATCTCAAAGAACAAATGATCCTTATAGGTTGTTAAAGCTGTATAACATTTTTAGGTATTCTTGTGAAACAGAAAAAACAATGAAGGTACAAAAAAGATTTTCTTTGCTTTCTGTACGTGGTTAACATTATTTTAGATTAAAATATCTGACATCATTTATTTAAGAGGAATCAAATACAGTAGAAAGATAGGGAGGAGTTGGGAATTTAGCAAGAAGTGATCAGAAAAGTAAACATTACTGTCTGGGCTTGGTTCAGAAAACAGAAGTAGGAGTTTGCGTTATCCTTATTTACCGGGTTTAAAGATGGAAAGTAAGAGGGTAGTTGTGAAGAAAGTAGATGATAGTGGGAGAGAGCTGGTGGAGGTTACAGGAGAAATTTAGCAAGAGTAAGATGTTTAGATTAATGATTAAATAGGCCCAAGGAGAAGGAGTGAGGATTGCTAGAATCTTGAAGATGTTGGAAAAGTAAATAAAGATTGAAAGAGGATTGGAAACAGTTTGCTAAGAAGGTATTAAGTGGGAAAGTGGATAATTTAAAGCAAGAAGTGAAGAAGATAAAGGGACCTAATGCTATTGTTAAGAACAAAAAATGAAACTTCCAAGGAGGAACTGAGAGGAGTAGAAGTAAAACTAGAATATTTATGTAAGAAAGATAGACCAAATATGTAATAATAACTAGAGTAGAAATAGGTTCTGGGAAAGGGGACTTATTGAGAGAGAGTTTAAGAATTTTTTTAAATTGAATTACAGACATATTACAGACAGACTGAGACAGAGAATATGTTTAATTAATTAGAAAAATTTCAAAGTTAAGGAGGAAATATTGAGAAGCAGACAAAAAACTGAAACATAATAAATAGTACATGATTTGTATTGATAATGATATGACTACAATAGAAAGGAAACTTCAAAGAATGATCAAGGAGGAAACAAGGATTAGTATAACAGATGAAGGAAAAAACAGAATGAGAAAAAAACTAGCAAAAGATGATGTGAAAGGGAGAGAAATATGAATGACTGGAACGAGGATGGGAGCATGGAATATATGAGGACTTCTTATCAAAGAAGCTTTAAAAACTTTGATGACTGAAGCAAAACACACATAAAAAAAGCACTGGCAGATCTGGGGGAATATGTGCTCTTTACAAGTGGAAGTGGATCAAGAAGATACAGGGTTGGTTTTTCAGTAACATTGGAAAGTTTAAAAAAAAAATTAAAAATTTGTGTCCATATCGGATTGATCATATTATATAGAAATGGATGATAATGTTAATTTTATATATATACTCTCTAAAAGGAAAGACTTAAGAAGAAATGGATGAGTTCTATTAGGCGTAGACTGTGGAAGAAGCATGTGACAAGTTGAAGCATGTGACAAGTTGAAGCATGTAACCTGGTACTATGTATTAGGTTATTAGTGGGGATATAGGTGCAAAAATAGGAAGAAGGAAGATAGTACAGCAATGGGAAGAGGTGTAACACAGAAGTTGAAAATAAGCATCAGGCAAATAATGATAATGGGTGGAGGGTGATAGTGTTTGCTGAAGAGAAGGTTACGAAAATAATGGGTTTATATTTTGAAATAAAAGAACAGGAAAGGGACTTTGATGCCTCCAAACAGGAAGTATGAAAATCAAATAGATCATATCTTTGTAGACAGATAATGCCAAGGACAATAAAGAACTGAAGTAAAGATCTGCAGAGGTGCAGATGTAAACTCTGATCACTTCCTGGTAATAGTAGATATGAATATAAAGAAGGGCCAAGGAAAGGCGAGGAATGTAAAATTTATAGACAGTTCAGTATGGAAGAGATTGAGGACAGATAGGCTTGTTACAAACAAAAAGAAATCTGTAATTTTTACAGAGCAGTTATGACACATACCTATTGGTGCACAACATAATGTGTGTATTCTGTATGGGCTCAGAAAAAACATAATGTATTTAATTTTTACACTAGATAATAAAGCAAGGACCTAATCTGTCATGTCACATTAAAAATAAAGAAGGAGAGCTGATTGGTGAGGTGGAGGGAATGAGGGAGAGATGAAGGGAATATTTTAGCGAAATGTTAAAAGAAGACATGTATGAAGAAGTTGAGCTATTGAGAGAGTCAATTAACAGACTCAACAATGTAAAAATTTGAAGAAATTTTAAAGAAGTTAAAGAAATGAAAATGGAATAGTGGATAAGAATATATAATTTGCTGTCATAATCATAAGACATAAAATACCAGTATATGAATTGTTTCTTATGATGTTCAAGGAGAACAAATGGAAAAGACAAGGGAAATGGCCACAATCATATCTATTTTGAAAGTGGAGGCAAAACTGACTGTAAAAATTAAAGAGAGATACCTTTATCTAACATAATGTTTAAGCTGGTGGTATCATTAATTAAAAGCAGACTGGAAGTTGTAGAGCCTCAATAACAGGAGCATATCAGGCAGGATCCAAGAAGATAAGAAATACAACAAAGCTAAATTTTATATCAAAATAGGCGATGATAAAATTTTACAAGTACATAATTCCAGTGGTTATATTGTTTGTAGATTTAAGAAAGGTATACAATTCAGTAAACAGCATTAGACTGCTGGGAGTGATGGAGAAGTTCAGAGTGCATTCTAAGCTGATCTTTGAAGAAGACAGCTAATAAGGTTAGAGAAGAGTCATTGGTCTAAGAGATGGAGACTGCATATCAACCTTGTCACTTAACAATGCATTGAGAATGTTGTCAGAGATAGCTGATTAAACAGAACAGGACAAATATTATAAAAGAGCCACTGAATGTTAGGTTACACAGTTAATGTAGCCATAATAGCCAGAAGTGAAAGACAATTAATAGATACAACAAAAATTCGTCAAAAGCACATATAGGCCTACAGCTAAACATAAAGAAATGCAAAGTGTTGAGGATTAGGCAGCAATAAAACAGCAGGGACTAAAAGCAGCAATAAAAGTTATATATGTACTACACATTTGGGAAAATGGAATTTGAAGAGGTGGTGGGAAGCAATGGTGACAAGTAAATGTGAAGAAAAGAAAGGCATTAATACTAGACTGAACAAAGCAAATATATGTGCATGCGGTAGGCAGCCATTTACCAAGAGCAAAACAGCTGTCCAGAAGGGCAAAAAATCAGAATTTATAAGATGATACTTAGACCAACAGGACTGTAAGGATGTTAATCATGGATACTCAAGAAGAATATGCAATAGGCTTCCTACTGTCTTATATCTTATCTGATGCAGTAGAACAAATATAAAAAATGAGTTATATATACTGCAACGATACAGCCATATGCTGTATTGGGCATTGATTTAAATAAATATAAAATTTGTAGATTTATTATAAGTTAGGGGTAAATGGACAGGTCTGAGATTGTAAAAATATTTCATTGTTATATTAGGGGAGAAATTAACCTGTTTCGACAGGCAAGGAACACCTGCTCGATTGTATGTGTGTTACGCGTGTATCTTGTGTGTGTTAGTGATGCATGTACAGACAGGAATCTCAGCCACCCTCCCCAAGTAATTAATAAAATAATTATTTTAATTCACTGTGTGAAAACTAATTAGTGTATAAACAAACCAAGGCACCAAAGTGTGTGTAAAATTTATGGTTACCCCCAGTGAGAAAATGACGTTAATAGGACACATTACGCGGAGACAGTGTGAAATAAATGTGCCAAAAATACGCAAATTACCCTAAGACACTCAAATTAATACAGTGAGTTCTTAATCAAATTAGCTATGATTTGTGCTATCTTGATTCCGTACAAAACATTGCTATTTGCTAAAAAGTGCAAATATATGAAAAGGTTCGGGAGTGGGGGTTGGCATGTGATCTGCAGGTCTCGACATGATAATTTCAGAGCCAACAGGTGCGGAATCTTGAGAGGGTATAAATTAGGGTTCGACTGAAAACCCTTCTCTTCATTTCAAGACACAGTTGCAGTCGGACATGCTGTCCGTCAGCAGAACAGTTTTTATTTTATTATAAGTCTCACTGATGAACGAATAAAGACGTTCAGTAATTATGTTGACAATATTTCGGGAAACGTAAAGTACCGGGACCGTTTAAGTCTACAAAGAGTATCTACGGAGAAGCTACAAGAGCGACGAGGGATGCTGGACGTTAGGAGATGTTCTTTGATGCCTAACCGACGACTGAAATCCACCTTGGAGCAGATAGCAATTCTCTGAAATGGACCACACACTGCTGGAGAACGACGTTGGACTCTGGACGTACCCAGGACCACGCCAAGCCAGGAGTAACGGGAAACCCAACTCTGGACAACGCAGGACCCCGTCAATAAGTCGTAAGATCATCAAAACTCAAGGTGACATGCATAATGCATTTATAAATGATTTTTTAAAAAAGAGCTCATAAAGACTATATAAAAAGACAATAAATTAAAACAAAGAAAAAAGTTTATAATTAGAAATAATATATTAGAATCTTAGATAAATATTTAGTCGTAAGATTGAGCGATCACATATAAAGAAATAAGAAGAAAAAAAGAGTTTAAATTTGAGATAGTATATTTTTGTTTATCAAAGTAAATAATTAAATTGATTTGATATTTGCATTTGTAGAAAAGAATAATTTAAATTTTGAATATAAAACAAATGCCAGTCTAAAAGTAATTAATATAATTTTAAATTTAATTTTTAAACATTGGTATAGACTGAGCAAGCTGAGGTCAGATCTGAATTAAAAGAATTCAATTCAAATTACATTTTAATTTTATTTGTTTTAGTAAATCAAATTGAATAAATGTCTAGAATAAGATTATTAACATGTCTAGATGTAAGAGTGTTTTAAAATGTGTGTAACACCGTATAGTTAAGAGATAAACACTTAATAATGGAGTATTTCAAATCCCACTGAGGAAGACGAACACCACGTTGAAACGTTTGGGAAACAAAACAAAAAAGTAAGTGTTCACAGTGAAAGTTTAATATATATATATATATAATACTTAATAAGGAGTGATATCTTGATCGAAGATTATTAACATGTTTTATTAGTTACAATGCTTGATAAAACAATAAATATGAATTTTTAAATACTCATAAATCTAATACTCTTATTATAGTTACACCTGGTATCGTTATACAACCATGCATAAATTACAGTATATCGAATTTATGTTATGTATCGTTGTATAATTTAGTCGCCTATGAATGTGGAGCTTGAAACGCCTACATTTAATAATTAATGTATGCTCTATGATTTCCAGTGTTTGATAATTTATATGTTATAACTAATATTATATTTTAATTATTTTTGTATGTTAGTTATTTTTAAATTGTTGGTATTATATTGTAATAACACAACTGGCGCCCACCCAATAAACAGGTGTAATTGTAACATGAGTAGATAAAAATAAATAAATAATAATAATTGAACAATAAATAAATAAAAGCGCATACGGTTCACCAATAATAATTTATAAATAAATATTTAAATGTAATAATCCACCATGGCACAACCAGGAAGTTTGACATCAATAGGATGTAGAATCAACAGTAGACACGACCTGGATTGATGAAATATTTAACAGTAAACCGAAGAAAGTAGAATATACAGAAGAGACGGCCTGGATCCATGAGATATTTGATGGTAAACCAAAGAAGCTAGAATATACAGAAGAAACGGCCTGGATCCATGAAATATTTGATAGTAAACCAAAGACTGTAAAAATTACAGAAAATTTAAATGAAGTAAAACAAATAGAAGAGTTTAAAACTGATAAGGCACCATTAGGTGAAAAAGTAATAGGATATAATACAATACTAAGAGAAGGAGCAAATGGAGAACACGATATCGTAATTAAGACTGCGCACCTAGTATCTACGGATATCGACTCTAATACCCACATAGCGGCAGTAGAATGTGAACAAACCAGAATAACTGAGAGTAAGAAAGAACAGACGTTCGTAAGTAATAATGACGATGATTCTAAAGAAATAATTAACATTAAAGAAGAGAGCAAAATAAAAATTCACCAGTCATACCTTATTAATAGAAATATCCGAATTGCAGGTCACACACACAGCGATAAATCACATAAAAGGAAAATATGTGAAAAACACTTAAAACACAATAAGTATCAATGTAAAGAGAAGCGTCGTAATAAATTATCTCTACAAAACACTACACAAACTTGTGATAAATATGAAGTTAAGTATACACACGTGAAGTATAAAGCGAACGATAATTGTAATTATAATTATAAAAACTACAAAGATTATTATAGGCGATGCACGAGAGCACAACACATACAAACTACTAAGGAAGGCGTTCGACAAGAGGGGCGCAGCAGTGAGAATGAGAGAGAAGAATGTAGAAAGAGAGAGAGAGGTTATCTGTGGCTGTCAACCAGAGAAAAATTCTTGCCCTATAGACAGGTAGGTCACGCGGCGAATATGCACAATAACGAGGAAGGAATACGAGACGGAAATAACTGTACACATCGGCTAATATACGACAACGGCGACTACACGTCGAGGTACAATAGATTTCCTGTTGACGGACCCAATGCATTGTTAGCTTTAACTAATGAGGGGTGTAAAATCAAACGACACACCGAACTCAATGCTCTATTGAATTAATAATTATTTTTAAAAGAAAATATTACTGTTAATTATTAATAATAAGAAAAGGAGTTAAAATAATAAGAAATAATATGTGTAAAAAGATAAAAGATTAATTAAGAAATGTTATTTATTAAGGTTATGATTTCAAATAAAAAGAAATGTTAGTGGAAAGAAATATAAGAAAATGTTAAAGAATTAATTAAAAAAGGAGTGTTATGCTAAATAAAAGGATATTATTTTAAAAGAAAGGTAAGAAATGGTTGTAAGAAATAGAAAGGAATGTTAGTATTCAAAGTAAAGAAGGGCAAGGAATGTGTTAAAAGTATGTTACGAAATGATTGTAAGGAATGTTATTATCGATGTTGTTATTAATATGAAGAAAGGATTAGAGAGGAGAAATAAATGTTATAATTGTCAGAAAGGCTGATCAAGCGAAATCTTCATACCTTAGTGGAAATGCAAGGACACAGAAGAAAGCGATAGTGAAAGTCAAGGGCAGACATTAATTAGAGCTCAAATACTACGATTAAAACATCGAGTAGAGTTAAGCACATAAAAGTCTGGATATAGACGTGTTTCTACGGTAGTCATCTGTAGCCAATAATGGACTCACTATGAAGCTAAAAAAAGGTGTATTTCAGCACATGGTAAGAATGAAGAAAATTATGAGTGATCAGAAATAAATGTAAAATAACATGAGTGAGTAATGTTAAAGAAATGTAATAAAGGGTAATGAAAGTTAATGTATTATATAAGTAATGTATTGTATAAGTAATGTTCATGTTAAGAAAAGGGTTAAGAAACGAAGGTAAGAATGTATGAGTAACGAAATGTAAAATTACAGAGTGAAAGATGGCACAAATACGTGGAAATGCAGAGCATCCAGGAAGAAAAATAAGGGAAGCTAATTGCAGTGGATTTTGTTTGGACCACTTCCAAGATCAAATCGTGAAGTGAAACACATACTTGTTTGTATTGATGTATTTTCCAAAGCGTCCATCTGTATACAATGAGGCGATCCACAACTAAAGTTGTTGCAGAAATACAATCCTGCATATGGTAAAAAGTCCAAGGTCAATGCACCAATCAGCTGTAGAATGGGGGGTGAAAAGTAGTCATTCCACCACCAGCGAGAGTTATACTGACCTACTCATTATTATGTGTTGTTTAACTGATGTAAACTAAAGTTAAGCGAATATAATATTATTTTTGTTTGTCTAGAACAACTAGACAAAAATTTAATAAATAAATATTTATTAATTTTTCTTTTAAATAGAGGAATAATGCAACGATACAGCCATATGCTGTATTGGGCATTGATTTAAATAAATATAAAATTTGTAGAATTATTATAAGTTAGGGGTAAATGGACAGGTCTGAGATTGTAAAAATATTTCATTGTTATATTAGGGGAGAAATTAACCTGTTTCGACAGGCAAGGAACACCTGCTCGATTGTATGTGTGTTACGCGTGTATCTTGTGTGTATTAGTGATGCATGTACAGACAGGAATCTCAGCCACCCTCCCCAAGTAACTAATAAAATAGTTATTTTAATTCACTGTGTGAAAACTAATTAGTGTATAAACAAACCAAAGGCACCAAAGTGTGTGTAAAATTTATAGTTATCCCCAGTGAGAAAATTACGTTAATAGGACACATTACGCGGAGACAGTGCGAAATAAATGTGCCAAAATACGCAAATTAACCTAAGACATTCAAATTAATACAGTGAGTGCTTAATCAAATTAGCTATGATTTGTGCTATCTCGATTCCGTACAAAACATTGCTATTTGCTAAAAAGTGCAAATATATGAAAAGGTTCGGGAGTGGGGGTTGGCATGTGATCTGCAGGTCTCGACATGATAAGTTCAGAGCCAACAGGTGCGGAATCTCGAGAGGGTATAAATTAATGGTTCGACTGAAAACCCTTCTCTTCATTTCAAGACACAGTTGCAGTCGGACATGCTGTCCGTCGGCAGAACAGTTTTTATTTTATTATAAGTCTCACTGATGAACGAATAAAGACGTTCAGTAATTATGTTGACAATATTTCGGGAAACGTAAAGTACCGGGACCGTTTAAGTCTACAAAGAGTATCTACGGAGAAGCTACAAGAGCGACGAGGGATGCTGGACGTTAGGAGATGTTCTTTGATGCCTAACCGACGACTGAAATCCACCTTGGAGCAGATAGCAATTCTCTGAGACGGACCACACACTGCTGGAGAACGACGTTGGACTCTGGACATACCCAGGACCACGCCAAGCCAGGGGTAACGGGAAACCCAACTCTGGACAACGCTGGACCCCATCAATAAGTTGTAAGATCATCAAAACTCAAGGTGACATGCATAATGCATTTATAAATGATTTTTTAAAAAAGAGCTCATAAAGACTATATAAAAAGACAATAAATTAAAACAAAGAAAAAAGTTTATAATTAGAAATAATATATTAGAATCTTAGATAAATATTTAGTCATAAGATTGAGCGATCACATATAAAGAAATAAGAAGAAAAAAAGAGTTTAAATTTGAGATAGTATATTTTTGTTTATCAAAGTAAATAATTAATTAAATAAATAATTACCTTATTTTATGCACTAAGTGATCTTCTTTTTCTTTTTTAATTACTACATGTTTCAGGGCTTATATCCCCATCTTCAGGTAAAAGCAAAATCTACCCTATTATTAGGGTTTTGTTAAAAATTCACAACAACACAAACACATAACACACTTAAATAAATTAACATTGAACATTAAATTTGTATCGGAACACGCTACAAACGAACCAGTGCACTGGCCGAAGTCCGACTTTCAACTGATCCGTACACGCTATTCACGGTTTGTTTTCATAGCTGTGTCATATAGTTTATTTGATTTGAATGATAACTGTTCATTAAGTACCTGATTTTTATTTCTTCTTAAGGCCTTGTATATTTCAAATTCCTCTAGGGCATCCAGTAGTTGACCCTTTTTACCTATATGTAAAGGTTCCAAATTCTCTTTAAATCCAGTTTATGTATGATTTTCGTTTATTAGATGTTGTGCGTAATGCGATACATTAGTATTGGGGAACTTCTTAGGTAAATGTTCTTTTAATCTCTCGGAAAATTTTCTCCCCGTCTGGCCTATATAGATTTTATCGCATTCATTACACCGGATCCTATAAACGCTGGAACAATCCTCTAGTAATGCTGTGGTATTAGGCTTAAGTATATTTGTTAATTTGTTCGTGGTCCTGAATGGGACAATAATCCCTAGCTTTTTTAATTCATTATGTAGTGTATTAGGTAGTATGTTCGTATATCTAGCAGAAACATATTGGGTTTTATCTTTAACTTTGTCCGAACGTTTTAATTTATTAGCGTGTTTATATATTATTTTATCAATGATTTTACTATTGTAACCATTCACTATTGCTATATGTTTTATTATATTAATTTCATCGTTATAGTCTTCTATGTCCATCGGTATATTTGTCAATCTATGTGCCAGTGCGTTAAAAGTTGCCATTTTATGTGTATAAGGATGATTGGAACTAGCATGTTTGGCTATATCAGTTGTCGTTGGTTTTCTATATATTTTAAAGCTAAGGAGGTTATTACGTTTATATGTGGTTACGTCCAGGAAATTCAACATATTGTTATGTTCTACTTCCATAGTGAATTTAATATTACTGTTTATGCCGTTCAAAAAAGTAAGCAATCCGTCTATCTGTCTAAGAGTACCACCAAAAATTAAAAATGTGTCGTCTACGTACCGTGTGTACGAGATGATTTTATTGAATAACTTGTTTTTGTCAGATAGTATGTACTTGTTCTCATAATGATTCATGTAAATCTCTGCTAAAATTCTACTCACCGGTGAACCCATGGCCAGCCCATTTTCCTGGATAAAAAACTTATTGTCGTGTGTAAAGTAATTCTGTTGGACAACAATTTTCAATAAAAATATAAGTTCATCAATTTGTATCTGTTTTAAGACATTTGTCTTGATTAAAAGTCTCTCGAGAATATTTATCGTCTCTAGCACGGGTATGTTCGTATACAAATTCACTATGTCCATAGGTATCAGTTTATGGTTAGGCAGTACTTTAATGTTTTTAACTTTGTTTATAAATTCTATTGTATTTTTTACGCTATGTATGTTGTCCATTACTAAGCTGTTTTTGATGATTATTTGTAGCTTTTTGGCTACATTATAGCTTGGGGCAGTTGTATAATTTATTAAAGGACGTATTGGTATATTAGGTTTGTGTAACTTTGGTAGTCCTCTGAAAGTAGGCGCTTTCGGATTTATATTTTTGATACGTCGTCTAGTTTGAGCATCGAATAAATTAACACATTTATTCAATGCTGAGTTTATGGATTTTGTATATTTAATGGTGGGGTCATTATTTAGGGTCTTAATATTATTTTCATTTATAAAATCATAGCATTTTTGTGTGTATTCAGTTTTATTGATGATAACTACTGTACTACCTTTATCAGCCTTAGTTATCATTGCGTCAAAATTTTCTAATTTGCGTTTGATGTTCTTCGCGATTTTAATTTCTACTAGGTCTCATGTTAGGCGTCCTACCCGACTGTAATATATGATTTAATTTATAGTTGATAGCCACCCGTGTATCATTCTGAATTTCCTGGTTTTTTATTTGTTTAATGACAGCTTCTGCATTTACGACTTCTCTTATTAACATGTCTTTTCCACAATCAGATAAATTATGTTGTAAACCCATAGATAATA
The DNA here is from genome assembly GCA_034769895.1 of Magicicada septendecula. Taxonomy (NCBI): domain Eukaryota; kingdom Metazoa; phylum Arthropoda; class Insecta; order Hemiptera; family Cicadidae; genus Magicicada; species Magicicada septendecula. The sequence continues at coordinate 245,154,076 of CM068376.1, read as the reverse complement.
AACTACATTCTTCATTAGATAGTTCAATGTCCGTGAGGTTATCTACACGCTTATAAAATTTGTGTTTATAAATAATCAAAAACAGCTTAGTAATGGACAACATACATAGCGTAAAAAATACAATAGAATTTATAAACAAAGTTAAAAACATTAAAGTACTGCCTAACCATAAACTGATATCTATGGACATAGTGAATTTGTATACAAACATACCCGTGCTAGAGACGATAAATATTCTCGAGAGACTTTTAATCAAGACAAATGTCTTAAAACAGATACAAATTGATGAACTTATATTTTTATTGAAAATTATTATGCAACAGAATTACTTTACACACGACAATAAGTTTTTTATCCAGGAAAATGGGCTGGCCATGGGTTCACCGGTGAGTGGAATTTTAGCAGAGATTTACATGAATCATTATGAGAACAAGTACATACTATCTGACAAAAACAAGTTATTCAATAAAATCATCTCGTACACACAGTACGTAGATGACACATTTTTAATTTTTGGTGGTACTCTTAGACAGATAGACGGATTGCTTACTTTTTTGAACGGCATAAACAGTAATATTAAATTCACTATGGAAGTAGAACATAACAATATGTTGAATTTCCTGGACGTAACCACATATAAACGTAATAACCTCCTTAGCTTTAAAATATATAGAAAACCAACGACAACTGATATAGCCAAACATGCTAGTTCCAATCATCCTTATACACATAAAATGGCAACTTTTAACGCACTGGCACATAGATTGACAAATATACCGATGGACATAGAAGACTATAACGATGAAATTAATATAATAAAACATATAGCAATAGTGAATGGTTACAATAGTAAAATCATTGATAAAATAATATATAAACACGCTAATAAATTAAAACGTTCGGACAAAGTTAAAGATAAAACCCAATATGTTTCTGCTAGATATACGAACATACTACCTAATACACTACATAATGAATTAAAAAAGCTAGGGATTATTGTCTCATTCAGGACCACGAACAAATTAACAAATATACTTAAGCCTAATACCACAGCATTACTAGAGGATTGTTCCGGCGTTTATAGGATCCGGTGTAATGAATGCGATAAAATCTATATAGGCCAGACGGGGAGAAAATTTTCCGAGAGATTTAAAGAACATTTACCTAAGAAGTTCCCCAATACTAATGTATCACATTACGCACAACATCTAATAAACGAAAATCATACATACTCTGGATTTAAAGAGAATTTGGAACCTTTACATATAGGTAAAAAGGGTCAACTACTGGATGCCCTAGAGGAATTTGAAATATACAAGGCCTTAAGAAGAAATAAAAATCAGGTACTTAATGAACAGTTATCATTCAAATCAAATAAACTATATGACACAGCTATGAAAACAAACCGTGAATAGCGTGTACGGATCAGTTGAAAGTCGGACTTCGGCCAGTGCACTGGTTCGTTTGTAGCGTGTTCCGATACAAATTTAATGTTCAATGTTAATTTATTTAAGTGTGTTATGTGTTTGTGTCGTTGTGAATTTTTAACGAAACCCTAATAATAGGGTAGATTTTGCTTTTACCTGAAGATGGGGATATAAGCCCTGAAACATGTAGTAATTAAAAAAGAAAAAGAAGATCACTTAGTGGATAAAATAAGGTAATTATTTATTTAATCATATACAGTGATCTGGAGACCATACAGTAACTATGTATAAATAATTAAATTGATTTGATATTTGCATTTGTAGAAAAGAATAATTTAAATTTTGAATATAAAACAAATGCCAGTCTAAAAGTAATTAATATAATTTTAAATTTAATTTTTAAACATTGGTATAGACTGAGCAAGCTGAGGTCAGATCTGAATGAAAAGAATTCAATTCAAATTACATTTTAATTTTATTTGTTTTAGTAAATCAAATTGAATAAATGTCTAGAATAAGATTATTAACATGTCTAGATGTAAGTGTTTTAAATGTGTGTAACACCGTATAGTTTAAGAGATAAACACTTAATAATAAGTGATATCTTGATCGAAGATTATTAACGATGTTTTATTAGTTATAATGCTTGATAAAACATAAAATATGAATTTTTAAATACTCATAAATCTAATACTCTTATTATAGTTACACCTGGTATCGTTATACAACCTGCATAAATTACAGTATATCGAATTTATGTTATGTATCGTTGTAATACACTGAATTAAAAATTAATAGGGTTTTAAAGTCAAGAAGAACATTGATGGATGAGGTATGGATGGTAAAAATCATGGATGGTAATGTACCAGATTATAAGAGGAAAAGAGGAAGATCACAAAAAAGGTGGTGGCATGTTGAATAATAGATTTAAAAGAGAAGAATATCAAGAATTGCCAGACTAAATATAATTATTTCACTACGACTCGGAACACAAAACTTTTTATGGGTAAAAACGTAAAAGTTCTATCTTACAACCTGAACCGGTTTTCACTTTTAAAAAGCTTCTTCAGAAGTTCAAGGAATCTGGCAAAAATTGAATGGCATGTGAAAAAGTTGCAAAGCTCTGGGCCTCAATGTTAAAAGCTTAAAAACAACATGCACACACACACACACACACACACACTCAGAATTGAATAATACAAATATTTGTTACATTAAAGAATCACATATACTAAAAAACATAAAGCAATATAAAACAAATTCTGTTCATATTTTGATGATATCATTTGTTGTTAAACAAAATAGTAACACCGAATAATGTAGCTGCTGTTTTCACATTACATGCATGGTCATCCCTGGAATTGGAATGCCAAGAATCAGTTACAATAAAGTTGATTAACTGATACTAGTTCTCTTCAAATAGTTCAATGAATAAAAAGAATCACATTGTGAAAACAGACTTCTTCATTAAAACAAACACTCACATGATTAATATTATCTTAACAATAAGAAAGACTGTTTCATCCACTTTAATCTTACAGCTACTCAACTGACCCTATCTACAGTATAATTAATCAATCCTTTTCTATTCAACAAATTAGTATTTTCCATAATATTTACAACATTTACAGATATATCTATAAAGGCAGATCTAGGGGACTGGGAGCCTATTACAAATAATCCTGAATAGAATTAAAGGACAGGTGGATGCAAAACTATGGGAAGAACAGCAGGATTTAAGATGATCTTGTATAGATCAGATAAATATTCTGAATTTAATAGCTGAGCAATCAAATAAACACCAGTCAACAATTTAAACATTGTTTATGGACTATGAAAAAGCCTTTGACAGCCAAACTTAAAATAGAATTAGGAAATTTTTGGCATTCTTAAGAAGAAACTTAACCTCATCAAGAGCATGTATGACAACTACACATACCGGGTAGAACATTAAGGATTGCTTTTGGACCAATAGAAGTAATAACTGGGTGAAACAAGGTTGTTTGCTCTCATCAATAGTGTTTCTGATAGTATGGGATCTGGTGATGAACAAATGGTGGATTATACAATTTCTGTTACTTCAGCAGCATCATTACACGTAATGGAGATCCAACAGAGGACACCAACAACTCCATCAGCAAAGCCAAAGCCTTTGTGACTTTCATTTGATCTGGAGGCCCAAGGAAATAAAAATGGAGACTAAGCTGTGGATTTTCAAAAGTAAAGTGAAGTGTCTTCTACTCTGTGAATGTGACACTTAGAAAGTGACTAAGCAGATGACTCACAAGCTGCAGATGCTCATTAAGTGATGCCTGAGAACCATCCCGGGAAAATGGTGGCTAAATGTCATCTCCAATGCTACATTCTGGGCAAGGACTAACCAGAAGCCCATTTTCTCTTATGTAAGAACAAGAAAAGGATGGTCGGGACACATGCTGAGGCAGCCAGATGACCATATTGTAAAGGAGGCACTTGGCTGGATCTTGGAAGGGAGGAGGAGTCGTGGTAGTCTCAGAATGGCAGGAAATATTAGAATTAGAAATACAACAATAAGGAATGAGCTGGGGTAACATAGAAATTCTAATTTTATTAGAAACAAGACAAGATGGCAATCCTTTGTTGCAACCCTATGCTCCATTTAAGGAACACAAGGAAATAATAAGAAGAATGTAATGAAAATAATTTGTCAACCTGGAACTACCAATATTTTTGGAGCTATTTAAGGCTTATTTCAGTCTCAAAAATGTGTCTTGGGGAGGATCATTTCTCTCATCCATCCAAATTAGGTTTACTCCATAAACTCCTCTTCTTTCCCAATAAGAGTCCCATAAATTCAAACCCCCCTCACAAAACCAGGACGCTGAGCCATCCATGGATGTTTGCCACAGTTATTACTCAGAAATTACTTACTTGCACATTATACAAACCTAAACGTGTGGTTTCTGGTTCTTCTTCAGGGAAGGTAGAACAGGAACCTTCGCTTATTGTAGAGAATTTTCTGCATGATAAATACGTTTCAGCCCTTTCAAACTGCATTAAAAAATAGCATCAACATATACAAATTTATACTGAGCAAGAGACAAAGATACTTGCTGAACACTACTTTCACTTTACATTATTTACATCTGAAGTTGTTTATTTTTATTTTTAATGTTATATCACCCTTTGACAATCTAAGTATACATTTTTATAGACATATTTAAAATAATACTTTATATAGTATTCTGTACAGAATTTAAAGCATGATGTTACAAAACTATGAATTCAGAAAAAATAAGATTCATTGGAAATAACTTATTGTACATATATAAGTGAAAAAATAAGAAATTATATGTACACTTGTTTACACCAAATTATGCCAATCAATCAACAAGCAAGTTTTAAATTATTTAAAGTATTCATACATTTGTATGATGCATTGATCATACACAGCACATCAGTAACTTACTAATGAGCGAGTTAAAATTGTTGTGCAGAAGAATTTTCTCCACAGTATGTGATTTATTGTCAGTTACGATTTAAATTAATATTTCCATTTATCCTCTATCTTTACTTGGATGTATAGGTAGCTGTTAAAAATTATCCACCTAATTTTTATAATTTTTTTTATTTATATATGTACCTACTTATAATTACTTAATGATAACAATACTAAGCTTAACAATGATAACAATGATAGCTTAGTACAAACTTGATATTAACAATACTAATAATTATTTAGTCTGTTTTTCTACAGAATTTATAAAATTTATTATTAATACCACTAATGATATTTTTTTCTTAGAAAACCAATTTATATCAAAACCTTATTATACAGGTATGACAATTCATCTACTCTCATTCCACTGTGAACAGATTCCCAGAACCAATCTGAGGTAACTACAAACCCATACTTGAAATCTGCGCATACATGTTCACCTTCATTTATCACCTGCAACAAACAAGAGAAAACAAATATTTTGATACCGATACTCATAAGTAGAGTAAATCACTAAATCGACAATTGCAACAATGAAAAGATTTGATAAGAATACTATAACTTTTCCTAAAAGTTATCATTGAAAGAAGTTTCCATTAAAAGGAAAATATAAACTAGAGTTTTAAGACATAATCTTTGCTCAGCCTGTTATTTTAAAATTTTCGTTAAATCACGCACATATTGGCACAGGTACATTGACAACATCATAATTCTATACAAGGGAAACAAAAGACAATGTGAACAACTACTAACATAAACAAAATGCACAAAAACATGACCTTCACAGCTGAATAAGAAAACAAGAATAACGTAAACTTCCTAGACTTCACCATACAGAACTAGAACAAAGACATAAATTCAGTATATACCTAAAGCCCACTACGACTGACTCACTAATACACAACTCCTCCAATCACCCAATACAATGCAAAGAACCTTCAGAATCATGATACACAGACTAAACAACATCCCACTAGATGATAAAGAATACCAAGATGAATTAAACATAATCAAATATCTAGCAGAAACCAATGGATACAACAGAACAAAAATCAATAAACTCCTACACAAAACACAAAACCACCAACAGACAAAGACAGAAAACATAAATTTCTTAACACTAACATATAGCAATAAGCACACTGAAAAAAATAGCTCACAAATTAAAAAAAGCTGGATACAGAATTGCATACAGAACTACAAACAAATCATAACACACACTGTCAAAAACTAACAAAAAACGAAACAAATTTGGACAAACTAAACTACTCAGGATGCAACAAATTCTATATAGGCCAGACAGGACGTAGCTTCAAACAGAGCTACATTGAACACTCAAAGGCACTACACTCCACCACCAAATCCACATTTGCAAAACCACGTCATTGAAGCAAACCACATGTACACAAACATAAACTACAACATGGAAATTCTACATGTACACACAAAAGGCCGAAAGCTAGACAGGCTTGAGTAACTAGAAATATACAAACACACATAAACGAACAGACACAATTTATATCAAACATACTATTTGAACATATCACCACACACACACACACAACATTGATCTTTTGAACGACGATGCCATCACCAAGAACAAGACAGACAGTGCTCCTGGCAGCAGCCTCTGATGAAGCTTGTAATAAGCGAAAAATAGTTCAGGCTACAAGGTAAAATTTTAACATTTTTATCATAAAAATCTTATTGTTCCAAGTCAGTAGTTATATACTTATACTTAGTTAATCAACAGGCATGTCATGAATTACAAAATCCAGGAAGCTATAATATTTTTTTAGGAATGATATTTTCCACTCATACACAGAGACACAGACACATATAAAACGTTTTGCTGTACTAATTATAAGTATAACACTACTGACTCGGGACACATTTTTTATTGGTAAAAATGTAAAATTTTTACCTTATAGCCTGAACCAGTTTTCGCTTATTATAAGGTTTGTCAGAGGCTGTCACTGGGAGCGCTGTTTGTCTTGTTCTTAGCGATGACGCCGTCTTTTGAAAGATCGAAGTTTTGTGTGTGGGGTGTGATATGTTCAAATAATATGTGCAATTTGAATTGTGTCTATTCATTTAGGATGTCTTTTTTATGTGTTTGTATATTTCCAGTTGTTCAAGAGTCAAATTCTTGGATTTCGTTGTCCATGACGTGTCCGTGGAAGGTGATAAATGAGCCTCTGAAGAAGCCTTTTAAAGAAGAAAACTGGTTCAGGTTATAAGGTAAAACTTTATGCTTTTACTTATAAAAAACCTAATGTTCCGCGTCGTTAATGTAATAGTGATATTTGTTCAAGAGTGTCTAGTTTTTGGCCTTTTGTGTGTACGTGTAAAATACCCATGCTGCTGTTGATGTTTGTGTATGTGTGGTTTGCTTCAATGAGGTGGTATGCAAAGGTGGATTCGTTAGTGGATTGTAGTGCCTTTGTGTGTTCAATGTACCTCTGTTTGAAGCAACGTCCTGTCTGGCCTATGTAGATTTGTTGCAATCTGAGCAATTTAGTTTGTTAACACCAGGTAGATCAAATTTGTTTTGTTCTTTGTGTGTGTGTGTGTGTGTGTGTGTGTGTGTGTGTGTTCTGTTTTGTTTGTAGTTTTGTATTCAATTTTGTATTCTGCTTTTTTAAATTTGTGGGCTATTTGTTCAGTGTGGTTATTGATGTATGTTAGTGTTATGAATTTTTTTGTTTTTTTTGTGCAGGAGTTTATTGACTATTGTTCTGTTGTATCTGTTGGATTCTGCTAGATATTTTATCATGTTTAATTCATCTGTGTAGTCTTTTTCATATAATGGGATGTTGTTTAGTTTGTGTATCATAGTTCTGAAGGTAGCTAGTTTGTGTTGTATTGGGTGATTTGAGGAGTTGTGTATTAGTGTGTCAGTTGTTGTGGGTTTTCTGTATATACTGAATGTGTGTCTGTGTTCAAATTTCACATATGTGTGTGTGAACATATCACACCCCACACACACAACATTGATCTTTCATAGGACTGTGCCAACAACAAGACAAACAGCGCTCCCAGTAGCAGCCTCTGATGAAGCTTATAATAACTGAAAACTGGTTCAGGCTATACAGTAAAAATTTTACATTTTTACCAATAAAAGCCTTTGTGTTTCTAGTCACTAGTGTTACACTTATAATTAGCTAATCAACGGACTAGTCATGGATAACAAAATCCAGAAGTTTAGTTGTAGTTTGTATAATCTCCTTTGTAAATCATCTCTTGTTTTTCTCATCACTGTCACATCACTGATGTACAAAATTATATTTATTTTTTTGATTTTGTTGTCCATGATGTGTCTGAGTATCAATAATGATTTGTATACACTTTTCTGACACAAATCACTAACATTTTAGAAAAAAAAAATTATCTTTGCTTCAGCCATTTTTTGATCATTGTGAGCTTTGTCAGATGTGGCTGCTAGGAGCACTGATAGATACATTATTGGAGTTAGCGCCATTGTTTAGATTTGTAACAGATCGTTGTTGAGTGTGCAATGTGTAACATGTTCAAAAAGTATATGTGATTTAAATTGTGCTCGTTCAATTTGAATGTTGTTTCTGTGTTTATATGCATTCAGTAACTAACCTCCCCCCCCTACACACACACATGTATAACTTGAGATGTACTTGTATATAGTCATTTGACTTCTAGTGAGTTAAATTATCAAGTTATTATTAGATAGCAAGTTCATTAACGTTCTGTTGTTAAAAGTGACAATGACTTTTATTTCAAGTGTGTATGTTTCTGTGTACATGAACTACAATGTGATTGGACCAGAACCCTGTGTACTACAATTGACCAGACTGATAAAGTCACATCCATCATCTATTGTCTTATTTGTAAATAAACTGAGATAATTGTATATTTAACTATGATAAATATTAATCTGTGACTCAGCTGACTACGAACAAATCTGACGTTTTACAACAAAATAATCTATTGATTAAAGAATATTACATCGTCTTAACATGAAAAATTTTGTATACTGAATATCAGAAACACAAACATCATATAATGGGCACAAACTATAGTTAACTTACAAGTGGACTTCTAACAAGTAAACACTGGAATTCATTAAAGTTAAATAAATCTAAAAACAATTTAATTTTTAATCTACTTTAATGCTTTGAACACAGGTAGAAAAGAATAGTTAGAGTGTCAGTCATGGTAACTATAGTACTATAGCCATTGTTATACCATTTTCTTATATTTGAGAGCTCCCTGTCATTGCAGATCATACAGTAAAATAAGGTAATACAATACAGTGAAAAAGGAAGAACTTTCCCAAACCTACTGGTATGTTCCTTCCTGCTTTTTGAAAATCGAGTGAATTGTTTTGAAAGGCAAATTTTCACCTTACCTTTAATAGTTATATAATATTTAATCGTAGAATATTAGGCAATGTTTTTATTATTGTTTGAAGAAGATTAGATGTGTAAGAACAAAGAACATCACACTTCAGTACATTTTACACACCTAGAGCTCGTTTTTAAAGGAAATAAAATTGACTGCAACAAACAATCAGCATTAGCATTGTGACCTCAAGTATACCCAATTTCTGATGTCCTAAATAGTGTTCTGGTATTTGTAATACTATTTTCACAAGGTTTCAGCAATGGAGGTGTTACAATTAATTGTTATTTGCCTGTGATTCAGATAATTAAATATTTATTTCAATTACATATGAATAATACATATTTGTCATATTAAAAATAGTATGTTTGTAAAGAAGGATTATCGAATTTTGTCCAAATTAGACAAAAAGATGATCAAAACTTGTAATATATTGACTATATGTTTGGAATTTACACTAGTATTGACAAATTCTCATGTCACCCATGTACTAGGCACATTAGGAAAAAGAATTCAGTTTTCAGATAAGGCCACTGGAATTCTGGAAACCATGTTTCACTCATACATTGAAAGAGATATTGTATAAATTCCCTTATTTGTTAGCTTGGCTCAGATGTATTACAAGAGAATCAAATTGTTTTATATTACGTGTAGTAAATTTTCAATATTTTATATATTATAGACCCAACATTGTCTATTATCTGTTTTCTTGACATCGGCTCAGATTAATTATAGGATTTGTGAAGTCCATGGTAAAAATCCCATGAGTGATAAAATGGTTAGAAAATGGGTAAGATTGGTTAAAAATGAGTGAAAACTTATATACGTATTAACACATCTAATGGCTGTTGATAATTTGGTATTTAAATAACCAACTATTTTTAGTAAATTGTAGATTCATAGTACATCATTTATTGTTTAGTACCCAGGTACTTTTAGTACAGTAACCATTTACAAATGCTTCAGCTTATTATCAGATCAGAAACTGATGCCATGGTGTTATAATTCACCATTCTGTATTCTAGTGTTTGACTTTTATTCCTGACAATAAACTGAAATGCTCAAGAATGCACATTTGTAGGGAATAAAACAGTTCAGTGCAATTTGCATTATACTATAAAAGATAATTAGCTTGTTGGTACATCCTCTTCATTCACTTATTAATATTTATATAAATATATATTAACACTTTCACTGTGAACTTACTTTTAGGTTTTGATTACCCAAACGTTTCGACGTAGTATTCATCTTTCTCAATGGGTTTTTAAATACTGAATGTCTGTACAGTAACAGTTATGGTATGTGGGTGTGTGTGGTGGGGGTTGCTGGTGGGAGGGGATTGGCGCTGGGATTCAAATTTTGTGTAGGTATCAGTGTATTGAAAAGTATGTGTGATCTGTAATGTAATTGTTCATTTAATATGTTGTTTAGTTGTAGTGTGTGATATCTGTAAATTTCAACCAAACAACCAAACAACATATTAAATGAACAATTACATTACAGATCACACATACTATCGATACACTGATACCTACACAAAATTTGAATCCCAGCGCCAATCCCCTCCCACCAGCAACCCCCACCACACACACCCACATCCCATAACCGTTACTGTACAGACATTCAGTATTTAAAAACCCATTGAGAAAGACGAATACTACGTCAAAATGTTTGGGTAATCAAAACCTAAAGTAAGTTCACAGTGAAAGTGTTAATATATATTTATATAAATATAAAAGATAGTGTACTCGTAGTGCTTGCAACTGACAAGAAATTTAATGATGACAGTGTACAATTTTGTTATTCTTCTTCCTATAATTTTAGTTTTACTTTGTCAGTTTTCTACAGATTTCAAGTACCATTCTCTACCAAATTAAAAAAAATACTGATTAAGCTAATGTTCAACTCTGATGTCCTTTGCAATGCGAAACTCAGCACAAAATCCTAAGCACCACTAAAAGCAGAAAAATTGCTTATCTTGGTCATGTCTTGAGGGGGAGAAATATTGCCTCCTATGATTAATCCTGAAAGGAAGAATTGAGGGTTATTATGGTATTGGAAGAGAAAAGCTATCCTGCCCAAGAAGCATAAGCGTGTGGACCAGCATTCAAAGCACAGAGCAGCTTTTTCACTTGGCAGAAGATAGATAAGACACCTCAGGAGTGATCACTAACATACAGCAGACCACGAATGGCACTTAAGAAGAAGAAGAAGAAGAAGAAGAAGAAGCTATTCGATTTTTTACATACATTTTTTGTAGTGGTGATTATTTCTTCTATCTCTGTTTTTAGTGCCTCTTTTTTCTTTCTACACCACACTCTTGCAGCTTCTATTCTAATTCTGTTATATTCTTATTGCCTCTTCTATTTCTTTTTAGTCATTTTAGCCTGGCTCTTCTTTTTGCTTCTATTGCATCTTAACATTCTTTGTCATACCACTCCTCACTTCTTTATTCTTCTTTCCTCTTTCTATTTTTCAACAGATTTCATTATAGTTTCCTTTATGTGTGTCCATTCTTCTTCTATATAATTAACGATAGGTTTACTCTCTAATTTCATTTAACTTCCAACTGATAGTTATTTTTACATGTAAGTTTTTTAGTTTTTCTATACCCCATCTTTTCTGTAGATGAGTTTTCATTTTTTTGTACACCAGATATTTTTTGCTTTATCTTAGCTCCGACTAGCAAGTGGTCAGAGTCAGAGTTGGCTCTCTGGTAAGTTCAAACATTTTCGATGTCCGAGGCTTATCTCTTAGAAATTACAGTAATATGTGATCTACCTGATTAGTATTAACAGTGCCAAGCATTTTCTATGTTCTTTTGTGAATATTTTTTTAGGAAACCATGTACTTAAGACTTTAAAAATGATTAAATATTGCATATTGTGCCACTCTGTGGCCATTATTATTTGTAATGGCATGTAGGCTATGTTTGCCAAACAGATCCTTGTGAGTATCTCCTTTGCCTAGTTTAGCACTGAAATTACCAATGCTATAATTGCATCATATTTTGATAGTTTATTACATACTGCTTCTAGTTCTTCATAAAATTCATCTTTTGCTTCCTCTTCTGCCTCCCCTGTCAGTGCATAAATGTTATGTTGTGAAACATACTCTTTAATTTTAGAGTGAAAATTCATTTAGAGAATGGTGAAAAGCCCTGCACTGACTTGTTAATCTTTCTAGATGTTATAAAGCCAACTCCCCGATTTCCTTGTCTGTCATCGCTTTCAGAGTAGTAAAGAGTATATATCAATTTCGAATTGAGCCTTTACATTTTCACCTTATTTCTTGAAGAGCTATCACTTCCATATTATGTCTTTCAGCTTTTCCTGTCAAACTGTACATGTTATCAGCTTACAGCAGGGTATGCACATTCCACGCACCAAATCGAAAAATGAAATTTGTTTTTTTTTCTAGTCCACATTGTTTCCATTAGTGCAGTATGAGTACATTCACTGAAGGATGTTAAAACTCCAGGTGTTACGTAGGAATCACACTCTCAGCAACAAGGAAGATGGATACCATGCAGGGTTAGTCCAGAAGTGGGTGGTACCATTTGAGGTAGATCAGTGCCTGGGAAAGGGTATGTATTCCCCAATGACATCGCCACCATGTAAAAATCCATGTGCCAAGTTAAAAATGGAAAAGCAAGCTCTACGACCTGATAAGAGCCAACACACAGATAGAAGTGAATAAATCCAGCAGTGACTCTCCAAACATCAAAGAGCCACTATACAACCTTCAGCCAAGAAGACAAAATTTTCTAAACACTAAATAGATTTGTATATTTGTAATGCTTGTGAATTTTGTAGATTTTATATATGAATGTGGTTGTGAGTTTTAAGGGAGAACCTTGTGTTTTTAGAGGGAGAAAGGGAGTTGTGTGTTGTATACTTGCGAACCCCTAACCCACATTCAAAGTAATATTATTGCTTAATATATTAAGTGATAGTATGATTGGTATTCTTAAAATTATTTGTCATTAGAATAATATGTATAGGTTAAATACATAGGTTATGTTACTCATGTGTATTTACATCTTAGTTAATACATTAAATAATTCTTGGATTTCGTTGTCCATGACATGTCCATTTCTTAACTAAATATAATTATTTCACTACAACTCGGAACACAAAACTTTTTATGGGTAAAAACATAAAAGCTTTATACAAACACATGAAAACAAATAAAAACGACATCCTAAATGAACAGACGCAATTCAAATCACACGCATTATTCGAACATATCACACCTCACACACACAACATCGATCTTTCAAAAATCGATTTCGTCACCAACAACAAGAAGAACAGTGCTACCAGCGGCAACCTCTGAAGAAGCTTTTTAAAAGTGAAAACCAGTTAATGTTGTAAGGTAAAGCTTTTACGTTTTTACCCATAAAAAGTTTTGTGTTCCGAGTCGTAGTGAAATAATTATATTTGTTAAATAATTGTTATCCACCTAGAATACAACAAGTACTATGACTATATGACTACAACAATTCAAGTGACTGCCATCTTCTCAGATGGTTCATTGTATAATGAGTGTATGCAGAAGTTGATGTTATGGTATCCACTTCACTATTGGTGAAAATTGTGTAAAGAAGTATTCTAAGGTAAAGCTTTTCTTCCAACAATAGTTTCCAGACATACCTTAAAACAGTGCTCATTTCTTTGTAATGTGTTACAAAGAGTAAAATTAAGACATCAAATTAAGAACAAAATTAAAATTAAACTTTCATTGTACCACACATACCACATGAGTACACCTTGGATCACTGTGTTCAACTTCAACTCCATTGTTTGCTTCAAGAAGACATAAATGGGTATTATGAGAATCATCAAATCCTATGAAGCACACATAGGTACCAGCAAGTGGTCTCAACTTGTAAGCCAACTGAAACATTTTCAATAATTATTGCAGCAGACCAAACACAATAATGTGAAATAACTAGCTGTAACTCAGATTTGCCAGTGAACAAAATATAAATCTATAAGTAAATATACCTAATTCTTTAAAAACTTTATATTAATCGTTTAGTCATTTTAATGCCATGAATGGGCTTAAGAATATGCACGCACATTTATAATAATAGTTGGTTACTAAAACTGATATTCACATGTATTAAATTATATTACTGTGAGTTCACAAAATGCGTTACATGTGATGTTACTATATGATTAAACGGAGTGTTGTGTAATGTAGTCCATGATATTTTCACTCCAAATAACAAACTTATAAGAAGCAAAATCCTCCACATAAGGAAATTTTTCAGTGCACCCTATACATACATATTGCATTAGAGCTACTGTCATCAGTATTCCTACGATGAGTACTGGAATTCCTTTGTACTATGTTTAGAAGAGTGTGTGTGGAGCAATGGGGCCAACATCTAACAGGGGTCATATACAAACTATGACTGATGACCAACTGATAAACAAGCATTCTTGTAACAATTATCTAATGTAGAGAGTAACAAATAACAAGCAGTTGTCCACTTGAGGTGTGACTACTGCCACACCAAGTATATTAGATTTTACATACACAATTGTACTTGAAAGAATATTGTTAACCTGTCAAGCATTGTTGACAAACTTCAACAAATATTGTTAAAAAACTGCCAATAATTTTTAAGGTACATTTTAACCAGCACATGATTCCAGCAGTGGCTTTAGGTCACACACATTGATAATGAAAATGAGAATAGTAAAAACCTTGAGACTATGTAGAGAAGCTTGTAAAGGACTATGATTGAAACAACAAACATGGTGAGAGGAACGCTAATAATTGGATTCTTGGATTCTGTTGTCCATGATGTGTCCAACTGTTATCAATAACAATAATAAATTATTCCATTATGGAACACAGTTATTGTAGACAAAATTTATACATTTTTTTATACATTTTTTTGAACTAGTTTTTGCTCATTATGAGAGCTTCATCAGAGGCTGCTGCTAGGAACGCTGTGTTTGATGATGTTATCACCAGTCAAAAGATGGTGTGTGTGTGTGTGTGTGTGTGTGTGTGTGTGTGTGTGTGTGTGTGTGTGTGTGTGTGTGTGTGTGTGTGTGTGTGTGTGTGATTTAAATTCTGTCTGTTCATTTAGGATGCTGTTTCTATGCATTTTTGTGTGTTTGTTTATTTCGAGTTGTTCGAGAGTGTCTAGTTTTCGGCCATCTGTGAGTACGCGTAGAATTTTCATGTTGTCATTAATGTTTGTGCATGTGTGGTCTGCCTCAATGAGATAGTTTGTAGAGGTGAAATGTAATGGTTTAATGTGTTCCATGTGTCTCTGCCTGAAGCTGCGTCCTGTCTGGCCTATGTAGAATTTATTACATTCTGAGCAGATTGATTTGTAAACACCAGGTAAATCAAATTTGTTTAGCTGTTTGTGTGTGTTTTTTGGGATTGTGTGTTCTGTATGTGATGCTGTATCCTGTTTTTTTAAATTTGCAGGCTATTTTTTCAGAGTGGTTGTTGATATATGTTAGTGTTATGAATTTGTTGTTTTCTGTCTTTGTCTGTTGCTTGTTTTGCATTTTGCATAGTAGTGTGTTAATTATGTTTTACTGTATCCATTGGCTTCTGCTAGACATTTGATTGTGTTCAGTTCATCCTGATAGTCTCTTTCTTCTAGAGGAATGTTTTTTAGCCTGTGTATCATGGTTCTGAATGCTGATAGTTTATGCTGCATTGGGTGATTAGAGGAGTTATGTATCAGTGTGTCAGTTGTAGTGGGTTTTCTGTGTATACTGAATTTGTGTCTGTGTTCTAGTTGTGTATGGTAAGATCTAGGAAATAAATGCTATTGTTGTTTTTGTATTCAGTAGTGAAGGTTATGATTTTGTGAAATTTGTTGAAATGGGTTAGTGCCTGTTCCCATTGTCTTGTTTCCTTTGTATAGTCAATGTTTGCAAGGATTCTTGTTTTTCCCAAGTATTGTAGAAAGGTTTCAGCTAGTATGCTAGATTTGGGGAAACTCATGGGTAGTCCATAATTCTGTGTGTAAAATGTTTTGTTATGGTATATGTGAAGTAGTTCTTCTGTTTTCTGATTAGGTTGAAGTTTCTGGTTATTTATGTAATTAGTTCTTCCCTGTGTTGTTCTGTTTCCGCATGTCATGTAGGCTAGTGATTATTTCAGAGACAGAAATGTTTGTGTATAGGTTTTTATGTCGAAAGAAGCAAGTGTGGCATTATGGTGGATGTGTATGTCGTTTATTTTTGTTATGTGGTCTGTATTGTTTTTTATTGTGATGTTGCTGTTTGGTTGTGTGTGCTGTCTAATGATGTTGTCTAAATGTTTAGCAAGTTTGTATGCTGGGGCATTCTGGTAGTTGATTATGGAAAGGATTGGAATTTCTTTTTTATGGATTTTGGGAAGTGTTTGGAGGGTAGTTGTACATTATATTATGTCTTAGTGTGTCTTGATGTTCAGATGTTTTTATATTTGTTTGAGTGTCAACAAATATTTTATATACCGTATTATATTTTCAAATAAATATGCTGCAAGTAGGTTTATTTTCACCTGACACATGTTTCACAGAAATTATTCTGTATCTTCAGAGCTTTGTTTGAATGTTTCACTTACAATATATGTATTTACTGTTTTGTTGTGGAGCATTTCATGTAGATAAGCACATGTCTCTCAGCAACAGCCAGTATTTCAGAGACAAGCCAAGAGGATAAAGAAGAGTTTTGAGTCAGTGACTATATCTCCCATGCATCACAAATTAGTAAAGACAGGTGGTACATAAGAGAGTCAGGTACATTAGCAGAGATTTCAAAATTTTCTAATTTTGTTCAGTGAAAATGCTTTCAAACAGGAGGTGATAATTAATGAGCTCAACCTGGAAAGTACAGAGGCTGGACTAAGAATAAATGAGTAAATACAAGAGGATAACACTAGTATGCTCCCTGAGCTGCAGAACTCGCTCACTATTTTAAACAAAGTACATTTTTTATTACCGTACATAAATTTTAATATTAGATGATTTTTTGTTACATAAAAAATTACAGAAATTTGTATTACTCTATTGTTTCTTTAGTAATACCTATAACAATTGGAGTGCACACTCCAATTAACAATTAACAATAAGAATTGAAAACACTCGGATTTGGTCTACAATTCCTTTTAGTTTGTCACCCTGTGGGATTTTCACAATTTCTTCAAATTTCTGACCTCTTTTTGGGCCCTGGCATCAAAAAAATTTGAAATTTCCAAAACTTGAAACTACATTCAGATGACAGTTAAAATTCTTTTTTATTTGATACTCCACATGAATTTTTCTGATTTTATCACAATTTTCATTCATATTTTAGGCCCTGACATCCAGAAATTTTATTTTTTTTTAAATGAATACTGTAGTTAGATTGCAGTTAAAATTCCCTTTAATTTGATAACCCACTTGGGTTTTTGCGATTTTTCTGTAATTTTGAGCCCTTCACATTTTTCCTCATGCCCCCTATTTTTTGGGGGCATCACTCTAAAAAACAATAAGCTTCTGTAGAGTAAAAGTGTGGACATGCATGCCAAGTTTTTACAAAAATCTTTGATGGGTTCAAAAGTTATCAAAAGATATACAGTACCCAAAATAGGTATATAAACATACAAAAATGCCAAGCTGTTGAGTTAAAACTAAAGACTCCCTACACTCTTTCAATAATACGTGTCATTGATGCTTACATGAAGGAGAAGATGGGGAAGATAAATGTAATGTTTAATAAGACCACACCAAGTGACAGGTGAACATTAGTGGTAGGTACTGACAGCCGTGAATTTAGAAAAATATTATTGTGAAACAATAAGACACAGTGGAATTCCAATGGGAGGTCAAGCAACTCTGATCTGGATGGATCAGCTTTAAAAAGGGAAGCATTATGAAGAAAGTCAAACTGTGCTTGCGTAGTAAAGGAATTTTAAAATCAATATGTCCTTCCTTCAATCAGTGCCAGATTTAAGCATACCCTACAGCCTAGGGCCCTGCACCACAAACAATAAGAAAACAAAGAACAGTCAACTTGCATAAAAATTATTTGGTTCCTGTTTCAGAGAACAGTATAAGTTATTAAAAGAAAAGGTGGTACTATGAGCCATGTATAGGATAGATTGGGCCAAGAGTGCGCACTTAAATTTTAAATTCATCTCAAACTGCACTTATTGCACTGAGACTCATTATATTTTGGCAGAAATATCATGAATTGCTTAAGGTTTGGGTTTGGGTTTCTTAGTAAATTAGACAGCATTACTGTCAATGAAGAGATCACAAAAACAGCTCAAAATGTAGTAGAAAAATGTGGCAATGATTTGGATAATAATGTGGGAAATGAACTAATTCGTTTCAAGATTTTTGCAATGAGTACATCGAAGAAGGTGAAAAGAAGAAAACTGTCATCAGCCTCGAGCAGTGTATGTATGAACTTCTTATAGAAAAGAATCTCAAACATAAAATGTTTTCCTAACGTGAAACTGCCACTTCGATGTATTCATCAATGATGGTCACCAACAGTATTGGTGAAAGATCATTTTTGAAGTTAAAACTTATTAAAAATAGGCTCTGGATAACCATGTAGGAAGATAGGCTGAACTTTTTATCTCTTATGAGTCTAGAGAGTGATATTTTGAAACAGTTTTCTTATGAAGCTGTCATAAGTAAATTTGTTAATATTAAGTATGGCCGAGTGCCAATAGATAAAACCAAATCCTAATGAAAGTAGTATACTAGACTCTTTTTATGATGCAGAATAATTATGATTTACTTACAAATTTGTACAATATAAATATACCTTAATACATTTATGTAATTTTTAAAAATATGTTTAATTTGTGATAATTACAATTACATTGTTTTACATTCCTTTGAAAAAGAGTTGTTTTATTTTTTCTACTTTATATTCTGCTTAGGGTGTTTTGAGTGTAATACAAAAACAAGTGCAATCTTTTATTATTATTTTCATAGATATTTGCCACTGTACATTTAGATACCTTGAAACCATTAAATTGTTTAACATAGTATGGAAAATTTACAAAAAAAAAAAAAAAAACAGTGTATCCCAATTTAATTTGTACACATAACAATGATTTTATTTGCAGTTCTGGAAGATATATTTTTCAAAATTTTCAGGGGGAGGTACCCAGACCCCCCATTTTTCTGGTGGGTATTCCATACCCCCCAGACCCCCCTGGTAGTTGGAGGGCCCACACCACATGTTGAGCCTAGGAGCCCGCTAACTCTAAATCCAGCCCTGCCTTCAATTGCTTACAGATCAGAAATGGACAGTGAACATGAGAGTTATACAAAAAGTGTGAAAGGCACGGGGCAGGAGTGTATATATGTTTTGCTTTGGGGGAGGGGGCAAACTCATTGTTATCAATTATATAATAAATGAATAAAGAGATAGCCTATTACAAACTATTATTTTTATAACATATTTATTTCTAATAAATTTACTGACCCATATGAAGATGAGAATAAAAATAAGTTACTCACTGTACAAAACAATAATTTACTGAAGATGTTGTAACCAGTAAACCACAATATATCAAATTGGTGATATAATGTAAGCAAAAATAATTTCAAAAATATGTAGTAATCATCAGATTATTCAAACGTTTTTATAATTAAATAAATGAATATTTTCTTAAAGAAATAATTGAAAACAACATTAGCCTATGAAGATTAACAAAAGTTAAGATCATTTCAGGCATGCAACAAAAACATATGTCTCAAAACACTTAATTACTCTGTATATGTGGTGATTTAAAAAATTTGTAGATTATAATATATTAACAAAATTATTATTATATTACATTATTGAATGTGAAGAATACTGTACAAATTTATCCCTGTATTTTGTTGTCCATGATGTGTCTGTTGATTAACTAATTATAAATATAGCACTACTGATTTGGAACACTAATTTTTTATTGGTAAAAATGTTAAACTTTTACCTTGTAGCCTGAACTAATTTTTTGCTTATTACAAGCTTCATCAGAGGCTCAATAAGCTTGTAACAAGCAAAAACTTGTTCAGGCTACAAGGTAAAAGTTTAACATTTATACCAATAAAAAATTAGTGTTCTGAGTCAGCAGTGATATATTTATAATTACAAATTTATGGAATGTATGTTGTCATTTAAAAAATCTGTTTGATGTGAATGCGAATGAACATCTTATGGTTCGTTCTCAGTGTCATGTAAGGTTTTGCCGCGACCAATATTTGTGTACTTTCGAGGGCCTCGTGTGCAAAAACTATAAGGATTACAGAATATCTAAAACTATGACTGGATAGCCCGTTTCGTCGACTACCGGAAATGGTTTGTCGCGAGCGGAGGGGGGGTTGCGCGGTGACGTCACAGCGCTGCGCGTGGGGGTCTAAATTTGGGCTTGTGTGGGCACGGCGCGCGCTCAGTTCAGTTGTATCTCCGGAACGAGTTGGTCGATTTTAGTGATCGAGGTGTCTACGGAGAGTTGAGAACGTGAGTTAGACGTTAATAACACAAGAAATATAAAATTAACATTGGAAAGCAGAAAATATTGAGATATTGTGAAAATGCCGCGTCCTCAGAAGAGAAAGAAGGCTGTAAATCTGGAACTCCGAACAAAATGCGTGCACCACGACTTACAAATATAGAACGTTGTCGGCTACGTCGATTGCAACAAAAGGAATTGGAAAGAAGACGCCAGAATTCGAATTTGGATGGTGGAAGTGGAGCGCCCAGTACAAGTAGCGAGTGCGTACAACGTTTGGAGCAACCTAGCACTTCGTCATCGTGTCGAATGGATTTGGAAAGTGGTCCAATAGACGTAGAAAGCAACGACGATTCCATTGATATGCAGAATGACAATACTGAGACTCGTACGGACGGTAACATCGGTCCGTCAATGGTGCGTTCAGACCTTTCGCTCGATTTGACAAATAAGTATGCTGCATGCGATCGCCACTTTGTGAAAATGTTCTTTGACAATGAATTTGGACTTGGTTGTGATGTTTGTAATCGACTTTGGTTCAAGAAGGATCTTAAGCTCGTTAAAGTTAAACACTGTAACATTTTGCGCAGCGAGTTCCCCGACCAAGTAGTGGAGGCTATGGTAGCACGTGTAAATTGCCGTCGATGCTTGGATACTAATAAAATCCCATCCATGAGTGTGTCTAACAGTTTCAAATATCCTGATCGGCCTAAAACTTTGCCAGTGTTGAGTCCGGTAGAGGAACGGTTGATATCACCTAGGCTGCCTTTCATGCAAATTCGCCGACTTCGACACGAGGGCAGTTATGGCATCATTGGTCAAGTAATAAATGTTCCAGTTGATGTGAACAATATGGTGAAACAATTGCCTCGACAGTTGGACGACGATTATGCGATAAATGTTAACATAAAGAGGAAATTAATGCACAAATCGTCATATTTGAGCGGGTATGTTCGGAAATCCAATGTAATGCAATGGCTGCAGTACTTGGTGAAACAGCCGTTGTACCGTATGTATGGAATTACCATCGATGGAACTTTGTTGGACAATAAATGTGTCGACAGAATTGAGATGATGGGGATTGTGTAGAAGAGGCACCAGTGTTAGACTCGGATTGCATTGTGGCCAGGCAACATACACTTCTGTGGAACGAGGAGAACTCTCTTGATATAGCGCCCGGCCAACACAGTATGCCGTTGAATATTGTGTACTATACACACGCCGAGGAATTGTCGTTTCCAAATATTTACTTGGGTATAGATCGTCGCTACAAAGATGGTGTAAGAGTGACTCCTTATATGATGGCCACGAGTGAAATTAGACGTAAAGATCGGCGAGGTGTGACCCCACAACACATCTTGTATATGGCGACGAAAATCTTGAGAATGAGAGTCGTCGAGGGAATGTTTCATACTTTCAAAACGTCCAGCACAGTTAATGTGACTCGTGCTATGTTAAATGATAAGGAGTTCATACGTGATTTCATGGAAAAGAATTTGTCATTTCTTAAATCCATTCCAAATTCGATGCAGTATTGGCAGGATCGTAAGCGTGACTTGTTTGCAATGATGCGCCAGCTTGGGAAGCCTACTGTGTTTCTTACGTTGAGTGCAAATGAAATTCGTTGGCCAGGTTTGCTGTCGGTGTTGCAACGCCTAAGTGATTCGTATAAAGATGTGCAAAATGTTGAGACACTTAGCAGATCAATGCGGTGTCATTTGGTGAATGAAGATCCAGTTACGTGTTGCATTGTGTTTAACAAACTGGTCGACATTTTGATGAGTATGTTGTGCAGTAAGACAAAGGCGAATCCATTTGGTGATCGGTATCGAGTCGTTGATTGCTTTAAGCGCATCGAGTTCCAGCATCGAGGCAGTCCACATGCGCATATACTCTAAAGAATCAATCAGTGAAGATATGCCACGTACAATTGAGTTGATGAATACATTGGCGAGCGTATCGAGGGGAGATTTGCCTGCAGAGATGTACTCCAATCAAACGCACCAGCATACGTTTACTTGTACCAAGCGTGGAGAATCAACGTGTCGCTTTGGAATCCCGTATTGGCCAATGCGAAAGACAATGGTACTGTTGCCGCTCGCTAAAGGTGATCCGAGAAAAGCTACCATGCAGAAATCAGCTGAGCGTTTAAAAACAGTACTGGAGCAGAAAGTGTATGACAGTGTTGAAGAATTTCTTGTAGACAACCATTTGACAGAGCGCAAATACCTCGATACAATTCGAGCTTCACTGCGACGGCCGACGATGTTGTTCAAACGTAATATGTCTGAAATCTACACCAATACTTTCAATCCGTGGTTAGCCAGAGTGTTGGGCTCAAATAGTGACTTGCAATTTATACTGGACGAATATAGTTGTGCGACATATGTTGTAGAATATGTTAACAAGGCGAATCGTGGAATAAGTCATTTGCAACGAGAACTCATAAAATTACAAGAAGAGAATCCGGAGTTGGACTTCACCGAGTTAGTACGCAAGATTGGTGTGAAAGTTCTTAATTCGGTCGAAATGTCGGCACAGGAGGCGGCCTGGTATTTGCTTCGTCAATCGATGAGCCATTGTAGTCGTCAAGTTGTGTATATTCCAACGGTGTGTGGCCACAAGAACGACAACGATCAAGGAAATTGAAACGTCAAATGGACTTGGAAAATTTGGCTGATGATAGTACGGATGTGTGGACCAAAACTAAAATCGAACGTTATGAGGAACGCGATGAATCGTTAAAAGATCTATGCCTCGCTGATTTCATAGCTTGGTATTCTGGAAAGAAGTCAGTACAACAGCAGCCAGACGAATGTGACGATCCAAACGCCGATCAGAATGATGAGGTTGGATTTATCAGTAAGAAGCGGTCAGTTCCATGTGTTATACGTTACAGACAATATGATATAAGTGATGTGGTCAATTACAAACGGGAAATGGTTACGCTATACTATCCGTTTCGAAATGAGACAGTTGATATATTCGATCGTAATAGGTTTGTCGAGATCTATGACACTAACGAATCCGCAATTCTTACTAAACGTCGTGAATATGAGTCCAACATAAATATTGAAGAAGTGATGCGAGAAATTCAAGAATTATATATTCATAACGATATAGACGAAAATGCGACAAATGAGGAGCAAAAAAATCGAGATAATTTTGTGAGTAGCGTGTTGAATGATGGCAACCAATAGAATAACGATGACATCGATGCAGCACAGACTTCGTCTGTGGGCATATCTGCTGTACGAAAACGACCGAATGTGCTTTCAAAAGAAGACTACTGCAAACTGTTACGCAGTACTAATAACCGCCAGCGAGAATTCATATTGGAAATTATACATCGGATCCATACATTCGGTTCGCCGCCAATCCAAGTGTATCTCACTGGGCCAGTCGGTAGTGGCAAAACTTATGTGTTACGTGTAGCCATGGAGACCTATAATCGATACACTCAACAACACACTACACGACGAGATGCTTACATTGCTTGTCCGACGACTGGAAAGGCCGCTGTAAATTTGCAGGGTACGACCGTTCACTCTGCGTTTCGTATAAGTCTAATGCGAACATCAACTTCATTGCCCCATGAAGCTTTGCAGTGTTTCCGAACTGCCTTCGTTGGAGTAAAATGTGTAAACGAAATAAGTATGATTGGGTCCGATGTTTTCAATAAAATCTACTCCAGACTGAATGAAATTACGGGCGTATATGATCAATCCATTTGGCGGCATGGATATCATTCTGACTGGAGATTTTCGGTAATTACCGCCTGTAAATGCTACCCCTGTTTATAAATCACCACGAAACAACTTGGGTGGGTGCGTATTGTGGCAATCAGTTGATTTCTATCCGCTCGCTCAGGTTATGCGACAAAGCGACCTCTTATTCTCTAAAATTTTGACGAAGATTGGTGATGGAAAACGTTTAGACTCTGAAGAAATGGCAGCGATCGAGTCTCGTTTCAGAACAGTTGAATGGTGTAGGGAACACGAACCAAATACAATACGTCTCTTCCATAGAAATCATGATGTGGATGCTTACAACCGACTTGCAATATCAGACAGAATTTGTAGCAGTGCCTCCGTTTGATCACTGGCTACAATAACAGCACTCAACTTGGCACTGCACGAGTCAAATTACACAAGCTCAGTGTGATGGAAACTGGCGGTTTGCCGTATCTGCTTAATTTACAGAGTGGTATGCCTTATATGATTACAACTAACATTGATGTGGACGATGGAATTGTTAATGGTGCAATAGGAATACTTGAGTACATCGAAGAAGTCACTCATGAGACAGCAGTTCAATTAGTCCAACCACGCGACGAGTCTACACAAATCAATCCTTATATCAGATTGTGGCTACACTTTCCACAAGCCCACATCGGCAAAATGGCAAGACTAAAAGCAGCACCAAGAGTAATTTGCAGCAATGGTCTAATAGATCGAACTTGGACACCCATCTGTATGCGTAGCGCTAACATCAAACTCGGTGGTTGTATAAGTTGTAAACGAATGCAATTTCCAATTGTACCCGATTGTGCCATAACCATACACAAAAGTCAGGGAGGCACATTTGACACGGTTGTGTATGACTACAGCAAAAGTCAGCAAATACAATTGGTCTATGTTGCAATGAGTCGAGTAACAAGCATCGAAGGTCTTTACATTACGAACTCGCGCAACGACTTTAAATTCTATCACGGACTTGGTTGCGACAGCTCAACTGTTAGAGAAATGCGAAATGAATATCTGCGACTCGAGAGCCATCCACTTAATACACTTACCAAACGTGTAACAGTAAAATAGCTCAATACTTTATCGAAATCAGGCCTGATCAACCTGAGTATAGTTATCATTGTTGTGCATGCAAACAATGTCGATATCTAGAGCACAGCTGTTACGATCTACCCAGCCGGTCCGTTCTTATCAGCAACTGATAAACCCCAACTCGGTAGGGAGCCTAACTATGTAGGAACCCAAGATTGTGGCAGTCTTGAAATGAGTCATTGCTGGTCAAGTTCGCCTACTACTGAGAGTCAACGTTTCGAGCGCTGCAGTACAACCCTTTTCTCGACGTGAGGATCTATGCACTTAGCCAAGTGCGAAAAGGGTTTAATTTTGATTCCTGAACTATCTGGGACCCTGATTGCTGTTACTTTGGAGCATTTTCACACCTGGGGCTTCGTGCTGTCATCTGGAGACTTCTTTCTGCCGCCGCGGATTTCCGCATTCCGCCGCCGCGTTCCGCGACCGACCTGGACTTCCGATACGCTTACTGTTCGATTGTGCGTGCATTACGCGGAGAACTTGTGGTGAGTGTATCTTTTCCTTGATTAATTTCCTAAACTGTGTCACGACTGGTGTTTCGACACGGACTTGCGGAGAGTTACTCTTCGAGGGATTATCACTTCTGCGCCACATAAATACTGTATAAATTAGTATAGCGTATTACATAAGTTATTTAGATTTAAGTTGTTGTCAGTTTAAACATTTATTATTATTGCGGCATCAGCTAATGATATACAGTCATTTACTCTCATTGTTAGTTGGAGATGCAAGAAAAACTTAATAAAATAGAATATGATTTCTTATTTTGTATATTTTGTATGCCTTACATGATTGGTATAGTAAATTTGAGCAAACTGCCTTATCAAGTGGTTTAGTGATCAACCTTATTGGGACGGGATTGAATCTCCGTGTTCGCCCGTTGGTTTTCCCTGCACGGAGTGGCGCCCTTAAAAAAAAAAAAAAAAAAAAACTATATAAGTGAATTGGATTTCTGGTTACCACTCACACTTCTTGATACTGACGTAGGTAGTGTTAATATCTACCAAGGAACCCCACCCCTTCTCCACTAGCTAGCCTGGGTAAATTCGGCGGGTAGCAAATGACGCAAAACGTGGGGCCCTTCTCTCTGGTGAAGACATCTATATCCGTAACATCTGAGATAAATCTATACCAATTGTGTGGGCATTTTTTTTCAGGTTTATTTTATGCTTGAAATCTTTGAATTCTTTACAGATTTTTTATTGTAAATGTTTTGAGTTTTGATAATTTTGAAATATCTATTGGGACTGTATTTAGCGGTAGAATTGCGGTCCACCTTAAAGCTACATTTTGTAAAGTTGAACTTGGACATTCGTTATCAGATTTTTGGATAAGAACTTGTCATTGGCTTGATATATAGCCATTGGTTTTGTGTATAACTTATGAGCATTTCTCCTTCTTTGTTAAATTTGGTTGCTACTTTAAATATGTCTGCCTACAAGTTGAGGAAAGTAGAAGTTGCGTATGAGCTCAGGATCCGAGGCCTTTCAACTGATGGTTCGGCTAATGATCTTAGGAAACGGTTGACGCAGGCGATGTCGAAAAACACTCCAATAAATGAGGCTTCCGTCAATTCACTTCAATTTGATGAAGAGCTGGAAGGGTGTACTTTAATTTTAGATGATTTGGAGGACCTAGTACAACAATATGAGGGAAACTTCAAAGATGACGAATATCAGAGGATAGTGGCGAGGCTGTGGCATCTCTACCCTCGAGTTGAACGCATTCCGATTCCAGATGCTGAGGACACCCAAGAAGAGGAATCGCAGGAGAAGAGGATGGAGCTACAACGCAAGGTGAAGAGTCTATTGGATTCTTTTGTCACACCTGAAGTGGAGAAACCGAAGATAGGTGAAGGACCAGCCAGAGCTACAACTACTCAAGAGACTCTACCAATTAGAGAAGCCTCGGTTGCTGGTCACAGTAAGAAGTCATCACTAGGACCCAGCACTCTCCCTTTGGCGAAACCAGTTGATACTACAAACCGGCACAACGGCACACCGTCTGAACTTGTACTAGCCAACCAGGATAGACCCCAACTGATCCAGCAATCTCAGAGCTTGGCAGCAAACACAAAAACTGTTCCCGTGTACAAGTGGGGACTAAGATTTGATGGTCAGGGTGGTCAAAGTGTGGGTGCTTTTCTTGAGAGAGTAGAAGAGATTCGTAGAGCTAGGGGCGTAACCCATGAAGAACTCTTTAAATCAGCTGTTGATTTATTTGCTGGACAAGCATTGGTTTGGTATAGGTCAACCATATCTAGGGTTAAATCGTGGAATGATTTATGTCAGGAGATGAGAATTGTTTTTAGAACTCCTGACTATGACTTTAGGTTGCAACAAGAGATATTTTATCGCCTCCAGGGAGAGCAGGAGTCAATCGATATGTTTATTGCTGCCATGGAGGGGTTGTATAGCAGACTGTCAATAAACACCCCAGAATCAGTGAGACTTGCTCAGATTCTGAACAATCTGCACCCTACTCTTCAAGATCGACTAGCACTGTGTGACATAAAAACTCTGGAAGATTTACGCCTGATGGGACGTAAGGCAGAAGCAGGACGTTTTAGGGTTACTGTACCCCGCAATGTAGATCGAACTATGGGTGTTTTAGAACCAGATTTAGCATATGCTGAACACCATAAAAGAAGAACCCCACAAATTTCTTGTATCAGACAGGTTGCACCAACTAAAGGAAGTGTTAAGTGTTGGAACTGTGGAGCAAGAGGACATCGATATGCTACTTGCAAGGAGACTAAAAGGAAATTTTGCTACGGCTGCGGAGAGCCAGATACCATAAAAAATAAATGCCAAAAATGCGGGCCAAAAAACTTGTAGGCGAGGAAGTCAGCTTGATTCCTAAAGTTGGCTTCCAAGACAGTTTAATTAATATAAAAATCAATTACATTCTCTATTCTAAATCTGGAGATCCCCGACCATACTTGGAAGTGCGGGTATTTGGTAAAACAATTAGAGCCTTACTTGATTCAGGAGCTTCACACTCAGTTTTGGGTAAGGAAGGACTTTGGATATTAGAGAGGTTCCCAGCCAAATTGAAACCTATTGAGAACAAATATGTGGAAACAGTGGATGGCCAAAAACATGTGATTGAAGGAATTGTTGACCTTCCTGTTACTCTTGAGGCTAGGACAAGAAACCTAGGAGTCATTGTTGTACCGAGTTTGAACCAGTCACTTATCCTAGGCATAGACTTCTGGAACCTTATGCAAATTTTCACAGACATTTACAACAGGACTTGGGAATTTGCACCGACAAAAGTGGGACTGGCATCGATTTGGACAAAAGGGGGACTGCAGTCTGAGGAACATCTTGATCCTGAGCAGAAGAAAAGGCTAGAGGAATTTATTGAAAACCAATTCAAACAACAGACAAAACCATTAGGACGGACAAGTGTAGTAGAACACCGGATTGATACGGGCGACGCCCAACCCATAAAACAAAGGTATTATCCGATGTCCCCTAGTATACAGAAGATTGTGAATGAGGAGCTGGACAAAATGTTGGAATTGGGAGTTGTTACCCCATCAAAAAGCGCATGGTCTTCACCGATAGTTTTGGTAGACAAGCCTGACAGATCGAAAAGATTTTGTGTTAATTTTCGTCAATTGAATGCTGTAACAAAAAGAGACGCGTATCCTCTACCTCAGGTTACGACGATTCTTGACAGACTAAGAGATTCTAGATACCTCTCCTCATTGGATATAAAATCTGCTTATTGGCAAATCCCGCTTGCCGCAGACAGTAGAGAAAAAACAGCGTTTACAGTACAGGGTCGTGGACTGTTTGAATTTGTGACAATGCCGTTTGGCTTACATAATGCGCCTGCCACTTGGCAAAGGTTCATCGATCAAATCATAGGAGCGGACCTAGAACCACACGTTTTCGTGTATCTGGATGATATAATTGTAGTGACTCAACATTTTGACCATCACTTGGAAGTTCTGGAGAAGATATTCAATCGACTTCGAGCTGTGGACGTGACTCTCAACCAGGAAAAGTGCTGCATTTGTCGCCCGGAGTTACGCTACCTCGGATACGTGGTTGATAGTAGAGGTTTACGCGTGGACCCAGAAAAAGTTCAGGCTATTGTTCAGATTCCCGTGCCCAGAAACCAAAAGGAAGTTAGACAATTTTGCTGAACGGCCTCTTGGTACCGCAGGTTTATCCCTGACTTTGCAAGTAGACTTTATCCACTCACGTCCCTGCTAAGGAAAAACAAGAGGTTTACGTGGACAGATGAGGCCCAAAATGCTTTTGAAGACATACGCAGTTGCCTGGTTAAAGCTCCTATATTGACATGCCCTGATTTTAACAAACCCTTCTTTATATCATGTGATGCGTCAGGTGTAGGATTGGGAGCTGTTCTCACTCAAGAAGGAGAGCAAGTAATCGCTTATGCATCTAGAACTCTGTCAAGAACTGAACAAAAATTTTCGGCGACAGAGAGTGTTTGGCCGTCATATGGGCGGTGGAAAAATTCCGACCTTATGTTGAGGGAAGTCACTTTACAATTATTACTGACCACTACAGCCTTTTGTGGTTGCATAACTTAAAAGACCCCCAAGGTCGGCTAGCCAGATGGGCACTTCGACTTCAACCATACAGCTACACTCTAGTCCATAGAAAAGGGAAAGAGCATGTGGTTCCAGATATGTTATCAAGATCTGTGGAGCAGGAGCAGGAGATGGTTCCAGTGGTCTCCGAAGTTCTGAAAGTTGAAGATGGATGGTACAAGAAGATGCTACGGGAGGTGACCGAAAAGGGTGACCAGTATCCCACTTGGAGAGTGGAAAAGGACCTTTTGTGGAAACACATCCCTAGTCGAACAGCGTTATGGGATATCACTTCAGAATGGAAGCGAGTCATCCCCAAAGAGGATAGAGCCAAAATCATCCATATGTGTCATGACGAACCTACAGCAGGTCACCTAGGATCCTTCAAGACATTTTCACGAGTACAAAACCAGTTCTATTGGCCAAAGATGCGACAGGACATATCGAAATACGTTGCACGCTGTCGAGTCTGTCAGACCACAAAGAGTGACAACCAACGACCAGCTGGAATGATGGGATCCCGAAGAGGAGTAGATCGACCATGGAAAATGATTGCGGCGGACCTGTTAGGGCCACTACCTCGGTCCACTTCAGGCTATAAATACATTCTTGTGGTCACTGACACCTTTAGCAAGTTTACTGTTTTGTTTCCCCTGCGGGCGGCAACTTCATCTCTCGTAGCCAAACACCTGGAGCAGAATATTTTCCTCATGTTCGGCATTCCCATGTATCTTATTTGTGACAATGGAGCGGAATTCTCTGGAAGAGCACTAAAGACTTTAGCGACCGAATACAAGACCAAGATATTGTACAATGCTAGTAGGCATCCCCAAGCAAATCCAACTGAAAGAGTCAATCAGACAATTGGAAATATGTTGAGGGCCTTTGTCGGCGACAACCACCGTTTGTGGGATCAACAGCTGCCAAAGATTGGGTTTGCTTTGAGGACGGCCAAGCACGAAGCAACGGGATATACTCCGGCATTTCTCAACTTCGGGCGAGAGCTGACATTAAGGACCAAGGAGGCGGAAGAAACTGGAGAAATACCAGAAGTAGACGAGACAGAATCTTATGGGCGCAAGATGGAAGAGTTGAAGAATGTTTACCAGGAGGTTGAAACCCGGCTTAAATCAGCACACTGGAAGAACGCGGTGAGGTATAATCTACGGAGAAGACAACAGGACTTCAGAGTAGGTGAAAGGGTTTTGAAGAGGAACTTTCCCCAGTCAAACGCTGTAAACTGCTTTTCCACCAAGCTGGCACCAAAGTTTACAGGTCCGTTTGTCATTTCTAAGAAAGTATCACCACTGGTCTATCAACTTAAAAAGGAAGATGGATCGAACTTGGGAAATTGGCATGTTTCTGATCTGAAGCGATTCATTGCTTAAGAAAATTTCAGGAAATTTTCTTCGAGTTGGGGGGTAATTTGTAACAGTAAAATAGCTCAATACTTTATCGAAATCAGGCCTGATCAACCTGAGTATAGTTATCATTGTTGTGCATGCAAACAATGTCGATATCTAGAGCACAGCTGTTACGATCTACCCAGCCGGTCCGTTCTTATCAGCAACTGATAAGACCCCAACTCGGTAGGGAGCCTAACTATGTAGGAACCCAAGATTGTGGCAGTCTTGAAATGAGTCATTGCTGGTCAAGTTCGCCTACTACTGAGAGTCAACGTTTCGAGCGCTGCAGTACAACCCTTTTCTCGACGTGAGGATCTATGCACTTAGCCAAGTGCGAAAAGGGTTTAATTTTGATTCCTGAACTATCTGGGACCCTGATTGCTGTTACTTTGGAGCATTTTCACACCTGGGGCTTCGTGCTGTCATCTGGAGACTTCTTTCTGCCGCCGCGGATTTCCGCATTCCGCCGCCGCGTTCCGCGACCGACCTGGACTTCCGATACGCTTACTGTTCGATTGTGCGTGCATTACGCGGAGAACTTGTGGTGAGTGTATCTTTTCCTTGATTAATTTCCTAAACTGTGTCACGACTGGTGTTTCGACACGGACTTGCGGAGAGTTACTCTTCGAGGGATTATCACTTCTGCGCCACATAAATACTGTATACATTAGTATAGCGTATTACATAAGTTATTTAGATTTAAGTTGTTAAACATTTATTATTATTGCGGCATCAGCTAATGATATACAGTCATTTACTCTCATTGTTAGTTGGAGATGCAAGAAAAACTTAATAAAATAGAATATGATTTCTTATTTTGTATATTTTGTATGCCTTACATGATTGGTATAGTAAATTTGAGCAAACTGCCTTATCAAGTGGTTTAGTGATCAACCTTATTGGGACGGGATTGAATCTCCGTGTTCGCCCGTTGGTTTTCCCTGCACGGAGTGGCGCCCTTAAAAAAAAAAAAAAAAAACTATATATAAGTGAATTGGATTTCTGGTTACCACTCACACTTCTTGATACTGACGTAGGTGGTGTTAATATCTACCAAGGAACCCCACCCCTTCTCCACTAGCTAGCCTGGGTAAATTCGGCGGGTAGCAAACGTGTTGAACTGTTTATGAATTGCTCCGACAGTTTGATTGAAAAGACGACACGATTGTAATATTCTTCGTTGGAATGAATGCGCAAAGTCTCGTTGCACACAAACTTGACATTGAAACGGATCCTGTCTTAACGAGAGCTGATTTTCTTATGGTTTCAGAAACATGGATTACAAATGACGAGTCTGTGCAGCTTGAAAATTATAATCTCATCTCATATGAACACGAAGCCATGGATAATAACCCCACTGAACAACAACATCAACAACAAAAGAGAAAGGCTGGCGGTGTTGCAATTTATCAACGTCGTAGCAACAAGCTATGTGCTATGCCTTTCACTATACCAAACAATATAACCCAACGACTTGGTGTATATGGAACCTGGCACAGGCGATATTGCATTGGCACAAATCACAGTCAACAATTCTTTCAGATTCATTGCTGCCTCATTGTATATTCATCCAAATGCAGAAACAAAATATATTAAACTTTTCCTCTTTCGAAGTCTTTGTAGATTTGGGCGCTCAGTATCTAAGGTCATTGAGGAAATTGAGCCTAACATTACAACGCCAATATTTCTTACTGGTGATTTCAATGTCAATCCCAACGATCCGAGAAATGATTGGCTGGTTCCATATATGCAACAAGAATACGATCTACAACTTGTACAAACCTCTCCGACTACACTTGGAAACACCACAATCGACTTAACGTTTGTACGTCAACTTAGTCCGACGATTATCCCCTACATTTCATATTTTAGTTACTATCGACCAATTGTTCATAGGTTAGCCATTTGTACTAATGATTTTGATGAATAAATGTTATGTATAGCGTAATTTTCTTTCTTTCATTTCAACTTTCTTTCTGACAAGGAAAACAAAAGAATCTCCCAATAACGAGAGTAACGTATGTAATTTCGCATTCACGAAATAAAGATCCAATGGGAGTATCAAGAATACTCCCTGAATATTTTTTTTTCTGTGACTGAATACTTTAATCACAATTTAGGGGATGGCCAGGTCACACTTGTTATATATTCCTTTGGCACACAGAAGTATAAAAGAACTAGGGCTAGGAATAACAAAGAAATATAGAAAAATAATTTATTGGCATGCAGGCAGTATTGAATAAGTAAGTTTATTTTCAAAACTGAGAAAATAAAATGAAGTTATCAAGATATCTGGTTAAGTGGAAGATGCTGGATGGTCACGAATTTGCATGATCAGAAGCCAAGAAATACAAAGAGACTAGGACAATGTAATCTAGAGACATGATCTGAATGGTCTAATGAACTGAAGACAAGATTATCTATGGATAGAAATTATATGGAATTATATAGAATGTGTGTGTGTGTGTGTGCATGACAAATTTTGAGAGACAGAAAAAATAACTGAAGAAGTTCAACCTATGTTTGTGCAAGAGATATTGAAAAGTAAATAAAAAACATTTCATTACAAAACTGGAGATGAATGCATTGCACGCTCTAAAGGAAAGTTTAATAAGATTTGACTTTGTCATTTTGGATGCTACCATTAATTCCATTCAAGAAACATTTTCTCAATTGGATCAAATAAATCATCGTTCCGATTTTTGTATGGTATCCATAACTTAAATACCAAATAACTACAGAAATAATGACATTGTATTTAAATTTAGAAAAGGCTTTACAACTCCTTGAATGTGAAGATGCTAATGGATCTTCACTGAAAGGTATTTATGCCATAGAACTGTGCTCTGAACTCCAAGCAACAGCATCTTTTCAAGAAGTTATGGACTTTGCCTGTTACCATAGACTGGAGGTGTTTTCCAAATTTGTCCATAGCTCTCCATATTCTTTTAACGTATCAATGTCCACTACTAATGCTGAGAGAAAATTTTCTGAACTCAGAAGTATAAAATCTTACATTAGCAACTCAATAAGCCAAGAAAGATTTGTTGGATGGGTAACAAAAACAAGTGAGTTAGCCCACAAAACTGAACTAGAATAATTAATTGCAGACTCTGACATATTGAAAGTATATGAAAAACTATATATAAATAACTTATTCAGTATTATTAATAATTTACTTGCTAATTTGTACTTATTATTTCAACAACATGCATCAATTAACTTTAATTTTTCAGACACCGTCTTTTATTTTGAAAGTGTTCTTTAAATTATGTTTAAATTTAATGTTATTCATTTTGTAGTATAGTAACAATAAACAATTTTCACTTATTGATATTTTTTTCTATTTAACAAGACAATAATATATCATTTTCTTTTAGTGGTTTTATTGTAATTTTTATTAAATTCATCCATCTAGTTCTGAGACTTGGAAATTGGTTACAGTCCTTTATTTGAAGAACGTGCTTCATTTATCATATAATAAATGCCTTAGCAAGTTAAGAGTTTAATAAAGTTAAAATATCACTAATATAACTTCTCTTCCAGTTATGACATACCGTAATATGTTGCAGATTTTTTAGAAGAAGGGAGTTGTCTGAGACAACAAAATAGCCCCAGTAGGTGTGTGTGTGTGTGTGAGTGATTATATTATATTGTTTCAGTAAGTCAATTTTCAAGAACTTAAAATGTTTTAATGTTGCATAGTGCTTTTGAGGACAAACTGTGTCCTCTTCAACAATACAACTGTATTTCTTTGACAATAACAATGGATGTCACCAATTGTTTTTGGTGATGGACCAAATGTTTTTTCAAAAATTTTAAACTCTGAGTAAAAATTAATACATTAGTTCAATTAAAAATTAACTTAAACAAATTCATTGTCATTGATGCCTTCAATTTGATGCCCAATGATTTAATTTTATTTTATTTGTATAATAATAATAATAATAATAATAATAACCTGTTTGTGCAAGAGATCTTGAAACGTAAACAAAAAACATTTCATTACAATAATGAAATTATTGTTATAATAATTATTATTGTTATTATTATTATAATAATAATTATTATTATTATTATTGTTGATGATGTTGTTGTTGTTGTTGCTGCTGTTGTTATTATTATTACTACTGCATATTGCCAGGTTTCTGGATATAATGTTGATGACTAGAGCAGGGTTTGAGAGTTGGT
This sequence comes from Magicicada septendecula, assembly GCA_034769895.1. Lineage (NCBI taxonomy): Eukaryota > Metazoa > Arthropoda > Insecta > Hemiptera > Cicadidae > Magicicada > Magicicada septendecula. The sequence goes on along the minus strand of CM068376.1, from coordinate 245,118,314 downwards.
TGACTCTGCCACAAAAATGTATAGAAGAGCAGAAAACCACCCCACAAGGTGGGCTCTATGACCTCCATCGACTATACTCTCATTCCCTCCAAATGCAGTGTATATCGACTTGGCTGCCAGTCAGTATTGTGTTGCCTTGCTGTGTACTTCTATCTCTATTTTTATTTGAATGAATCTGAATGATTATGCAGCCTAATTGCCTATGCAATTGGTACAAGGAAAGTTCTCATTTATTCAATGACTAATTGTCACAGTATTTTTAAAAATTATAACTTTTATCAATGCTTCAAAGGTTATTCAAAAACCATTGCTTCCATATTTCCAGATTGGACAGTTACTTATTTTGAATCTGCAGTTTCAATGGATGGATGTATCACATGTTCTAATTGTTCCTAATTTCAAAAAGTTTTCGTAAATATTTAAAAACATCTTTGACTAAGTAAATATAAACTCCATACATCATATTTTACATATGATATTACATACTCTCTTATAATGAATAAAATTATACAACTAGTAAAACAATGCTATCATTATATCAGTCTTATGGATGTTGAGTCTCATATATTGCTTATTTATTTACATCTCTATATAGTAAAAGCAAGTGAATATTTTGGAGGCTAACCCCCTCATGAAATGATAAAAACTAGATATGAAATTAAAAGGGAATTTATCCAAACTTGAATATAATATTAAATTCTAATTAAACTTATTTTCTTGAACCCACAAGTACAATATCTTCTATTTTCTGATGTTGGAACATCTCACAAAGAATTTCCACTTCTGCTAATGAGTCTTGAGCTTCAAAATATCTTGAAAGCTTATCACAACGAATGACATCAGTGGCTGCAGAATCTTACCAGTTATATGTGAAATTGACTCCGAATGTCTTCCATAACAACTTGAAATTTTACCTAGTGGTTTTCCAGTTCATCAACATTTAATGGGATGTGTTTAAAGTTTTAAATAAAATTGGTACAAGAAATTTCTGAGGCTGCATGCAAATGGGATTGATGAGGTAAGCTATTTTATTACACAAAATATGTTCAGTTATATTCAGATAAAACACTTGCAACCACATCAGACATGACCTTTAGTGGCAAAGGATTCAAAACTAGAAAAACCCTATTGAAAGATTTAAAAATCATGGAAAAAGTGTTGCACATGCCCAAGCTCAACAAAAAGCTCCTATCAAAGCAGTTGTCAAAAATTAAAGCTGAGGAGCAAAAGGTAGCCTTATAGTCATTAAAGGTTATTATTATTACTGCACTTAAACATCTTCTTATACAAGGATAAATCATTAGTGATCTTACAAATTTTAAAAGAAACTTATAGACTTTCTGAAAGATCACAATGAGGTGCTTAAGCAGCCATCTCCAAAGGGAACAGACTTACACAAACTGTGCACTACAAAATGAGGCAATCCATATCCTAGGAATCAAAATAGTTGCCAATATCCATGAAAAATAGAGATAGCAAATTCTTTAATTTACTCATGACTTAATATGGCAAATAAAATATTTTGTGAGATGAATATAGAGCATAGAGTGTCTTCATAAACTGGATCCCAAGTAAATTATACTTGTCTATAAGACTGGCATAATTTGTGGTTCTGATGTAGCATCACTCATTTCATGTAGCATCTTCTTCTTCGTGGCCAGACCTGTTATAGAGCTCGGAACATGATTAGAATAAAAAAGGCACATAAACCAACATAATCAAGGAGTGGCCTTTGGCTGATTATGTGCACTGTGGTGTTCATTGCTGTAAATTAGTAATGAAAGCAAGTTGTGAGTCTTCTAGAACAGTAAAAAATGCTATTGTATTGGTCCATCAATTAGGAATCTTGTTTTTAAACACAAGAATAGAAGCTGTTTTATGACAGCAATGAGGATGTAGTCTGAGGTCCTACTGGTAACATTGCCAAGATGAAGCCACTGTGTCCCAGAAGATAGCTTTGTTGAAAGTCAAAAGTGAAGGTAATTTTGAATAGATTGGTAAACAAAACAGTGAGTGAACTTACAGGACAAAGATATAGTGGAGCCAGTAGTAGTCTATTTATTTTTTAAGAATGAAGCTATGTATCTTGAATATGGGAATATATTATGTGTCTATTGTGTATCTTGAATTTCATGCGTGTGTGTGTGTTTGTGTGCGTGTGTGCACGTGCACACGCGCAAAGCATCCGAAGCCTGGAGAGTCATAATGTGGTATATATATTATGGCATATAAGTGACTACACAGTGGTATAAAATGTATCTTCAAGAACAGAGATTTTACCATTTCTTCACAGTCTGCTTTAAATCCTGCCAGATGTCTGTGATTCCATGACTTTTCTATCCACAATGGTGCCATTACAGGGATCTGAAAAGTGTATGCATATAAGTATCCCCTTGCCATAACTGTGTCAGATACCATGTGCGTTGTATTACGTTCCAACCCCCTTCGTACACTACCACCCATCCTTCTGATTAGTTCAATCAATTTAACCTGGAAAAATGACCACATAGGATTTATATTCTAACCTACAGAATTACAAACTCCTCTAATTAGGCTACTACATTGGTCTAAAATTACTGTGTAAAAATCTATTTGTCACAACATACCTTGAGACTTTTATTTCCTTTGCATGCTACAAAGAAGACAAAACCATTCATCGATAAACAGTAAATAGGTCGTTTCTTTAAACAACTTAACATATTAGTTGTTGCAATCTCCATTACTGCAGTTGGGCCTAGAATCCTTTGGGAAAAAAATGTATGTGTGTATCAATAGCAATTCACAAGTATTTCCTATGTTCATTAAAACAAAACCTAATGTGCTTAAATTTCAAAATTTCATCTTAAAATAAATATATATACATTTCAATAACATACTGAAAGGGAAATCATTTTTCACTAGGCTCACCAGTTTTGAGCAGATTTTACAATCGCTTCATAAAGTTCTCCCTCAAATTCTTGTAATACAAACAAATTGGTATTTGAACATGACAGTAATTTTATAGCCTCTGATTCTTCACTGAATTTTATTATTGGCCAACCTAGCACCTGTAACATACACATGACAGAATTTGTTTTTCAAACAATATGAGAATGGATTGATTATGTGAGATGAGCAATGTTATTAAGAAAATAAATTGTCATTGTCTTCAAAATGGAAAGATTTTAATCAGTGAATGGTTTCTGCAATTACTTATGGATCAGAAACATAGACAATGGACATGAACTAGTTTTTATACTTTTACAGTAACTAATTAGTAATGTATTTGAATCCCCTTTTCTCTACTCCTGCTCTACACTTTGGGTGGGGGAATATAATGCATTTGCCCATTTCATGTCATCACAAGTGTACACAGTATTCATAAACATGTCTTTTTGAACTGACATCATTTACTAACAATAATTATATATTGATGATTACACTTTCTCATTTACTGGTCCACACTCACTTTCATGATTGGTATGTCTCAGAATTTAGCCCATGATAAAAACACATAATAGGCACTCAGTTTTAAGTTAATTTTACTTCCATGTTCCATAAGGAAATGGAAGTACCCTATGGTAATGGCAAAAAAAAATCGTGGTCGAGATTATTGCAGATTCTGATTGTACTAACCTCAAAACATGAAAAAAAGTCATTTTTCGAAAAGTGTCTGTGTGTGTGTCTGTGTGTTTGTCTGTGTGTCTATCTGTTGATTTTTTTTCTATGGTTACCAATAACAGCATCAAATTCAAACAGAATCAATAATTTTGTGCATACAGTCCTGATTTGTAGAGTACTCAAGACCTATTGTTTTTGGTGAAGATCGGTTAAGGGAAAGGGGTAGTTTACCTGCAACATTTTACGTTTTAACATGGCTAATTTATTCTATGACGAATGATAACTGCTGTAAATTCAATCAGAATCGAATAATGTTTTGCATACCTTCCTGAGATATAGAGAACTCAATGTCTGTTGAATTTGGTGAAGATCGGTTAAGGGAAAGGGTAGTTTACCTGCCACATTTTATGTTTTTACAAGAGTAATTGTTTCAATGACGAACAATAACTGCCGCACATTTAAACAGAATCAAATAATTTTGTGCGTACCTTCCTCAATTGTAGATAACTCAAGGACTGTTGATTTTGTTGAAGATCGGTTAAGGGAAAGGGGTAGTTTACCAGTAAAATTTTATGTTGTAACAAGAGAACGATTTCCATGAAGAACGATAACTGCCGTAAATTCAAACAGAATCAAACAATTATTTACGTATATGCCTGAGTTGTAGAGGACTCAAGGCTTATTTATTTTGGTGAAGATCGGTTAAGGGAAAGGGGTAGTTTACCAGCCACTGTTAATGTTTTAACAAGAGTATTTGTTTATATGATGAACGATAACTGCCGCACATTCAAATAGAATCAAATAATGTTTTGCATGCATCACTGAATTGTAGAGGACTCAAGACCTTTTGATTTTGGTGAAGATCAGTTAAGAGAAAGGGGTAGTTTACCTGCAACATTTTATGTTTTAACATGGGTAATTTTTTCTATGACGAATGATAACTGCCGTAAATTCAATCAGAATCAAATGATGTTTTGCATACCTTCCTGAGCTGCAGAGTACTCAATGTCTGTTGATTTTGGTGAAGATAGATTAAGGGAAAGGGGTAGTTTACTGGCAACATTTTATGTTTTAACAAGAGAAATATTTTCATGACGAACGATAACTGCCGTAAATTCAAACAGAATCAAATAATTTTTTACATATGTGCCTGAGTTGTAGAAGACTCAAGGTCAATTGATTTTGGTGAAGATCGGTTACGGGGAAAGGGCAGTTTACCAGAAACATTTTTTGTTGTAACAAGAGTAAAGTACTTAATTTTGATAAATAAAGTATCCTGATAAGAAGATCTTAATAATCCACAGTAGAAACGTAGATGAAATATCTATAAATGAAGAGGCTAGTTGAACGGGGTGGGGGTAATTTTCTATAAATGAAAATTATAGTTGAAGGGGGAGGGGATAATTTTTATGTGTACTACGTTATCGGCAACAAAGTAGTAGTTTGTTGTTAAAATTCCTTCCCGGGCTGTTTGGCCGTAGTCCAATGTTTTCTGCAAAAATAGACGTTTCGGCAGTGCCGTCGACTGCCATCAACAGTGAAAATTGAGTGCGATAACGTGTGGTGGTATACGTTAGTGACCACAGTACTGTGGGTAAGGCTGAAGCAATAAGTGGATAGAAGTAGTTTCTATAGAAACATTTCATTTCAAAAATGATTTTAAATATAAATCTTAGAACATGGAAGTCGTGTATGGTTCTCCATACCGATATTTTCTATGACGAACGATAACTGCCGCACATTCAAACAGAATCAAATAATGTTTTGCAAGCATCCCTGAATTGTAGACAACTCAAGACCTATTGATTTTGGTGAAGATCACTTAAGAGAAAGGGGTAGTTTACCAGCAACGTTTTATGTGATAACAAGGTTAATGTTTTCTATGACGAACGATAACTGCTGTAAATTCACACATAATCAAATAAGTTTTCGAATACATTCCTGAAGTTTTACGTACTCAAGTTCTATTGATTTTGGTGAAGATCGGTTAAGGGAAAGGGGTAGTTAACCAGCAACGTTTTTTGTTTTAACAAGGGTATTTTCTATGGCAAATGATAACGGCCACAAATTCAAACAGAATCAAATAATGTTTTGCATACAGCCCTGAATTGTAGAGCTCTCAAGACCTTTTGTTTTTGTTGAAGATCGGTTTAGGGAAAGGGGTAGTTTACCTGCAACATTTTATGTCTTAACATGGGTAATTTTTTCTATGTCGAATGTTAACTGCCGTAAATTAAATCAGAATCAAAATGATGTTTTGCATACCTTCCTGAGCTGCAGAGTACTCAATGTCTGTTGATTTTGGTGAAGATCGGTTAAGGGAAAGGGGTAGTTTACCGGGAACATTTTATGTTTTAACAACGGTAATTTTTTCTATGACGAACAATAACTGCCGTATATTCAAACAGAATCAAATATTCTTTTGCATACTTTCCTCAATTTTATAAAACTGAAGGTCTGTTAATTTTGGTGAAGATCGGTTAAGGGAAAGGGGTAGTTTACCTGCTACATTTTATGTTTTAACAAGAGTAATTGTTTCTATTACGAACGATAACTGCCGCACATTTAAACAGAATCAAATAATTTTGTGCATACCTTCCTCAATTGTAGATAACTCAAGGTCTGTTGATTTTGTTGAAGATCGGTTCAGGGAAAGGGGTAGTTTACCAGCCACCTTTAATGTTTTAACAAGAGTAATTGTTTCTATGACGAACGATAACTGCCGCACATTCAATCAGAATCAAATAACGTTTTGCACGCATCCCTGAATTGTAGAGGACTCAAGACCTATTGATTTTGGTGAAGATCAGTTAAGAGAGAGGGTTAGTTTACTTGCAACGTGTTATGTGATAACAAGGTTAATTTTTTCTATGACAAACGATAACTGCCGTAAATTCAAACATAATTAAATAAGTTTTTGCATACATCCCTACATTGTAGAGAACTCGATGACTGTTGATTTTGGTGAAGATCAGTTAAGGGAAAGGGGGAGTTTACCTGCAACATTTTATGTTGTAACAAGAGAACTTTTTTCATGACGAACGATAACTGCCGTAAATTCAAACAGAATCAAATAATTTTTTACATACGTGCCTGAGTTGTAGAAGACTCAAGGCCTATTGATTTTGGTGAAGATCGGTTACGGGGAAAGGGCAGTGATATGGAAAATCGAGTGCAATAACGTGTGATGGTATACGTTAGTGACCACAGTACTGTGGTTAAGACTGAAGTAATAAGTGGAAAGAAGTAGTTTCTATGGAAACATTTCATTTCGTAAATGATTTTAAATATAAATCTTAGAACATGGAAGTCATGTATGGTTCTCCATACCAATTTTTTATTTCTTTCTCACTACAATGTTTGGTTATTAAAAACTAAATTTTCCACTTTTATACCCCTGAAAGGATGCAGCTGTCTCATTTAAGTAACCTATCGCATGACTCACAGAAACTTTACTGTTTTGATTGAACATTCAGCATTTATTAAACATTGAAATTATATAAAATTGTAATAAAATTATTTTGAATGTAACATAGCAAGCATCTGGAATTCACTTGAAAAGTATACTTTTATTATAAAAACCTACTCTCTTGATGTCTGAGATATTCCAAGCAAGCCAACAATTTTATTCATCATACAGGAAATGGAAAAACTGGGTCCACCCTAAATAAAAGTACAAAAAACAAAAACACCATGCACAAAGAACTCAATGCCGATGTTTGACATCATGTAATGCAATCTTCCACAAAATCACTGTGTTGATTACATCAACAGACTAGCATTTTATAATAAACATGCCAAAGAACAGCCAAGAAAGCAACATTTTGGATATGCAAAGTGTACAAACTAAAGTAGCCAGATAATAAGAAAAGAGTCCAGTACTTCTAATGGTTCCAGGCTCCTCAAAGTTAAAACTGAAAATACTCTCAATTACATGTTTTAGGAAAGCAATAGTTTCACTTATGCTTTACAGATGGTATGTAGCAGCCAAATTCCATATGCAATCAGGTGCATCCTCTACATTCTAACAAGATTAATGTTTGGTGTGTAATATCTGCCAAGAGTATTGATGAGACAAATTTCTTTTATGATAATCTTACCAGTGAGATTGATCTTCATGAAATCTGTGGAACAACTTAATGATATCAAGTTGACACAAGGCTTCTTCCAGAATGATAATGCAACATACCATGATATCAGATGTTTTGATGTTCTGTGAACCAGTTTCCGTATGAAAAATGTTGTCTCAAATGACCAGTGGCCACCCTGATCACTCATTCTAAAATCTCTTAATTTTTAATATTCAAGATGTGAATTGTCCAGCAAGTCTTGCATAACTTTAGGACAACATCAGTCAAAAAAATTAAATTCCTGGATTTTGTTGTCTATGATGTGTCCAATGTTATCAAATAACTATACAAAATATTACTCTTGGATTTCGTTGTCCATGACGTGTCCGTTACTTCTAGCAGAATTCTTCCTCCAACACTTAGAAAAAACAAAAATACTCACAAACAATGACAGACACTCACATAAAATACTATATTGGCATAGATACGTTGATGACATTCTAATACTATACAGGGGAAACAAAAGACAATGTGAACAGTTACTAACGCACATAAACAAAATACATAAAAACATAACCTTCACTGCCGAATATGAACACAACAATACCATAAACTTCTTGGACCTCTCCATCACAAAACTAGAACACAGGCACAAATTCAGTATATACAGAAAACCAACTACAACTGACACACTAATACACAACACCTCCGATCACCCAATACAACACAAACTAGCTGCTTTTAGAACCATGATACATAGACTTAACAACATCCCCTTAGATGAAATAGACTACAAAGACGAACTAAACACGATAAAATATCTAGCAGAATCTAACGGTTATGACAGAACAATAGTCAGTAAACTCCTACACAAAACACAAAACAAACAACAGACAAAGACAGAAAACAACAAATTCATAACACTAACATACATCAACAAACAAACTGAAAAAATTGCCCACAAATTCAAAAAAGCAGGATACAGAATCGCTTACAAAACTACTAACAAAACAGAACACACACTATCAAAACGCATGCCCAAAGCACAAAACAAATTCGATCTACCTGGTGTATACAAGCTAAATTGCTCAAATTGCAATAAATTCTACATAGGCCAGACAGGACGTAGCTTCAAACAGAGATACATTGAACACACAAAAGCACTCCACACCACTACAGAATCTACCTTTGCAAACCACCTCATTGAAGCAAACCACACATATAAAAACATCGACAATAACATGAGCATTCTACACGTACACACAAAAGGCCGAAAACTAGACACTCTAGAACAATAAGAAATATACAAACACACAAAAACAAATAAAAACAACATCCTAAACGAACAGACACAATTCAAATCGCACGCATTATTCGAACACATCTCACCACACACACACAGCTTCGATCTTTCAAAAAACTATCCCGTCGCCAACAACAAGACGGACAACGCTACCTATGGCAGCCTCTGATGAAGCCTTCTAAAGGTGAAAGCCGGTTTAGGCTGTAAGGTTAAAACTTTACGTTTTTACTTATAAAAAACTTTGTGTTCCGAGTCGTTAGTGAAATAGTTGTATTTAGTTAAGTAATGGACACGTCATGGACAACGAAATCCAAACATTTTATTTATTTTTTTACAAAATTTTATTTTCAGTAACTTAATTTGCTGATATTTTGCTAGGAACGAGTGGAATATGTAGTTTACAGGGTTCTTAGGAACCCTAAGAGGGCTTTGCTGGGTACATGGGAGGGAACGAGACCTAGAGGTAGACCGAGGAAGAGGTGGGAAGATGGCGTTGCAGAGGACGCGAGAGACATGGGGATAAGAAACTGGAGGAGGGTGGCAGTGGATAGAGTGGATTGGAGGCGGAGATTGGTGGAGGCCAGGGCCCGACTTGAGCTGTAGCGCCATAGGAGACAGAGATTTTAATTTTGTATATTATGAGGACATGTTTCAACACCTATATTATGAGGAACATGATAACTGAGTTAAAGCATAAATGAAGAGCAAATATATGTGAATACATTTTATTTAAATACAACTTATTTATATTATTTATATAAATACAACCTCTGAAGAAGCTTTTTAAAAGTGAAAACCGGTTCAAGTTGTAAGGTAAAACTTTATGTTTTTACTCATAAAAAACTTTGTGTTCCGAGTCGTTAGTGAAATAGTTGTATTTAGTTAAGTAATGGACACGTCATGGACAACGAAATCCAAACATTTTATTTATTTTTTTACAAAATTTTATTTTCAGTAACTTAATTTGCTGATATTTTGCTAGGAACGAGTGGAATATGTCGTTTACATATGAAAGGAACTTTCACATCTTAAAACTGTGTCTGTATTTAAGACCTTTAAGCATTAAGATATTTGGGCAGTTCCTTGAAGTGAGGCCCCCGTCCAGGATTTTTAGCATTAAAATTTTAATAATCTTGGATTTTGTTGTCCATGACATGTCCGTTACTTAACTAAATACAACTATTTCATTAACGACTCGGAACACAAAGTTTTTTATGAGTAAAAACATAAAGTTTTACCTTACAACCTGAACTGGTTTTCACTTTTAAAAAGCTTCTTCAAGCTTCTGGGCAACCTCTGAAGAAGCTTTTTAAAAGTGAAAACCGGTTCAGGTTGTAAGGTAAAACTTTATGTTTTTACTCATAAAAATCTTTGTGTTCCGAGTCGTTAATGAAATAGTTGTATTTACTTAATAATCTTTCTCCCTCCACAATAATGATTTGTATTTTTGTTCATTATTGTAATAATGGCATAATTACATTCTCTGTAATATTTGGCCAATATTGTACTTACATACTTAATTCATATGGTAGGCAATATTGTTAACTATATTCAGTTCCTCTCTGTGTATACCTTCTCTCTATTCAAACAATTAAAAAGAATATTTCAGAACAATGTAATATCCAGTTAGTATATAATAACGTTTTGATACAGTATGATAATTAAAAAACAAAAATATTTAAATGAACTTCTTTCTAAATTTTTCGGATTAAATGTCATCAGTTACATAACTGAAGTTTAATTCTCTTAATAAATCATTGCCAGTACGTAAAAAGGTTTAAACTGTACAGATGATTGTTCCATACTTCTAAATACACATACTATAATTTTCAGTTGTAAAAAATGTCTTTTAGTGGATGTGTTTGATAACATCTTTGACAGAAATATTCTCAAACAGATTTCTATATTTATTGAATAGAGAGCAGTCCTTTGTTGATAAGTTGATGGTAGACTATTTTTAAATTCAATTTTTTGTAAGGTAATTTATATAATAAGGTTTGCTAATCAACTTTTAATTTTGTATATTTGTTCATCCCCTTCAGTATTTACATTGTCACCACCAAATTCACTATCAAAATCCTCATATTTAAGTGTATCAAAAACTTTCAAAAATTATGATGCTTTTTTTATTAGCTCTGGAGATGAAAGCACTCTTCAAAGCCTGATCTACATACATCTTTTTCAACTGCTACATGAATTGTTAAAACTGAAATAAGTCAATTCACAGTTTTTAATATAAAAAGCATGGAAACCAGGATAAATAGCAAACAGGAAGATAAACAACAAAAAGTAAAGGAAAATAAGACTTAATGTGTATTGAAAATTTAAAAGTGAAAGTCATATTTACCTCAGCATACTGATAAACACAGGTCTCTAAATCGTGTGCCATACAGATTCTCTGTATACCTGTAGCTGAAACAAACACTTATTCATTAATGTAATATCTTGTCATTTGAATTACCATTTTATTGAAATATTTAAGTTTTCTTTAACAATTATAAATTGAGAGCCTGATAATATTATTGAATTTTGAAATTGGTAGATTGAATCTACAGAAATTTAAATACATTTTATATTCTACAGCCTGCACACCTCTATAGAAATTCTGTAATTAATATTTTCTGTTCTTTTGCAGAGAGAACAGTTATCTCACACAAATCCAGATAAGTGAGGAACAACCAGATTTCTGGTACAGTTTTGGCAAGAAGTTGTAAGAACACTCTTCCACAAGACATAAGCTTCTTATGAAGCACTGATTACTCTAGGTGAAAGAGTTTTTACTACCAAGACCACTGTAACGCACTTTTGGGGCTACATAAGTAATAGAAACTGAAAATCTTATATGCACGCACGTGTACACACACACACAAACCTGTGCATGCACATGTGCAATAATATAAGCTTACCACTGTTGATAATGAGAAATGGACAGCAAAGCCCATTTCTTCTTCTAGAAAAAAAAACTACACAAAACTACTCCATTTACAAAACTCCTCTTAACTTCACTGTGATAGAATTGGTACCTAGACTAGAGCAACCTGGCCAAAGATTGATTTGTAACCCCAATGGGAATTTAAGAAAGAAGTAATCAGTTGAATCTAGTAGGTGACTGTTTAAACAGGATGTCTTCCTGGAATGGGAAGATATGAATCTCTATATATATTGCCATTGGTTACAGCTATAGCTACTGTCATCCATCCTAACATAGGCCATCTTATTCTAGTGAAAGTAATTGGCACAGCTCCCCCACTCATTAATATGGATAAGCCGTGTATTGTGAAGGGAAATCACTGCAGAAGGATTAGGGAGACAATCACTCAATAATGAGCAGATGAGTGCTGCGTTAATGTTGATGCTGATAGTGATTTGTGTGTGTGTGTGTGTGTGTGTGTGTGTGTGTGTGTGTGTGTGTGTGTGTGTGTGTGTGTGTGTGTGTGTGTGTGTGTGTGTGTGTGTGTGTGTGTGTGTGTGTGTGTGTGTTACACATTATTGTTAACTAGTATTTTTTAAGATATAATAATATATGACTTAATAATAATTCTTGTTTTCTAAACTGTTTTTTAAAACTATCCTTTTTATTAGAGTTTCTCTGTTAACATTTCAGGCTGAAACGTTTTGGTGAAAAATGGGTTTAAATTTTAATGTAATGCTTATTTTTACTGGTGCATTTGTACTTATAGAGTTATTTGACTTAGCAATTATTTTGAAAATTTATTCACCTATATTATTTAGTTATTAAAATTAGTAATAATGTTGTTGTTGTCATGCCTTCTGCAGATACTTCCATGTGCCTCTTGACTACTCTAGCCATATCTGTAATTTGTTCACATATAACTGTTGCTCAGGATTATGGTCTATTATCTGCATGATGCCATGACTGCAGGACAGCTAAAGGTGTGTGCTGGTGTCAACTCGGTGTTGGGGCAATTATTGCAGTTTCTCTACATGTGTATCATCCATGTGATCTTCATTCTTCCAAGGTACGAGTTTGGGGTCTTGTTGTTTTGGTAGATGTCATTCTGTCAGCATTGATTTTGGATATTTGATACTGTATCTCTGATTTTTGTGGAATTAATGTAAATTTTTCCAGCAGAGCATTGACAGCAAAAAGAGTTTCTATGACATTTTCTTGATTGAGTTTCCTGACCCTTTTTGCTAAATTGTCAACTGCTTCATTGTACTTCATATCCACATGAGCAGTAATCCATTGCAAAGTGCAGCTTTTATTCAGACATTTCAGTTGGTTTAAGAGCGTATGGATTTTCTGAGTGAGTTAGGTGTTACCATGTCTGATTGCTTCTGTGACTGGTACTGAGCCACTATTGAGTGTTATACCTTCTAATTGTTGAGTTAATGTTACGTTTCGGTAAGCTATGTGCAACTTGTTTAATGCGTGAAGTTAGCTGGCAAAGTTAGTAGCAACTTTCCCAGATCCTTCCTTTATTGAGAGTTTACCCCACTCAGGTGTAGGAGGAGAGCACCAGCACCTCCATTAGTCATACTGGGATCTGACATTTTAACGGTGTAGCAGGTAACATGCTTGGAGGACAAAGGGAACTTGGAGTTTTTAGACCTTTTCTTCTAAGTATTTGTTTTTGGTCATTTTTGTGTCAGGCAGCTTTGAAGAATCAATTGTAAAATCCGAAGCTGCCAATCCCAACGCCTCAATGGAAGATCCCCTGCCCACAAATCTGCTGCTCCAGCAACCTCAGCTCTGACTGCTGTTACTACAACCACACCAGCCACATAGTACCTTCCAGAGCACCAATTTACACAGCAGCCACAGCAGTAAACAATCAATCCCTGAACCAGTGCAGTAGAAAAAGTCTGTTGCACTGAAGAAGGCCAAGAAATCTACCCCTGCTTGCAAGGACCAGAAATTCCTTGTTCAAAAGTCAGATCATCCAGCACATCCACTAAACCTAGGTACCTACAGTCTGAGTCCAACCCCCTAGACAAGAACTGAATCATTTTCTGACAATCCTCGTCCATGACACAGGTTACCCCATGAATGGAAGAATCTTCAGAGCAAAACTTTACCACTTGTCTGAGGGCCTGGATTGAAACAATCAACTCTCAGCTACTGGCTGCCAAGAACTTACAGTCTGCACTCATCATTTAACCATAGGTAAACCACATGGTGACTCAGGAAGTTTACCTGATTTTGTCACATGTCCCACCAGGATGTGGCGAACTCCTGCCATAAGAGGAGTGGAATGCCCACCTCAGCTCCTCTCTCCTCACTATCGGTGCCAGAATCTTCAACCCCAAATGCAAGTGAGCCAATGTGAAATCCACCTCCCATCAACTTTACCTTAAGTGGGTCTATTGTGAGGATAGTTATTCTAGTTATTCTTGAGGTGGCTGTTCAAGGGATGTTACCACCTCTGTCATCACTTCCCCAGAACATGTAAATGAGCCTAGATCATCATGACTTTTAAGCCTGCAAGCGCATTTGCCCCCCCCCCCCGAGAATCATTCATCCATCTCATTCCTTCCAATCAGCTCAAAGATGTTTGAATGGCTCCTGCATGATCGGGTTGACCTCTGCTGGACATATTTATTCGGCAGGAACAGTTCAACTTCCACAGAGACTTTTCAACTAACCAACTCATTGATGCCAAAAACGAATATTTCTCCACCACAGTAGTGCTGATTGGTGTGATCAAAGGATTTGATTATGTTTGGCATAAAGGCATTCTCTATAAACTCACCTTGTCCCCACCACCTGCTTCTTTTGTGCATCTTGTGCGTTTTTATATCACCAATCACTCCTGTATGTCGATGGGTCATACTCATCCATCTGACCTACTGCTACAGGCATTCCTCAAGGATCTGTCCTGGACCCTGTTCTATAACTTGAGTACACAAATGATCTGCCTGTATAGACTCAAGTAGTAACAGTGATCTCATTTTATGGGGATGATGACATGTAACATTACAGTTTGGCCAACCTAGATTATGCCACTGAAGTGCTTCAGCGTCAGCTTGCCCTTTTAATGTCCTGGGTATAGAAATGGCAAATCACAGTTAATATGAATTGTCTTCTCTTGCCAGCTCACCTCTGGATGCCAGACCCTTTCCCTAAATGGGTACCCCTACATATGGAAATGGTCTGTGATGTACTTAGGTGTCACTACTGACTTGGACCTAAACTTCAGAGCCCATCTTCCCAATTGTCCCTAAGGTGTAAAACCCAATTTTTCTCCCTTCAATAAAGTGCCAATGCGCACTAAATTCATGACATACCTGCTACTTCTCAGAGCAGACCTTATATATGCAGCACCCATATTTTGGTCACTGCTGTAATGATACACAATATCATGGCTGGAAGCATTCCAATCCAGAACTCCCTTGTCTTCAAGCAAGGCTCTGCCTCTCCTTAGCCCCATCTCTGTCACCTAAGTACACACAAAGGACCACCACTATGCTAACTGCCTTAGGTATGCCCAACACCATTTCCTGTGAGTGACTGCTTTCCCTCTGCCCCCTCCCATGCTCTGGAAAGGCAAACTTTTGTGACTTTTCCTGGGCCAGTTGACATGATTTGACCTGTTGTATGTTGTGAGCTAATCCTACCTTCACAAACGGAAGGTTCCAGAAGCGCCCCCTGAATCTAGCTGTTGCAAATCACTGCACACTTCAGAACTTGCAATCTCAAAATTCCACAGACTCCGTAAAAAATTAAACAGGAGTCTTACATCTCAACAAACACATGTTCACTACTCATGCAATATACAAATCCACAGGCAATTATTGGGCTCACTGGACACTGCAACCCACTGGGGGATTGTCAAGATACTGACCCATTGACTGGCCTGGATTTGACAGTAAACTGTCATTTGACTGAGTATATACACAAAGACATATCAGAACCTGCATTAAGAATGGTTACTTCCACAGTCAAAATGTCTGCAATTAGTGCCAGAACTAGATCATGACCCTATGGCACTAAAATTTAAAACTCAAATTTTTATCAACGTGAATCAGCAGCTTGGTTTTTTCAACACCAGATTCCAGTACTAGGGTTTTGGTCTTCATTGAATACTTAAGAATTCAGGCAAGAACAATATTTCTTTTACTTATTAGCATTTTTATATATAAAAAGCTCACGCTATTGTGAATAGGCCACTGTGAATTCTAGCATCAAAATAAGCTTTTTGTATAAAGCCTGTCTATAAATGCTTAAAGTAATAATGCTTAATTATATAAGAAAAATCGGAATGCAGTCAGAGTTATTATTTAATTATAAATGAATTAAATATTATTTTACTTACTATTGTTTTGGATGGCTTTTAACTGCCACATGATAAATAATTTTAATTAAATGATATTAAAGATACAATAATAAAAAGTTTATGAAAACATTTTCTAAACAAAAATTAATATTTTGTCATACTTACTCATGCTGATTAAATACTCATCATCACTGAGAGAGTTACAAGGAAAATTAATAAATTAATTTACCTTCAATAATCCGCCGTGTGACTTTTTATAAAACTCTTCTATTACGCGTTTTGGAGACTATGCTCCATCTTCAGATAGTAAAATAAAACTATGTCACTCTTATGAGATCGTTAATTAATAAAATGTCAATTTGCATAAGAACTGTATGCGATGTTGGGTGCACACCTATTCAAGTTCAATCTGCTACTCTTGAACGGGTAGTAGATTGTAGCAGATTGAACTTGAATGGGTACGCACCCAACATCGCATACAGTTCTTATGCAAATTAACATTTTATTAATTAATGATCTCATAAGAGTGACATAGTTTTATTTTACTATCTGAAGATGGAGCATAGTCTCCGAAACGCATAATAGAAGAGTTTTATAAGAAGTCACACAGCGGATTATTGATGGTAAATTAATTTCTTAATTCGATTAAGTGACTTGGATACTAGATTAAACATGAATATTATACAAGGAAAAAGTGAAAGATTTATGAAAGTGCACAGATACAAGAATGAAAATGTCACTTAGCAACTTGTATGGGGCAATTGCATTATAAGTCAGGTGTACACAGTAAATACCAACTTTCATAAAGAAAGCCATAGTCCTTTTATTGTTCTCACTAGTTATACCACCCACCCATTCCTGGCCCCACAGATAAGGACAAATCATATCATTTTACTCGTATTAGAGAAGAATTGAGCTATGTCATTGCCAGTCCTAAGCCTGGATGAAAAAGGAAGAAGGTTGTCCATTATACTAATGACCTGATTCCATAAAAAACGTGCTACAGAAACAAACATGATGTGGCCCAGAAACACAGACGAAACTTATGGGATCATCTGTTGAACCATCTGCAACTGCAGTATGTTCTTTGGCCAATATTTTGAGGTTTCTGGACAAAAATCTCATAAGAAGTAGAATTTTTGCAAGAATGAACACAACACTTTCTTCAGTTTACCGATATGACCTTCTTTCCATACAGGCTGTGGAAGTAGATGTACAAGATAATTTTAATGTTAGTTGTTAGAATGTAAGAGTGTTGTATGAGGAAAGCAGAAAAGTAAGCACAAAAATAAATAAATATAAAATTTGTATACTATGATTATCAGTGGCAAGGTAGACTGAGTATGCAGATAAATACAGATTCAGGGTAAAGACTTATTTATTCAGGAAATATGGAAGAAAATACAACATTTACAATTGGTATAAACCTTATATTAGGTGCAAGAACATCGAAAGTGCTGATAAATTTAGAAAAAATATCAGAATATAATTATTTCACTATCGACTCGGAACACAAATTTTTATGGGTAAAAACGTAAATGTTTTACCTTATAACCTGAACCGGTTTTCGCTTTTCAAAAAAATCTTCAGAGGTTGCCGCTGCCAGCTCTGTCCGTCTTGTTGTTGGCGACGGAATCGATTTTCGAAAGATTGATGTTGTGTGTGGGGGGTGTGATATGTTCGAATACTGTGTGTGATTTGAATTGTGTCTGTTCGTTTAGGATGTCGTTTTTATTTGTTTTCGTGTGTTTGTATATTTCCAGTTGTTCTAGAGTGTCTAGTTTCCGGCCTTTTGTGTGTACGTGTAACATGTTCATGTTATTGTCGATGTTTTTGTATGT
Source organism: Magicicada septendecula (assembly GCA_034769895.1). Taxonomy (NCBI): domain Eukaryota; kingdom Metazoa; phylum Arthropoda; class Insecta; order Hemiptera; family Cicadidae; genus Magicicada; species Magicicada septendecula. The sequence goes on along the minus strand of CM068376.1, from coordinate 245,100,262 downwards.
GTGGTTTGCTTCAATGAGGTGGTTTGCAAAGTTGGATTCTGTAGTGGAGTGGAGTGCCTTTGTGTGTTCAATTTATCTTTGTTTGAAGCTACGTCCTATCTGGCCTATGTAGAATTTTTTGCAATCTGAGCAATTTAGTTTGTAAACACCAGGTAGATAGAATTTGTTTTGTGCTTTGTGTGTGTGTTTAGATAGTGTGTGTTCTGTTTTGTAAGCGATTCTGTATCCTGCTTTTTTGAATTTGTGGGCTATTTTTTTAGTTTGTTTTTTGATGTATGTTAGTGTTATGAATTTGTTGTTTTCTGTCTTTGTCTGTTGTCTGTTTTGTGTTTTGTGTAGGAGTTTATTGACTATTGTTCTGTCGTAACCGTTGGATTCTGCTAGATATTTTATCGTGTTTAGTTCGTCTTTGTAGTCTTTTTCATCTAGGGGGATGTTGTTAAGTCTATGTATCATGGTTCTCAAGGCAGCTAGTTTGTGTTGTACTGGGTGATTGGAGGAGTTGTGTATTAGTGTGTCAGTTGTAGTCGGTTTTCTGTATATACTGAATTTGTACCTGTGTTCAAGTTTTGTGATGGAGAGGTCTAAGAGGTTTAAGCTATTGTTGTGTTCGTATTCGGCAGTGAAGGTTATGTTTTTATGTATTTTGTTTATGTGCACTGTTAATGTAACTGTTCACATTGTCTTTTGTTCCCCTTGTCATCAATTCCCCTTGTCATTGTTTTATTAGAATGTCTTCAACTTATCTGTGCCAATATAGTATTTTATGTGAGTGTCTATCATTGTTTGTGAGGATTTTTGTTTTTTCTAAGTGTTGGAGGAAGACTTCTGCTACAATGCTGGATATGGGTGAGCCCATGGGTAGACCATCATTCTTTGTGTAAAATTTATTGTTATATGTAAAGTAGTTTTGGTTTGTGATAATGTTCAGAGTTTCTGTTATTTCGTTGATAAGTTTGTCTGGTGTGTTGTTCTGTTTGAGTTTGTTTTGTAGGATGGTGATTGTTTCAGAGATGGGGATGTTTGTGTACAGGTTTTTAATGTCAAAGGAGGCTAATGTGGCATTATGGGGGATGTGTATGTCTTTTATTTTTGTTACTAGGTCTGTGTTGTTTTTTACTGCAATGTTGTTGTCTAGTTGTGTGTGTTGTCTGATAATTTTGTCTAGATGTTTTGCGAGTTTGTATGCAGGGGCATTACGGTAATTGATAATGGGGCGGATCAGAATTTCTTCTTTATGGATTTTGGGAAGAGCTTGGAGGGTAGGGGCTGTTGGTCGGATTTGTCTCATGTAGGGCTTTTGTTTGTGTGTCATTATGTGTTTGGCTTTGTTGATTTGTTGTTTTACTGTGTTTTGGTATCTGTCAGTGGGGTCGTGTTTTAGTTCTGTGATGTTGTTCTGTTCCATGAAGTTTTGTACTTTGTTGTGTAAGTCGTCTGTGGAGATGATTACAGTCGTGTTGCCTTTGTCTGCTTTTACAAATGTGATGTTGGGTTTGTGTGCCTTTTCTCTCAGTTTGATGGCTGTGTGTATTTCTGAGAGTCACCTAGAGTGTCCCCAAGACTGGCATATGGCATTAGCAAATTAAAGAAGCATAGAGCACTGCTTCAGTAAAACTGCTAATGAGCAGTTAATTTTGACTATTAGTATAGCTTTTTCAAAGTCTATCTTTAAATTTACATTTATTTGTCACTTCTAATACAAAAGGGCATAAGAACTTTAAAAACATACAGATTCCTTAAGAAAAGAATTTCAAACTTTTGAAGAAGTGGTCACACTTACGTATCTAAGAAATAATTTGAATGATTGCTTTTTGTGATGTAGTAACTGGCTTTAACAATATAATATACATTCCTCCCCAAAAATTAATTCCATAATTTATTTTAAATACAACCAGTGCATGACAGACTGTGAAGAACAAAGTTTCTGGTCAAAAATATCGTAAGAAGTAGAATTTTTGCAAAAATGAACACAACTCTTTCTTCAGTTTACCGATATGACCTTTCCATGAAAGATTATTTCTATTATTAAACCAAGGTATCTCATTTGTTCAGTTTGTTCAATCATGAAGCATCTACAGTCAAATTCTTTTTGACATGATGATTCATGATAGCACAAACAATGTGAAAATCTGAGTTTGTCTCAAACTGAAAACCATATATTTAGATTTTTCACTTAAAACCATAAAATTTTTCTTGGATTTCGTTGTCCATGACGTGTCCGTTACTTAACTAAATATCACTATAATATTGACGACTCGGAACACTAAGTTTTTTATAAGTAAAAACGTAAAGTTTTACCTTACAGCCTAAACCGGCTTTCAGCTATAGAAGGCTTCATCAGAGGCTGTCGTTAGTAGCGCTGTTCATCTTGTTGTTGGCGACGAGATAGTGTTTCGAAAGATCGAAGCTGTGTGTGTGTGGTGAGATGTGTTCGAATAATGCGTGCGATTTGAATTGTGTCTGTTCGTTTAGGATGTCGTTTTTATTTGTTTTTGTGTGTTTGTATATTTCTAATTGTTCTAGAGTGTCTAGTTTTCGGCCTTTTGTGTGTACGTGTAGTATGTTCATGTTATTGTCGATGTTTTTATATGTGTGGTTTGCTTCAATGAGGTGGTTTGCGAAGGTAGATTCTGTAGTGGTGTGGAGTGCTTTTGTGTGTTCAATGTATCTCTGTTTGAAGCTACGTCCTGTCTGGCCTATGTAGAATTTATTGCAATTTGAACAATTTAGTTTATATACACCGGGTAGATCGAATTTGTTTTGTGCTTTGGGCATGCGTTTTGATAGTGTGTGTTCTGTTTTGTTAGTAGTTTTGTAAGCGATTCTGTATCCTGCTTTTTTGAATTTGTGGGCAATTTTTTCAGTTTGTTTGTTGATGTATGTTAGTGTTATGAATTTGTTGTTTTCTGTCTTTGTCTGTTGTTTGTTTTGTGTTTTGTGTAGGAGTTTACTGACTATTGTTCTGACTATTGTTCTGTCATAACCGTTAGATTCTGCTAGATATTTTATCGTGTTTAGTTCGTCTTTGTAGTCTATTTCTATCTAGCTGCTTTTAGAACCATGATACATAGACTTAACAACATCCCCTTAGATGAAATAGACTACAAAGACGAACTAAACACGATAAAATATCTAGCAGAATCTAACGGTTATGACAGAACAATAGTCAGTAAACTCCTACACAAAACAAACAACAGACAAAGACAGAAAACAACAAATTCATAACACTAACATACATCAACAAACAAACAGAAAAAATTGCCCACAAATTCAAAAAAGCAGGATACAGAATCGCTTACAAAACTACTAACAAAACAGAACACACACTATCAAAACGCATGCCCAAAGCACAAAACAAATTCGATCTACCTGGTGTATACAAGCTAAATTGCTCAAATTGCAATAAATTCTACATAGGCCAGACAGGACGTAGCTTCAAACAGAGATACATTGAACACACAAAAGCACTCCACACCACTACAGAATCTACCTTTGCAAACCACCTCATTGAAGCAAACCACACATATAAAAACATCGACAATAACATGAGCATTCTACACGTACACACAAAAGGCCGAAAACTAGACACTCTAGAACAATTAGAAATATACAAACACACAAAAACAAATAAAAACGACATCCTAAACGAACAGACACAATTCAAATCGCACGCATTATTCGAACACATCTCACCACACACACACAGCTTCGATCTTTCGAAACACTATCTCGTCGCCAACAACAAGATGAACAGCACTACTAACGACAGCCTCTGATGAAGCCTTCTATAGGTGAAAGCCGGTTTAGGCTGTAAGGTTAAAACTTTACGTTTTTACTTATAAAAAACTTAGTGTTCCGAGTCGTCAATATTATAGTGATATTTATAAAATTTTTATTAAACTATTACTTTAATTTTTTCAAATCAATCTGACTAGAGGTCTGAAGTGAATCCAAAGTAGTGTCATTATACAACAATGCAGTGTTATCTCCAATTGAAGTAACTTGCACATAAAATCTGTCTTCACATAGAGCATTAGAGTAAATTTAAAATAAAATTGGGCCTAAAACAGAACCCCAAAGCACACCATACATTGGAGTTCCTTCAGTGCTTATACTGCTCACAATACATACAACCTGTATCTGGTTTAAAAGATAACTTCTAAGCCACTCATAAGATTCCGCAGCTTGTCTAACTGAATAACATGAACTACCGGTACTACGTAAAAAGCTTTGGCTATATTGTTACGACATCACAGAACAATCTACGTGTTTATCGAACGTTCCAGAGGGATCCAGAATGTAATGCGGTGGTGTACGTGACTCTCCACGCATTTGCGAGACTTTTCTCGAAGCCGCCAGCCACGCAGTCTGTGCCAAGGCTGCAATTAATTACGTAGTACACACTGGCACTAAGACGCAATTTGGAATCTTCTGGTCTGTGCACGGATGTATAAATACAAGGCGGCGGCGGCCTTAGATTTTCAGTATAGTTGCGATATATTTACAGTGCAGTTCGAGTTATTATCAGGCGATATCAGTGACGGATTAGTGTCACTTTTTTGGGGGGGGGGCAAGAATAAAATCACCAAACTCCAACAAAAATTATCCAAGATGTATCTTTTCAGAATGAATTATGACACCATGGAAACTCATTTTCAGCACTATTTTTCTGTTTGTACATTTTTATTATTTCTTTTTATAAGTACAAAATAGATTATTTTAATTTCATATTATTATATTATCCATACAAAAATATAAAAATAGAATTTAAGCATATTTTTAAACATTTTATACATTCCAAGGTTTTTATTAACTTATGATATACGACAAAAAAGCTAATCAATGAAAAAAAAAAAATTCATTTTAAGTATTATTCTAAGCAATAAAACAAAATAATTCTGTTTATAAGCAAAAGAGAATTTACAAATAGAGGAATTTGTTCAAAAGATAACATAATAAATAATTTCCAAAGATACAAAAACACTAAAATATAGTATAAAAGAATTACAGTATTTCTGTTCTTTTTCTTTCTTCTTTCATGAAAACATTTCTTTCCTTCTCTTTCCACCTTTCTCAATATATCTGTTTATGACTTTTGTTTTTTCAATAACAATATCTTTATGAATATACATAACGGCTAGGCCAGTTAAACGTTTTTGGCCACAACGATTTTGAAGCCATGTCTTTGTTATCTTTAAGGTTGAGAAAGACCTCTCAGCTGTTGCAACTGATACTGGTAATGAGGCAAGTATTACTAAAAGATGTTTTATTGTGGGAAACATTTCTGAAACACAATAACCTAAGCATTCTATTGCTGATGATGGTAATGGAGTTTTGTTGTAGTTTTCTCTTTTCCATTTTGCCATCCAAATGTTCATTTCAGCCTTTAAATCAGATTTAAAGGCACTATCGTCTTTTTCCATGGTCTTGCCATATTTTTTTGAAATCAACTCAATATCAGCATTTGCCTCTTCTTTGTTACAGTATCATTTATACATTCTTTTGGTAAGAGTATATTAAGTCTGTATAATTCTAAGGCACCAGCAGAAAATCTACTCTTCATATCTGTGACAATTTAATCAAGGATTGGTATGTACAAATTTACCCTGAAATAACTTTTAACATCAGATGTGGCATCATTTGCTCTATTCACTTGCCTAGAAGTGGTTCTAGGGACTTTCAATTCACTGTTGACAGATTTAGCAATTTCTGTTGCTTGCTCAAAAAGTTCATGAAATCCAGTTTCTGCATTCTGTCGTTTGTCTTCAAGCACAAAAAGAACGTCGGACAAAAACTCAGAAGCCTTGTATACGTCAACGTTTTCTTTTTGGAAATATCTGCTGAGAGGCAAAGTTTGACTAAGGATATCTGCGAGGCAAACTAAAGTAATAATAAACTCGCCATGAGTAATTGAACATAGAAGAGTTTTTGCCATTGCTGAGGACTTATCAGACATAAAAACAGCCCAGTTTGAAATTTTTTCTAGAGTCAAAACGATCTTATTAAAATTCTCTAGGAAAACAACAACAGATAAATGTCTCTCCACCCAACGTGTTTCACACATTGATATCAATTGCCTTCCAACATTCTTCAAAAAAGCATTATTTCTTTTCGGGGAGATCGTAAAAAAGGAAACTGTTTCCTTTATTATCCCAATTGCATTTCTAACTGCTTGTACATTAGAGCAACTAGATTGAGAGGTTTAAGGAGTGGTTTAAGCAGGGTGTTCGTTCTGCGAAGACACACTGATCTTTTATAGTTTTTATCGCCCCCACCAGCTCAGAAGTCATTACAGAACAACTGTCTGTTGCAATGCCTATGCAATAACTTGGATCCAGGTTCATTCCATGAAGGCACTCTAACACCAGTTTACCTAACTTATCTCCTGTTAATCTGGGATCTTCTGACTCAACAGGCTCTTCCTCACTTTCACTATTACTTGAAAAGGATGATAGGGTTTCTTCACTTACAACATGATTTTGGGGTTTTGTTTTGTTTTCCCAAAGATTGCCATTGTCATTCCGTGGGTCGATAAAACCAATAAAGTCTTCCCTTGTACAGTTTTTACAAACATATCTTAAGAAAATTGATAACTGGGTCTTATGTGAAACATCTGTTGTTTCATCAAAACCAATACTGTAGACTTTATTTTCTTCAATTTTTCTAAGTACTAGTGATAAAATTTCCTCCCCACGGCATTCAATCAAATCATTTTGAATGGTCTTGGTCAGAAAGGAATTTCTGTACCTTATAGAGTCACACTGCTTTTGAATTTGTGCATCTTTACAGACCTCAATTCTAAACTTCATTAGTTCTTTAAAGTTTCCCTGATTTTTCAATGGATTATTTTCAAATCCGTCATCTCGTCGGGCCCGAAAAGGAATATTTTGTCTACCAAGAAACAGAACATTATCCAGAGATGATGACAACCTTTCTTGATCTACCTTAGCATGTTGAAGCCTATAAGAATCAACTTGATTTTCCACTGATTTTTCAGGATTGTGGTAAGTTAACAAAAAGTCATTTGCTTTTTCCATTGCCTGTTGGTGATACAATAATTTACTATGATGTTCTAAATCTCCATCCTTCCCCAAAAGCTTGGCAAATTTAGTTAGTGGTTGATTAACAAGGGTATTCAATTTCATCCCACCATGGTGTCCACCCACATGCACATGGCCAGTAGCAAAAAAAGGGCAAAATTTATAGAAAAGACCTTGCTTCAAATGAGAAAGGACAAGCCAAGATTTATACTTCTCTAGATGATCTTTTTTTAACTGTCAGTTTTCAGTTCTGCCATTCTTGATATGTGATGAGTTTGGATACTTGTATCCGGAAGGAGGTTCCTAATGATTTTCGAGAAGATTGGCAAGAATTCTGTCTGAGGGTTTTGTTCCAATGTAATTTCCAATGTCATTTTCATAGATTACAGATGACTTCGGCAAAGATTCACTGCAAGATTCATTTTCCCCTAAAACGAAAGAAATTAGTTTTCAATTAAAAAAATTCTGAAATTTGCTTATTTTCCAATGATCTGGATAAGAAACGCCCTTAAGATAGTTCATAACCTTAACAAACAGAATTAACAAACCTTATGGAATTAACAGAATTCCATAAAACTCAGTATATATATATATATTACATATAATATTTATAATTAAATTTACCTCAAGATGTTATTTTTCTATATGGAACATGTTTCGAGAGTTCCTGTTCTCTCATCTTCAGCCTTGGCGATCTTGTTTCTGGTGAAGTATTTGTGTGTTGGCTGCTGGATGCAATTAAGGTTGTTTGTTGGTCTTTGGTATTTCAAAGTTGTATTATTGTGTGATTGTGGTACAGTATATGTTTTTGTAATAACAATCACACACAATAATAAAACTTTAAAATACCAAAGACCAACAAACAACCTTAATTGCATCCAGCAGCCAACACACAAATACATCACCAGAAACAAGATCGCCAAGGCTGAAGATGAGAGAACAGGAACTCTCGAAACATGTTCCATATAGAAAAATAACATCTTGAGGTAAATTTAATTATAAATATTAAATGTATTATATACATCAAGAAACGGACTGTAGCAGAAAGTGATTGAATATATATATATATAGATTATTATGAAAAAATATTGTCTTTAAAGTTTCGAATACAAAGCGAGTATAGAAAAAAAAGGCAACAATTAGAAAATGTATTCATTAACACGCGTTTTTATGGGAAATGCGACATTCTCAATTCTCTGAATATCTTTCTATATAACTATTGAATTGACAACCGAATATCAATAAAACTTACCTTCTTTAGAAGTTTGGTCCTCATTTCCCTTTGCAATCGTATTGTCTTCAACAACTTCAAGACACACATTAAATGTTGAAGGTCCAGCAGCATTGTCCAGAGGCACCAATTTCTCACCACTATTGCTACACTTCTTTTTCGTAAATAAACTTTTCAGCGTTGATTGTCTTTTCATTATAACAAACAACAATAAAGCAAGAGTTAAAAATGTAAACTTGAATCTAACACTTAAAACAAATTTACGAATCACGTAGCAATCAAAATACTTTTAAGCGAGCAAACAACGCGTATAAGGCGGGTGCGTATTTTCGTGTGCCAAATTCCTCGAATTACTAAGGAGCAACGCAATGATCACACAATCGTAAACATCGCAGTTTAACAGATTCGCATACGCAGTAGGGATTGACTTCTAGATCGAGGCGCCCCAAGCGATATCGAAACAAACTATTTTAGTCGGCTAAAGAGCGGACAAGAATTTCAAAATTTATTTGATTATTTTTCTTCACTAATATTTTTTCACTATTTCGCTGGGGGGGGAGGGGCGAATTCCCCCTCCCCCCTTTAATCTGTCGCTGGGCGATATTACTGTGTATGTTCAAGTGGTTATTAGTGAAGTGTTGCGTTTTATAATCGGGTGGTATAATTTTAATTGTGTTTAATATTAGTGACATTTTATTGCGTGTTAACAATTTTTATTTGATTTGTTGTAGGAGACTGTGTTTTTAATTACGAACTGTTTAACTGTGAAAATTAAAGCTGGTGATTAGTGACATAATTGGTGTCTTGTATTTTGTTTCCACTGTACCTACTACGATCAAGTAGACCATTGTAACAATATCAATAGATAATGTAGCACATTGGCTACCATTGTTTATTGTTGTTTAGATGTCAGTCATGAAGTTGATCAGTACATGATCTGTTGAGAAGCTGGATCTAAACCCATACTGATTCCTAGAAAAAATTATTGAATTTAAAAATAACATCATTCTGATTTTAAAGACTTTTTCAAAAATTTTAGAAAATGTTGAGAATAAAGATTTTCTGCACCCCTGCATCGTCTTTTACTACATTCTCTTTAGAATCACCGTGTTTATATACTTGAAGTACAATAGCCACTTTTAAGGATTCAGGAAACTCACCTCTCTCAAAACTAAAATTTACTAAATATGTTAAAATGTTCACAATACTAGGTAATATGGGCTTAACAGTCAATGATGTAATTCTGTCAATTATAACAGACCCACTATTCATCAGAGACATCAGTTGGAAACAAAAAATGATTTTGATCCACATTTTGCTGTAAATGCATTGTCCAAACTACTTAAGAGGTTTACATTACATATTTTATTTCTGAATTCACACGTAATGTTTACAAAAATAATTAACTGGTCAACAATGATTTCGTTAAATGCTCAATTTTTGCTAATTCTTATGTATTTTTGGGTGCTGATTCTGAATATGTAGTCAGAATTTTTCTATCAGCCTCAGTTTTTTTGTAACTGCCCTTTTTTTTCAATAAGTACCATGCATGAACTCCATATGCATGGAATTTTATAATCTTAAATAATATCAACTAAATAGCTATGGTTTATTTATTGCAGCAACTAAATTGATAAGTCAAATATAATTGTTTGGGTTAGTGAATTGTCATCATTATTTATTTATTATTGTTACTTACATGTAGGCTAGGTCTAGCTTTTTGAATACTTCATTCGAGTGCGAGTTCTTGTGTGTGTAAGATTTAGTGCTGCAGCTAGTTTTTGTATCTGTTTGCGTTTTAATTTTGTTTTCTGTAAAGCAAGTGAGTGTATATTACATTAGTATGTCTTTATAAAGTGTTTGTTTTTATACAGTGTTAGCTATCATATATTAACAATGCTTCGCAATTGCATCAGTCATCCAAACAATTTCTGCTACGTATGTGGCGAGGTAACATTGAAGTCTCAGAGATGAAATGTAACTGCATTGATAAAAAAGTCATATGAACTGTATTTTGGATGTAAATTAGGTGATCAGGATAAATCTTGGGCTCCTCATATTTGCTGTGCTTCATGTGTAACGCAGTTGACTGGTTGGCTAAATGGATCTCGTCACACGCCATTTGCAGTTCCAATGGTTTAGAGATACCACGGACTGTTATTTTTGTATAACAAAAACATCTGGGATAACAGCTAAGACTAGACATAATGTTAAATATCCTGCTATTCCCTCTGCTATAAGGCCAGTGCCACACAGTCCAGAGCTTCCAATTCCAGTACCACCAGAAACATGGAACTTAGACAAAGATGAAGTTGTTACTGATGTTGAACCTTGTGCAGACTTATCAGGTGACGAAGAAAGAAGAGACCCAGATTTTTTGGAAAATACATATACTGAACCTCACTTAATTAATCAGTCAGAATTAAATGACCTCCTTCGTGATCGAAATTTATCAAAGAGTCAAGCAGAAATACTGGCATCAAGATTGAAAGGATGGAATCTTTTACAACAGAATACTAAAATAAGTGTTTTCCGTGACAGGCAATCTGAATTTGAACATATGTTCTCCCAGTAGGAGGACTTAGTGTACTGCAATGACGTGGATTCTTTACTGGAAGCTTTGGGATATATGCACCATCCTGAAGAATGGCGTCTATTTATAGACTCTTCAAAGCTTAGTTTGAAAGCAGTCCTACTTCACACTGGAAATAAATACCCATCAATCCCTTTAGCTTATGCTGCTCATATGAAGGAGTCATACAAACACATGAAACTTGTATTAAGCAGGATTCAGTATGAGAAATATTCAAGGCATATTTGTGGAGATCTGAAAGTGATGGCACTTTTACTTGGATTGCAACTTGGGTACACTAAATTCTGTTGCTTCTTGTGTGAATGGAGCAGCAGGGATAGGAAGAATCATTACATACAAAAGCAGTGGCTAAAGAGAGAGGCACTGACTGTAGGAGAGAAGAATGCTGTAAGTCAAGCACTAGTAAAACCTGAAAAAATTTATCTTCCGCCACTACACATTAAGCTCGGTTTAATGAAAAATGTTGTTAAAGCAATGGACCATAATGGTGCAGGATTTCAGTTTCTAAAAAACAAGTTCTCTAATATAAGTGATGCAAAGATTAAGGAAGGTATATTTGTTGGACCACAAATAAGGCTAATGAATGATCCTGCATTTGAAGAAAGTTTGAATTAATTTGAGGTTGCTGCATGGTAAACATTTCAAAATGTGGTTAACAACTTCCTGGGAAACCATAAGGCAGATAACTACAGAGAATTTGTAACTGAGCTTCTTCAAAACTACAGAGAACTTGGATGTAATGTCACTCAAAATTCATTTCTTAGATTCACATTTGGACTTTTTACTTAACAATCTTGGCGCTGTGAGTGACGAACATGGTGAACGCCTTCACCAAGAAATATCCACCATGGAAACACACTACCAGGGAAAATGAAACCCAAAAATGCTAGCTGACTACTGGTGGAATCTAAATAGGGATCTACCTTTAGCAAATTACATCAGAAAATCCAAAAGAAGTAGATTTTAGGTAAGTACAAAGTGCATGTAACATATTGTTATATTACCATCACATTAATTTCTTTTTGCAATAGAAAAATGTTAATTACTAAAAAACTATGCCCGATAGAATAAAACTGTTAACATATTTGAAATCAACACTAAAAGTACTATAAGAATCAGTTATTCACTTTCGTTTAACAAAAAAAAAAAAATTAAATTTTGTTGATCTTTGTTATTAAAGTAAGGTGAAATTTCCTTTTCTGTTTATTGGCTTCAAAATTTACATACTATCATTATTTTTAATTTGTATATGTATGGAATTATTGATCATCTTCCATTGTAATCTAGTATTAGCAGCACAAGACTGAAATTTTGAATAATAGTATCTATCCTCTGCTTTATTAATGTCACGTTCTGTAGTTCTGTAATGTATTATTATTTGGGTACCATTTTGTTAGAAAATATATTTTTCATGTCTCTGTACATGAGCACAGAGATTAGCATTCATCCATGTATTAATGCAATATAGTTTCTTTGATCGTTCTGTCACTGATTTCAAAATAGTACAAGTTTTGATGTATTATTTAAAATTTCTAAGAAAATTTTAAATGCCAAAAACAGTTTTTTTCCTTCCATAACAGGAGTCCAGTTCATGGACATTAAATTTTGAATTAGTTTTTCATAATTCAAACACTTTTTGCTACAGTCTATTTCTTGATGTACATATAATTTATTTAATATTTATAATTTCTTTACCTCAAGATGTTTTTTCCTTTATTTGGAAAATGTTTTGGGAATCCTATTGTTCCCATCCTCAGCTATCTTCAGCCATATTGTGTGTATACACCACAATAATACCAATTTGAAATATCAAAAACCAACAGAAAACCATAGCAACAACTGACCGATACACAAGTACTCAACAAGATACAAAATTAAGATGGCTGAGGATGCGAACAATAGGATTCCTGAAACACGTTCAAAATAAGGGAAGAACATCTTCCCATATAAAACTCAAAAATAAGATAATGATCAGTAATACAAATATCTAGAACTTCAACTTTTATAAAATTAAACATCTGTTTTTTGGATCTGAAAAATAAATGATATAAATGATCCATATAAGAAGTACTGCTATTTTTCCTTGTGAATTCATTTATTAAAGATTTTGAAAAAAAATTAGGTAGTAAACTTAAATATTTCTCAATGATTAATTTATTAGATAATATATTCATACTCATATTTTGGCTTTGGATGTCAGATCTGCCAGCACTGTTACTCATTTAGCACCACCCAGGGAACACGTACAGCTTAAGGATGCTGTGAACGTGAGTAACTTTGTCCCCCTCATACCCAGAAACCAAGCAGTAGCGAACTTCAGACTCAATACTGGTCACGACTGCCTTGCTGAACACCTCCATCGTATTAAGATCTACAAATACCACCACTGCACAATTTGTAAGCAGCTGAATACAGTGATGAACAGAGACCATCTTCTTGTGTGTTCGGGATTGGATCACTCTTATCAAGAGACAGGGAATCTACCAAAACTCTATTGGAATGCCAGAAGACAAATGGAATGATTCAATGTCCTGCCGTTAGAAAACAACAACATATTCATACTCATATCACCCACAACTAACAAATTACTTTCCTTATCAGTTTGTATAAGAAAACTTTCAGTGTATGAATAAATTGGTCAGCAGGACAAAAGATGGATCTATAAATTGACAGCAAAGTAAATAGTGAATTACCATCCTAAAATGTTATCTGGGCACAGTCTGCTGTCCGGAAATCAGATAACATATGTAATCAATCCAATATACCCTATTCTAATGCTGACTCTTACACCTCTACCACACATGTTAAAGAGCTGTTGGAAAACTTGCAAAATGTCCACAAAAAAACTTTGGCATTTAAAAGCCAAAACGCATTTTGATTCCTTTTATCTAGTATCAAATACCCAATACCAAAAGACAAATGATTGTTGTATATACTGTTAAATGCAATGACTGTCCAGCCACCTATACTGGTAACACATCCTGATATCTATATAAAAGAATTTATCAGCATCACTGTTACTACTGTAAGGAAATTGACAATGATAATGCCACAATGCTTTGGTTTCACACCATTTGAATATGGACCATGAATTCAATATTAACAATACCAAATTTAAACATTATGCAAATAATTATTTCAAACGATGAGTATTAGAAATGATTCAAATAAAAAGTGCCCCCCCCCCCCATTAGTTTTTGTACTGATACACAGACTCTTACATCCATCTCTACTCAACTTATAAAAACTGTTAGATGTAGACTTCCTAGAAAACAAAAATAGATTGTCAGTTTGGTTCCTTATGTATTGGTCATCTTTTCAGCTTAGCACTTGTCAAATATTAATTATTGTTACTCCCACTTACAGTTTAAAATATCAGAACATCATTTCTATTTAACCACGTGTTTTCTTAATTAGTTTCACTGGTCTCATGAATGCTATACAAATCTCACCTAACTTATGTATATAAATAGGGTGTATAATGTGTAGCTCTTTCAGTTCTGAGTTTGTTGACATAACAACACATCTATAGTTGTAAGTATATCACTCATACTATTATTTCAGTGAGAGTTTTTTTGCACATCATTTAGTAATTATAAATCAGTTATTAAACAGAACATTTGATTAGAATCAAACATATTGCAGTTGCCAATCTACATCATACATACTCCATCATACATACAATCTGCATATTCACACTTACTAAGATCAGATAGCGCTCACGCACGTGTGTGTGAACCAAAAGTCACTACCCATTTCTAAAGCAATATTATATTTTTAACTTCAGCATGTATTTCAAATTACCCGCCTTTTTCATTATCTGCCAATTAATGTTCATTTGCGAACACTACAGTGCTCTGCCATATAATTTAACAGTTGTTATTTTCTGTAGTTGTTTACTTAATTTATTTGTTTTGTTTTAGTAGCTATTGTTGATTCAACATGCTAAAATGTTTTCAAAAGAAGAAAGGGTTTCTGCTTTAAAATCTTGGTGAAAATGTGGTTGTAGTTTATTAACTCAGGAATGGAATAATCTAATTATAATTATAACACTACTGACTTGGAACACAAAGTTTTTTAGTGGTAAAAATTTAAACTTTTTACCTTATAGCCTCAACCAGTTTTTGCTTATTATAAGTTTTGTCAGAGGCCTCTTATGAAGCTTGTAATAATAATGGCTCCCATGTGTACCACCGAAATAGCTTAGGAGTAGGCAGGGTAGGCTGCCTTATGTGAGCCGTACGGCATACAAGGAAGGCAGTGTGGCCAACACTACGCTTCAGCCGCCCATTATTATCCCCAGGATGTTATCCCAGGTACTCATTTTCAACAGGCTGAGTCGACCTGGGGCTGAAAAACGCACCTTGATTGTATGATGCGGGCCCAGGAATCGAACCCGGGACCTCTAGATTAGTAGCCAGGTGCCATACCCACCGGTCTACTGAGCCGCCTTTTATGAAGCTTATAATAAGTGAAAACAGGTTCAGGCTATGTAAAATTTTTACCAACAAAAAACCTTTTTGTTTTCTGAGTCAGTAGTGTTATACTTATAATTAGTTAATCAACAGACACGTCATGGACAACAAAATCCAAGAATGGAATAATCATTTTGACACTACTCTACCCCCATGGAAGTGGTCTTCAATTTAAGCAACTGCTTTCAAGAAAATGGATACGTATTGGACTGCCATAGGTCAGGTAGGCACTCATTATATGAGGAAACCAAAATGAATGTTTTTGCTCTTGAACAGAATGTTTCCAGAATGCCAGTCCTAAAATTTTATATTAGGCTAAAGTCAAATACTACATACCATGTCTCATAAACAGTCTATTAGAGGACATTTCTAATTCCAGGATTCAATTTTGTCGGATAATATTAAATGAGCTTCAAGCTGGTGACATTCATTTGTTCTCTCAAATGATGAAGTAACTTTTAAATTATCTGGTCACATGAACAGACACAACTGTACATACATATATTAAGAAAATCAAGCTGTCATTCTTGAAAAGAAATCAAGTTGTCATTCCTGAAGTTACTGTTTAGGGAGTCATACCTCTTGTCAATGACTCATGAAGCCTTGGTGTTTTGATGGCACAGTACAGGCAGAAAATTATTTACAAATGCTGGCTACTTATGTCATTTTAGGGCTACAAATTAACTATGACAATTTCAACATGATGATGCTACACAACACCATGCAAGACTTGTGTCAGACTGTGTTGATGAGGTGTTTGATGCCAAAGTAATTGGAAAGCAAGGGGCAATAGAAATGCCACCCAGATCACCAGACCTCACACCAATGGATTTTTTTCTTTTGGGGGTTAAGTTAAAGACATGGTCTATGCTACAAAACCAAAAATAATTTAGACTTAAGGTGAGCTATTGAATATGTTTGCAATGTTTGCAGACATTTATTCAGATCCATGACTATGCAACAAAGTATGTTTATGTGTCCCAGAATGATTTTGGAGATGTATCAACACTGATAGAAAACAATTTGAAAAACAATGTTATAAATAATTTTGTAGATTCAATAAAGTACTAGATTACTAATGGCATCTGTTTCTATCTATTAATCAGTAGTGACTTTTGGCCCACTCCGTATATATTGCATTTTAATGTGTGATGATGTATATAATCTAAATATATATAAAATATATTTATAAGTGTACTTTTAAAATACCAGAATGGTCACAGTCATCCAAAAAAATGTTTAAAAATAATATTCCAATTTTCTTTATTCTACATTTTCTAATTCTTCAATGTATTTTATTTATCTATCAACATCTGATATTAATTTGTGACTGTAATTTAAACATGATACAACATGAACAGGTTTAGATAACTGAAGTTTTTATGCATATGGAAGAATGATGTATTTGGCATCCTTTACCTATCTTAAAACCTCATAAAAATTGTGAATAATATTACAATTTTAATGGTACTTTATAACACTATATTGTAATCAAATATGAAGTAATATAAAACCAAATATATTTCAGCACTCATTGGCTCATACATATTTAACTCACAAATATTTAAATATATACATACAGTGGCATAACTATGGGGGGGAACAGGTGGATAAATCTCCCCCAGAGCTATTAAAAATTTTGGCAAAATTCTATAATCACTTAACGAAGGCCTCTTTCTAACCCAGATGTGTATGCTAAAATAAGTGTTATAAATAATTTTAGAAGGAAAAGGAAAATAAAGCTAGATTTTCTTAATAATGAGAACTACTCAACATTTGATAAATAACATACATATTTTTAAAATTAAAAAAAAACAATCAATCATGTACACAACAGAAAATGAATGCAGAGCTTATTAATCTACCTTTATCTTTTCCACCTAGACATACTCCATCTTACAGAGTTGTCTATGTCACGATTCCTCTAGTCTAATATCCCTCATAGACATAGACAATGGCTTGAACAATGATCTTTGCGCAGGTAAACTAGCAGTTTTTTTAATTTAATTCACAAAAATGAGAAGGTTGTATTACTGGAATTTACATAAAATATAATTTACCTGAACATGAACTATAAGTTTATTACAACTTTCTTGGGACAACATCCTTAAATTAAAGTGTGATAAGGTATGTGATTAGGTAATAAAACTGGGGTTTTCAAAATATATTGAGAAAGACTCGTTTCAAAAAGATCTTGAGGATACAGATTTAGAACTAATGTGATTCATAATGACATGAGATTGTTTACCTTTAATTTGAATAACAGTTAATCAAGATAGAATATCTTGAAATCAGGTCTTTACTATATTTTTTCAACCCATATGTTTCATGTTGCTCAATCACTCAATCAAGAGATCAACTAAATCAACAGAAAGGGGAGTCTAACTTTCAAGCTAGTGTCCCCCCCCCCCCCAGAAACTAGGTTCCCTCTGAGTGGTTCCTAGTTATGCCACTGTATACACATACACACAGACACACACATATATAAAATCATCAAACAGTAAATTACTTCTTCAAGTGTATTTTCTTACTTTTAATTTACACCTGACGCATTTTCCCTAGCAAATCTGTGTCTTCAGGAGTTTCTATCAAGAAGATACAGGTTTCTCTTGAGAAATCTCTGAAGATTCACACTGAATCTGTGAAACATGTGTCACATGGAAATATAATATACAAATAAGAAAAATACACTTGGATAAGTAATGTATTATTTGATTATTTAATATATAACATACAAATACTCTAAGCAACATCAAAGAATTACTTGCAAAGGGGTATACAAAGAATTACTTGTATACAGATATACAAGCATACATGTATATTACATATATTTACATAAATCTAAATAACTTTACATAGGTCTACATAAATATTAATCTACAATAGTAAATATGAAAATAATAATCATTGTCACATGGTATAATGGCTTTACTAAATCTTAATGTTCTTAATATTCTTAATTATATTACTTTGTCAATAATTTTCTAATTTATAGAAAAAAGTATTTAATATTAGAAGTAATAACTGATGATCAATGTCATGAATTGTACTAAGTCTCAATGTTTTCTATATCAGTTGACTGCTATAATGAGAAGTAAGAAAAAAAAATTAATAATACAATGTAATAATAACTTGTATATAGCCAAATGTCTCTACACTCTGTATTCAGGCATAAAACATTGTATGTATCATCAGGCATAAAATAAAGTATGTATTGCTCTCCACAATAATTCAAATATATCTTAAATTATAACTGTATTTATAATTATGATTATATGGTAATTATATTATCAATTAACTAATTTGCAAATAATATGTTAATGTTTTCAGAGTATTATATTTATATCCACTTATTTAAGTGTAACAATAAGTATAATAGTAAATATTGTTGCTGATGTAACACACACACACACACACACACACACACACACACACACACACACACACACACACACACACACACACACACACACACACACACACACACACACACACACACACACACACACACACACACACACACACACACACACACACACACACACACACACACACACACACACACACACACACACACACACACACACACACACACACACACACACACACTTATATTCACTAAATTAATTAGTTTGTTAAATGTCTTTAGTTATTTCTGTATTGCCCGTATGCAGGTCTGACGATGGCAGTGAAAACTGTCAAAACATTGATACAAATGGTTTAAAAATTGTGTCTACTCAGTGACCAGATTTTACAAAATCTTCCATCATTTATTGATCTACAATTGCTATTAAATTAAGAATTCCGGCAACCTCTGAAGAATCTTTTTAAAAGTGAAAACCAGTTCAGGTTGTAAGGTAAAACTTTATGTTTTTACTCATATAAAACTTTGTGTTCCGAGTCGTTAATGAAATAGTTGTATTTAGTTAAGTAATGGACACGTCATGGACAACGAAATCCAAGAATTAAGAATTCATAAAATAATTTGAATACATGCAACGTGTCCAGAATATATTTCACTGGAGAATGAAGCACTGGCAAATACAACAAGTTGTGGGGAATAATGTTGACAAAAAGGAGAAGCACATGAGGATGTGATAACAAGGGTAAGAAACCCACAAAATGTATTTCATACTCTAAAGAAAATGTGATACTCAGGGACTCTCTCTCTCTCTCTCTCTCTCTCTCTCTCTCTCTCTCTCTCTCTCTCTCTCTCTCTCTCCTCTCTCTCTCTCTCTCTCCCTCTCCCTCTCACTCTCCCTCTCCCTCTCCCTCTCCCTCTCCCTCTCCCTCTCCTCTCCCTCTCCCTCTCCCTCTCCCTCCCTCCCTCCCTCCCTCCCTCTCTCTCTCTCTCTCTCTCTCTCTCTCTCTCTCTCTCGTCTCTCTCTCTCTCTCTCTCTTACATTATAATTCTGAATCTGTCTTTTACTTGACAAATAATAAAACACACACTTGATTTTTTTAGCTTCTCTTTTAGTCTTTACCGAGCTTTCAGTTTTCCTTCTTTTAGAGATTGAACTTGTAGCACCAATGTTCATTTCATCTACTTTATCCCTTACTATCTTTATATTATTTTCAAAGGATAAAATATAGTTTTTGGCTACAAAAGCATCAATTTCTCTCCTTTGCAATTGTCCAAAAATAAAATTTTGACATGGGGTGTTACTTCATGAAAGAAAGAAAGCCAATATACAAAATTATTGCTGGCCAGAGTGTTTATATGACCACTGGCTTGACTTATCATGTCCATATTTTTAATTTCATCCCCTTAAGAATGACTCTATTTGATTGTTTCCTATACTGGAAAATTTTGTTACACTACGAGACTGAAAATTCCACCTTGTAGGCACAGACTGAGGCAATCATTTTTTCACTACTTCACCCAGCATCTTTAGTCTCTGAGGGCAAAATGAAGAAAGTGCATATTCCTTGCAAACTAGCAAAATATATGCTAACATTTGTATATAAGGATGCAACATTCATCATTATTAAATTTATCTGATGCGCATAGCAGCAAACATATTGTAAACCCGGATAGTGCTCTTAACCATTGCCTGTACTCCCCCTGATATCTCCAGCCATAACTGATGCCCCATCATATGTTTCTGCAATAAGTTTATTTGGATTTTCATTTACTTTATGTTTACCAAGTTTTCAAGAATACACAGAGCTAGAGTTTCAGCATCATGTTTTTCAGAAGTGAAAAACCCCCAAAATCTTTCAACTGGTAATCTTTCAATTGGTATATCGTTCATAAATAAAGATGTATTCCATCTCTGGTTTAATTCCATCAAGATGTTTTAATCCCTCTCAATTTTCTCATTCTGTTTGCATAAACTCACCAAAAATGCTAATAACAAATACCCCTCTTTCTCTCTTTCTATCACACACACACACGCGCACGGCGCGGTGCGCGCACACATAAATGATGATCTTGACAACATATAGATTAATGATGAAATTACAAAAATAAAACATATTTTGCACTAACTTACTTTGTATGTGAGACATGTTTCACGCATTACTGTGTATAGTAATAGTATGTATATGTATAATGTATAGTATAGTCACGCATTTCTGTTGCTATTACTTTTACGTCTGGTAAAGTATTCATCATGATGGGATGGAATTTACCAGTTGAGCACTGTTTGTTATTTTACTTTGTTGTAAACTGATTTGGTAGGAATGTGAGAATTATGAGTTTGAAAGCAGTGCACATTTTGGTACTAATTTACTTTGTTTGGTTACTAATGGTTTTTTACTTTATATTTGTAAACATATAGATAAACTATGTTTTACAAACACATATTTTCTCATATGTCCATTTTTATGCTTTTGAGTTGTGTGTATGTGTGTGGGGGGGGGGGTTAGTAATATCATATTATTAATATCTGGGAAATAATGTTCTATGATATATGTAACAAAATTTGCTGCAGCTGGATATCCAGATGTTTGCTTTCTACAGGTTTTAAGACATTTAAAGTAATATTTCTAAATTACTTTTTGTCTTTTGTATATAATATTTGCTGTGTCATAATTCAATTGTTCAGCATCATTGTTGGCCTTTCTTCTGTTTATTAGAATATTTATCCTCTTTTCTATTTTATTTAATATATTTTTATGATATCGATTAACTCACCAACTTTCTGTATCATGTTTCCTTCTTTTTCTATTTCATTAATATTTAGTGGTATGATGTGCATGTTTGATAACTGTGAGTAGAGGGAAATATTTGTATATAATTAATAACAAACACTATAGATGCAATGCCCGAACTTAGAAACCAAATAAGATTAGTTATGGTCAGACAAGCTATATTAAGAAGAAGAATAAGAAAAGTCTGTAAGCTTAGAAATGAAAATTTTAATCCATGTGTGCTACTGTAATGACTTAAATGTCAGGAGTGTGGACAGTGATACTAGGACAATGCATAAACTGTGGATTCTGTGCAGAGTAGCATGGGAAACAGTATGGAGGAATGTGTTACCTGCATGGAGTAACATGGACAGGAATATGGTAGAAATAACAGAGAGACAGAGGATAGAAAAATGATTAGGAAATGGATAAATTACCAAGTTAGAACAGACAGATGTTCTGGAACTACACTTACAGTATAAAGAAAATAAAATGGTGGTGTGCAGAACATGTAGTCAATTGAGAGGTCCATAGATGGTCTTAAATGCCACGAGGTCTAAAATTGGCAATGAGTATTTGCAAGAATAAGAGATGACAGCTTGAGAACTGTTAACTATACAAAATGTGATTTAAATCATTAAAGGATAAGAGGGGTACAATGTCACCCTTAGGGTATGCAACAATTCCAGCTACACAGGTCTCTTCACTTAATCAGTATGAAAAAGAGGAAAAGAAAGTAGTGAATGAGTAAGTGAGTAAGTGATTGAGTGAGTGAGTAAGTAAGTGAGTGAGAGAGAGAGAGAGAGAGAGAGAGAGAGAGAGAGAGAGAGAGAGAGAGAGAGAGAGAGAGAGAGTGAGTGAGAGTTATCGAGGAAAAGTATGGGAGCAAATTTCTTATTTCTAATTATTCTTTATTTCAAATTCTTTGTTTAATTTTACTTAATATGGGTTGCTGAATTAATGTTTAGCTCTACTCAAATATTGGCAACAAACTAACATAATTACTTCCAAAACATCGATATTCATATATAAGAGCTTTCAGTATGCACTCTTACAAATTAGAAGAAATAAAACATTATTTCTTCTCTTATATTAGAAGAAATCAGATGCAAATGCAAGGAATCAAATAACTGCAGATAAATGATTTCATTGTATTTGGCACATGATGATAAAGAATGATAAAACTGTGGTTTATCAACATTGAAAGGAAAAGAAATTCCTGATATGTTTAAACAGTTCCTTATAAAAGATGAATATGATGTTTAAACTTAAAATGAACTTATCAGTAATTCTAGCTTTAACATAAAACAAATATGTTCTTATATTTACAATGCATTATTTTCTGCACTTGTTTTCAGCAAGAAGGTTACTAAAAAATGAGAACTCCTGCTACAGATTATAAAAAAAAAAATTGTTGATTATATGTTAATCACTCAACAATGGGAACATTTTAACAAGTACTCTTATGTTTTTAATAGTATATTAACAGGTGGATGCTACTTTTAGATATTAGAAAAGCATAATTTTATATTACACAGAAATTACAGGCACAAACACATAACTAAGAAAAACTCTGGAGGCTCTACTTTTAATCACTGATTTGATTGGTAAGGGAATTTTTTGCTACTATCGTTTGCATAAGAATGCAATAAAAATGTTAAAGTATTCTTAGGCAATTTGTATAACAATCCACATAATGTTTTAACATTCTTTTAAAGAATTTATATGCTGACCTAGTACTTTGAACTTATGATTTTATACTATAAAAAAAGAATTTAAGAATTGTGATATAAAAAAAAAGACAAGCAGAATACATTTTAAAAATTTAGCCTTGATTATAAATTATGTATACAACTTACAGGGTAATTCTTCATTGTCAGTTTGATGACCATCTAGTTGGTGTGAGTCTCTTTTTAAAGACAGGTTTGACATAATTAAAATAATAATTGTGTATACAGAGCAGTCTTATTCCTTACTGAACGGGTTAAATAGTAGAGCTTCCCTGATAACAGGAACCGGTTTCTCCTTGTTTCAGTTTTCTGTTATCAGTAAAGTCCGAAACGCAAATTACTTTTATTGGGTGGTGTGTATCACCGCATGTGCACACGTAACGACTGGAAAACATTGCAAAACCATTCAAACCTTAAATATTTGTTAAGCCTAGGATTATTACTATTATAATAATTATAATATAATAATAATTATTTTTTTCTGACATTCTAGCAATGGTCCATTTGCTACATTGAGTAGTTAACGCAATTGAAGTATAAAAAGTTAGGTGACAGACAAAATAAACTCCTCATTAGTACTGCAAAGGTTAAACATTTATTGGCATCACCCGGCATCACCTAACGTTCTGTAAATCTTGGATTTTGTTGTCCATGACGTGTCCGGTACTATTAGGAACTAAGGCTACAATTCCGATGCGGAACGCAAGAATTTTAGATAAAAATTTAAAATGTGTTACCTTTATTGCCTGAACCAGTTTTTGCTGATTGGAAGCTTTAGCAGAGGTCTCTTTAAAAAAAATTATATCCAAAGCACTCTATTTAAAATATTTATTTAAAATAATTGTGTTCCGCGTCGGAATTGTATGTATTACTTATTTAATATTTGCTACGAGTAGTGTAAACTCAAAATACCATATCGCTGATTAATTGAAATATGATCCTGATATGTCGCTGATATGACAGGCCTATGTGTTATTTGCATAGAAAATACGGTTTTGCCGCATACCAAGGAAACTTTTCTAAATAAAAACAGTAAACTCAATCCAGCAAATTTTCTTTCAAATCGCTTTGTAACAGTGTGTTTATTTATTTATTAAATATTTATTATCTATTTATTAAATAACGTCAGTTTCATGTCTGATAATGCTCTGCGCATTTTGCAGACAAGCCTTCAAAATTTAAGTTAAGTGAAAAATTATAAGGTAACAATTTTTTTAACGATTCATGTGACAGTATTATTGTAATTACAGTAACATGTTATGGTTAATACAACCGCAATTGCTGAAATATATTTGTAAGAAAGACCAATAATTTGCGAACCAGTAGAGGTAGAACGTTAAGAGTTCGATAAAATAATAATAATATTAAAGTAGACTCGTTCTATACAGTTCACTCGCTAAGTGTATTAATCTGTTTTGAGCAGCAAAAGTATTCGGACGTTACGTTATTTGTAAATGAAGTCAAAGGACTAGATAAAATTAAAATTTATTTCTTCCTGGAAATAAGGTTAACTTGTTAGGTATATAACGTGGATATAAGTAAATTTCAATAATATGAACGTCACGAACGGTATACAATTCGGACCAGATATGGGGGAATATTTCGATAAGGGATAAAAATCTCCCGCGTAACCGAAGTTATTTTAAAACATGAGACATGCGATGGTTTTTATTAGTTTAAACATTTTTTGAACTCAATTTTTGGATTAAATTTATTTAAGATGCACCAAAAATGTAGTACTAGAATACTAATACTACTGTATGCATTCGTACTTATGTCAATTTCTATCAGGTTTCAAGTCGCGTAGTAGTAGAGGACGATTGAATTTATACATCCACTCAGGCGCGGCCCGACCTAACGTGTTTTATAAAAATCCTTCACCAATTTCTAATCATAAATACACGTATTTATTTTTAATAATGTTGGGAATATGTCTCAAGTGTAGCTATCTTTTTAAACTTAGATTTGCTATGCACGTTGTTATTAGAATACAGAGTAGAAATAGTGTTAGTTTTGTTACAAGATGTGCAGTTTTCGCGATATGTATGGTGAGGAATGCAACATAGGACAATTGCGAAGTTGAATTGACTTTTACTGCTGTGTATAAACATTCGTTTTTAAACAACAAGCCTCGAGTAAAACACGAAGCCGATAGTGTTGAATCTTGTAGACTAAATTAACTAACGTGAAGAGGCTACGGTATTTTTCTTGCCAGTGGAAGATCGTTAACATCATTCTGATTCCGAAACCTAGGAAGCTGCCCGACAACTCGCATGCCAGCAATCTTGAAGATAATCGAGTGACTCCTGTTGGCCCCTAACCGGCTCGTGGTGGATGACATCATCTGTGTGGAGTAGTTCGCGTTTCGACGGAGCACTCGAGTACTCCTAAGCTAGTGAGATTCGTCATCCACCAGTAGACGCCATCAACAGGCATTAGTCCACGCTGTCCTGTTGAGCGTGGGCAAATTTTCGCCAAAGTCCGGCATGAAGGGCTCTACAAATTGGCTCACACACGAATGCCAGCGTCCATTGTAATCTAATACCGTATTTTAATTAGTCGAATCTTCAGCGTAAGTTTCAATGTACCGTAGTGTGCTCTCGACTTTGCCCGGAAGCCGCGACGTCCGCTACAAGATTCTATGGTCAAAAATTAGTATTGATCCATGCGCTATGAACCAGGGCCTAGTACAAAATAGGTATATTTTATTATATCCGGTGATAAACGTTCTATAGACTATAAAACGTCTAAGGGTAGACCTAGAACCACAAAAATGTACTGTTCTCTTCTCCTCGACATCCGCTATAAGATTCAATGGTCAAAAGTTACTATTGTTTCATGCGGTAAGAACCAGAGGCGCTCCCTTAAAATAGACATCGATAATTGGGTGATGAACTTGCTCCCGAGCATACAACGTCTACCGGTAGACCTAGAACCACAAAACTGTACTAGTTTTGTTTCTAAATACAACTATTTCATTAACGACTCGGAACACAAAGTTTTTTATGAGTAAAAACATAAAGTTTTACCTTACAACCTGAACCGGTTTTCACTTTTAAAAAGCTTCTTCAGAGGTTCATACGTTTGTTTTGTTTCATACTTTGACTGTTTCATAAAAAAAAAAACTGTACTGTTCTCTTCTTCTCGACGTCCGCTACAAGATTCAATGGTCAAAAGTTAGTAATGTTCCATGCGCTAAGAACCTGAAGCCCTCGTATAATATAAACATTGACATCCTGTGATGAATATGGTATCGACCATAGAACGACTACGGGTAGACCTAGAAAAATTTACTGTTCTCGCCGTCTCGACATCCGCTAAAAGATTCAATGACCAAAGGTTAGCATTGATCTATGCGCTACGAACCAGAGGCCCTCGTATAAAATAGGTACATTTTATATATCCGGCGATGAACTTACTCTCGACCATAGAACGTCTACGGGTAGATCTAGAACCACGAAAAAAGTATTGTTCTCTTCGCCATGTCGTCCGCTACAAGATTCTCAAAAATTAGTATTGACCTATGCGCTGTGAACCAGAGGCCCTCGTATAAAATAGGTAAATTTTATATATCCGGTGATGAACGTGCTATCGACATTAGAGGCCCTCGTATAAAATAGACATCGAAATCTGGTGATGAACTTTCTCTCGACCATAGAACGTCTACGGGTAGATCTAGAACCACGAAAAATGTATCGTTCTCTTCGTCTCGAAATCCGCTACAAAATTCAATGATCAAACGTTAGTATGGATACATGTGCTATCAACCAGAAGCTCTGCTATAAAATAGACTTCGATAATATATGTTGATGAACATTCTATCTATCACAGAACGTCTACGGTTAGACCTAGAACCACAAAAATTGTACTGTTTTCTTGATCTTGACGTACTCTACGAGGTTCAATGGACGAAAGTCATTATTGTACCATGCGATAAGAACCAGAGGCGGCCGTATAAAATAGACATCGATAATCCGGTGACGAACATGCTCTCGAGCATAGAACGTCTACGGGTAGTATGAGAACCACGAAAAAGGTATTGCTCCCTTCGCCTAAACGTCAGCTAGAAGATTCAATTGGCAAAGGTTAGTATTGTTCCATGCGCTAAGAAATAGAGGCCCTCGTATAAAATAGATATCGATAATCCGGTGATGAAATTGCTCTCGACCATAGAACGTATACGGGTAGATCTAGAACCATGAATAAAGTAAAGTTCTCTGCGCCTCAACGATCGCTACAAGACTCTATGGTAAAACATTAGTATTGATCCATGCGCTATGAACCAGAGGCCCTCGTATAAAATAGGTAAACTCTCTATATACGGTGATGAACGTGCTATCGACGATAAAACGTCTACGGGTAGACTTAGAACCACAAAAATGTACTGTTCTCTTCGTCCCGACGTCCTCTACAGGAAACAGTGGTCAAACGTTAGTATTGATACATGACCTATGAACCAAAAGCCCTAGTATGAAATATACGTCGAATATCCGGTGCCGATTTTCTCTCGACCATAGAACGTCTACGGATAGATCTAGAACCACGAAATAGGTATTTTCCTTTTCGCCTGGACGTTCGCAATAAGATTCTATGGTCAAAAATTAGTATTCGTCCATGCGGTACGAACCAGAGGAACCCGTATAAAATAGATATATCTATATATCCCGTGATGAACGTGCTATCGACTATAGAACGTCTATAGGTAGATCTAGAACCACAAAAAGGTACTGTTTTCTTCGTCTTGACGTCCTCTACGAGATTCAATGGCCAAAAGTTAGTATTGTTCCATGCGATAAGAACCAGAGGCGCACGTACAACATAGACATCGATAATGCGGTGATGAATTTGCTCTCCAGCATAGAACGTCTGCGGGTTGACCTGGAACCACAAAATACGTACTGTTCTCTTGGCTTCGACGTCCGCTACAAGATTCAATGGTCAAAAGTTAGTATTGATACATGCGTTATGAACCAGAGGCACTTGTATAAAATAGACATCGATAATCCTGTGACGAAATTGCTCTTGAGCGTAGAACGTCTATGGGTAGACTTAGAACCATCAAAAAGGTATTGTTCTCTTCGCCTAGACGTCCGGTAAAAGATTCAATGGTCCAATGTTAGTATAAAATAGGTAGTCCTATATATTATATATCCGGTGATAAACGTTCTATCGACTATAGAACGTCGACGAGTAGACCTAGAACCACAAACATTTACCGTTCTATTCGCTTCGACGTCTTCTACGGGATATAATGATCAAAAGTTAGTACTGACACATGCTCTATGAACCAGAAGCCTTCGTATGAAATAGACATCGAAAATCCGGTGATGAACATTCTCACGACCATAGAACGTCTACGGGTACATCTAGAACCATGAAAAAAGTATTGTTCTCTTCGCCACGACTTCCGCTACAATATTCAAAGGTCAAAAATTAGTATTCATCCATGCGCTATGGACCAGAGACACTCTTATAAAATAGGTAAATTTTATATATCCGGTCATGAACGTGGTATCGACTACAGAACGTCGACGGGTAGATCTAGAACCACAAATAAGATACTGTTTTCTTCGTCTTGACGTCCTCTACGAGATTCAATGGCCAAAAGTTAGTATTGTTCCATGCGATAAGAGCCAGAGGCGCTCTTATAAAATTGACATCGATAATCCGGTGATGAACTAGCTCTCGAGCATAGAACGTTATGAGTAGACCTGGAACCACAAAGCAAGTAATATTCTCTTCTTCTCGACGTCCGCTACAAGATTAATGGTCAAAAGTTATTATTGATGCATGTGCGCTATGAACCAGAGGCCCTCGTATAAAATAGACATCGATAGTCTGGTGATGAAATTGCTATCGAGTATAGAACGTCTACGGGTAGACTTAGAACCACGAAAAAGATATTGTTCTCTTCGCCTAGACGTCCGGTAGAAGATTCAATGGTCACAGGTTAGTATTGATCCATGCGTTATGAAACAGACGCCCTCGTATAAATTACGTATATTTTATATTTCCGGTGATATACGTTCTATCGACTATAGAACGTTTACGGGTAGACCTAGAACCACAAAAACGTACTGTTCACTTCTTCTCGACGTCAGCTACAAGATTGAATGGTCAAAAGTTAGTGTTGTTTCATGCGCTAATAACTAGAGGCTCTCGTATAAAACAGACATCGATAATCCGGTGATGAACTTTCTCTCGACCACAGAACGTCTACGGGTAGATCTAGAACCACGGAAAAAGTATTGATCTCTTCGCCTCGACGCGGCGCGCCGCTGGCGTTCCTCAAGAATCGGTCCTCGGCCCCGTTCTGTACCTTGTGTTCACGAACGACCCGCTAGTGTATCCTGGAATCATTTTGTCTCTCTTCGCTAACGAAGTGATGCTCCATAATAGCTTTCTCTTCCTGCGGCAGGCGAGCGTAGTGATGCAATGCCAGATGAACATTCTTTAGGACTAAGTGTAACGCAGACAAATTCGAAGCATAAGCCCACTTTCGCATACCAATCACTCTTCATGGACCTATCTGGTGGGCTCAGAGGTAAACTTGTCACCATACGTTCATGTAACAGCCGCTTGGCTGTCGGCAGCGAGGTATTGTACATTTCTTGTTTTTCTGGTCAGCAACAAGTACGCGACGCACAGAGGTCAATTTAGCTATTCTAGGAAGTAATAATACCAAAAAGAAAGACTTATCAATTTCACTTGTTTCATTTTGTTTTAAGGATAAATACGTGTAACATAATCGGTGTAAACAAAATCAGTGCAAAATGAGTGGTGACGTCATACGTATGTATGTATAATGATATGTAGTGATATATAATGATATATATATATATATATATAATGATACAAGCGTCTACGGGTGGTAACAGCTTTGTGATCGAGCCGTAAATCCAGCAAGGTAGAAGCGCGAGCGGGGCGGGTGTATGGTAATCCGAATCTGTACTACTGTTATAAAGAGTTAAAGTTTGCTTCATAGCCCGACATAAACTCAGAAACTACTGATCCGATTTTAAACTTTCTTTCACCACCATGTTCCTTGAAATTCGGAGATGGTTTTAGACATAACTATTAAAACAGCCTGAAGACGGTTCCATGACATGAAGTTTCTTTTTTAATTTGCGTGTAGTACAATTTTCGGGATGCAACAAACTTTCGTTTTATGAGAAATAGCAATATGGTGTCAGTGAGTGAAACTTAAAGAAAATTCCAAATTTTATTTTGGTTTTTGTTTCAATAAAATTCTCCTTTTTGTTTTTGAGATGTTGGCGGTTTTGTAAGAAATTCAGTTGGTTGCCATCTGCATCAAAACTACCAGCCTGCAGAAGTCTGGAATGTTGAATTTATTGCATCACATATTTTTTGATGTTACACTCAGAGACTCAGTCATATGAAGATTTATAAACAACCATATGAAAATGTATTGTCATAAACAGTCAAATTGTAACATTCATTTTTCAGGATCTCATTTAACTTGGACTAAATACATGAGTACATTGAAGACAGAATATGTTGTTTTTCATGATTTTTTTAGAAGATATGTTTGATGTATATTGGGAGTACTGTTTTGTCTCAGAATTTCTTCAACATTTACAACCGTTATAAGGATTTAGTCCTTCATCATACACGTTTTTAGACCTAAGGATCATCATAAGGATTGGGTTAAAGGCTTTTATTACCTTTTTTTTTGCAGAGGGAAGGGGAGATGAAGGTGAACATATGTTTCACTTAGTCTCTTGAACACAATTTCAGTTAGTGGTAGGGCCCTGTTAAACTATATATAATTAAATAATAAATCCTTACATTAGAATAAATTGATGAACTGTCAGGATGAAAATAGCACATGTTGCTTAGTGCAATGGCAGAGGATGCTCAGAAAGATCAAAGCTGCATACTCAGCTGAGTAAGAAACGCTGCTATGAACAAGGGTGACAAGGGGAGTGACCTGACAGTCATGGCAAATGTATCTCTCCAGGAGACGCAAATCCAAAATCAAAACACACGGTCCTCCAAGGTATGATAAAAGTAGAAAAAATAATTAGTTACAAAATCTCATTTCCTGTCTGCAAGAGTAGAAGCACTTGTTAGTATTTGTAGCAGATGATGTTATAACCCACCCACTGCATAAGTCTACTCAGCTGGATCACAGAATGTCAGAAACAGTGCTCAAAACAGTTAAAAAAAAAAATACATTTTCTGTACACTACTTTCTGTTAGCTTCTGTTTGTTTTGTATGCATCCACCAAACATACAGACAGGCCCGTATTTTGGATGTATAACGCCCCTGTGCAGTCATTAATTTTACGCCCCCTATTCCCTGAGCTAAACTTCAGTGTCGCTATTTGTTTACAGACTATGGACAATAAATTGTTTAATTACTTACTTCAATTTTAATCTGTATTATAGACAGTATTTAAACTTAACTGAATACACAATATATGAAACAAAGGTGCAAGTTAAATATTTATACATTATTCTGAAGACGATATATGGTAAACACATAGAAAATAATCACTACAGTTTAATAACCGCAGTTAAAAATATCACTGAAACATCCAATTTGGTCAGTCAAACGTATATGGTAGAAACACTGCAATTTGATACTAACCATTTTGTGAGACTTACCGAACTTAGAGAAATGATTTCTTCTGACTTTTGCATTTGCAAATGCATTTATCACTTCCTCAAAATCTAGACTGACAGTGATGTCTGATTCTATGGCGAGCACTCCAAGACTGACCATGACCAGTCGTTCTTGATTCTGTGCTGTCCGTAGATAGTTCTTGATTCGTTTTAAAACTGAAAATGACCTTTCAGCAGAACAGTTTGTTGCTGGAGTACAGTTGTAGATCTTGAGTGCAGTGTACACATTTGGGTAGACATCACTAATTTTCTTCGAAGCCAACATTCTGCAGAGAAATGGAAGAGATGATAATTTGTTACCATCTTCTGTCTTCATAGATAACAGATAGCTTTTCAAATGGATGCATTCTTCACCAAAGCTGCTTTCTATGTCGGAATCATAAATGGCTCGAAGTTTCTCTGCAGCATCATAAATTTGAGGAGCTTCTAGTTTGGTGATATTTGGGAGAAATGAAAATATTAAATTATATTCTTTGTAGACATTAACTCTCTTCTGTAACTCAGTCTGGAGAGTTTGTATGATCTTGGAATATGAAATTTCCATTCGTCTCCAGATCTTGTCATGTTCCAAGTCATCTGATTCATCTGATCCTAGTTCTTCTTCAGGACTTTCTGGTTCCGCTTCTGATTCAGATGATTCATCAAAAAATCACCTACGTTTAATTTGACGTTTTGGTCTTGAAATCTCAACAGCTGAAGAAGAAGGAACTGATTCCAGACTACTGATCTGATTAAGTTTCTTTTCAGCTGAATCTCTGTGATTGGGGAAACAGGTCTGAAGCTCAGTTAAATACACTGTAAGAGAGTCGTACATTTCAATAACAGTGGAAATGTCCATTTCCTGAGCTTGCAATTTTTTCATGACTTTGCCAAATTGTTGAAGAATAGAACCGCACACTGATGACATGAATGCTACCTCAATGCTATTTAATTTCCTAAGAAGACCCTCAGCTTGACATCTACCTCTACCCGTTTCATTTCCTGAAATAGTTCTTAATGCAGAAACCACTGCTTTCCAATCTGCATCCAAGCTCTTGCAAGCATCCTCACGTGCACACCATTGAGTTGTTGACAGTGATTTCAATGTCATGGTTACAGAATCAAAAAATGTTTCCAAGATATTCCATCTCCCTGTAGAATCTGCGAAGTAATTATATAAACTTTGCAATAACTCAAAAAACCGTACTGCAGCAATACAGCATTTCACTGCTTGTGAACCAAATAGATTCAATGAGTGAGTTGCACATGGAATGAAGAAAACAAGAGGATTTCTTTCCTTGAGTCTCGCTTGCAAGCCAGAATATATTCCAGACATGTTGGCCGTATTGTCATATGATTGACCTCTACAGTTTCGGACCATGTTGTTCTAAAGAATTCATTAGTGCTTCAAAAAGCTTTTCTCCAGTATGGCCTGTATTTTTCATAAAACACAGAAATCTTTCAACTGAGCGCCCACAATCAGTTACATATCTAACAACTACACTTAACTGGTCATTATGAGATAAATCTGGCGTAGAATCTACTATGACTGAAAAATATTTAGAAGAAATAACTTCATTGCCTATTTTTTCACTCACTGACTTTCCCATAAGATGTATTAATTCTTCATAAGTTGCTGGTGACAAGTATGATGTAGATCCTTTACCAGGATTACCGAACAGTGCAATATGGTCAGCCAGAAAAGAATCGTACTCTGCAATTAATTCCAAACACATCATGAAATTTCCATTTTTCACAGAGCCAAACTTCATCTCCACGAAATGCTAAACCCCTAGAAGCTAGTTTTTTAACTACAGAAACAACTCTTTTTAGTACATTTCTCCAATATGTAACTTCATGTTCATGCTGGCTGAGCAATCTTTTGTCAATTCTGTTCATCTCATTTCCTCTACTTTTCAATTTTAACAAGCAGTCTGTGAGAAGCAGAATTTTCATGTTCGGCTATTCTTATGCCAGCATGGCTCCAATCATTGAACCAGATGTTGCAAACTGAGATGTACCACTGAATAATTTGCATGGGGCACAGGACAGTGATCCTTGGCTGGGAGAATAAACAAAATATTCACGGTTCATAATTTCCCCATTTACTAAAATCCTATGGAATAGTTTCTTGCTGCAAAACCGTTGTGTTCCATCAGCATATCGCCGTGAGGACTGTGAAAAGTCAGCGTCTTTGTTTTGATTTATACCATTTTTGATCAAATAATCCCGAGTGTGGTCAGTGTTTTCCCAATAGAATGGATCATTACTAGGAATAGACACTGCAAAATCCACTTCTGTAGAGAGCGTAGCTTGTTCCTGTACTTCGAGATTTTCGACTTCCACATTGTCTTTACTGTTTTCCACTATAATTTCACCCGAATTTTCAGGCCTACACTGTTCACTTTTGTTTTCACCACTGAAATATGAGTCCAGTCGAGGTATTTTCTGCAAAATTTTACTCTCCCTCTGTCTTTTTTCCTCAGCTTTTGTAACCGTACCGTCACACTTTCTTGCGATATGCAGCACCACTTAACCTAGATCGCCCATCCATACCGTCCCTAAGCTATTATATCTTAACAGAAAAACCTATAGAAATACTGTTTTGTAGAACATTTAAAACTGAATAATTCACTGTCAACAGTTAAAATACTCAGCGTATCATATAAAATGCCTTGATTTTGAAAGTTAATAACAAGTTGGAACCACGTGGAATGATGAAACGCCAACTTAACTCTGAACTAATAACAACATACACACCAAAGAATATGCACACTACTGCATCCGCATAGGTGTACGAGCCACGAGCGTCTAGCCAGAGTAATTTCAATATAGGTGCTGCCATCTCGAAGAGAAGTGGTGCACTAATAGTACCATACTACTTTAATGCCAGAGCCAGAACGCTAATCTACTTCGGGCTTTATAATGATATGAAGCGATGTTTTTTTTTAACCAGCTATATTTTGCCGCCCTCAAAATTTTGCCGCCCTGTGCACCTGCACATGTTGCACATGCCTAAATACAGCCCTGCATACAGAGGTATGTGCTATATGCACGCTGCAAACATACAGAGGTATGTGCTATATGCACACTTTCATGCACGCTGCAAACACACACACACAGATGATACAATTCATCCCAGCAATCACAACTACCTTATAGAAGAAATAAGGAAAGCCAAGCAATGCTAAATAGCAATAACTGGAGAATAAACTTCAAATGGATCAAGGCTCATATAGGAGCTTATGGTAACGAACTGGCAGACCGGCTAGCAAAAGCAACAGCACGGAATAATGAACTGGCAATCTCTTTTGACAAAATACCCAAAAGTGCAGTGATTCAAGAATTAACCGAAGAAACTACACATACAGTAAGTGGGAAAACGAATGGAAGGAAACAACAAAAGGTACAGTAACAAAAATGTCCTTCCCTAAAATCAAAGACAGATTACAAACAAAACTCAAAATGACTCTCAACTTCATGGCAATAGTGACTGGCCATGGAAAAAAGAAATCTTACCTTCACCACTTCAAGATAGTAAACGACCCAATGTGCCAGTGCAATGCAGGAGAACAAACAGTGGATCACATCATATATGAGTGTGAGGTGTTAAAAAATCAGAGACAGAATTTAATCAATAGTGTAAAACAATCAGGATCTTGGCCACCTACAAAAGAAGATATTATAAAGAAATGCCTGAAAGAGTTCAAAACATTTATTAGTCCAATTGAAATCTAATAATTTATTTTATTGTAAGTAATCAAATATTCACACACAAAAATCATGAAATATGTTATGTAATATGTATTTATAATTACTTGATGTAAGCATATAAAAACATTGTTATTCAAATAAGGAATATCTTAGCATGTAGTATAGGGTATAGTATAGTATAGTATACAAATATCACTGTAATATTGACGACTCGGAACACAAAGTTTTTTATAAGTAAAAACGTAAAGTTTTACCTTACAGCCTAAACCGGCTTTCACCTATAGAAGGCTTCATCAGAGGCTGTCGTTAGTAGCGCTGCTCGTCTTGTTGTTGGCGACGAGAAAGTGTTTCGAAAGATTGAAGCTGTGTGTGTGTGGGAGATGTGTTCGAATAATGCGTGCGATTTGAATTGTGTCTGTTCGTTTAGGATGTCGTTTTTATTTGTTTTTGTGTGTTTGTATATTTCTAATTGTTCTAGAGTGTCTAGTTTTCGGCCTTTTGTGTGTACGTGTAGTATGTTCATGTTATTGTCGATGTTTTTATATGTGTGGTTTGCTTCAATGAGGTGGTTTGCGAAGGTAGATTCTGTAGTGGTGTGGAGTGCTTTTGTGTGTTCAATGTATCTCTGTTTGAAGCTACGTC
This sequence comes from Magicicada septendecula, assembly GCA_034769895.1. Classification (NCBI taxonomy): domain Eukaryota; kingdom Metazoa; phylum Arthropoda; class Insecta; order Hemiptera; family Cicadidae; genus Magicicada; species Magicicada septendecula. The sequence goes on along the minus strand of CM068376.1, from coordinate 245,064,071 downwards.
CTGTCTGGCCTATGTAGAATTTACTGCAATTTGAACAATTTAGTTTATATACACCGGGTAGATCGAATTTGTTTTGTGCTTTGGGCATGCGTTTTGATAGTGTGTGTTCTGTTTTGTTAGTAGTTTTGTAAGCGATTCTGTATCCTGCTTTTTTGAATTTGTGGGCAATTTTTTCTGTTTGTTTGTTGATGTATGTTAGTGTTATGAATTTGTTGTTTTCTGTCTTTGTCTGTTGTTTGTTTTGTGTTTTGTGTAGGAGTTTACTGACTATTGTTCTGTCATAACCGTTAGATTCTGCTAGATATTTTATCGTGTTTAGTTCGTCTTTGTAGTCTATTTCATCTAAGGGGATGTTGTTAAGTCTATGTATCATGGTTCTAAAAGCAGCTAGTTTGTGTTGTATTGGGTGATTGGAGGTGTTGTGTATTAGTGTGTCAGTTGTAGTTGGTTTTCTGTATATACTGAATTTGTGCCTGTGTTCTAGTTTTGTGATGGAGAGGTCTAAGAAGTTTATGGTATTGTTGTGTTCGTATTCGGCAGTGAAGGTTATGTTTTTATGTATTTTGTTTATGTGCGTTAGTAACTGTTCACATTGTCTTTTGTTTCCCCTGTATAGTATTAGAATGTCATCAACGTATCTGTGCCAATATAGTATTTTATGTGAGTGTCTGTCATTGTGAGTATTTTTGTTTTTTCTAAGTGTTGGAGGAAGACTTCTGCTAGAATGCTGGATATGGGGGAGCCCATGGGTAGGCCATCGTTCTGTGTGTAGTATTTATTGTTATAAGTAAAGTAGTTTTGTTTTGTGATAATGTTCAGAGTTTCTGTTATTTCATTGATAAGTTCGTCTGGTGTATACTATTCGTCTGTATACTACACACAGAACAATGGCCTACCCATGGGCTCCCCCATATCCAGCATTCTAGCAGAAGTCTTCCTCCAACACTTAGAAAAAACAAAAATACTCACAAACAATGACAGACACTCACATAAAATACTATATTGGCACAGATACGTTGATGACATTCTAATACTATACAGGGGAAACAAAAGACAATGTGAACAGTTATTAATGCACATAAACAAAATACATAAAAACATAACCTTCACTGCCGAATACGAACACAACAATACCATAAACTTCTTAGACCTCTCCATCACAAAACTAGAACACAGGCACAAATTCAGTATATACAGAAAACCAACTACAACTGACACACTAATACACAACACCTCCAATCACCCAATACAACACAAACTAGCTGCTTTTAGAACCATGATACATAGACTTAACAACATCCCCTTAGATGAAATAGACTACAAAGACGAACTAAACACGATAAAATATCTAGCAGAATCTAACGGTTATGACAGAACAATAGTCAGTAAACTCCTACACAAAACACAAAACAAACAACAGACAAAGACAGAAAACAACAAATTCATAACACTAACATACATCAACAAACAAACAGAAAAAATTGCCCACAAATTCAAAAAAGCAGGATACAGAATCGCTTACAAAACTACTAACAAAACAGAACACACACTATCAAAACGCATGCCCAAAGCACAAAACAAATTCGATCTACCCGGTGTATATAAACTAAATTGTTCAAATTGCAGTAAATTCTACATAGGCCAGACAGGACGTAGCTTCAAACAGAGATACATTGAACACACAAAAGCACTCCACACCACTACAGAATCTACCTTCGCAAACCACCTCATTGAAGCAAACCACACATATAAAAACATCGACAATAACATGAACATACTACACGTACACACAAAAGGCCGAAAACTAGACACTCTAGAACAATTAGAAATATACAAACACACAAAAACAAATAAAAACGACATCCTAAACGAACAGACACAATTCAAATCGCACGCATTATTCGAACACATCTCACCACACACACACAGCTTCAATCTTTCGAAACACTTTCTCGTCGCCAACAACAAGACGAGCAGCGCTACTAACGACAGCCTCTGATGAAGCCTTCTATAGGTGAAAGCCGGTTTAGGCTGTAAGGTAAAACTTTACGTTTTTACTTATAAAAAACTTTGTGTTCCGAGTCGTCAATATTACAGTGATATTTAGTTAAGTAACGGACACGTCATGGACAACGAAATCCAAGAATATAGTATACAATTACACAATTGTAATGGAGAATGCTGTAAAATAAAATTATATATAAAAAAAATATGATACAATGTATCCAATTAAGTAGCTGATATTCATTGCACTCTCTAGAGTTATGGGACGTATTAAGGCAGGAGCTGTCTGTGGCTTTTCAATTTTAAATAATGTTATCACAAACTTCTTTACATGAAAGTAAATTTACCTTCTGTTCAATAAAAAAAAGATAAAAATATATACTTATCAGTGACACTTGTTAAACTCACAGTTCTAAGCTAGGTAAATAGGTAGCTACCTAGATACTGTTAGACAACAAAAACATGGTGCAGAGACACAAAATAAAAGTCCTTCAAAAAACTACTGAAGTATCAAATGCTGGTTAAAACAGATCAGTGCTGCACAAAAAAGTACACTTAATGTGTACAAGTGAAGGACACACTAGTACAAAAGTAGTTGTATGTAAGTTAGTAGCAGTGTTTACATAGGATTCATATTGTTCACTCATTAGTTAAAACCAACTAAATTGCAATATTCTTTACTCATTACATGTTATTTACAGTACACTCCGGATTTTTGGTGTCAGTGTCTGGGTTGCTGATCACTGATAAGCCACAAAACACAAAATAAGTCATGCCCCAGTTAAAAATACTCTTAACAAATTCAGAACTAATTTTAAACATGTTACATTTTATGAATAAACAGACTTACTTGTTAATAATTACTGCTAGTTAATTGTAAATTTTCTACTTTTAAAAATTATGAAGATTTAGGTAAACTGAATGTTCACTTATAATAAACTAAATCTGTTAAATGGGTTATAAAAACACACATAATAACATTAAAGTTAAACAAAGGAGAAGAAAAAACTGTCGACAACACAAAAAGACATTAACAATTTTTTAATGAATCTATTTTCACTAATTCAACTCATAATTTAAATGTATGTCATTTGTTTAAAATATTCAATAAGATTCATTTGCTTTAGGCTTGTTAAACTCTTTGTTTTTATTGCAGAATGAAGTATCCATAATATTCTTTATTGGCGAGTTGTGATTCACTTTGGCATTCTAGGTAGTTTAAAAGAACATCAGCATAAAAAGAGCCTGAGAATTTGTTGTTCTCATGTTTCTTCCTGAGCATCACTTTTACTTTGATTCTATTATGATTAAAATCATTTCATTAGGCTAAAAAAGAAAAATCTGTCATCAGCTGTACCAAATATTGTTATCAATAATCCACATTGGCTGTAACTGAGTTGCTGATAATCGGGAATCTGTGTGTGTGTATATATATATACACAACTTCCCCAAGTTTATTTAATTTGGGAAGCCCCAAGCTTTTGAAGTGATACGTTATATAACATAACAACTTTTACTTGTTTGGTTTGGGTGTAATTGTAATAACAAGACAATGTTATACAGTTTTTAAATGTTTACATTTTTTTTTTTAATTATCAACCTCTTTACTTATTTTGGTAATACAAAAAAATATTCATTATTCCTCGCTTGTGCGATATTATGTATATGATTTAGGTGAACAATTTACGTCTAAACAGTTTATACACAAATCTTATTATCTACTCTTAATTATCTATTTCTGCTCTTGGCTTACTCATTTAGTGTGGCCATGTTTTGCAATTGCTTATCAATTCACAATGAATTTACTTTTGTTTCAATTATTCCTTTAATTTTTTACTTTGCTTTAATTCTCTTTTAAATTTATAGCATATGCATTATTCTTTTAGCAATTAAAGGCTCTACTAATTATTCTACTTTACTTCACTTTAAAAATCAAGCATTGCTCTCTCATAGCATTTACGTTATTCCAATATTACTGTCTCAACATGAGACATTATTCTAAATTACAATAAGACTTTACATTATATGTACAGTTTAAATTCTGTTAGCAACCGTTGGAATGTCTTTCATTCTAGTTTCAATATTGTCTTTTAATTGTCTATTTATTATTATGGTTTGTTATCACCTCGTTTGATGTGGCAACTTCAGTGTGTCCTCCTCCAGTCCTTGCTCCAGTCCTTCATGTCCTTGGGTCCTCATCCAGTCCTTGCTCCAGTCTTTCGTGTCCTCTTCCAGCTTCCACTGCTTGTCTTTCTTAGTTGTTGTTGGCTCTGCTCACATCATAGGTTGTAGGTGTGTCCATTGAACCTCTGTTCTGCCTCACAAGTCATCAGGTGACGCTTACTGTAGATTTATGATCACGTAGTTGATTGACATAGCCTCCTACAGCAACGGTTGAATATAGAAGAAGAAACTTTATTAGCATGACCTGGTATTTATAGCCAGGTCATGCAAAAGCTCAAGTCTGAACAATTTTCATGTTGTCAGAGTTTGTCGAAGCGTCTTTACCCCCACTCTGGTTCAATTCACTAATTTCGCGAATTACGAAGTCTGTTTCACACTACACGATGCTCAATCGATCGCTAATTTTTATATGTTTACTATACATAAATTACACTTCTTTATTGTAATTATAAAAAGAGCTATTCACTTTTTACTTATAGTAATTGCACTTTCTGTCACTTTGTCACGGTCTTTTAACCCTTTGTTCACCTTTATTTTCTACACCCTCTAGTGTCTTTCGTTTTACAATATCATACATATTTTTCTTATAATTAAAATAAAACATAAAATCTATCAATATTTGAAAAGGAATGGTTACTGTTCAGGAACGGACAGGCTTCACACACACGAACAAAATACACATGTACACAACGCTAGCAACAGGTGGGCCAGATTATGCGTGTATGTGCCTAAATGGTGTGTTCCCTATATTTTAAACAATCCAGCTTGCAATCTGAATCATGTTTATCAATCAATATTTATTTATTTTTATTATTTATTTAAATTATTTTGGATATGCACAGTACCGTAAATGGTTGTACTGTCGCAATGGTTGTACTCTCTCTCTCTCTCTCTCTCTCTCTCTCTATATATATACAGAGTGTCCCGGGAGGAAAGGGAAATAATTTGAGAAATGGTTCTATAGTGTAAAAGAAGAAAAAAAGTACATATAAGCATATGTCCGGAAATGCTATGTAAGCGAGTTACGGCAAGCAAAAGATTTCGCCCGGGTTTCGATTCCCCCCGGGTAAATGAAGACTTTCTGAAATTCTTAAGGGGCAAATTCTGTTGTTTCTTATGGTTTTTGACCTGAAAAATTGAATAAAACAGGTCGCAGAACTGTATCTCCCATAAGTTTCATGATATCTGACGTAAAACAGAAAAATCTTTGCCTAAAAACAAAAATTTGTTTTTAACCAAAATTGGAATTTTTTTTATATTTTTATTGACTTTATTTACACCATTTTTCTCAGAATTAAATTCTTTACAAGTTTTGTTTTTAACTTTTATGCATTTATTAATCATTTAACAAAGTTATTGTACTTCTAACCTAAAAAAACGTTTTAGGTTGCATGGCTATTTAAATAAGTGATTCAAATCTATTTATATTAAATGAACTTGTTTTATTGAACACCTTATTTAATTTTGCATAATCAATTGAAGTCATCAAATTGACTTCGTTGGTAATTATTACAAACAATATTTTCTCTCCCTCGTCTACACGTCTATGTTGTGAACATTAATTTATTTCATTTTTTATATAAAACTTCCCCTTCTTTATGAAGTTAACAAAACTGACACTACATTAAACTCAATGAAAACAGACTTTTAAAACATTATTCTAAGATTTACTTAACGCTAACCAGTGCCATTAATTACGTAATTTCCATTCACACATACGCTCACCCCATACATGATTTAAATTCTCCTTAGAGCTCATTTTATTTTTATATTTTAATTTTGCGTAATTTTGATTACTTCCCTTATGTAGTCCTTAGTTTGACAACGTCCACGAGATGTCCCCTCGTTCTCGCGCACTACATTGCGATCTCCTTGTTTTCACTTTTTGTCTCTAGCCGAAACTGTTATTTTGTTTAAATTTGTCACTGCCTTTAAATTGTTTATACCACACGGTTTTGTATATATAAAATTCACATTTTTATAATGTGCGGGCGTGCGAAAACTGTGTTTAGCCGGGGGACGGGCAAAACTGCTTGCGTCCGTTATCGTGAGATATTATTTGCTGACTGCCTTTGTTCTCTGCGCACCTGGCGAGAAGGAATTTTTCAGGCGTGACTTATCCGTGTGAACGTTGGCCCACACGTGTGCTCGCTCGCGTGAATACGCCCCCTTGCTGATAATCTGCATTCCGGAACTGTTCTGTACCTTACACGGAGCTACAGTCACTGACCAAAAAATACATTCTTGTGAAATAAAATTGAAAAGATTTGAATTACATACCCTCATCGGTTTGTACCGTTACAATACCCCCTCAGTGAGAGGTTTTATGCCGAAGCATAAAAACTTTCATTGACACTCTCATACTTCCTAAAGGTATCAGCCAGGATCAGTGGCGGCTCGTACAGGGAGGGCAAAAGGGCGCAGCCCTCCCACTAAATTTGCAAATTAAACTTGTCAATAATATAACTATAATGTGTAGTATCCTTATTGAAAGATATTTTTGGGGCGACTAATAGCGATCACCCGATGTTTTTGGCATGGACCCACAGCCGGACGTTTTCGCTGTCGTCCTCCCTGCATTGGCCGGTCTTGCGGGGAGCGGGGAAAAAGACGTGTACACATGTCTATGCATTTAAATCACCATCAGCCAAGACAAGTGGGGCTCTGCCCGCTTTCTGATTTCGCAGCTATTTTCATAGAGAACCGTAGCGTTGTTCAAAACTTCTCTGTTGATGTTCAAAGTGCATATATTTTCTCTTGTGTTTTATATAGTTTTGATTGTGTTCTTGTTATACTTTTTGTGTTATTGTAATGTTCTAATAATTTATTCTTTATTAGGCAGTGTATTCTGTGTACGATAGTGTTTTTGTCGAACCTTGCGTAGGCCAACATAAACGTGTAACTTATTCTGTGTAGGCCTGAGCCTGTGTGTTCTGTGTGTATTTGTTAGAAACGATTAAAATGGCTATGAATTCGGTAGCCTAAGTAATATTAAACGTTTGATTGAATTCCTTTTTTTGTTATGTATGTTTGGTGATGAACCTAAACAGTGATTCAGTCTGGACTGAAAATGGAATTAAGGACTTGAAACATTTGGGAGAAAAAATTAAAAAACATAAAATTAGTGAAACTCATATGAACAATTGTATTGAATATTCATTGTTAGGAAAAGTCAATATTAGTTGCCAGTTAGACAGTGCATATAGATTAAAAATTAAACAGCATAATGAAGAAGTCTTTAAGAACAGATACATCCTAAGTAAGTTAATTGACTGTGTAAAGTTTTGTGGAATATTTGAACTAACTTTAAGGGAACATGATGAAACAAACACATCTGAGAATCCAGGTATTTTTAGGGGCTTAGTAAATTTAATGGCAGGCCTAGATAGCACCTTAAGAGAGCATATTGAAAAAACAAACAATAGGGTTTTTGTTGGTCTTTCTAAAACAATTCGAAATGAAATTTTGGATTCTATTTATGCAGTGTGCATTGGACTAATAAAAATAAATGAAACTGACTACATTTCAATTGAAGCAGATGAAACCACGGATTGTGCCACTCTGTCACAAATTGTGTTTGTTGTGAGATATGAATTGAACGGAAAATTACATGAGAGAATTATCAGTTTTGTCAGTCCACAAGATCACTCCGCTGAAGGTATTAGTAATACTATTTTTGAAGAATTAGCAAAATTAGAACTTGATAAGATGCCTAGTAAAATTATTGCACAAAGTTACAATGGGGCAGCAGTAATGAGTGGAAAACATAACGGTGTTCAAGCAAAAGTTAAAGCTGTGTACAAGAATGCCCAGTATATACACTGCTATACCCATTAGCTAAACTTAATTATTGAGCGCGCTGCATCACAAAACAAGCAAGTAAAAATATTTTTCTGTAATTTAGATGGCTTTACAACATTTTTTTCAAGATCTTCCAAGCGAACTGCCATACTTGATGAAGTAGTAAAGAAACGTCTCCCAAAATGTTCTAATACCAGGTGGAATTTTAAATCCCGTTGTGTGACAACAGTATTTATTCATAAAAATGACATTTCTGCTGTTCTTGAAAAAATCATAGATGATGACGAGAGTGACAAGTCCACTGTTCAGAAAGCACTAGGACTGAAAAACACATTAAATAATGATGATTTTAATTTTTGGTTAACATTTTTCAACAAAATTATGCCAGCCTGTGACATTTTGTTTAATCAATTACAGCAAGTAGAAATTGACAGTATTAAAACACACCAGTATGTTGCCTCATTCAAGTCACACATTCAAAACGTCAGAGATTATATTGATTTTGATGCCAGTCTGTCTGCAACAAATGATTTTGGATAATCATCACAAAATCCAAAAAGGTCACGTTTTGATGAAAGCAAGAAGACTGCAGCTAAAGAAGTTTGTGACATAATAGTTACCAACATAGACAACAGATTTTTATTTTCAGACCATTTAGCAATAGCTGTTTTGTTGCAACCAACCCTGTTTTCTAAACATCAGTTTATCTTTCCAGAAACACAGTTACAAACTGCTGCTAAACAATTTAATTTAAATGAAACTGCATTAAGACATGAACTGGTAGTTCTATACAGCAGGCCTGACTTCACAAAGGCAACTGGCGCATTGGTTCTACTCAATTTTGTATATGAAAACAATCTAGTTACTGTTTTTCTCGAACTGGTAAAACTATTAAAAATTATTTGTACAATCCCTATGACTACAGCAGAAAGTGAACGATGTTTCTCAACTCTCAAACGCATTAAAACATTTACACGTAATACAATGAAAAAGGACAGACTAAGTGCTCTGGGAATGTGTTCAATAGAAAAACAAATGTTAGAAATAACTCCTAATATCAATGAATTAGTTATTGATCATTTTGCCAAACAAAAGGAGAGGAGAATGGATTTCATGTTCAAGTAAATAAACTAATCCAAGGTAGGGAACAAATATATTTTATTTAGTAATGCATGCATTTAATAATATAATTTATTAAATATTTAAGTTTAGGAACGTGAACTGCTTAGGGTTATAAATAATTTCAGTTTCAAACACTGTTTAAATATTGGTAGTTTGCAAGGTAGGTTTTTGATATTAACAATAATTTTAGTAGTGAAGCAAAAGATTCAATTTTACAATTATTTGATGATAATAGCAATAATTTAGTTTCTACTGGTGACTTTTTTATATAATATATGGGTACAACTAAATTTTGCCCCCCCCCAGTCAAAAACATTACCAGCTGCCACTGGCCAGGATATGTCGCCACAACCCCCTTACATTTTATTTAAAATCATGATTAACTTACCCCCTGGTCCAGTGACTGTGGCCGTACCTGAATGACCTTACTGGACTTCCCTTTTGAGATCCCAACACCGCAAGGCCAGACAGGAACTTGATGCCCATGCTCTGACGCGCAGGCCAGCACAGGATCGCCGCCACAGCATTACCAGACACTGAAACATCAAATCAAAATATCAAATAGTGGCCTTGTTTAAATACCATATCCCTAACTGATCTGGTTCCCCTTAGCTGTGCTGGTTTGTGTTAACAAGCACTGGTTTTTGTTTTCTTAACTTCTAACACACACACACACACACACACACACACACACACACATACACACACACACACACACACACACACACACACACACACACACACACACACACACACACACACACACACACACACACACATATGAATACACACTTAACTTGATATAAAACATTCAAATTTAAAATATTTAAATTCATTATCAAAAATCTCTTAAACATCTTTAAATCAACTACATCATCTTATTTCTTCATTTCAACATCGTACTTTACCATTGTTAACGCAAATGACTACTGCTACCATTAACTAATACAGAACATAATTGATAAAAAATACAAAGTTATTCGATACAACAGATACATGGATAATCAAAACAACCTCCTTCAATACTTCACTGTTATCGCACCATTACAATAATCATCAATTTAATCTTCTTTTTATTCTATCAGAAATTATTTAGTAACAATTTAAAAACCTTCTTCCACACACACTATGGCCCCCCTGGACTGTAGCGCCCAGTTGCCTCCACAAGAACTGAAGTTTTTAGGGTGTAGACGCTGCCTACCCCGTTCTTGCTTCGGCGTTACAAAACATTCGGCATTACTGATGTCCGAGGACACCAGTAATCCTACTAAAAATTAGTTATATGCCCTTATATGGTCTACCATCCCATTCGATGGATAGCCGCTGTTCCATAGGTATGGTGATTCCTCTGATTTACCCCCCGGTTAATTTATAAATTCACCTCTTACAACGATAACAAGCTATGGCCAGACTTAGGCAGCATGTGACGTAATGTGCCCTGACCATAGCTGGTTAAAGATGAGCCAATTCCACGGTCAGGGTTCGGTGAGGCCATGACCGCCCGAAAATGGGGAATCACATTTAAAATATATAACACATATTACATCTATACTTAATTACATCCTAATCACACATTTATACTCAACATAATAAACAATCTGCATGAACATTGCTATTATTACATCACAACAAACATTTCAAATTTAAGTTTAACCAAAAATTACACACCTTACTGCTTTACTTTAGTTTCAAATTCTATTACATCTTTCACTTGTTACATTATAATTTCAACTATGAATTTCTATTAAGCATTTTCATCATCGATTGGTTTGGGTGACTCCCAGTCATTAATAATGATCTGATTTATTGAACGGGCATTTAGATATGACCTTACCCACCTTCTTCCTTCTAACGACCACTAACAGATTTGCATATGGTGACACCGATATCTCAATAATATTTACCTCCACTAATTTCTCTAACTCCACTTAAATCATTCTCCTCTTATTACAAAATACCTGATACCCTCTTTGTACCTAGGATGTGTGTTCCCTTCCCTTATATTCACTCCCTTATTAGTTCCTGGCCCCTCCCAGGTATCTCTGCCAAACCTCTTTTAAAACTATTCACCTCCCACCACAACGCCTTGCATTGAGGACTCCTTATCACGTACCCTGCTCTCACCTATTTACTCTCCACTTTCATCACTCCCTTTCTCTCTACACACATTTACTCTCGCTACTGTGTCCCTACTACTGACCCGTTTCCGTATTATTTTTATTCCAAAAATTCTTATTTTGTCTAATACCCATTTAAAATTAACTTTGACTGACTTAAATGCCTTATTGAAATAATTATTATCACCCAAACTCCATCTCTTACAACATTTTATCTTAAGTTAAATTCGTTCAAACTCATTTAATGTCATTATAAGACTCTTTTACTTTACTTCAAAGTCATTATCAAATTTATACTTACATATGGTCAATCACTCAATCAAACGAACACACAATCACTTGTCATAGACTCAAACTATAAACATTTGTCACAACAAATATAGCGTACATAACCATATGTACCTTCTGATACATCATAACAACCATATGACTCCACAACTAAACACCTTCTACGTTTACTCATTTACTATTTATTTTAAAGTTCAGTAAAATCATTTAAATTTATTATCAAATTTCATTTATACAACATTAATTAATTAATTAATCTCAAATTCAATCAGTTTCTTTTTAAAACACAAAGTTACTTTAATCACCTTATTCCAAAACAATTACAATTCATTTGCATTTCAAACTTCATAATTATTCTTGTTATTCATTTAGTCTGGTACGTATACCATTATTATCATTATTATAAAATCAATTCTCCTTGCATACATACATTGTTTACTCTCCTTGCATACATACATTGTTTACATGATATACCTAATACAACATAACCTACTACACAAAAATAATTAAACTCACTACAAATTTATCCACAATTTTTTGTCATATCATATTATTGTTTACCACACCTCATTACATAATTTAGCCAAGTCATTACCATAAACTAAAATAATCAAATGTTCATTCACTGTTTATTTAGCCACCATCATCGTATAATAGTATCTTACGTCTACACCAATCATTTACAATTAAAGACATATTGTTATTATTTTTATAATAACCGTCACTATTAATTTCATCCATTGTATCACTATAGTAATTAAAAACATTATTGCATACTATCAATTCAAAATTCCTGTCGACATTTGGTATGGTAAATTCTCCCTTAGTATTTTCCGTTAAAATTAGGTAAGTTATATCATCATCTACTGCTGCTATACCAGTTTCAACACAGGGTAAGTACTCAATATAATTAACAGCTCTCTCTATACCTAACCTCTCCACTAATTCTTTATACCTTCTACCAATCTCAAATAACTCTATCTCCCTATCAACATACAACTCTCTCTCTCCCAATACCTCTCATCATAATGCCATTTCACACTTTCTCTATCATTCCATGCAGAGGGCACTAAATTATAAAAACACCTCCTGGCTTTTCAGGAATAACCCTAAAACTCAAAGTACAATTATTCATAGAACATTCATCTACCCCATACCTCCATGAAGACCTTTCTTCACCCCCAACAACACCACGGGAAAAATTTACCCTCTGCAACCCCTCTCCCTGTAAATACTCTTTCCACTCTTTCTCTAATTCATCAACACTAATTACTACTCCGTCAATCACTTCTAATAAATTTACTCTCTTATCATCATCGCTATTATCCACCGTATCACCTTTACATACCCCGTTTTCAACTATCTTATCACTATTACTTATTAATTCCTCTTTATAACTATCACTTACCTTGTTAATTATTTCTTCACTATTTTTTGTCATCATATCACTACCACTGTCGCTTATCTTTTTATTAACTATCTGATTTAATTTCCTTTCTAAATTTTTATTCATTTCGTTAATCTTCTCCTTGAAATTGTTACTTATTGATTCTATTATCTGTTCTTTCATACTATCACAACGTGTATCAATTTCATTCATTTGCTTATTAAAATGAAATTTCTGTTGTTTAATTTCGTCCTTAATTTCTTTCAACTTTTCATTACACACTACATATAACTACCACATAACAAAATATTAACCTCCCCAACACTTTACGTTACTCCAACAACATCATACATACATTTATTTATCCATTATTTTGTTATTTCAAATAGCCATTCTGTTCTCCCAAGTAGGCTTATATTTATATAAAATTTATTTATATAAACGTCCTTGTTCGGGCGCCAATTGTGATGTTCTTTTCACTTTAATCAAAATAACTTACCTTTTCATATTAACAAGCAGGCATGTTTATCTCAAATTCCGGACACCATTTTGTTATTACCAACTACACATATAAAATTTTGTTACACACCCAGGTTCTTATAAGCGAACAGGAGAACAGCATGGTTATTCAAATAAGTGATTCAAATCTATTTATATTAAATGAACTTGTTTTATTGAACACCTTATTTAATTTTGCATAATCAATTGAAGTCATCAAATTGACTTCGTTGGTAATTATTACAAACAATATTTTCTCTCCCTCGTCTACATGTCTATGTTGTGAACATTAATTTATTTCCTTTTTTATTTAAAACTTTCCCTTCTTTATGAAGTTAACAAAACTGACACTACATTAAACTCAATGAAAACAGACTTTTAAAACATTATTCTAAGATTTACTTAACGCTAACCAGTGCCATTAATTACATAATTTCCATTCACACATACGCTCACACATGCTCAATACGCTCACACACGCTCACCCCATACATGATTTAAATTCCCCTTAGAGCTCATTTTATTTTTATATTTTAATTTTGCGTAATTTTGATTACTTCCCTTATGTAGTCCTTAGTTTGACAACGTCCACAAGATGTCCCCTCGTTCTCGTGCACTACATTGCGATCTCCTCGTTTTCACTTTTTGTCTTAGCTGAAACTGTTATTTTGTTTAAATTTGTCACTGCCTTTAACTTGTTTATACCACACGGTTTTGTATATATAAAATTCACATTTTTATAATGTGCGGGCGTGACGAATACTGTTCAGCCGGCAGACGGGCAAAACTGCTCGCGTCCGTTATTGTGAGATGTTATTTGCCGACTGCCTTTGTTCTCTGCGCACCTGGCGAGAAGGAATTTTTCAGGCGTGACTTATCCGTGTGAACGTTGGCCCACACATGTGCTCGCTCGTGTGAATACGCCCCTGCTGATAATCTGCATTCCGGAACTGTTCTGTACCTTACACGGAGCTACAGTCACTGACCAAAAAATACATTCTTATGAAATAAAATTGAAAAGATTTGAATTACATACCCTCATCGGTTTGTACCGTTACAATATATATATATATATATATATATATATATATATATATATATAGAGAGAGAGAGAGAGAGAGAGAGAGAGAGAGAGAGTTTCAAACTTTTGTCATGTTTAGTATTAACCTGCAGTTGGTTAAATATTAATTTGATTTTTTTTGTTTACATTTGTATATATGAAAAAGTTAACAGTAGTGCCTCTGTACCGTATAGGCTTTATTAGTATCATCTTATAATGAAAATTACCAAACTACCAAAAAATACATATTAATAAAAAAAAGTAACATGGGCTATTTAAATGCTTATGAAAACCAAACATTATAAATCTAAGTCAGTTTTCTACGTCATAAAGTCTCACTCTCACATATTGTATTAAAAAATAAAATTATATACATTCAGTTTTTTTATTCTAATCAATACAGTTACATAAAACTTTTATTATAGCTGTATGCTCAAATATCTTCAAATATACTATCATTTAAATGTGGAATTTTAAAGAGTTGTTGCATCATAAAAAATAAGATATATTTGCATCAAGCTCAGGTTTTGCTGTTGGTATACAACTGAAAAATGACTATCAAGTATTCAGTGTCTCAACACATGGAAGCAGACAAATATTTATGATTTTTTAATAAGAAAGTAAACATATAGGGGCAAAAGTTATATATTTCATAATTAAAGTTCAATTGTAGCCAATATTTGTGGTCTAGTGTGCTACTATATGATGATAAGGGTTATGTGACAAAAATTTCTTCATTTGATGAATGTGGCGAACTACTAATCACAGCACATGTTCTTGCCTCTCGATTAAAATTGTTTTTTATGTGTAGTTTTACATGAAACTTCAAAATCTGAACTTGTCGCCCACCATTTTAAAGTTATAGTAATGTTTGTTTAGTTTTAAACTTGCAATTTCTTATTTATTATATTGTTCTTTCATTAAAAGAATAAATAAATAAAATAGGTCTGTTTACATTTCATATCAACTGTTATGAATAAAACTTTCATATCAAACTATTCTGAATAGTGCTGTCTTTGAGATTATTGTGAGACTAATACAACCTTCCCCCAACTTGTACTCTTCAATAATGGGTTGTGTTGTTTAGATGTGCGCCATTAGGTTGAAGTGAGATAATAGTATTTACAAACTTGTGATATATTATTTTGTATAATTCCATGTAAATACGAGGGGGGACCCAAAAGTAAAGAGAATTTTTCTCTGGCAGTTGGTAGAACGCTAGTTCCGACTTTCCCGCTAGGTGTCTTCACTAGACACCATTTTGTATCAGTTGCCCTAGCGGCATTGTTGTGGAAACATTACCGCGGTCAGTGTGACTATTTTTTGTAAGCGCTGTTTCACGTTTTTGGCGATTTGTCAATGGCAGACATTAAATACCAACGTGCTAACATCAGGTTCTGTTTCCTGTTAGGGAAATCAGCAGCAGAAACTGTTGCAATGCTTCGGACGGCTTATGGGGAGGAAGCTTTGAGCCAGGCAAGGATTTTGAGCTGACAAGAAAGCACACGCGGAACGAATTTTGCTGCAACATGTTTCATCTTCAGATCTTCAGTCAAAATTCGTTGGCATGAACTCCAGGATTTCCCCCAATTCATCGATTGTTCTACGACGATCAAACATGATTGCAACACGGATTTGTTCAATGTTTTCGTCCGTTTTGGAAGTCGAGGGACGTCCCGGTCGTGGTTCGTCTTCAATTGACATTTGACCACTTTTAAAACGAGAAAACCACTCATAAATCCTTGCCTGGTTCAAAGTTTCCTCCCCATAAGCCGTCCGAAGCATTGGGACAGTTTCTGCTGCTGATTTCCCTAACAGGAAACAGAACCTGATGTTAGCACATTGGTATTTAATGTCTGCCATTGACAAATTGCCGAAAACGTGAAACAGCGCTTACAAAAAATAGTCACACTGACCGTGCTAATGTTTCTACAACAATGCCGCTAAGGCAACTGATACAAAATGGTGTCTAGTGAAGGCACCTAGCGGGAGAAGACGGAACTAGCGTTCTACCAACTGCCAGAGAAAAAAAATTCTCGTTACTTTTGGGTCCCCCCTCGTATAAGTTTCAAAACAAGTAGAAACTGTGTAAATAGCTGTAAAAAATTTTGTTATATTTGTGGCGAACTAAAACTGTAGTCGCAAAAATACAACCTCACCCCTGTTGTGAAGAAGACTTACTAACACTATTTTCGATGTAAAATAGGAGACCAAGATAAACTTTGGGCTCCTGTAACACGTTTCAGTACAAGGAATTGATTTAAGAAATTAGTTTCAACGTGTAAGACAATCAATATCATTTGTCATGCCTGTGATAATGGAGGGAGAAGAAAACTCATTTTATATATAGTTACGTTTGCTTTACTAATATGAAAAGTTTCTCTGCTAATTCAAATCACATGATGAAAGTGGAAGTCCATTTACTACTTTTTCTGTCCGGGACACTTTAGTGGTGATGAAGATGATGACAACGAACAAGGGTGAACAAACCAATAATCCTGACTTTGTACCTTCTGTGTCCTCTATACCTCATGAAAACATACTGCAGATATTTTTTCTTCCAGTAACAGAATAGTGTGCAGCTGCAATGTATTGAATTCATATTTAGCTTTAGGGCTGAGACATTCCATAATGGTATTAGTTTATATATTTTTCAAAGTGTAGTTTAAAAGTAGTACTTCTAGACATTGGTAAAGCCCTTGACCTATTCTGTATGCGCGAAGGAATCATGAAAATATGCATCAGTTGTTAAGTGTACTGGATTATAAAAGGTACAAATGGTATATACGTGGAGACTTAAATATGGTAGGACTTCTACTAGGAATGCTGACACACTAAATCAACTTTTGCTGTTTTTTTATGGAGGGGACAGTCGCAACAGAACAACCACTTCATTGGTATAAACTGGCCCCAACGGGACAATTTTATTCCAGGTTTAAAGAATAATTTCTATAAATCTTTAGTGGATTCAAACATGTTTATCTTCCTCCATTACATGTCAAACTGGGGTTGGTAAAAATATTTGTGAAATCTGTAAGCAAAGAAGCAATGTTGCAGTTAAGAAACAAATTCCTAAGACTGACTAAGAAAAATTATGGAGGGCGTTGTCATTGCACCACAAAAAACAATGCTCAATGAATAATTTCAAACTAAATTAAATGGTTTAGAGAAAAGAGCTTAGGCTCCATTCAATTCTGTCTGCAACAACTTTCTTGGAAATGACAAATAAGATGACTGGCAAGAAATTATAAGGAACTAACCAATCCTCCAAAGAAATAAATTGCAGTATGTCAGTGAAATTGTGTTTATCCACTTGAAGTTTGATTTTTTTCTTGCCAAATTTGGATGTACCAAGTGACAAACAAGGGGAAATGATTCAACAAGACATCACCTTGTTGGAGAAGAGATATGCAGGAAAGTGGAATGAATGCATGCTATTGTTGAGAGATGGTAAGATGCACTTCAGAAGATGTCTACAAAAGGAAATAACAACAAAGTCATTTTAGTGTGGTATTTGTAATTTGATAATAATTATTTCCTTTATGCTAATCTAATAAAGGTATGCAATTATGTTAACAGAAGTTGAGAACCAAAAACATTTTCATTATTCCCCCCCCCAAAAAAAATTAATAAAAATCACCTGATTTAATCAAAAGTCAGTTTAAATTTGTTGTCAAGTGAATTAATGTCCTGTTTACTAAATAAATTATGGACTTACTACGTGTAGTAAATAATTTTAGCAAAGATTTCATATTTGACAGAGTATTTTATATTCTATGTTTAATATATAAGTATTTAATGTTTATTCATTATAGCATTTAATACACCATGTTAGTTTCATTTAAGACAGCTCAAAAGTATAGTGTTTTTCATGCATTCTGACAGTTTGGAAAAAAAAACTACTACAATATGGTTGAACATTTTTTATTTCAGGTTGCTAGGATTGAAATGTTTTTTGTTTCAGATACAGACTAAGCAGCTTTTAATTCTTATATATATGCAGATTTTTTTGGGTTGATTTCTTTAAGTTTAAGTGCCTACATGCACACCACTAAACTAAATTTTCATATACGTAAGAAAAGTGCTTTTATTCCCTTTCTAAGAAACAACTTTCTCCCTTAAATGTGAACAGAAAATTATTCACAAGGGATCATTTTAAAGGTCATAAAAAAAGAAAGGAGTTTGCTTTTTACAATTCTAGAATTGTAATTAGTTTTTTATTGAAAATTGAATTATGTTTTACACTGTTTGATATTCAATAGTGAAAGCAGCATTAAAATTTCAGATTTTTAAAAAAGCAGTTACACTACATAATTTTATTAGCTTCCAAATAATATGTATATATGTAGTATGTTATATTTCTGTCCTAAACAACAAAGTTGTTTGTTTTTAAAATTTTGTATGCCATCATATTAAAACAGAGGCATCCTGCATTTGGTAATATTCAGTAAAGGTGTTTAATGTAATCTTTCATGCATCCCAGGTAGTTTCATGCATCTTTCCACTTAATAAAACAAAGCACATGCTGTCATATGCTGGTGGGCAATCCAGATATAAAGCAATCAGGTGTACAACATAATCTGCTTTATACAAAATTTCCAAAGTCATGTAATTTTTCTCTGATTAATTTGTGTAACAGATGCTCCAAATTCAATTCAGTTTGGGCTGTAGACATTTTTAATTGAACTACTATTTTTAATACTGCAATGCGAATTAGTTTGTTGTCAATAGACTTGCATGTTACTGATATTACTTAGTGATACCGGGCGGCATCTGCCACTGGCTAACATCAGACACACACTCAAACACATACAGAAAGCTATGAGAAATCAAATATTATTCCTTCAGTAGGTTCCCATGACTGGCCAAGAGTTTGGGTAGGCTTGGAGCGATTAGACATTGACACAAACGATGCGGGCGTGTGCGCCCACCATGGTCCATTCATGGCAAAAGTTATATCAACTCGCTACCAGGGACCACAGTGGGCGTATACGATCGCTTCATGTTTTCTTATATTATTAGACTCAAAAAGGAAAATGAGAGACTGATTACTATTTTTTATTTGATTACAAGTCTAATCCAGTTGAAAAATAGACTTGGTCCTCCGGGAAGAAAAATGAATTTTACCGTGGTTGTTAAAGTATTAATAACAGGTTGTATTTTGATGTTAATTGAATAACCCACTTGTTCATTATTGTGCAAACAAAAGTGGAAGTTCTGACAGTTAGTCTTTCTGTTACCCACACAATTATACACAGCTGATATTCTCTATCAAGCCCAGGGAGTTTCTTTTCTTTTGTAAAAGGATATGTCTTATACTTTCTTTGAAGTAATATGTCTGTATAAAGTTCAGTAACCCATTTGGATTTTAAAAATCTTCCCTGCACTTCACTTTTTAAAACTTGTACTTGTAATATCTGCAATGCGGCGTGCGTGCAGTGACGTCATTCTCCCCCGCAAAACTGCTGCCAGCCTGTCTTGCAAGCTCGCAACAGTCAAATCTAGTTAGTTAATTGCTGAACTCTGAACGGGCAACAAGCCTTCAGTTCGCCGGCCGCGGCTATATAATTATTTTCAATTCAGAATATTACATTTCAAATTTTTAGCATGATCTTCAGTGTTTAATGCACTAATTACTTAGGCGATCTCGGCCTCGATTCACTATCATGACTTTCAATATTTAATTCAACTTTATTTCTCCCGCAATGTATGCCGCGCTACACTGCACGCGCCATGCAATCACTTTCTTGAAACATTCAATAAAAAATTAACTCAAAGAATATATACAGTCCACTACTTCATTTCATTTCTTACCAGCCAACTCATCACCTAACGTTGTAAGACCAACTCAAGATCATTCGAGAGCGTCGAAGACGTATCATTTTTGGTCCTCCAAGGCCGAATCCGGATCATGATTCGGATTAAGATTCTGATCTATATTTCATTGTAATAGGCCCAAACAACATTTTGTTCAAGCCCGAATATTCTCAAACTTAAGATTGCTGGCCGTAGCATACCTTCATTGTTTTCAAAAACAAAACTTCATACTTGACATTACAAGATTCTGCAGAGCATCATCTCTGAGACAGCAAGACATTACAAGTCATCATCATTTGTCGTACAGCAGCAAAAATTTAGAACTTCAAGCTTAAACAGAGAGCTACAGCTTCAAGCGTTACCCGACCAGCAGAAACAAGAGTTGCGCCACCATCTAAGGCCTGCCGAACAGGATCACCAAGGAAACAACAGGCAATGGAGCCATCTCGAGCATGCCAGGGACTCACAATCCACGTGACTATGAACTTGCATTTCTTATAGTTTTTTTCATTTATAATTTTATGTACAGCAAAGTCAGTAATATTTTAGCACATATATTTAATAGCATTTGATATAAAATCATTAATAATTTTTACATAAACAGAAATTAGTGTCAAGTGGCCATAGACTTGTATTTTTAACTAAATTTTCTTTTACGCAACTTTACAATAATTCAGTCAGAAACTTAAGTAATGTGATGAAGCTATATGTATATTTTCACTTTGAATGAGTCATATTTTCAATAACTTCCATATAACTATTTTTTAAAGAAAATAAGTACCTATTATAATAAGTAATAGATTAAGTTGTATACCGACCACTGGCTCCCGCATTATATCAGGATTTAGTAAAGTATTCAAATTACATCAATTGATCACCTGCTCTGTATTTATCTATCTGTTTCGAATCACAGCTTGCATTTCAATCATGACTGATGTGAAAGCGTTAATTAAAAAACGCAGTACAATTACGGCCTCTATATCCCATGTAAATACCTTCGCTGACAATTTCGATCTTGACATAAACGATCACCATGCCTTAAAAATTAAACTCCGCCACTTGATGGAGTTGTCCGCGAAGTATGATGAAATTCAGACCCAAATTGAGGCTGATGATTCTGATTTCACATCGGTAAGTGACAGGGTTCAGACAGAAGATGATCTCTGTACTATTGAGTGCAAGCTGCACAATTTATTAGAACGAGTAGAAAAGGTGAACAAAAAACCATTGATTCAAGCGGAAGTCACGCCAATTAAAACCTCCCCTATACAGTTAGAGCCAATTAAATTGCCCTGCTTCTCAGGCAACATTATTGATTGGCATCATTATTACAACATGTTTTTGGAGTTGGTACACGTCAGAACTGACCTGACGGACAGTCAGAAATTGCACTATTTACATTCTTCACTAAGGGACGACGCTTTAAATGTAATAAAATTTCTCCCAATCACCCATGATAATTATGCGGTAGCCATTGATCTATTGAGAGCCAGGTATGATAGCAAATTAATTGTCTCAGCTTATCATATAGGGAATGTCTTGGCCATGAAGTGCATTCAGCAAGAGTCCATGGTTGGCATTTCAAAATTTATTGATGAAATCACCGCAAATATAAATGCTTTAAATTCATTAAATTTACCGGTAAATACCTTTGAAATTATTTTCGTTCAATATTTAACGCAGAAACTCGATAACCAGACATGATGACTATGGAAGGAAAGCCTATCCGACGAGCGATTCCCTAATTTCAACAATTTTATTAAATTTTTAAATGGTATAAGGCAATTAATGCAAAACGCCGGTGCCTCGGCCAATTCAGTAAATAGAATACAAGTTAGCGATAAGACTCCCTATCGCAAAACTATTAAACCCGTTGATCTCACTAGGTCAGCATTTCATACTCATATCAGCAATAACATTTGTCAGCTGTGTCTAGGTAAACATCGACTCTCTGAATGCCCACAATTCGTGGCTATATCTCCCTTTGAGCGAAAAAATATTTTAATCAAACACAAACTTTGCTTAAATTGCATGCGTCCAGGCCATGGTCCCTCACACTGTCCTTCCAAATTTGCTTGTAGGACATGTGCTAAACGACATCATACAATGATCCACATATCAGGCAGTAACACTTCGAGTAGGGGCAACAATCAATTTTCACTGAAACTGCAAACAAACAAATCTATTCTATTATCCACCGCTGTCTGCATGACAACGGACCATGCCGGTAGGAAGCATCCAGTAAGGATTTTATTAGACTCAGGATCTCAGGCAAACTTCTGTACCATGAGTTTCGCACGACGCATGGGTCTAAAATTAATCAAGTCTCAATTACCCATCACTGGTATAAACAATTCCTTATGTCAAGCTGACTTTAGTACAAGGCTAAAGCTGCATTCTCGTTACAAGGATTTTAATTTGAACGTGCATTGCGCTGTGCTTCCCAGTATTACGAATAATCTTCCTGCAAAATCATTTGATATCTCATCCCTAAATACACCAAAAAAACATATTCTTAGCTGACCCGCAACTAAACTTTTCTTCACAAATCGACATATTACTTGGTGCCCAGTACTATTTACAATTGATTGAACTTGTCAAATTCATCCGCAGCCCACACTTTCCCATAATACAGGAGACAAAATTGGGATTCATCCTCGCGGGTAACCTGCCCTTTAATGTCGACATGACAAAACCTGTCTCATCATTCATAGCATGCAAAGATAATAATGCCATTTCATCGCAATTAAAAGACTTCTGGCAATTGGAGGACGTTGCTGCTCGTGCTCCCTCCGTTGAGTCAGAATGCGAAAGTCATTTTGTTGCTAACACTTTCCGCAATAATAATGGTAGATTTGTGGTGTCCCTACCTCGCAGGGTATACAATTCTAATTTGGGCGATTCTCTTCCCGGAGCTATTCGCAGATTTCAATCACTGGAACTCAAGTTCAAGCAGAACCCTGCCCTTCATAAGGACTATAGCACATTCATGCAGGAATATTTAACTCTGGGTCACATGTCTTTGCTTGATTCTTACGATTTGTCAGTCAGTAAGTCAGACACCTTTTACTTACCGCACCATTCGGTTTTTAAGGGCTCTAGTATAACCACCAAATTGCGAGTTGTTTTCGACGGCTCTGCCAAAACAACAAATAATTTGTCCTTGAACGACACATTGATGGTTGGTCCCACGGTCCAGCAGGATCTTTTCTCGATTATGTCTCGGCTTCGTATGCACCGATATGTCCTCATTTCGGACATTGAGAAAATGTACCGTCAAATTTTAGTTAATCCCAGGGATTCTAATTTCCAACGAATTGTCTGGCACGACGCCCTCCATAGGGAACTTCAACACTACGCCTTGAGGACAGTCACATATGGGACTGCAAGTGCGTCATTTCTGGCCACAAGATGTTTGGCACAAATAGCTCAGGAAAACAAAACTCAACACCCTATAGCCTGTTCAGCCATCGCAAACGATTTCTATATGGACGATCTCATGACCGGCTCAGATAACCCACACATCTTATCTCAAATGAAGACCGACATTACAAATTTATTAAGCCAATACGGTTTTACTTTGCACAAGTGGTTTTCCAATGATCAAACCATTATAGCTTCACACGCCAACTCTTCCCTTGACTTTAACAAGAATCAAACTGTACGTACTTTGGGTATTCAATGGGACATTAACGATGATAGTTTCGTATATAGTTTCCAAAGACATGTCGAAGTTGAGGTATTTAACAAGAGACGGGTATTATCAGTAATCGCCGGAATTTACGACCCATTGGGAATTATTGGCCCGGTTACATTTTGGTGCAAGCATTTCATGCAGATATTGTGGTTAACCGGAACCAGTTGGGACGACCCCCTATCAGACTCATTATCTAATCAATGGGTAGAGCTTTATGCTCAGCTGATTTCCGACACTTACTTTAAGATTCCAAGGTCTGTAAAGAATTTAAATAATTCCCAAATCATTTCATTTCAGCTCCATGGGTTTGCCGACGCGTCAGCAAAGGGTTACGCGTGTATTCAAACCACAGCATTTCATCAAACTTGTTATGCTCTAAACCTAGAGTCGCTCCCTTGAAGCAGGTAACATTACCCAGGCTTGAACTTTGCGCCTGTCTTTTATTGGCTCAGTTGGTTTCCAGGGTTGTAAATGCAGTGAGTTACAAATTCGACGACTTGTATTTTTACTCCGACTCAATGATTACTCCGCCTTACACTGGATTCACCAGCAGTCTTCCAGATGGAAGGTATTTGTCTCCAACCGCGTTGCGGAGATACGACTCACTGCAAAGGGTACCTGGCATCATGTCTCTTCACATAACAACCCTGCCGACATTCTATCGCGTGGTTGTCTGCCTCGTTTTTTACACGGTCACCCACATTGGTGGTATGGTCCATCCTGGTTGTCGCATGAGTCATCATCATGGCCCACCAGTGTTTTCGATGTCCATTCACCCTGCACTCATCCCGATCTTGAGCAAGAACAACGTAAGCAAATCCAAACCTCACTGGTTGCCGCTTCATCTACGCCTAGTTATTTTGAAAACTACTCTTTGCTTTCAAACCTCCTCCGTGTATTTTCGTATTGCCTTCGATTCATTCGGAACTCGAGGCTTCCCATAGAAACATTTCTTTTTTAACTTCCCATGAGTTACATGGTACACTTTTGATTTTTATTCGCCAGTCCCAGCGATCGCACTTTAGCATCGAAATCAAGGAACTTGAGGCACAACGCTCTATTCCTAATAATAGTAAAATTCTTTCCCTTAACCCCTTTCTGGATAATGCGGGGATATTATGCGTGGGCGGACGCCTTCACCACTCCCAGCTTACCTATGATAGCAAACACCAAATCATTCTCCACCCGCATTCTCATCTCAGTAAGCTAATCATAGAGGCGAGCATCTTCGTCTACTACATGCTGGGGTACAATTGACTCAGTACTCTCTACGACAGAAAAATACTAGATAATCAATGATAAATCGTACATACGATCAGTAATACACAAACGTATCACTTGCTTTCGATTCCGTGCTAGGGGATCAAGCCAATTATTAGGACAATTACCCTCTTCCCGGGTGCAGTCGACTATGCCGGTCCTGTATTTATACGTCATGGCGGGCAGCGTTCCAAATCGACGTCAAAGGCTTATATTGCTCTATTTATATGCATGGCCACTAAGGCCATTCACCTTGAATTAGTTTCTGATCTTACCTCAGACGCTTTCATAGCAGCCTTAAAACGGTTTATACCTTACGTAGAGGTATTCCTTCACAGATATTCTCCGACAATGGTACAAATTTTCGTCGTGCTAGCAGTACACTTCACGACTTATACAATCTAACGGATTTGAACAGACTACCCAGGACTTTACCAGTGCCCAAGGAATCAAATGGTCCTTTATTCCCCCATCAGCACTTCATTTCGGTGGCCTGTGGGAGAGTGGAGTCAAGAGCGTCAAGTTTCATTTGCGGCGAGTTGTCGGCAGAACCATTCTTACGTTTGAAGAGTATTACACCATTTTAACTCAAATAGAGTCCTGCCTTAACTCACGCCCCTTGTTCGCCATCTCAAATTACTCTAGGGATCCTGAACCTTTAACTCCAGCGCACTTTTTGGTTGGTTCTCCGCTCACTTCACTCCCGGAACCTGACTATTCCGAAGTCAAAATTGGTCGTTTGGGCAGATGGCAGCTGCTCCAAAGATTCACCCACTCTATATGGAAGAGGTGGTCAAAGGTTTATTTGCACCAGTTGCAACAACGCAACAGATGGCGCATCCAGTCAAAAAATTTGGCTCCCGGACAACTCGTCCTTATTTTGGAAGATAATTCCCCCCCCCTGCAGTGGAAACGCGGGGTAGTCACTCAGGTCTATTTGGGTCAGGATTCACTAGTGCGCGTAGCGGATGTTCGCACCGCAAACGGCATCCTACGTAGGCCCATTCACAAACTATGTCCACTTCCAGTGGCCTCAGATTAATTACATGAGCGTTCATGCGACATGTATCATTGATCTGAACCTTATCGGATTGTCGTGCTTCATGCCCGGGACATATCCCGGCGATCGCATGCTTTCCATTGTTATTCTTATTATATTATTATTATGTCTTTGTATTTTCATATTGTTATATATTGTTGAATTTTTTGGTGTATTATCCTGATATTATGCATGTAAATTATTATGCCTTTTATTATTGTATTATTCTATTGTTATATATTATTGAATTTTTTGGGATCATTATTCTATTGTTATGCATGTCAATTATTATGTCTTTCGGATTATTGTATTATTATGTATCATTATCATGTTATTATGTTTTATTGAATTTTTGGGATCATTATTCTATTACTATGTAATGTCAATCATTATGTATTATGTATCCTTACATCAATTATTATGTCAATCATATTGTTATGTACTACTGAATTTTTTGGTGTCATTGCTCTATTGTTATGCATGTCAATTATTATGCCTTTTATTATTGTATTATAATTTGTTATGTATTATTGAATTTTGGTGTCATTATTCGATTGTTATGTAATGTCAATTATTATGCACTATTCACACAATGAATTAAGCTGCAAAATCACCCGATTTTATGCGGGCAGTATGTTAAACTTTGTACTTGTAATATCTGCAATGCGGCGTGCGTGCAGTGACGTCATTCTCCCCCGCAAAACTGCTGCCAGCCTGTCTTGCAAGCTCGCAACAGTCAAATCTAGTTAGTTAATTGCTGAACTCCGAACGGGCAACAAGCCTTCAGTTCGCCGGCCGCGGCTATATAATTATTTTCAATTCAGAATATTACATTTCAAATTTTTAGCATGATCTTCAGTGTTTAATGCACTAATTACTTAGGCGATCTCGGCCTTGATTCACTATCATGACTTTCAATATTTAATTCAACTTTATTTCTCCGGCAATGTATGCCGCGCTACACTGCACGCGCCATGCAATCACTTTCTTGAAACATTCAATATACAATTAACTCAAAGAATATATACAGTCCACTACTTTATTTCATTTCTTACCAGCCAACTCATCACCTAACGTAAGACCAACTCAAGATTATTCGAGAGCGTCGAAGACGTATCATCACTTAACAGAATCAAACCATAAAACAAGTCTTAGTATTAGAGGTAGTAACATTACACACACACACACACACACACACACACACACACACACACACACACACACACACACACACACACACACACACACACACACACACACACACACTGTAATGAGACAAACATTCACACAATGTGTGAATATATGGGGATATATTTACAATAAGCCTTAGTTGGTGTCCTGTGCAAAAGGGTGTGAATGTGACAACACGCTATTGTATTAGGATAAGTACTGGATGTTAACATATTTCAAGATGATTGTAAACAATAAAAAACAGCAGTGCAGTGTAGTGTGAAAGTGAATAAGTGTTGTGTATGTAACGAGTATGAAGATAATTAACAGTAAGCCACTTAATAGACACAGCAATTATTAGTCAATTAATAGACAAAGACAATTAATAGTCATTATTTTAATATTAAATAAATTTTAATAGTATTTATTCAACTGTAAAAGTAATTTGGTATACAATCGCATGCAGTTGAAAACACGAGTTTTGGAAAGATCTAGAAACTGGAAATGTATGACCCCCACCACGTGGTAGATTTTCTCGAACAATCTAGATTTTATTATATTATAAAAATGATATCGTGTGTAGATCTATAAAACCATGGGTGAGCCGTGAGTTTCTGCAGTCTCTCATATTCACTTGGAAGTTTGCGGTAGCAATTTTAGTTCCAGGCAGTCCTTGGAAGGTCGGAGTGTATCATCGAGGGAGCAGCTGAATCAGTAACATGAATTCAGGTATGATATTTGAGATCTTCAATTACATTTTTACATTATATATATTATAACGATATTATCTGCGTGTTGTTGTGTTGTGTAAATGTGTGAGCACCTACCTGCTGTCCGATCTTGCGATTTTCTTCCGACTAGGACGTGTGGATTTTGGATTTGATTTCGCAAGTACGTAAACTCAAGTGTATAACAACAGCACACTAAATAAGTTATTTTAAGAGTAAAGAGTTTTGTGAGGTTGGTAGGCTCCGTAGTACAGCAATAAAAATACAATGTGGGGTAATAAAAACGGGATTTATTACTCCAAACACACACAAGAATGAAATGCTTATAAGTTCAAATATTCTTACGAACTAAACAGTGAATAAATCTTGTCTAATGTTTTCTGAATGATTAATAATTTTTAGAAATTGAGCTCGTTATTTTCAATGAAGTTATTTTGACTCAGAATTTAATTAATCTATTTAATTTAATTCAATTTAATTTCAACGATTTTAAAATTGAGTCCAATGACATAAAAACTCTAAATTTACTTGAAAATATTCAAAAATAAACTAGGCGTGACAATCTAGTTCACGTCCCTTTATTTACTAGTGATCTGACTCACGTATACTGCAGTATGAGCAAATTATTTAATTCTTTGTTAAGATTTGTATAGCGCTTTTCTCTTTATCTACTATTAATTCTTAACTAATGCTTATTAATTACTTCTACTGGCTATACAGATTATCACACGTGAATAATTCTTTTTTAACTAGAGTCTTTGATTTCTGGCATCTGAATGATTTATTTTACATTGATTTTAATTAAAAAGAAAGACAAATTTAACGGTTGAAAAATAAATAACGTGATTTTTACTTTCCTGATTCTGAAGAGGATTGTAGAGATGCTCCGGATGTCACGCGCTGTCCTTGTCCAATCGGCTAGAGATAGTGATCTACTTGAGCGTCCTGGGTTTTGGCGGTGAGCTCGGAAATCAGCAACACTCCGCTCTCCTCCTTTTGAAGACGTTTTTACGTCTGTAGTTGTCTGCGAGAACTGCTTCAGATCCCTCGTCGATTCACGTTCCACGTCAGCGTGTGTGTCTCGTTACGAGTTGTAGTTCTGCTCGTCAGCTGAATCGCAAATGGTTTAGACGGCCTCTCTGTCGTATTCTTGAAGTAAGGTCTTGTAGTCTCGTAGATCTCTTGCGTGCATACGCCCACAGTTAATGTAGTGCACGGTACGCTTGTTTGTTGTAGTGGAAGAGTATCTTGACTGAACGCTGTAATTACGAGTCTTTACAGTTGATCTGTCTTATGATGATCGTAATTAGGCGTGTTGACCACGTAGAGTCTTCAGATGAGTCTTCACAAAATTATGATTTTGAGACGATTGCAGCTGTACGTCTGTTCTTCTTGAATACTGGCAGTAGAGTGTTTCATCAGCCCCAAAACTCCGCGTTGGTTCCAATTCCTTCGAATGATTTGATTGGCTGACACACTCTCCCTACTACCGAAAATTTGAATCACCTCACCCCGTGAGAACGAAACTACTTTCCCACAGACTGAGAATTTATATTATTATTAATATTCTTAACACAACGGAATTGAATTGTCGTTCCGGATTTCCGGTGGCACTTTATATTGCAATTATCTTGGCTGCAAGCCAAGTTATGCTAATTCTAAAACATACAATTTGTTGTAAATTCTGATAGCTATAACATATTAAAAGCTCTTTTACGTAGCTCAATTATTACGGAAGTTATTAACATAAAATTAATTAACTCTGTTATTATTTAATTATATTGCATAAAATTCGCACATCCTATTATTAATATTTCGGCAAACATTTTGGCTATAATGGATTTCGCCTGAATTTACCGGTTTCCGAAATATTAATAATTGAAAGTTTGGGCGTGGTCCTATTCGTTACACAGTGAGTTGATTATGTAACAGTCACGGGCATAGGCGTGTTCGCCTGAATAATACGTTATTATGATTGTTACAACATATGAGTGGAGTTTCCACTATTAAAATTTATTTAAACATCAATATCGTATACCCTTAACATATAACTCCAAATTAATGATATTTGGTCCTGTTATATACACCCCCACCCGTTAAAAAAAAAAAGAGTGTAGCATATACAATTTTTTTTTTCAAGTATTTTAAATGTACATTGATTATGCTTGCTACAATACATTGTATTAATTATTTATGGACACATACATTGGTGTCAATGTTCTCTACATATATAACTTAATTCTAATTGAACAACATTAATCATACTATACGTGAAATCATTGTGTAGTACATGTTTGCAGCACGGGTAATACTTGGAACGTTTAACTAAGGAATGTCAAACAAGCGCCAGACAGTAGTGGCACGCGCGCGGAGGAATGTGCTTGCATTTGTTTACAGTAAGATCAAACAACGCGCGACGTTAATTAACTTGACCTACATTCTAACAGCTGAGCGCTATGTCGCATTGTATGGCGAGCGCTTCCTGTCCCGTACGCGTGTTTGTTTACTACCGCGCTACTAATGAACTCTCGTTCCTACACAACTTATTTACAACTATTATTAATATTATATAACACACATTTAATTTATTTTAATGCTAATTATTATTATTTAATTTATTATTAACCCTAAACATGATTTATTTTCAAAGTGCCTCTAATATTTGGTAACCGTTTTTATGGGTGGTTCTACAATATTCATCTAGCCACTCGTTAAGTCCTTCGGCGTCACCGGATACTACAACAACGTCTTCCCAGGCTGCTTGTGTGGGAACGCTGCCTCCAAGTTCCTGTTGTACCGGACACACAATTGTCGGAGTGCTTTGTTGTATTGTATTCACCTCGAACAATGGTTTTGTACTTTCCGGTCGGAATACCTTATTAATCGGCACACAAATTTCTGGACAAAAATTACCTTTCTTAAACCTAGTATATTTTTTATTTCTAGCTATTTTAGTTTTAATTATTTTGCATGATTTATGGCGCATCCCCCCTGGAGGCGCCCCTTGCCAAGTTTTTTGGAGATTTATGGCTTTTTGGTTTTTCGCTAGGGTCCTTAACGCTTTGTGTATCGCTGTCTTGCGCAGTCGTATCACTTTTCGATATTTCGATTGTCTGTATAGTTCTGATCGGGGTCCCATCGTTGCCTTTACTTTGCATCTTCTGTCTACCGACATTTGGTTTACCTTTATATTCAAAGGTCTTATTTGGCGGTTTTGACGGTGTCTGGGGTGGAGTAGAACTCGTACTTGGTCTCTGATCAGGTTGGGCATTGTATTGTACCCGTGTATTTTGACCGTCGTTGTTTCGGCGAAAGTCCGGGTTATAACGCCAACCGCCTAAATCAAAAACTGTCTCGCTTTGTGACACTAAAATGAGCAACTCGTCAACCGTGCGTATACCTTGTGTAAACACAGCTACCCGTATATTGTGGTTGAAATGATAGGCTAGTTTAGTGACAATGTCGATCTCTGAAAATGCTGGGGTTAAATGCTTTGCGCGCTCGACCTGCTGAATGATATAATTTTCGGGCGTTATACCTAGCTTTCTGTCATAACGTCCGTATTCTAACTCGTTCCGTAACAGTCTTTGTGTGTGAGAATTCCAATACCGGCTTTCGAACTTCTGTTTGAATTCCGCGTATGTGGTTACTTTATCACGTACAATATTATACCATTTTCGCGCAGAATCACGCATCGCGTTTACTACCCATTGTATTTTATCTTGATCTTCGAGTCTCGAACCTACCCTCGCCATTTCATTTTCACAGGCTAACAAAAATTCTATTGGGTTTTCATTATTTTCCCCCGTAAAATATACACGATTCTTTTCATCGGCATGTCCCTGCACTAGAATATTAGGAGCGGATCTCCGACGTATTTCTTGTCGTACCTTCAAGATCTCGTCATTAAGTGTTTGCAATACACTTTCTTTTTAGAATCTATATTTGATCGCGTTTCTACTATTGAAGCATCAAGTCTACTTACTTGGCGTTTAGTTTCTGTCGCATCGGCTTGAATTCTTACCTCGAGTGTATCTACTTTTTTCGCGACCTCGGCAGTTTGTTTCTCACACCTACCGATGTGTTCTTTGAATCGGCCCTCCATACGCGTAACTTGTTCTATAAACGATTTCTGCATCGTGGTCTCAAAAACCTTGAACCGTTCGTTTATTTTCGTTTCTACCGTATGAACTTTTTCTCCTACTTCCGTGACTTTAGCGTCTAAAATTTTCACGCTTTCCTCGATTTTCGCGGTCGTTTCTTTATTACTTTGTTTTATTTCCGTGACTTTAGCATCTAAGTTTTTATTACTTTGTTTTATTTCGGCATTTATATCCGCGTTACTATGTTCTAATGCTTCGGTTAAACTTGATTTTTGCGCATCTATTATAGCCGTTAATTCCGCGTTATTCATTTCAGCATTGGCTGTTATTTGTTCAAACTTCGCGTTCATATTAGCTGTTAAATCCGCGTTATTCTGTTTCATTTGCGCGTTCATATTAGCTACTAATTCCGCGTTGGCTTGCTGTATTTGTTTAAGTACTTTTTCCATATCCATTTTTACACAATAATTTCAAATACACAATAATTTCAAACACTTCACTGCTGTACCACTACCAATCACAAAACTTTTCTTTGGGGATTGTTCGAGTTGGACGCCAGCTATTTTAAAAGTTAAAACAGCAAAATTTGTTTTAACGTTAATTAAATTGAATTTAAATTTAATATAATTTAAATTTCTCGAGCCCCACGTTCAGGGCGACATTTATAACAATATTAATTTGTTATATATTATATATCTCGTCGATTCACGTTCCACGTCAGCGTGTGTGTCTCGTTACGAGTTGTAGTTCTGCTCGTCAGCTGAATCGCAAATGGTTTAGACGGCCTCTCTGTCGTATTCTTGAAGTAAGGTCTTGTAGTCTTGTAGATCTCTTGCGTGCATACGCCCACAGTTAATGTAGTGCACGGTACGCTTGTTTGTTGTAGTGGAAGAGTATCTTGACTGAACGCTGTAATTACGAGTCTTTACAGTTGATCTGTTTTATGATGATCGTAATTAGGCGTGTTGACCACGTAGAGTCTTCAGATGAGTCTTCACAAAATTATGATTTTGAGACGATTGCAGCTGTACGTCTGTTCTTCTTGAATACTGGCAGTAGAGTGTTTCATCAGCCCCAAAACTCCGCGTTGGTTCCAATTCCTTCGAATGATTTGATTGGCTGACACACTCTCCCTACTACCGAAAATTTGAATCACCTCACCCCGTGAGAACGAAACTACTTTCCCACAGACTGAGAATTTATATTATTATTAATATTCTTAACACAACGGAATTGAATTGTCGTTCCGGATTTCCGGTGGCACTTTATATTGCAATTATCTTAGCTGCAAGCCAAGTTATGCTAATTCTAAAACATACAATTTGTTGTAAATTCTTATAGCTATAACATATTAAAAGCTCTTTTACGTAGTTCAATTATTACGGAAGTTATTAACATAAAATTAATTAACTCTGTTATTATTTAATTATATTGCATAAAATTCGCACATCCTATTATTAATATTTCGGCAAACATTTTGGCTATAATGGATTTCGCCTGAATTTACCGGTTTCCAAAATATTAATAATTGAAAGTTTGGGCATGGTCCTATTCGTTACACAGTGAGTTGATTATGTAACAGTCACGGGCATAGGAGATCTGTAAGCTGTTCGACTGAGCGAACATTTAACAAATTGGCTGACAACACACACAGGATTATGAAGAGCTGACCATTGACAGCTCTTCTGGTTTTGATAATAGATTAAAGAGGTAACAAAATACAAAACTAAATGATAAAAACATGTAAACAAATGAACAAAAGTCACTATCACTTCCTGCTGGCATGATACAATAAGTTCAAACATTAAACACTGGGCCCATAAGGCACATATACAGGTTGACATTAACACGTATGAATGACACGAATACAAAAACATACAGAACAGATATCACAGACAGTACAATACAGAAAATACAGAGAATACATTATGAGTTAAACCTGAATGGTAAGTCTAATAGTTTGTGTCTTTTTAGTCTATAAATATCTTCACTGTTGTCTAACAAGTTAATAGCCAGGTGGTTGGGATGCTGTTCTAGTTTGGAGATGTGAGTCCTGCAGAGGCGCATGATTTCTTCTTTCACGGTTGAAACTTTGAGGTCGCGGTGTATAGAGTTATTTGAGACAAACCAAGGAGCGTCGACTATTGATCTAAGTGTTTTGGACTGAAAGCGCTGGATAATCTCAATATTACTTGTACTTGCAGTACCCCAAAGTTGAATACCATAAGTCCATACCGGTTTAAGCACGACTTTATAGATCAAGAGTTTGTTGACGAGACTTAACCGTGATTGTCTGCCTATAAGCCAATAGATGTTTCTGACCTTGTGATTAAGTTGAAGCTTCTTAGATGTTATATGTTTTTTCCATGTTAATCTCCTGTCCAGATGCATCCCAAGGTACTTAGCACTTTCAGCTTGCGGTACTGGTTGACCGTTAATTGTGACTGGAGGGCAGTTTGCCTTACGTGTGGTGAAGGTAACGTGGACTGACTTCGATGAATTGATTTTTATGCGCCAATTATCAAGCCATAACTGAACGCTGTTTAATGATTCTTGTAGTATAAGAGATGCTATTGAGGGGTCGGAGTGTGTCGCTAGGATCGCTGTGTCATCGGCGTAGGTAGCAACAGTGGTTTCACTTGCTGACGGTAAGTCCGAGGTGAACAGGAGGTAGAGCAGAGGACCCAGGACACTACCCTGCGGAACACCCGACCCCACTGGTAATAGAGGAGAAGTAGCATCGGAGTACTTGACTTGAAACACTCTGCCCACTAAGTAGGAATGTAAGATACGGTAACAATTATGTGGCAGATTTTTCTTTATTTTATATAAGAGTCCAAGATGCCAGACTTTGTCAAATGCCTGGGAAACGTCGAGAAACACACCTGAGCAGAACATCTTCGATTCCAGCGATTTATTGATAACATTTGTTAGTCTGTGTATTTGATCTACCGTAGAGTGCTTTTCTCGAAAACCAAATTGGTGATCGGGAATTAGGTTGTTTTCGCTGAGTTGATTATGTAACAGTCACGGCCATAGGCGTGTTCGCCTGAATAATACGTTATTATGATTGTTACAACATATGAGTGGAGTTTCCACTATTAAAATTTATTTAAACATCAATATCGTATACCCTTAACATATAACTCCAAATTAATGATATTTGGTCCTGTTATAATATATATATATATTTTATATACAAATAAAAAGAATATACAAAATTATACTACTTGCAGAAGAAACAAATTGAATAACATCACAAATTATATAATTACTGCAAGAATGCATATGGCCTAGTTCAAGACAGCAACAACTCAAAAAAACTA
Source organism: Magicicada septendecula (assembly GCA_034769895.1). Classification (NCBI taxonomy): domain Eukaryota; kingdom Metazoa; phylum Arthropoda; class Insecta; order Hemiptera; family Cicadidae; genus Magicicada; species Magicicada septendecula. The sequence goes on along the minus strand of CM068376.1, from coordinate 245,028,470 downwards.
GTTTTAAGATAACTGGGTTTAAAGTTTTTGTGCTTGCTATTATAACGTATAGCTTCTGTCACAATTACCTCCAGTATTTCTGGTTTTGGTCATCATAAAGATTACAATTTCAACATTAATTAGGTGGTAAATTGATGTTCGTATCTTTTTGTAAATATGATATATTTATTATTGTTTAATTATGTTTTGAGTTGTTTCTCTACTGAACTGACATTGTAGAGGGTTTATGATGAATTTATAGTTATTGCTACTGTACGAAGCAAAGTAAGCCATTAAATTACTCCATATTTATTTAAAATGCAGTCATTTAAGGATTATTCTCTACTTTTACTCTATAAAATAGTACAACAATGCTGTTTGAATTTCAAAGTATACAAAATAATTGCTGACTCTTTTGTGCCTGGTTACTTCCAGTCTGAGTCCTACTGCTAACGGTTAATATTTTTAAAAACAGTACTAAATAAAACAAAATTACTAACATAAAAAACACTGGAAAATTAAAAAATCGAATAATTACAGTATTGTTTAGAGTTCAATGTGTTGAAACATTGGAAAATCTAAAACCAAAAAATTTTTCTTCGGAGTTCAAAATTTTAAAACAATGGAAAATCAAAAACAAAAAATTATACTTATTCTCATTCTGAGTTCAACGATTCATAGAACTGCCAATATTAATAGGAATGCTGTTATTTCTGCACACTGAAAGTAGATAATCAATCTTTGCTCTTGATATTGCTGGTGGACGTGTATAAGCTTTTTTTAACTCAGAGATACTGTCCTCCTCCTCCTCCTCCTCCTCCGAATCATGCGCTGTGCTATGTTGATCCGGCCATAATTCTCTTGTGTGTATGATGTTTTATAGAACCAACGATCACGTTTGGTTCTGCTTTTTCGACTCTTAAGACACACAGGTTATTCCAGTTAACATCTTCGCCATTTTCATCAGTCTTGAAATTTTCACCCGTACTTTCTTGCACACTTTTGACATCTAAGAAGTCTTCAGTTGACATTTATACTGTTTTATAAGGGTGACCTTTTGTTTTAGAGAGACTTATTATTGGAACAAGTTGGGAAGGGATGTAGATTGGTCCTCCATTCAAAGCTCGTTTCTTAGACCGCTCAATCAGAGCATGCATACTATCACCCTCGTTTTGGGCGTGTCCTACAACGAGAAATTTGATCGTTATAGTATTGGTAGTTTCAGAGTTCATGACATAAAACATAAGAAGAGAAGCCATAAACTTATTTTTATGCTGTCCAGCACAGTTGTCTGCATAAAATATAATGTCATGTGCCTCACATTGTAATGGGACAAAATGGGGTATTTCATTTTATTAAATTCAGTTAATTTTCAAGTGCCGCTCACATGTATGAATACGGTAACCAGTCCGCTACATAAAACAGTGTTGTTCAAACAAAGGACAATGGAAGGAAAGGTGTGACCGGAGAACGCAATTGAATTCCAAGAACTGTAGTGCAGTGTGTTACACACTCGTGCGCGCAACAACAACCAGATGCGCGGACGGGACGCCAAGCAGCTTCAACCGACTTTGTGAAAAAATGGCGAAATGATGAAAGTTGTGTGTCATGCGGTCCGATGCTGGCGGAAGTAGGGTTAAGTCACACCCATATGCGTGACGTGACGAAGGGCAGTAAGATTTCGTCGACATATAACACCTATGAATAACACATGTTAAATGAACAGTGACGAACGATTCTACATCTAAGGCATTGTAAGTTCCGTTAGGCCTAACTTCTGGTGGGAGATTAGTTGGTGACTCTCTTCCCACTCAACTGACCGCGTTATCCCGGCCGGGAGCGAAGAAAGTGTGTACACCTAAAATTTAAGTTTATTATATAAAAGCGGTAACCAAAATCTAACCAGTGAGTTAATATAGCAGAGAAGATTCAGTGAAGTAACCGGAAAAGTGACCAATGTGATTTAAAACATTCGGACTTAAGAACGCACGCGGCAAATGGCCATGAGAGGAGTAATGCCGGTGGGGTAATCCATCAAAAATAATTTCATTTTTTTAAAGGGGTTTTAAATGGAATGAATGTGAGTGCGAGCAGGCTGGGCTGCTTTATTTAATCTAAGGTACCTAATTTTTTTATTTTTATTTATATAAGCTTGTTTATCATTACTTAAAGAAATTTTGTTTTTGGTATTAATTGTTGGGAGTTAATGGATAGCTTAAAGAAATGAATAATTCGTGACATGAGAATAGTCAAAGAATTGAATAAAATTTAGTTGTTTCTTTTCATAAATGTGAGTTGCGTATGTTATTCAAATAACCTTGCAATCATGTCTGCATTACACCGTTCGTGTGACGTAACTCTGGGACTAAAGAAGACTTAAAGGTAAGTGGGAGATATTTATTGTTATTATAAAAATATATTAAAGTAAGTAAATTCACAGTTGGCGCCCGAACAGGGACGAATTTTATAAATTAAATTTGCATTAAAATTCCACACCTACAGTGAATGCAGGTTTGATTTGGAGGTTGAGTGACATACGTACTAACGATGTATAAAAAATTAATAGGTTACTTGCGTCATATTATATAAACAATACTGTGTATATGTAAGATTGAATTTTATGTAAGTTATATACAAAATGAATACTAATGAAAATAATAAGGAAGACATCAGCTTAAATGACATTGAAACAGAAAACTCAGTAAATGTTGACGCTAACGATTCAGGAATGGAGACAACTCCAAGCCTGATAAACGAATCTGTGATTAATGAGCTGGGAGCGAATTCCACTCCCGTAGCAACTAAAACGAGAGAAAAAGAGTTGTCATTAAATGACTTATTTAATCTTATTAATAATAAATTTGATGTTAATAACAGTAATTTCAATGCCAAATTTGATGAACTTAAAATTGACATTAATGAAGTAAAAATTAAATGTGAGAGTAATTTTAACGAATTGAAATATGAATTAAACGAAACGTTGAGTCATTCATTAAAAAGTATGAATAATAGAATTGATGAAATAGAGAGTAGTATGACAGAAAAAATCGATAAACAAATACAGGAAGTAACTGAAATTTGGAATGTAAAATAAATGAATGTAATGCTGGTAGTGAGTATAAGTTTAATTGTGCAGTTGATAAGATTAAAACATATGAAACGAATACCAATTTCAAAATAAATGAAGTAGAAAGTAATTGCAAAACAGAGATACAAGCCATACAAGACACAGTAAATATCATGGATAAACGTAACATACAAGTTGAGTGTTTAAATAATAATAAATTCATGTCAATTGAACAAAGCATAGCTAGTGTCAAAGATGAATTAAATGTAGAGATTAGTAAAAAACTTAATAGTGTTACTGAACAAGTAGTAATTACTAGAGATATGAATAGTGATATTGATTTGGAATTGTTTAATTGTGAAAATAGGGGGGTACACCCTATGCAGTTTTTAAATAGAGTGAAAGAATTCAATCACTTTTGTCGAAGTAGTTGGGAAATACAGTTGTTAAAGATAATGAAGTGTTTTAGAGGGAATTCCGCGGTATGGGCGGAGGTACATAAAATAGACTGGGTAAATTATCAGAGTTTTGAGACGGCTTTTAGAGATAAGTATTGGTCAGAAGAAGAACAAGAAATATTGCGGAGTAAAATAATGGGACCAGGTAATTTTGGGACCCAAGGGGGTAACGTGACTATGTATGTAATGCGACTATACAATGAGGCAAAATATTTAGAGCCACCGTTACCGTTTCGGTCATTCGTCCGCAACATAAGTAAGCATTTGCCGAGAGAAATACAGATTACATTAATGACACGAGAAATTATAGAAATTACGGAACTAGAAAAAATCTTAGATATATTTCAGAATATAAGAGAACAGGATATGAGTAGGCGTGTAAACACACCAGCGTCACACATAAATGGGAGTTATAATCAACCCCGGGGAATGCCAAACTTTCATAGAGGGGCACGTGGGGGAAATAATGACAATAGAGGCGAGGGTTGGCGATGTGCAGATTGTAATGTCGAAAACTATGCTATAAGAACAACATGTTTTAGATGCCACAAGCCGAGAGAATGTCAACGCAGTGAGAGAACGTACCATCAACAGAATCAGCCACAGAGAGGAGCAGAGAACACCAGAGGAGCACCGAGGGGAAATGGATGGGAAACAGAGGCAGGGGAGGACATAACCAAGCCGTGGCAGGTCCATCCACGGGAAACTAGAAGAGACAATGGGGAACCGGGCCCATCCATTGTCGGAGGAGAACCTGGGGGTCCAAGAGGAATGTAACTACCAAAGCAATATAATTATCAAGGACATGGCAGAGGAGTTACTGGAGGAGGACGATGCAGAAAGGACAGAAACCGAACCCGGATTGACGGAGGTAGTTGTGACCATAGAAGGTAAGAATTATAAAACATTAATTGACACGGGGAATGAGATATCAGTAATTTCAGAAAACGTACTGGGTGAATTACAAAGAGTAATTAAAAATATACCGTCATTACCAGTGGCGGGAGTAACAGTAGTGGGGGTGATGGAGTATGAAGTAAACGAGTTACTAAACAAGTACAGTTAAATATATACATTAATGAAATAGAATTTGAGAATACCTTTCTAGTGGTTAAGGGTTTGAATTTAGATATAATTCTGGGAAACGATTTTTTGGAGAGAAACAAAGCAGTAATTGATTTTAACGAGAGAATGGTAGAATTTAAAAGAGGGGGTGAACCAGTCAGGGCTAATTTTAAGAGAGTGTTAGATGAAGTTAGAGTTACGGGAATAAAGATGATACGAAACCAAGTAGGCGAGGTAATTATAGAAACAAGAGTGAATGTATGTCAAGAGAGTGAGAGAGTAGAGAATGATGAGAGAGTATGGGAAAATAGGACAGATAAATTTTTTAATGAGGGTGGAGTTATAGGGAGTCCCCAACGACAAGAGTTGTGGGCAGTTATTGAGCGTTTCAGAGATGTGTTTGCTGAGTTGCCTGGAAAAGCCAGGGACTATGTATGCGAGTAGAAGGTTCGAGAACATTCACCCTACATGCAGAGAAGTTATCCAGTGCCATTTTCAAAGAGGAGAGCAGTACAAGATGAGTTGGACCGGATGATGGAAGGAGACATCATTGAAAGATCTATATTGCCGTACTCGAATCCATTAGTGGTGGTCATCAAGAAGGACGGAAAGGTAAGATTGTGCTTAGACGCTAGAAAAATTAATCAAATTATAATACCTGACCGGGAGTCACCGGAAGCCATGAATGAAATTTTTCAGAAGTTTAGCGGAGTCAAATATATGACGTCCTCAGATTTAACAACAGGATACTGGCAAGTCCCATTAGCGCCAGAGAGCCAGAAATTTACTGCATTTCTCTTCAATGGTAAGAACTATCAATTTAAGCGTCTGCCATTCGGACTAAACACTAGCGTAGCCAGTTTTATAAAATGTTTAGATATGATACTCCAACCCAAGGATTTAGATTTTTTAACTGTATATGTTGATGACATACTAATAGCATCAAGAACATTCTCGGAACATTTAGAACACATAGAATATGTATTAAATAAATTGAAAAATGGGGGATTAACTGTTAATTGGGAGAAGTCAAAATTTCTCCAGAGATACATTTTTTAGGTTTTATTATCACTCCCGAGGGTATTTTAGCAAACCCAGACAAAGTAGAAGCTATCATACGTTTTCCAGAACCAAAAAATATCAAACAGTTACAAAGCTTTTTAGGATTATGCAACTTTTATCGAAAATTTCAGAGAAATTATGCACAGGTAACATCTAGACTAAGTGCGGTTTTACAAAAGAACAGACAATGGAAATGGGGCGAGGAGGAAAGGATTGTTTTTAATGAAATTAAAGAGAAATTTATAAGTATGATAATGATGAATCACCCCGATTTTCAGAAAAAGTTTTATTTACAGACAGATGCCAGCAACATAGCCCTCGGCGCAAAACTCTACCAGAAGGGTGAGGATCAGGAACACCGGACCATCGCTTTTGCCAGCAGGACTTTATTGGCAGCGGAGAGGAACTACACGACGACAAAGAAAGAGTTGCTGAGCATCGTCTTTGCAGTAAAGAAGTTCCGCACGTACCTGCTAGGAAACCAAACAGTCATCAGAACAGATCATAAGGCCTTAGCATTTTTGAACACATGTAAGCTGACGCATAGCAGATTAACCAGGTGGGTGCTAGCATTACAAGAATATCATTTTTCATGGGAATACATTAAGGGAACCAGTACCAGTACAGTAAGTACCAGACACTCTGTCCAGGGTAGATACAATAGATAATAAGACAGGGAGAGATCTGAAAGAAATAGAAATTTTTCGACTAACAAGGGAAGATAGAATTTTTGGGGAGGAATTAAGGGAAATCAAAAACATACAAAGAGCAGAAAGTAAATTGGGTAAGATAATAGCTAGTTTAGAGGCAGATATAAATGGTTCAGAGTATAATACACATTTCCAAATATATTAGGGAATTCTGTTTAAGAAAGTAGAAGGGGGTGAACGGGATTGGAGGTTAATGATACCGGATGAGTTAGTAGATAGAATTATTTGGGATTGTCATATAAGATATGGGCATTTTGGTGTGAAAAAATGTACAAATCTATTAAAAGAGTCGTGTTTTCAAAAATATGGAGAGGAGAGTTAGAAGAGTATTACGAGTTTGCGATTTGTGTCAAAAGTCAAAAGTAGTAAATTATAGGGTTGAAGGGGAAATGAATTATATTAAAGTTGAAAGACCTTTCGATTTAGTGCGGTAGATTTGTATGGGCCATTGCCTAAAGGTAGAGGTGGAGTGGTATACATTTTTGTTGTTTTAGACACTTTTACTAAGTTTGTTAGGTTGTACAGCATAAGGAGAGCTACTAGCAAGGTATTGAGCGAAAAGATAACCAAGGACTACATGATCAACGTAGGTAAGCCGAAGGTAATTTTATCTGATCATGGACCGCAGTTCATCAGCGGTAAGTGGAGACAGACTCTTGGCTGGGAAGCCATCGTACCCAAGCATACGGCAGTTTACCATCCACAGTCGAACCAGGCAGAGCGGGTGATGCGAGAAATCGGCAGGATATTCAGGGCGCACTGTCACTCCAAACACTCAGAATGGCCTTTATACGTAAAGAAGGTGGAGGACTGGTTGAACAGCACTACCCATGATTCTACCGGGTTTACACCGTATGAGCTAATAACAGGAACCCGACCACCCAGGATATTGGAACAACTTTTTGAATATCCGCCGGAAGAAAGAACAATCGACAGGAATGTAAAAATACAACTAGCAAACGAGAGTCTACTCACCAAGGGAGAGAGAAGAAAGCGGAAGCATGATGAAAAAGGTAAATGGGTCAAATACGAGATAGGACAGTTAGTGTTGGTAAGGAGACATGATTTGTCTAGCGCCCAAGATAAAGAAATAAAGAAGTTTTTCCTATTATATGAAGGACCTTATGAGATTGTAGAGATAAAAATGAACTACGCATATGTACTTCGCAACCAGGTAACACAGGAGATAGTGGGCACGCAAAATGCTACGAATTTAAAATTATATTGGTCAAGGTAAAATTTTTTTTTGAATTTTAATATGTTATTTTTATGTTTTCAGAAGGGACTCTCCCCCATTTTCGGGCGGTCACGACCTTACCAGTCCTGGCCGTGGTTTTCGGCAATTGGAGGCGGACCATGGTTGGCAGAACTTCCTTCGGGCAGGGACACGACGATGGTCCGGCTCCACCAAAATTGGTAAAGATTAGAAATTTCACCACATGTTGAACGGGGAGGGGGACCCATAAAGGTACGTGATACGAATTATTTTTTTTAACACTCAAGGTGCAGCGGCTAGGTGTACCATATCACGTACCAGCACTGCTTTGGAGTGATTGTAAATAGTTTGGAGGCTAGGTTTCAAAAAGGCAGTGCCTCCAGAGTGCGTTCAAGTAAAAATTTTTGGTGTCATTGGAAAAATAAGTTTAGCCATTGACAATAGTTTCAGAATAATTCTGAACATGAGTTTTGTTGGGAGGGAGATTTGGCAGGAAAGTAGACGGCGGGTTTGGATAAATGGTAGAATCGAGGGAGTAGAGTTGGTGTAAAAAGGGGTACGTGAATTCACGTAGTGTGTCTACTTTGTTGGCAAGTCTTCCTGGCAGCGAAACCCCATTTTCGGGCGGTCACGACTTTAGCAGTTTAAGGATAAAAATGTTGCCTCCAATGTAAATATAATTTGGAATGTTTATAATTTTAAACTTATGTCAGTAGCTGTACTTTAGTTTATGTAAAGAAATGACCAAGTATAATTGTAAAGTTTGTAGTACCAGCGAGAGGTGGGACGTGCAGAAAGGTCTGGAATAAACTAAAAACTTGTTTTCATACAAGATGTGTGGGTAATTTTGGGGGGGGGGTGGTGTTAAGTGAAGTGAAATAATCATGGAAAGTAGAGACTGCAGCAGTAGAAGGATTTAAGTTTAGCTATTAGTTATGCTATTGCAGTGGTGGCATGTTGTAACGGTACAGAATTGAGTGCTACCCCAGTTTTAATCTAAATCAGTTTTAATTTTCAATTGTCAGCATCCACCTGTGAGGTGCCCCAGTGCAACACAATGTTAGCATAAACAACTGTCTAGACATCTTACGTAATAGCTTGCCAGCAGCAGTCTTTGTGAGACACAGTATGCAGATTGTCATCAGAGTGTTAACAGCCAACAGTAGCAGCATACAGTGCAGTACCAAGTTAAACGGTGGCCTCGGGAGTGTAAGATAGGCCGAAATTAAAGTAGGCCTATCATGAACAACTAACAATACATAAATAATAGTGCAGCCAGAAAAAATTAACCACCTAAGTACTTAATCACAAGTAAAGTCGGCCGACTGAATTATTAAAAGTGAAATGTTCGAATAATTGAATTTAAACAAAACGGTTCGAATAATCTGCAAGCAATTAACGCTAGACGAAGGACAAAGTAACTCTAACTAACTTCAAGTGACTTTCGAAGTGCGGGACAAAAAAGTGCTTACACAAATTGGACCAGGTCTACAACCAGGCTGAGTACTCATTAAATCATTTTCTGCTAATTACAAAATTGAACAGTAGTAAAATTCATACCTGTTATTACGAGATCTCTAAGGGAATGGGCTTTATTCAAACAATGTAAAAGAAAGAGTGTGTATGTGTGTGTAAAGGTTATGTACTGGTTCGTTACAGTATTCAATATATTCATATCCAGTTAGTAAAATCATTTATAATTGTAGTTAAAAAACTTTATAGGGATAAGAATTAAGTTCACGGTTTGAGATAAAGTAGTTGTACAACCTTTTGTAGAACGTAAAAGAAGGGGGTGAGGTTTTAATAGTCAATAAAAATAAGCATGTGGTTTAGACAGTATAAAATGCGTTAGCGTAATCATTTTGCACTTAAACCCAGATAACCTTGTCTGCAGTGGATTTTCGTCTGTAAGACCCTGGAAAATGCAACCAAAGGTAAGAGTTTATTTAATTTGAACAACCTATGTTGAAATCCTGAATTTGAAGTAACTTATAGAGTTTCAGTTGCGCCCGTACAGTTGGACGATTTGGGTGATTTATATTAAATCACACAGATCAGACCTAATTAAGCTGCAGAACAGGGTATTTGGGAGTGAGGGCGATGTTGTGTAAACGAAAGTGTATAATAGTATATGTAAAAAACACCAGAGAAAATGAAAAATAACAATGATGAAGTCAGCATAACTGACTTAACCGAAGTCAATACAGAAAATAAATTTGATACAAATATCAATAAAGAAAATAGTTTGACCGAATCAACGCAATCATGAGTGGGTTGGAGGTCCATTCGACCCCAATCTTGGTTCAAAATAGAGAATTAAGTAAGTCAGCTGACATAGATGACTCTGGGATTCAGATAACCCCACCCGTAATGAATAAAAATAAACAATTTGACAATAATGATGTGATGAATATGATGCAGTTGTTTTTAGAGAAACAGAGTAAAATGTTTAATGACATTAATAAACGTTTTGATCTGAATGACCATAGATTTGACACCAAATTTGAGGCACTTAAAATTGATATAAATAATGTAAAAAATAAGTGTGTGAGTCAGTGTAATGAATTAAAACGAGATATGGAGAAAGTGGTAAAGTCAGTAGGAGAACAGATTAAAAGCAAAACAAATCAAATAAGTAATAACAAGGTAAGTGATGACTGTAAAACAAGTGAATATTATAATGATATGTGTAAAAACGTGGTATTAGAGAGTAAGGTGATTAAGGAAGATGTTGAAGTAGAATTTAGTAACGAAGTGTTGTTAGCGAGTGCTGCTGAAAGTGTGAGAGAGTGTAATGAAAATTTAGATGGGCAAAGGGCAAATTTTCCCCAAGTTTATGGTGAAACAGAGGTTTCACAGGTTGTTAATAAGGACAGGGTTTCCTCCTGTAGTTTTATGGAAGACGAGGTGTCTTCAAATAGTGCCTTTATTTTTTGTGATGATCTTGGAAGTGCCAAGACATATAGTAAGTTTGTGTGGCCCTTTGTATGGAATGAGATAGTTCAGGGGGGTAGTGACAGGTGTTATGTTGATGAAAGATGTTTTGAGAGAGAGTCGTGTATTGATAGAGAGATAGTAATATAATAATATTTGATTTTACTAAAAGAATGAAAAAGAGACAACAATGAATTTAATTTTGCATTGGGTGTTTATATTAAAAGTGTTTTAAAAAATGTAATTAAAGTTAAACTGTTCTGATTGAAGTTAAAATGAAGCTAATTTAAAAAGGTCAATTTTATTAATGAAGCAAAATTAATTTGATATGAGTTGTAATAAATAGTAATTTATAAATATGTTAACACAAAAAGATTTATAGAAACCAAAAATTTGTAGGAAGTATATGTGTCAGGAGTGTCGTAATCAGAATGTTGAGACTGAGATAGTGTTTATAAAACCAGTCTGGCACACAACTGTTGATATAAACAGGAATGTTTACAGGTTGATGTTTGTTTCATGTTTGAGTTGACAACAACAAGAATGTTGTATTTTGATGAATCAGTGCCTTGAGCAAAATCTTATTGTGAAATAAAAGAAATGAAGCTAATTTTTTACAGATAAAATAATAATGAGGTAATTACTGTAACTTAGAGTTTGAGGAATTAGATTAAATTAATTTGGTAATTAAATTAATTAAAAAGATGAATTTTAATAATGAATATTTCGATTCAAATTTCAAAGGTAATGATAGATTAAATAATAATGATGAAAGCAACTATTACAATATTCATTTAAAACTGAAGGAAATGTTTGGGACAGTGTTTGGAAAATAAGAAAGTCTAATCTTTTCGAGACAGTAATGTATTTTGTTTGTAGTATGTATCCTACAATAAGGTTGTTAGTATTAGATTTGTATTTTATGTAATCTATGTATGATTTTGGTGGGTGATGCACTTTGTATTATATAAACACGAACCAGTACTTTGTTAATGAACCAGTATTACTAAGAGGATACAAATCAGTTGTGGGATATGGAGTGATGGAAGGCCGTTTGTTAATTTTTTAATTAAATGTTATAGAGCCAGGTGATACTGTGGCGGATATCTGTCAGAGCTTATGGTGTTGGGATCTCGAGCAGAGAAGTCCAGTAAGGTCGGAGGGGTGCTGCCACAGTCACCAGACTAGGGGGGTAAGTACCCATGATTTTAGTAGAGAGTTCAGGGGGGTTGCGGCGCCATATCCTCGCTGATCCTCTTAGGTTTTAGGCAATGAGAGTTTGTATGCTTCGGCATCCAATCTCTCATTGGGGGGGGGGGGTATTGTAACGGTACAGAATTGAGTGCTACCCCAGTTTTAATCTAAATCAGTTTTAATTTTCAATTGTCAGCATCCACCTGTGAGGTGCCCCAGTGCAACACAATGTTAGCATAAACAACTGTCTAGACATCTTACGTAATAGCTTGCCAGCAGCAGTCTTTGTGAGACACAGTATGCAGATTGTCATCAGAGTGTTAACAGCCAACAGTAGCAGCATACAGTGCAGTACCAAGTTAAACGGTGGCCTCGGGAGTGTAAGATAGGCCGAAATTAAAGTAGGCCTATCATGAACAACTAACAATACATAAATAATGGTGCGGCCAGAAAAAATTAACCACCTAAGTACTTAATCACAAGTAAAGTCAGCCGACTGAATTATTAAAAGTGAAATGTTCGAATAATTGAATTTAAACAAAATGGTTCGAATAATCCGCAAGCAATTAACGCTAGACGAAGGACAAAGTAACTCTAACTAACTTCAAGTGACTTTCGAAGTGCGGGACAAAAAAGTGCTTACACAAATTGGACCAGGTCTACAACCAGCCTGAGTACTCATTAAATCATTTTCTGCTAATTACAAAATTGAACAGTCATAAAATTCATACCTGTTATTACGAGATCTCTAAGGGAATGGGTTTTATTCAAACAATGTAAAAGAAAGAGTGTGTATGTGTGTGTAAAGGTTATGTACTGGTTCATTACAGTATTCAATATATTCATATCCAGTTAGTAAAATCATTTATAATTGTAGTTAAAAAACTTTATAGGGATAAGAATTAAGTTCATGGTTTGAGATAAAGTAGTTGTACAACCTTTTGTAGAACGTAAAAGAAGGGGGTGAGGTTTTAATAGTCAATAAAAATAAGCATGTGGTTTAGACAGTATAAAATGCGTTAGCGTAATCATTTCGCACTTAAACCCAGATAACCTTGTCTGCAGTGGATTTTCGTCTGTAAGACCCTGGAAAATGCAACCAAAGGTAAGAGTTTATTTAATTTGAACAACCTATGTTGAAATCCTGAATTTGAAGTAACTTATAGAGTTTCAATGTGCTACTGCAGATAGCGATGAGTGTTGGTGGTAACATCAAGGTATGTTACCATCATTGGAGGCCAAACTGGCGTAATATACACTGCACAATTTGTTATATAATTTCATATTATATGTTGATTTGTTGCCGTGCAGTGTATTATAAAATGAAGTTAAACATGCCTGAAATGAAAGTTGATTTCCCCGCCTTTTCGGGCGATTACTGCCTTACCAGCATTAATCGTGGTTTTGGACGACAGCCAGCTGTGGGCAGCATTTGTAAACCTGACCATAGTTGGCTTGAAATTGGTATAGATTTGAAATTATTGGGGGGTGACTTAGGGGAAATCCCCGGAACTATGGAACAGCGGCTGTCACTTTGTTCGCGTGGGAACAGTTAACCAAGTGATAGACCCGCATTAAGGGCATATAACTATGTAATATATAGATATTACGATATCTAACTGCTTTTTATAATGTAAGGCAGAAGCAAGGACAAGGAGATGACAAAATTCCTCCAAAACTTCAGTCCTTGTGGACGCCACAGTCCAGGGGGGGTCATAGTGTGTGTGGTAAAGGAGGTTACTCAGGGGAGTAACGAATTAAAATTTTGTAACTTAATGATAGTGACTCGCTAATGAGCTGAATAAATAATTTTGTTTTGATTAGAGAAAGGGGTGCCGTAGATGTTTATCATATTGTGTTTAATATGTTATTGTGTTATTATTTTATCATGTTAGAGAGTAAGGGTTGTAAGTATAAGTTATGTCTTTTATACAGTAGAATTGCTTGAAAGAGATTCAGAGAAAGGTCATTCACCTTGCCAAGAAAATCAGCTGATTGCTGGAGTTATAAATGTAGTATGTCACTTACAAATAATTTGCAAACTTTTCAATGTAATTATGGAAATTGAATATAATTAATGTTTGAATAATAGATTTTCAATGTGGTTCAATAGATTTTGAATTAAATGGTAAAATGAATGGAGCTAGTTTTGAATTTTCAAGAGTTAAAATGTAAAATGTGGTAAAAGGTAGAATTTGGGTGATTATTATTTCGTTGGGACATTTAAATCAGTCCAAGTTAAGATTAAAAGGGGAGTTGAACAAAGTAAGATTGTTGTGAATAAATGTAATGTAGAATTTGAGAGGTAATAGTGACACAGTAGCTATGGGGAAAATCTGTAGAGTAATGAGTGATATATTGAGGTCATAAATAAATGGAGATATTTTGTAGATGAAAGTGATGTACTGGGAGAGTAATTAGTTGATGGTAATTTTGTAAGAGGGGTGGTGTGATAAGGAGTCCTCAACGAAAAGCATTGTGGTGGGAGGGGAACCGATTAGCGCCGGAAAGGGTTACCTAGGAGGAGTCCAGGAACCAACATAAGGGAATGAGCAGTGGGAAGGAAACACACATCCTGAGTACAAATGGGTAGAGTATTTTTTGTTGTAAGGGTAGAATGATGCGAAATGAGTTGAATAGTAAGTTAGGGATAGAGAATGGGTGGTAGAGATTTTGGTAGATGGGTGTCATACTAGTTAAAGCTGTTAAGTGAGTATTAGAGTCAGAAGGGGGTTAAGAGTAAATATAAATGCCAAGTTGTAAATTTAAATGTAATAAATAGTTGAGTCACCCAAGCTAACTGAGAATGAAATGTTAAAGAAAGAAAGTCATAGTCAAAATATAAAATTAATTGAAACAAGTGACAGATTTTAATAGAATTTGAGAATGATATAAAGCTATAAGATGTGTAATTTTGGTCAATTTAAATGCAAATTTTATTGTTTATTGTAATAATAACCATGTTAATTTTAAATGTCTTATTGTATTATGTTGTATTATGTTTGAAGATAAGAAATTTTAAAGATGTTTCATGTATTTTATGATGTAGCTCTGTGTAACATATGTATGTCAAGGTCCAGACATACCTATGTATATCTGTTATAGATACATATGTATGTATGTTGACTTGACCCAGAAAGATCAGCTGATGGTTGATGTTATAGACAAAACCAGTTTCTAGTAATTGATTGATGCCATTTTGTTTCTTGATTGAATTAAAAATTTTTGTTTTTTCTGAAAATTAATAAAAGAGGTGTTGGTAAATTTAAATTTGTTTGAAAAAAAAAATTTTATTTTCATTCCTGCCATATAGGTGATGTTTGAGTTTCAAGTATATTATTGTTTATGTGTATTACTAGTGTTTTATTGAATTACATTGTTTAGTATATCTGTATAATCAAATGTTAGGATAAGTGGATTCATGTTTTAATAAGGTGTTCAATTTGTTTTTCTTTGTGATTGTTAGTAGTATTGAAGAGAAGTAATAGAGTTGATGGATTCATGTAAGAGATTTTTTTTATTTTTTGCTTTTTTGAGGAAGTAATGGAGATATAACAATTTGATTTTAACTTAAATGAAATTTTGAATTTAAAGACAAATATGTTCTGAATTTTAAATAAGGATTTTGTTAGGATGTAGTAATGAATATGTGTACGCGCCCAGTACTTGCTAAAGGCAGCCCAGTGTGCATGATAAGGGGGAACATATCGGTTGAGGATCTGGCATGGTATAAGACCAGGGTTTTGATTTTGGGGGTAGAATGCGAGAAGGTTAGGTGCGCTGTGGTGCGTGTCTGTTCGATTTTATGGTGTTGGGATCTCGGACAGAGAAGTCCAGTAATATCGTTCAGGTGCAGCCATAGTCACCGAGCTAGGAGGGTAGTTTACCCATGATGTGTTAAGAATTAATGGGGGTTTGTTGGCACCATATCCTCTCCGATCCTCTTAGGGGTTTCGCAATGAGAGTTCTTCTGTTTCGGCAGATCTCTCATTGGGGGGGGGGTATTGTAATGGGACAAAATGGGGTATTTCATTTTATTAAATTCAGTTAATTTTCAAGTGCCGCTCACATGTATGAATATGGTAACCAGTCTGCTACATAAAACGGTGTTGTTCAAACAAAGGACAATGGAATGCAAGGTGTGACCGGAGAACGCAATTGAATTCCAAGAACTGTAGTGCAGTGTGTTACACACTTGTGCGCGCAACAACAACCAGACGCGCGGACGGGACGCCAAGCAGCTTCAACCGACTTTGTGAAAAAATGGCGAAACGATGAAAGTTTTGTGTCATGCGGTCCGATGCTGGCGGAAGTAGGGCTCAGTCACACCCATATGCGTGACGTGGCGAAGGGCAGTGAGATTTCGTCTACATATAACACCTATGAATAACACATATTAAATGAACAGTGACGAACGATTCTACATCTAAGGCATTGTAAGTTCCGTTAGGCCTAACTTCTGGTGGGAGATTAGTTGGTGACTCTCTTCCCACTCAACTGACCGCGTTATCCCGGCCGGGAGCGAAGAAAGTGTGTATACCTAAAATTTAAGTTTATTATATAAAAGTGGTAACCAAAATCTAACCAGTGAGTTAATATAGCGGAGAAGATTCAGTGAAGTAACCGGAAAAGTGACCAATGTGATTTAAAACATTCGGACTTAAGAACGCACGTGGCAAATGGCCATGAGAGGAGTAACACCGGTGGGGTAATCTATCAAAAATAATTTCATTTTTTTAAAGGGGTTTTAAATGGAATGAATGTGAGTGCGAGCAGGCTGGGCTGCTTTATTTAATCTAAGGTACCTAGTTTTTTTATTTTTATTTATATAAGCTTGTTTATCATTACTTAAAGAAATTTTGTTTTTGGTATTAATTGTTGGGAGTTAATGGATAGCTTAAAGAAATGAATAATTCGTGACATGAGAATAGTCAAAGAATTGAATAAAATTTTAATTGTTTCTTTTCATAAATGTGAGTTGCGTATGTTATTCAAATAACCTTGCAATCATGTCTGCATTACACCGTTCGTGTGACGTAACTCTGGGACTAAAGAAGACTTAAAGGTAAGTGGGAGATATTTATTGTTATTATAAAAATATATTAAAGTAAGTAAATTCACAACATTCTTGTAAATACTTATATACACAGCTTGCGATGTCGTTTGCGCCTCTTTTACCGATACCTTCATACCATAAGTAGCATGTTCCTTTTTTTCAGGAATGTTAAAAACCATAAAATTGTAGCAAGAGAGTCTTCTTTTATAATAAAACTGACTGACGTCTCCACAAGGAAGCGCAATAACAGCTTGTAAGTTGAAACAACAAACCTGGAGATTTTGGGTTTTCTCTGCGTTCTTTACATCACTTTCTTTTTCTGCTCTACTTAGTTGTTTTTCAAGAATGTGACTGTCATAAGTGGCTTGTTTCTCAATTTTTTCTTCAGCTGAACTATTTTTGTAGCTGTCACATTGAGCACATAGATCTTTTTTTGGTCTGCAAAAAGCAATGATATACTCTGTATTAAAAATAGTTTCATACATACTTAATTTTGCATATGGCTCTCCGTTTTCCTTGCATGCAGACACATACATGCGGTACATTGCTGCCAGTGTTAAACTTCCATCCAAATACTTCTTTGTAGAAGATGCGCGGCAATAGTGCGAATCTACTACTGCAAATGATTCTATGTGCCTTTTAATACATGCCTTCGACTCTGGAGGTAATTGTCTTCTACTCTTACCATGACGCCTTCGCTTATCTGGTTCTATTACACCTTCATCATTCTTTTTCTTACAAGCAGTGAAGATCATTTTGCTGCTAATATCTAAAGTTCTTATAAAAAATAATTTACACACCCTAACTTTCGAACCACAAATATCAAAGTAATAGTCATAGTTCAGTGACCTGTTGCTGTCAATCTTTTTGTATGTGTATTTAGGCTGTATTTCTGTCATACTTTGAATTAGGTAGTTCCAGAATTGTTTTGTTTTCTTCCTCTTCTTTTCCTAGACACAGCACTGCCAACCATAGAAGAGGCAATAACTTAGGAAAATTTTCAAGTATACACTTCCATAGAGAAACAACTCGAAATGTTTCGGTATGGAACTAAGTTGACGTGTGGTTTCTGTTCTAAACAGAAACATGTCTAAATGTTGCTGTATTGAACTAGGTTTATGCAAGCACAAAAATATTTCTAAAGTGAATTAACGCTTTTCTGGCCCACAATATTTATGTTTTGACTTGGTTCTTTATTGAAATATGTAGAGCAGCATGTGAACAATGCCAATCAAGGAATAACTCAAAATCGTGTTTTTTTTAGTTGTTGCTGTCTTGAACTAGGCCATCAACATATATGTGCATATATATTGCCCAGGGCGGTATGTTTTTATATTGTAATTAGCGTAAATAGAATAAGGAACAGCTTTATACAATTTTGTGCATGAAAATGCAGGCTCTGTCCTGTCGAGAGTGCACCTGCTTCGATAGTTAAAAATAAGGCATGTGTGTGTTTGTATGCGTGAAGCCAGCTGTAACAAGAATATGGGGTGACGCTACGAATTGTTTGTTCCAATTAATCAGGTCTTAACAGGATTATAATAAACTAATTACTTGTGTTAAACCTGTAAGCAAAGACGTATGCCAATTATAAAGACACCATTACATTAAGGGATTTTTAACACGTATGGTAATGTAAAATTTATTTGCAAAGGTGCAATATTAAAGACGCTATTAAATTAATATTAATTACTAGTGTAAGTGAAGAGTAATTAATGTGTGGTATATATGAGTGACCAGAAAAAATTACGCAAACAATGATATCACTCATGTGACGAATATGTTCATGAGTTCGCGATAATTAACCAAAAAGTGAGTGCAATAAAAAGGACGCCTTGGCGCGAACTGGCAATCTCTAGCTTGTCGAAAGCAGGCCTGTACCTGTCAAATTGCCACCAGTATAAATACCACTGGCAATTTTGGGTGATCACACACTCAGACTCAAGAAATCTACACACGACGTCACGCTGCCCGTTTGCAGATCGACATGGACACACACACACACTACCACACTCACACCAAGACGTAAGGAGGTATTCTGGAGCATCAACAACAACAACACTTAGAGACAACAACCACAGCAGCAGAATAACCATCATCAACATCATCATACTCTCAGGATTCTGGACACACACACACACACACACGCGCGCGCGCGCAACGGTAACGGCAGATAAACGCAGGTGATAAAAAACATTTATATTTTATTGTGAAGAGAGCTCTCGAAAAGAACTTAAATATGAACAGATAATAATTAGAGTTTTAAAGTAATATAGAAGTTAGATAAGAGAGTGTAATTTAACAACAACTTGTAGAAAAGAAATACTAATCTTTTGTTGTAATTTTTGGGTGTGTCAGTATAAATCAATAATAGATTGGAAGTAAATGTAATATCATTTTTATTTGATTATAGCAACAATAAATTCATTCTTGAATCTTAATATTATTTTGTTGGTAAATGAGTTACTATAATTAATTAAAATTTGAGTTAATTACAGACACACAAATAAAAAGAATTTAAATAACTTGTTTAACATATTTGGTTAGTTAATAAGATTATTTGCGTGTTTATTTTTGTTGTATGTTATGAATAGCATAGCAGGTTACAGTATATTTGTAAAGCCTATAAAGGTGAATATTTATTTGTTTAACGTTTGAAATTTTAATATTTGAATATTTTCTAAAAATAAATAAAGCTTAGAATGATTATTTTGAAACGGTTTTAAATGATTATTTCATGTCAATATCTCACTCATCTTTAAAAATTATTTAATTATTGTGCAACCACTTATACTTGACGCAACGAGAAACAAAATCCTGCGACCTGGCCGGTGTAGTACATATTATAGTTGTGTTGAGAATAAGATAATATATTTGTTGTAACATTGCATTATATATATATGTATATATATATATATATATATATATATGCAACGTTACGATTATTTCATAAATTCACACAAATACAGAACCATGTACTCAACGCAACTATTAAGTGTAGTACACCGGCCAGGTCACAGGATTTTTGTTTCTCGTTGTGTCAAGTATATGTAGTTGCACAATAATTAAATACATTTTAAAGAGGAGTGAGATGTTGTTGACATGAAATAATTATTTACAACCATTTAAAAATAATCATCCTAAGGTTTATTCATTAATAGAAAAATATTCCAATATTAAAAAATTCAAACATTAGATAGATCAAATATCCACTTTTATAAGTTTCACACATAACATCTAAAAACTAAACAATCATATACTCTTATTAACTAAACACACATGTTAAATAAGTCATCTAAATTCTTTCATTTGTTGTGTCTGACTTTGATTCAATCTTCAAATGCTAATAGCAACTCATTTAAAGACACAAAAATAATATTAAACTTAAGCATAAAATTACTAGTTGCTATAGACAAAATAAACTAATTACATTTACTTTCAAACTATTATTTAACTCTATTGACACACCCAAATTTTTTTAACATATAACAAAAGATTTAGTAACTTTCAAATTTTCTTATAAAATTAAATTATTGACTTTAACTATTATTAATATTTAAAATTTTTAAGTCTTACTGTTCATGTAAAATTGTCTTTCTGAAAGTTCTTTTCACAACAAAATTATAAATATTTAGTCATCACCTGCATACTGCTGCCGTTACTGTTGTGTGTGTGTGCGTCCTGAATCCTGAGAATTTTATGATGATGCTGTGTTCTCTGTCTCTGTGGGTTGTTGTTGTTGCTCCTGAGTTCCTCCATACGTCTTGTGTGAGTGTGTCCATGTCGATCTGCAAATGGGCAGTGTAATGTCGTCTGTAGATTTCTTGAGTCTGAGAATGCCCAAAAATTGTCGGTCGTATTTATACTGGACTCAATCTGACATGTCCAGGGTTGCTCTTGACACGTTAGAAATTGTAACTTTCATGCAAAGCGTCCTTTTAATTACGAATCACTTTTTTGTTCATTTTAGCGATTTCGTAAACACACTTGTAGCATGCGCGATATCATTGTTTTTGTAATTTTTTTCTGTTCACGCACATATAACACACATGTTAATTACTCTTTAATTACATCCGTAATTAACATAAGGGGATGTTACACTGAAAATGGCCAAAAATGACAAAATTTTTTAATTTTTTTTTTTTGCTAATTTTGTTCTACATGTCTTCCTGCACAAGAAAAATACAATATAAGTCATGTTTCACCTGTATTTTTACCAGAAAAAATTGTTTTTCTGAGAAAGCGCACTCTTTCGTGACTGGTAGTTTTCGTGCTGCAGAGGTTACTTTGAGGATCAGTAAATAAGTACACTACATCGTTGTTATTTCTGAATAGTTATTCATTTCAGAAAGAACAAATATATATGTGTGTGACAGTGTTTTTTTGCAAAACAAAAACAGCTGATTTATTCTGTTGTTCTGCTCACTGCTGTCAGCTGTCATAGTGTAATTGTGGAAAGCTGCTTGTTGTTGTTCAGTGTTTCTTTTTCTAATACTTTTCAAAAATGGGAAGAGTGAAGAAAAGCAAGAAAAAAATTGCTACGCGAAACAAAATCAACATTTCCAGAAAGTACAAAATACTTCCTACAGATTTTTTATCAGTTGAAATGGACATTGGTGATGGTGAAAATGAAAGTGAGGTTAGGCCTATGTTACAAGATACAGACATTCATAGTACTTCTTTTAGCACTAACTTACCAGAAGTTACTAATGATGGTAATGAAGTAGGCACAAGTAGGCCTAGTGAAAAGTTTGAAAAGGCTACTGGCTTTGCCCTTTATGACAGTTATAGGTCTGTAGTGGACGTTGATGACGATGCACCTAAGTGTGTTTTTGTAGATGCAAATAGGCTTGTAAAGTTTTTAGAAGGTTTTTCATGTCCTGTGTGTGTTAGTATCTTACAGGTTAGTCAGATGCCACCTAAAGGCTATGCCAACTTCTTCGATGTTCAGTGTAAAGACTGTGATTTCCACAAATCGTTCGACACTTCTGACCGAGTTAGGCTAAGTGAAGATGACTCTACACGACCTTCGTATGATGTGAATCGTAGAATGGTTCAGAGCTTTTCTAGCATGGGAAAAGGACACAGAGGTATGGAGTCTTTCAGCATGAGCTTGAATATGAAGCCTATGAACATTACTAGTTATAGTCAGCATATGAATACTATGTATAACCGATATGTCAAAACTGCAACGGAATCATTACAAAAAGCTAGAAAAGAAGTCTGCAAAGCTTACAGCATTCTAAATAATACCTCTCTTGATGAACCTGGCCCAATCGACATATCTGTAAGTTACGATGGAACTTGGCAGAAATGGGGATTCACATCGAAGAACGGAGTCGGTTGCTGCATTGATGTAGTTGCCGGATTAGTAATCGACTATGAAGTATTATCCAAATACTGCCTAGGTTGCGATAAAAAGGAAAAAAAACTTGGAAAAGGCACCGCCAAGTTTAGAGTATGGTACAGAAAGCATAAGCCTAACTGCCAAAAAAACTACGATGGATCTTCTCCGGCCATAGAGCAGTGGAGCGCATTTGGAAGCGATCAGAAAAAAATGGATTTCGATACACTACATTAGTGTCTGATGGTGATTCAAAAACCTTTGCCCACCTAACTGACTTGAATCTCTACAAGGACCAAAAAATTGAAAAGGTTGAGTGTTTGAACCACGTTGCAAAGCGTCTCGGTTCAGGTTTGAGGAAAATTGTTGCCAAAAACACCGGCAAAGGCCAACCTCTGGGTGGGAAAGCCTATGGAAGTTTGAAGGGAACAACTATAAACAAGTTGACTAATTACTACAGAAATGGAATACAAAGTAATCTGAGAGATATAAATAAAATGAAAACAGCTATTTTCGCCACATTGCTCTTCAACTGACGAGAAACCAAATCACAAAAAATGCCCAACAGGAACAGAGTCGTGGTGTTTTTACAATAGAGCCATTGCTAAAAAAATTAGGCCACACAGACAAAAAATCAAAACACCCTTGACTGAAGAAGTTGTTGCAAAAATACTGCCACTGTACCAGAGGTTGGCCAGCGACACTTTGCTTGATAGATGCGTGTCAGGAAAAACGCAAAACGCCAATGAGGCGCTCCATGGCATCATTTGGTTGAAGTGCCCAAAAACTTCTTTCTCTTCAAGACAAACACTAGAAATGGGAGTGTATGAAGCAGTGTGCCAATACAATACTGGCTACAGGCAAACTCTTTCTGATCTACAAAAGCACTGGGTGTGAGCCCCAGAAAACTTACAGCAAAGACTGCGAAGGCTTTTGATTCGAAGAGATTGAAACTTGCTCAGATCCGTAAAAAGACGAAGTTTACAGAATATAGAAGAAAACTGAGGCAAGCACAGCTTCTGGAAGAAGAAGAGAAGAAAGAAAAAGAAGGCCGAACTTACGGTGCTGGAGAATTTTAATGTTGTGAAGAACAAGACTTGAACTTTTTTATTTTGGCCAATTTTTTTTTTTTTGTAAATTTCACTGTGAAGTTTTTGCTGGTAAATGTAGGCCCTGAATTGTATTATATTTATAGAGGGAATTAAAGGACCTATGTGATATATAAGCATTTTAAACTTTTATTACCCAGTTATTTCTGTGTCAATGCAGTGTACTAGACAAGCGTTACTTCAATCGCAGTTTCCCGAAAGTTTGAATTTCCGTGTTTTTTGAGACAAAAATTGATATTTCTAAATAACCACTTGTACTACAAGACTGAAATTTTTACCACTTATTCTACAGATGTTTTCTTCATATTTAGGTAGATTTATGTTTGTAAGTACCCTAGAAGCCAAAACAGGGTTCACACTATTTTTCATATTTTGATTTCCCTGACTTTCCATGACAATATTGAGAACTTTTCCCTGACAATCGAGATTTTTGAATATGGTACTGTAATTTTTTTCCAAATATCTTTAAATATATTGAAATCAGAAGGTGATAATTTTTGTGAAGTTTAAAGGAAATAAATAATCAAAACTATGCAATTTTGTTTGATTTTTTTTTAATCGGCCTCCACCATCCCCATAGCCGTCCAACACTCTCCTTGTTATTTTATTTGTGTCATATTTGACAAAACATTACATATTACAAATTAAGAACAATACAAAGACAATTGTTTTCATTCTGTTCTAGTTACATAAAGTATATAAACTCAAAATTCAAACAAATCAGTAAAGCTAATTCGATTTCTTCTTCTCCAGCATCTGAATCTTTGCTTTTATGGCATCTTCTTCTTTAGCTGTCTGAAGTTTCAGTATCTTTCTTTGTTCTTCAAGTTTTTTTATCTCTAAGGAAATTTTCTTTTTTTCAACTCGTTTCTTTTCTACTTCTTTCTGATTTTGTTTAGATTCCTTAAGATACTCTTCGTATCTTCTATGAGCAGCCCTTACATGTATTAGCATTGTATAGGTGATGGGAATCTTTTCAATGTTTTCATAGAACCTGATTGCATTTTCAACAGTTCTTTGAGCAATGAGACTGTGGTCAGTTAAGTTTTCTATTAATAAGTTTTTATTGATAGAAAATCCACTTTCCACTGTTGCATTTCCATGTGAAAATATTAGACCAAGCTTCACAATATTCCACAGCTCTAAGTAATGTTGGTTTCCTAACAGCATTGATGAAAAGAAATCATCAAGTCTTACACTTGCTCTACTTTCAAAAAATTGTTTGATGTTAAGCTCAAGACAGGAATGGGCTTCCCCACAAAAGGAAGAGTATTGCCCTTTGGCCCTCTCTGCAACACCATCTGTAATTCTATTGTGAATATAAAAATTCATCTAGCAGCAATGTAAATCTTATTTTGCCCTGTCGTGCTTGATGATAAATAAGACCAGGATCCAAAGATGATAGTCCCTGGACAATTTTATATTTTAGAGGACATCTTTTCAATATTTTCTCTGTCATTTTAATTAAGACAGTTTGACATTCCAGTTTAAATCTTAGGATCTCAGCTTCATTTGCTGTAACTTCTTTAAGAATTTTTTTGTCTGGAAGCCTATATCAATGTTTTTTACTTCACGTAAATTTTCTTTGTCGTTCAGATCAAGGGAAAAAAGTTTGCTCACTGATGTAGGTATTTTACTGGTCTTTACAAATCTTTCCATCAAATTTTGCAAAAGACTTTGTAGATCTGCATATAAGAAAGGAGCAAGAGGGTCAGAGGTTTGAAATTTTATTAAAAACTAGCGGAATACCCGTGCTTTGCTATGGAGTTTCACGTTGTACGTAATGAAAATGTTAGTTTAATTATTAAAGTTCAATTAAAGTAGGTTTCTTAAAAATAAATAGCTGTTGCCCATGACTTCGTTCACGTGGTCTTCAATTTAATGCGATAATATATTTAGAACAGAATCTATTCTATTGGGTTGCCATAGTAACCAGATCTAATAGTTTTTTAAGACCCCAAAGGACCCCCCAGAGGATCGTATCGAAAAAAACACCTGTGCTGTGTTGGTTCTCCCGTTGCGTAAAATATTTATGCCAAGTTTGGTTGAAATCGGTCCAGTGGTTTAGGAGGAGATGTGGAAGACCCCAAAGGACCCCCTGAAGGATCATATCGAAAAAAACATATCCTATGTTGGTTCTCCTGTTGCGTAAAATATTTGTGCCAAGTTTGGTTGAAATTGGTCCAGTGGTTTAGGAGGAGATATGGAAGACCCCAAAGGACCCCGTCGAAAAAAAACACCTATCCTATGTTGGTTCTCCCGTTGCGAAAAATATTTGTGCCAAGTTTGGTTGAAATCGGTCCATTGGTTTAGGAGGAGATGTGGAAGACCCCAAAGAACCCCCCAAAAGGACCCCATCAAAAAAAATTCAGAAACCTTCGCGGGCGTGCGCACAACAACTCACCGATGTTTCATCGCAATCGGATGAATGGTATAGAAACGCATACGGGACAAACAAAGAACATTCATTTTTATATATAAGACTAGCGGAATACCCGTGCTTCGCTGCGGAGTTTCACGTTGTACATAATGAAAATGTTAGTTTAATTAATAAAGTTCAATTAAAGTAGGTTTCTTAAAAATAAATAGCTGTTGCCCACGACTTCGTTCGCGTGGTCTTCAATTTAATGCGATAATATATTTAGAACAGAATCTATTCTATTGGGTTGCCATAGTAACCAGATCTAATAGTTTTTTAAGACCCCAAAGGACCCCCCAGAGGATCGTATCGAAAAAAACACCTGTGCTGTGTTGGTTCTCCCGTTGCGTAAAATATTTATGCCAAGTTTGGTTGAAATCGGTCCAGTGGTTTAGGAGGAGATGTGGAAGACCCCAAAGGACCCCCTGAAGGATCATATCGAAAAAAACATATCCTATGTTGGTTCTCCTGTTGCGTAAAATATTTGTGCCAAGTTTGGTTGAAATTGGTTCAGTGGTTTAGGAGGAGATATGGAAGACCCCAAAGGACCCCGTCGAAAAAAAACACCTATCCTATGTTGGTTCTCCCGTTGCGAAAAATATTTGTGCCAAGTTTGGTTGAAATCGGTCCATTGGTTTAGGAGGAGATGTGGAAGACCCCAAAGAACCCCCCAAAAGGACCCCATCAAAAAAAATTCAGAAACCTTCGCGGGCGTGCGCACAACAACTCACCGATGTTTCATCGCAATCGGATGAATGGTATAGAAACGCATACGGGACAAACAAAGAACATTCATTTTTATATATAAGACTAGCGGAATACCCGTGCTTCGCTGCGGAGTTTCACGTTGTACATAATGAAAATGTTAGTTTAATTAATAAAGTTCAATTAAAGTAGGTTTCTTAAAAATAAATAGCTGTTGCCCACGACTTCGTTCGCGTGGTCTTCAATTTAATGCGATAATATATTTAGAACAGAATCTATTCTATTGGGTTGCCATAGTAACCAGATCTAATAGTTTTTTAAGACCCCAAAGGACCCCCCAGAGGATCGTATCGAAAAAACACCTGTCCTGTGTTGGTTCTCCCGTTGCGTAAAATATTTGTGCCAAGTTTGGTTGAAATCGGTCCAGTGGTTTAGGAGGAGATGTGGAAGACCCCAAAGGATCATACCAAAAAAACACATATCCTATGTTGGTTCTCCCGTTGCGTAAAATATTTGTGCCAAGTTTGGTTGAAATCGGTCCAGTGGTTTAGGAGGAGATGTGGAAGACCCCAAAGGACCCCCTGAAGGATCATATCGAAAAAACATATCCTATGTTGGTTCTCCCGTTGCGTAAAATATTTGTGCCAAGTTTGGTTGAAATCGGTCCAGTGGTTTAGGAGAAGATGTGGAAGACCCCAAAGAAGCACCGAAAGGACCCCATCGAAAAAAACACCTATCCTATGTTGGTTAGGTAAAAAAAATTCAGGAACCTTCACGGGCGTGTGCACAACAACTCACCGAAGTTTCATCGCAATCGGATGAATGGTATAGGAACGCATACGGGACAAACAAAGAAACATTCATTTTTATATATAAAGATGGCTCACATTCTTGAGAAATTGCCTTAAAAAATGCCAATTTACATTTTAAAAACCCATCTTCAGTTTGAGTTGCAATGTTTTTCAAAGGCTTAGTATGAAGTAATTTCTGGTTATCAATATATTTCTTGATATCATCAAAAATGGTTAAAACTCTATCAATAGAGGGAACATTCTCAAGCCACCTGGTTGTACAATGTTTTAGAGGAAACAATGTTTTTCCAGTAAGAGATGTGAATTGTGCACAACGGGCTGGAGAATCATGAAATATATAGTAAACATCACGTAGATAACTATCCACATCCCACATGACGGCCTGCAGCCCATTTTTTACTGTGGCATTTATAACATGTAGCCCACAAACTCCACCATTTATCAGTAATTTCCCATTAGGATCATCTTCCGATCTTCTTTTATTCTTTCATCCAACTTTTTCAGGAAACTTAAATTGACATTGGGTCCATCCATAAAAACTTGGAGAACTTTTTTTAATTGCAATGGATGGATTCCTTTGATGAAATTGTCCAAAAGATCTTGTGCTGTAGCTCTGTCCAAAAAAACACTGTCGAAATATTCACTTTGCACTCTACTTCTATTAATGTCAAAATATTTTAAAAATATGTCCATCTGGCCCCTTTGAATGACTTTGTTGAGAGACTCATCAAAACATATGACAAAATCATCACTCTGACTTATTCGATTTTTCATTTCATGAAAAAAATATGGAGAAAGACCATGATTAATGAGATATTTGCATTTTGTAGCTCCCATTTTGAAGTTTGAAGCTATGGTACTGTCAGAAAACATCAATTTGAATAAATCACCTATATCTGAACATGTATTTAGTGAAATTTTGCTATTTACAACCTTCAGAGCACAAAGAATTTCTGCTCTTGCGGTATCATCCCTAGTGCAAAAAAATGTAACTGACTGTTGATTAGGTTTGGAGGATGATACTTCAGAAGGCAAGTTTGAAACTTCTTTATTTTGTCGACTTATTGATGGCATTACTTCATCTCTAGTCTCACTTTCACTATTTTTTGGTTCACTACATTTAGGTGTGGATGTACTGAAAAACGTTTTTAAGGATGGTTGTGTCTCTTGAGTTTTCATTAAATTCAAATGTGTTTTACCCTTTGAATGTGACACTACAGCTTGGCGCCCCATATTAGATAAATCAAATGTTTTTTTACAAATTTTGCAGAAAGCTTGGGTACTTTCAGGTCCTTTACTTAACCAGCCAACAAACTCAGGATTCCACCTAGAGTCCAACCACAGATCATTGAACTTAATTTTCCTTATAGCCATGTTTCACTCTCAGATTGATAAATTGTTGATATATCAGGAATAAACAAACCAATAATTATAAACATTGAATTTAACTTAAAAAAGATTCAAACACTAAAAATTAAAATGTCACCTTTAAATAAAGGTAGTATTTATATAGCCACCAGTAATAAGTAGATTGGTACATATACATATATACACACACAACCCCCTTTGCTTTTGGCAACAACTGAACGAAACAAGTACACTATTAACAATAAGAATATTAGGTACCAGTAAAATAAAAAATGTGTAAGCTTACTAGAAGGCAAAATTGTATCAATACACATTGTAATAGTACCATGTTATAACACACTTACACACTAGTACTCCATTCAGATGATGTCACAAGACAGTTAAAAACAATCAACACTTCTAATGAATGTAGATCTGCGTCTTCTCCTTTTTTTGCAAAAACCACAATAAGAGAATCCGGTGAAAACTTCCCTGACATTTTTCTGAAAACTAGCTGATTTCCCTGACTTTTGACATACTTCAAACAGTTTCCCTGACTTTCCCTGGCCTTTTTTTATTTCCCTGACATTCCCTGTCTTTCCAGTTAACTGTGAACCATGCAAAAAAAAATTGGTAAAAAAAAGCAACAGTTTTGTTAAAAAAACACAAATTTTAAAGTTGACTCATACAAAAACTACACATTGTACCACCATAAATCTACCTAAATATCAAAAAGACATCATACTCTTTAAAATAACACAAACATGAAAAAAATCCATCAAGTACTTTTTAAGGAATATCAATTTAAAAATACCTCTGCAAATTTGCCGAAAAACCGACGTTTTAATTTTTTTACCTATGATAAAATTTAAAAAAGTCAAGTTTCATATTTTTGTATTTTTTTTACACTATTCCTTACATAAAAAAAATTAGTACAACCCTATATAATGCATATTTTAAAAAACGACCCTTTTCAGTGTAACATCCCCTTAATTACTTAGCATCTTTAATATTGCAAATTTCTGCAATAGTTAAAAATTCCTTAATGCAATGGTGATTTTATAATTGGCGTAAGTCTTTGCTTACAGGTTTAACACAAGTAATTAGTTTATCATAATCCTGTTAAGACATGATTACAGACAAAACAATAAGTCATTCGCATCACCCCATATTTTCATGTCGCACCGTGCTCACACACACACGCTGTAACTTACGCTACCACAGCAGGTGTCCCTCTCGACAGGTTACATATTGTCAATTCCTGCACAGAATTGTATAAAACTGTTCCTTATTCTATTTATACTAATTACAATATAAAACATACTGCCCTGGACAAATATGCAAATATATGTATTGTTGCAATATATATGATGTATATAACATTACATACAGATTTAAAGGACTGCATTTGGCATACATATTGTTATCTAACTTATAAAGTCACTGTGAGGGCGGCATTTGTTATATTATATTACTCATAAAGTCATATAATCTATTTTTGATTTATACATACAAATAGTACCGTAATATGGCACGTGTGTACTTACCAACTTTAATTACTGCCGGGCTCATACTCTTCTTATGTAATGTGCTTTTTTACCTAAGGGGTCCAGGAATTCGTTACAGCGAGATTCTTGAGTCAAAGAAGGTGACACAAATGATAACACTGTTTTAGAGTGAAAGTAACTATCAAATTTTAATTGCCAAAGTATATTCATTATATAAAACCATGTGCTCACTATGGCGTCGTACAATGTTACAACGAAAAAAACAAAATGGTGGCTATTTTAATTAACTCTATTCATTTTAAATATTTTCTTTTGGTCTCTAATCAAGATCATTAAAACTGTTATCCTTATGCTGCAGCTTGAATTAATTATTAATTTGTATTTTCGGTTGTACACAAACCAATGCCCTTGGCATAGATACTCATGGCCATGTGCTCACTCACACACGCTCACATACATTCATCCGATTACAAGTACATTGTTTAATTAGTTTGTTTTCAATTAATGAGCTCATTAAATTAATAAAGAAAATGACAAAAGGTTGACTTCTCTTAACGGTGATCTGCGTTGCTCCCTCGCTGTGTTTGGTTGAGTCTCCAATGCATGGCTGGTGTTCGCCTCATAATTCTTTTGTTTTAATTACAACATTAGCACTGATTTTACATGTTCTGATTTTAATTGTTGTTAAATTTGAGCAACTATCGCTCCACCATCACATTTGCAATTAAGAGTCTGGTTATATTAAACTTTTATGGTAAAACTGAACAGACAGCGATACATCGCTGCTGCACCCTTGAAGAACTACGTTGAATTGAGATGGAGGCAAGTACAAATTTTCGCTTGTGTGTGTGTATTTTTACGTCATCAAGCTTTGTCATACACTAAAACGCCTGCTTACATGCGTTGTAGTCAGTGCGTCATTGTTTTTTGTTATGACGGAACAGTGTTATTGTCCAATCATAATTCATATTGTAGTCTTTTCGTCACAAACACCGCCATGGTATATTTTGAGTTCAGCACGTCCATCGGCGACCTTGGTGTCTTACTCTGGCTGAATTTGCGTTGTTCCTTTTTCCAGAGGGACAATGTACCTAACCATTCTGTGTTTAAAATTTACATAATACAAACATTGAAAATACCTATGTAACCCATAATTATGGTACTGGGGCATTATGTACTGTTACAAACCCCCTCAAGGAAAATTTTTGTGTCGAAACCCAAAAAATTTCCTTGACTCATTCACACTTTCCTAAAAGGATCGGTCTAGATATGTCACCACAACCCCCTGTAACGTTACAAAAAAATTTTATCATCACTTACCCTTGGTCCCATGATGTTGGTCGCACCCTCTGACCTTACTGGACTTCTCCTGAGAGATCCCTACACCATAAGGCCATGAGGCACTCTACACTCCTGTTCTGACGCTCCAGCCAGCCCAGGACTGCGGTCACAACACCACAAAACTCTGAAACATCGAATACAAAATTTAAAATAGTGGTCTAGTACACTTACATATCTACAACTGATATGTTCCCTTTTAGACGCATTGGTTTGTGTTTGGGGCATTGGTTTGTTGTTAATTCAAAAGTTCCAACCTCACAACTACAAGACTTAAAATACATTGATTTTTTACCACCACCAAACTCAATTTCTTACTTGTAAGAGAAATAAACAACATATATATAACTACACAACACAATACATCAACAAATTCTTTAATATACCCCCAAAATACCTTCACCTCATTATTTCTATAAATTCAGCTTACAACTATCATGGCAGACACTTTTATTATTTATTTTTTGTTATTCAACTTAGATTCACTTCTTCTATTTTGTAAATGGCAGCTTACTATAATATTTTATTCAACTTCATTTGTAACTTTAGACTTCCAACTTTAAAATCTACTATGTTTCAACACTTGTTATCGTCATTACCCCTGTAACGACCTCCTAACCACACACTCTATTTCCATCAACATAATAAAACATCATAAAACATTGTACATTACATATTAACATTGTTACATTTACCTTACATTAAACAGTTTACATTTACATGACTTGTACCAAACTTTATCACATTACTACTTCAACAATTCTCTATTAACTTTTAATCATTTAACATTCAGCAGATTCTATACAACAATTTCAAATTTGTCCTTACCTTTCTGTTACCTCACCTTCCTACCATGAATTTTCCTTTCTAACCCTTCTATCCTTACTCGTTTGGGTGACTCTCTATTACTCATTTTTCTCTCTGTCTTATTTTGGCATTGTCAATCTAACCTTACTCCCCTCTTTCTCTACTAACAACCGCTTCTAACCATTAATATATTTTGACACCAATATCTCTATAATAACCCCCTTCACAAATCCCATTTAAAACCTCTGGCACCGCGCATGTTTGTACTAGTATGTGTGTATTCCCTCACTATGCTCATTCCCTTATCGGTTCCTGACCCTTTCAGATAACCCTTTCCGGCACACAACGGTCCACTCCCGTCTCAACATCTCTCGTTGGACTCCTACACCAATACCCTTATTACAAAATATCACCATCAACAACAAATATAATTACCATGCACATTACTCACCTCTACATATAATCACTAACCACTGTGTCCCTAAAATATCTAACACCTCTTTATATACTATCAACATCTCAACACTTTATTTTTCCTAACTCCCAATAACTTTATTTAACACTATTACCCAAACTCTTTACAACATTTCAACTTAATACACCATTAGAAAATTCATCACTTACCAACTAACAACAATACTTCTCAATAGCCAAATCTATTACCTGCATAATCATTTACTAACCCTTAGAACCTGAATCTCATAATATCATTTAAACTTTCTTCAGTTATTTAAAATCCTACAATACATGTTTACATAAAAATTACATAAATACACTACAGCAAAAATACACAAATACATAGACATCAATACACAAAAATATACAATTCACATAATCATGAAATCATTTACCATAATCAGTCCTAATCAGTCCATTTAAAAAAAAAAAACACTGTCCACATAATTAAATGTTCATAACACAATAAACAATTACCCCATATCGTCGAACAATAGTCTAACATATTTGTAACATAGATCATTCTTATTTATATCAAATTTATTATTATTATTATTATAATAATCTCTTATTTCTATGTCATTCATTATCACTTCGGTTGGTTCATATACCTGTTCAATATTGGTCAATTTTGTCCAGTCTCCGTTGGTATTATCTGTTAACATTAGGTAAGTTATATCATCATTGTTAACCTCATCTACTGCTATCTCAATGTCATTGTAAGGTAAGTACTCATTATCATTGTTATTTCTCTCTATGCCTAGCCTTTCTATGAATTCTTCATAATTTTTCTTTACTTTAAATATCTCTATTTCTCTCTTTCTCTCTCTCTCAAAACATTTCTCACCATCATACCAAGCTACACACTCTCTCTCAAAATATGCAGGGGATACTAACTTATCATTACAGCACCACCTGTGAAGTGCACAAAAAACCAAGGGAAATTTATCTGTAGACCTATCGTCTTTCACATATTCACGTGAAGCCATTTCTTCACCCCCCACTACAACATTACGGGAAAAATTTACCCCCTGCAACCCCTTTATCTGTAAATTCTCTCTAATTCATCAACACTTTTTATCACTTCATTATCAAATTCTACTCCCATTATACTTTTATCACCACTCTCAATACTCACACAATTATTTTCTAACACCATATTTTTAATTCTATTATCATAATTCTCACCACTACTTACCTTGTCTTTATTTTCATTCAATTTATATGATTCTCTACTATTCTCTACCCCCATTTTACTCTCGTAATTTTCATCTACTTGATTCAATTTGACATTCTGTAAAGTATTTTGCTTCTTGAGCTCATTCTCAAGGCTATCTAATTTTACATTAAGTGTACTGTTCATTTGATTGAATTTGTCTTCAAACTTACTATTTTGTTGTTCGAATTTATCACTGATTAACGTGAATAAATTTTCTAATGAGATTTTATTTTCAACTACTTTAGGTGTTGAGCTAGCGTGTCTTTCCAATAAAATGGATTCTGTCTCTGTATTGTCCATTTCCATGCTATTATTATTTTCTGCCATTTTGTATTTTGAATGTTGGAATTATTATTTCGTTCTACTTGTAACGAAATGACACAATTACTATTTACTCTATCAACATAACCTCCATAACCTCTCTTGTTAGGTTCTGGATTATTTCGTCACCCTCTATGTCTCTGAATCTGGCTTATTTATACAAAGTAATTTTTTATATAAAGTCAACTGTTCGGGGCCATTTGTTATCTAACTTATAATTATAAATATAAATGTATTTATATTTGTACGTATCAATACTACCTTTGTCAATAACCTTACTAACTACCTGTTCTGGACGCAATTCGTCAATAAACTTTAAATATATATTCATGTTATCTTACCCATAATTATTATTATAATTAATCATGTCCCAGTGAGGGCGTCATAGATTAACTATCAAACTTTTTAACTAACAAATAGATTCAGTATATACAAACCATGTGCTCACTATGGCGTCGTACAATGTTACAACGAAAAAAACAAAATGGTGGCTATTTTAATTAACTCTATTCATTTTAAATATTTTCTTTTGGTCTCTAATCAAGATCATTAAAACTGTTATCTTTATGCTGCAGCTTGAATTAATTATTAATTTGTATTTTCGGTTGTACACAAACCAATGCCCTTGGCATAGATACTCATGGCCATGTGCTCACTCACACACGCTCACATACATTCATCCGATTACAAGTACATTGTTTAATTAGTTTGTTTTCAATTAATGAGCTCATTAAATTAATAAAGAAAATGACAAAAGGTTGACTTCTCTTAACGGTGATCTGCGTTGCTCCCTCGCTGTGTTTGGTTGAGTCTCCAATGCATGGCTGGTGTTCGCCTCATAATTCTTTTGTTTTAATTACAACATTAGCACTGATTTTACATGTTCTGATTTTAATTGTTGTTAAATTTGAGCAACTATCGCTCCACCATCACATTTGCAATTAAGAGTCTGGTTATATTAAACTTTTATGGTAAAACTGAACAGACAGCGATACATCGCTGCTGCACCCTTGAAGAACTACGTTGAATTGAGATGGAGGCAAGTACAAATTTTCGCTTGTGTGTGTGTATTTTTACGTCATCAAGCTTTGTCATACACTACAACGCCTGCTTACATGCGTTGTAGTCAGTGCGTCATTGTTTTTTGTTATGACGGAACAGTGTTATTGTCCAATCATAATTCATATTGTAGTCTTTTCGTCACAAACACCGCCATGGTATATTTTGAGTTCAGCATGTCCATCGGCGACCTTGGTGTCTTACTCTGGCTGAATTTGCGTTGTTCCTTTTTCCAGAGGGACAATGTACCTAACCATTCTGTGTTTAAAATTTACATAATACAAACATTGAAAATACCTATGTAACCCATAATTATGGTACTGGGGCATTATGTACTGTTACAATATATATTATATGTGGAATTTGCAATTATTCATTTAATGTTGTGAGTTTTCAGTATATTTAATACTGAAGACTACAAAACTGAGGTTATGTTCCATGATAATAATTACCTTTTTCTCATACAGGTAAAACATAAAAACAGGTAAAAACATAAGAGTGAAAAAGAGAATATATATATTGAAATGTTTTTATTTAAATAGGGTACAAATACAACTTTTTTCAAAACAATATATTATTTTGTTAAACATATAGGTATCACATAATAAAATGTTTTTATATAAACAGGTTATCAAATAAATATCAAACTTTTTCTTCAACATATTTTTTTTTAATATAAGTAATTATCAGATAGCTCAGTGCTGTGCTGACACCATCCATCCATATAAAATACAGAGGTATGTTATGAATGGCCGCAGTTAACAAAAACTCTACTTTCTGAACTCGTGATTCCATCTAATATACATTGTGGCCGTCATAACATCCTGGATAGATAGAAGGATCTCTGTACTTCTGTAACAGAAAAAATAAAGACACAATTTTAAAATGTTTAACTTGTTAAATCTGTTTACTAAACAGAGGAAGAATTTTATATTTGTACCAAAGCACTTAATACAGCTTTTCCTGTATTATCAAGCTAAGTGGTATGTGGTATTTCAGAAATTAACAAAACTGTATATACTGCATTCTAAGTAATCCCTTGCCAGTACAATCACCAAGTAACCATGTCACTTCGTGACCTTGTTACTACCTATTTCAGCTTATTTACCAATAATTAAGACCTACAGTATCAAAATCTGCACCAAACGCAACATCCATTAATACTGAAACCAAATGTACATAAAAAAACCTTAAATGATTTCATAACAGGTGTCAAATGTTAACATGAGCTGACACAGTACCACCTGTATTATGAGGGTCAATATATTCCCTTTTTTCTGTATCACAAAATGACTATGATGGGTTACTCATCAAAGTTTCTCTTGCTGAATTTAGTAATAAACCCACCGAATAGCTTAGATTGCAATATGTTCCAAAAATAGACTGAGGTCATATCTCATAATATGCAAATTTCCAGGAAACTGCGGGGTTTGTTCAAAAAAAGACCAAATTTTCACAATACCACGGTGGTATACACAAAGAGCGTGTTCCGACAAGTGGCGCTGACTAGTGAACGTTCGAAAACATTATCCTCCGCTTCTTTCTACCATTGTTGTGATTCTTGCAACAACAGCTGAAATTAATATGTGTTCTAACCTCTCGGCGAATTTTCCCCATAATGAAAATCTTGAAGAAAACCGTGTTTGCACAAAATGTTGCTTCAAACTCGGTAAAACGTTTACAGAAACATCTGAAATGCTTCAGCAAGCATATGGAGATGACTGTATGAGCCGAATGCAGTGCTACAACTGGTTTATTCATTTCAAAGCGAGTTTACTCATTTCAAAGCGGGAAGAACATCGACCTACAAAAATCCAAGACCTGGTCGCCCTTCAATATCAATAAGTGACAATAAAATCAATGAAGTTTGCACTATGATATGTGAAGATAGTTCTTTAACTGTACGTGAGATTGCCGTGGAATCGGGTATCAGCATGGGTTCATTGGCACAAAATTTTAACAGGACAACTGAACACGCATCACATCTTAGCACAATTTGTGCCGCGTTTGTTGTCCGATGATCAGAAAATCATGTTAACATCAGTCATGAACTGCTTAACTATGCCAGTGCCGATAAAAACTTCATCAAAAACATTATAACAGGGGACGAGGTATGGGGCACAGTCTTCGCAGTGGGTGAGAAAAAAAATCGCCTTGACAAAAAAAAAGAAGGATGAGTCAGTCAAACATGGAGGTGATAGTGGTGTTTTTTGACTGGAAAACGTTGGTTCATCATGAATCTGCTCCACATGGTCAGACATTACACAGTATTACACGGAAGTTTTAAGATGTTTGAGGGAAGCAGTATACAAGAAGAGGCCAGACCTGTGGAAAGAGCAGATTTGTGTTACAACATGATAATGCACCAGCTCACGTGTCACTCCTTGTTGTCGATTATCTGGCAAAAAACAAGACGACTGTTCAGCCAACCAATCCTACTCTCCAGACTTAGCCCCACCAGTTTTCTTCTTCCCAAAATTGGAGACAACCTTGAAAGGATGTTTTGAAACAATACACGAGGTCAAGAAAAATATGGAAGATCAGCTGCGCGCCATTCCAAAAACTGCATTCCAGGAATCGTTTCAGAATTTGAAGAAACATTGGGAATGGTGCATTGCCAGCAGTGGGGAATACTTTTAAGGGGATAGCATGCATAAAGTTGTAAGTATATTAATAAAGTTTTTATTGCAACATTTTTTTGAACACAAATATAGGTGGATTTAACACCAGCGACTAAGTGCATTCTTGTTTTATATCACTATTTACTTTAAAATTGGTGAGAAAGCAGTATGTTCCAAAGATTATTTGTTATGTTATTGTGTGTGTGTGTGTGTGTGTGTGTGTGTGTGTGTGTGTGTGTGTGTGTGTGTGTGTGTGTGTGAAACAAACAAATGAATATTAAAAAATTATTTTAGATTCAAATAATAGACCTAATACTAATGTTAATGAAAAGGGAAGAACTGAAACTAAAAGTCTACTAAAGTAGAAAATAAGTGATGATGAAATATATAAAAGGACCTAATGTATTTAGCAATGTATATGAAAAAAAAATAATAATAGTACAGTGGCATCTGTCAACAAAGTTATAGGTAATCATATGAGGTGTGTCCAAAAAGTATCAGACCTTTGCTCAGGAAAAATACATTTATTTATCTGCAGGTTTTAAACATTTATTCCCTTAAAAGTACTTCCATTTAGATTGTACACACTTCTTCCAGCGGTCCTGCCACTTTTGGAAACATATCTGGAAGCCACCTTGTGGTATGGAGTACAGCTGTCTCGTATTTTGTATGATGTCTTCTCTTAACTCAAATCGGGTCCCCTCCAGTGAAATTTTCAACTTAGGAAGTAACCAAACATCACAGGGAGCTATGTAAGGGAGTAGAGAGGCTGGCGTAGTTGAGGAGTGTTGTGTTTCACCAAGAAAGTCTGAATTAGATGAGAAGAATGGGCAGGGGTTGTCATGATGGAGTTGCCAAGTTTGCACTGTCCACAGGTCTGGCCTTTTGCACTGCACAGCATCACGGAGGTGATGCATAACCCCTAAATAGTATTCTTTGGTAATTTTTTGACCTTGTGGGGCGTACTCATGATGCACTATCCCACATGAATGAAAACGGGGCTGCCAGAACGCGGCTCGCTGTCCACTGATGTGCAGACATATTTGAAGCGATTATACCACTCCTTAATACATGTGACACCCACAGCATCGTCCCCAAAACACTGCTGAATTTTTCGAATAGTATCCGCTTAGGTATCACCAAGTCGTTGGCAAAATTTAATGCAGTACCGCTGCTCAAGTTTTTCTGTCATTTTACAATAAATGAAATCCGACGGGCACTCGATACATGTACTAACTGACACACAGCCAGACAGCGACTGATTCGTTGTAGCGGGATGGTGGCAGTCAGCGCTTGCGCACTAGGATTCACTGCATGCCTGTACTCAAGGTCCAACGCCCCTGCTTCATTTGATCGCGCATGAAAAAAAAGGTCAGATTCTTTTTTAACACACCTCGTAAAGCAGTAATATTTGTAATAAACGGTTGGTTTTGGCCTCATAAAAGTGTTCACCTTATAACTGGTTGTGTCTGATGTCACCTTATTTTTCTCAGCAGATTATTCAAGGACTGGTGAATTGTTCTGTTTTATTTTATATTTTGTTTTGTTAATTCCTTTATCTGTGTTGGTGTTTAATATCTTGTTTAATGATTTGTCTTTTTAATCATGGATAATTTACGTATATGTCTTTCAAGTAGAGTGGTTCTTAATTTTATCAATTTAAGCAGATTGTCAAATAAATTTTTCTGATTACTTTTAATACTTTCTTTTATTTTGTAATCTTATTTTTATATTTGTAATTCTTTGTTTTTTTTTTGAGTTAATGTTTAATTTTTGGTCTGATAATTTGTTTTAGTATTTATGTTGATCCTATTTATTACTATTATTATTATTATTTTTACTTTTTGGTAAAATTAGGTTAACGTTTTTATAGCACCTGAGGATATCACAGATATGTAGTGACAGAAATGTGTTTTAAACTTTAATGATGGCAATTGGCCAACCAAACAATACTGTTCACAATGATAATATACCATCACAAATGATGTTTAAAGACTGTACGTTAAGAGTTTTTATAAAAAATTCACTTTTCAGGGGATATAAAATGTGACAAGTATTTCAGACTTTTAAGCTATTCCTAATAAACTAAGACTCTGTGAATGGAATCTAGAGTGTGAATTATATAATGACTGATACTAATGTTAAATTTTTTTTTGCGCTTTATCACATGCTTTGAAAAATATTTTACACTGAAAGAGAAGTAACAATTAAGAATTTGTTAAAATGCAGTTTGCTAGAATGACATTCCTACCCAAAAAATGTATGTATTCAATCCATTTATCTATACTTTACTTTTTGTCACAAAAATGCATATACTGTGATAATACTGACACTGTGGAGCGCGCGCGTGCACACACAGATGCAAGAGAAAAGGTGTACAAGCTGGAAACAGAAAAATAACACCAGACAACATGCTGAGCACCATTCAATCTGCGTCAAAACTGATGGAAGAAAAAGTACGATTCACTAGAGAAGCAGTTTTAGATCTGGTGGGACAGAGGAGTGTCCTCTGCTACAATTCTGTATCTGATGGCTTCGTGATGATAAATATGTGGGACAATGAAGTTGGGATGGTTTTAGTTGGTACGTCATAGGTAAGTCTGACAGTTCCAAGTCAAAATGTCTCCAGCAAAATGTTACTGTCAAAAATGTTCCTGCAACATGCTACCACCCACTAATGATGGCTTTGTGTCAGAGTCACTTTCCACATTTACTGGTTAAAAAAATGATTAATTCTTGTTTGAGATTGTGCAGAGTTCATTTCTTTAACCAATAAGTCATAGAGATGTTGCAAGTGATCTTAGCAGAGAGATGTTTTCATTTGTTGACTGTTCAACTTACTGAATTAAGGAATTCAAATGGTCTTTTACTTCGGTCTGCTCTGAACATCCTTCCATTTCTATTATACTATTAACAATCTCCTCTTCAGTCACGATGTAGTAGCCAGGATCATCGTCTTCTATTTCAAGCGAGGACTCAATATCCTCTAATGACATAGCTTCTTCCCATCCTCATTGCAAAGTCTCATGAAAGTCTTCTATTGTAAGAATTATTCTTTTTTTTTTATTCTAATTTACTTTTACTTTGTTTACAAACGAAACTGTTGTGGCCTATGTCTACTTTCGGACGCCATCATTAATTGTTGCCAACTTCGTGATTTACTTACAAGGCACTTTTTTTAAATAACTTACTCAATTATTTCATAAAATCTTTTTTTTTTTTAATTAGATTATATCAAATTAAATTTTATTTTTTTCCAACACTGTCAATGACATTCATTACTTTATTGCAAACAATTCTAACTCCTTTAACTTCCCATTATACATCACAAAAATAATAGAATTTACCCCGGTACATTCTAAATAGAAACAACCAAATTTTAAACCTAGACTTACATTTATTTCGCCAACCAGCGCTTCATTCACACACACATATATACATCCCTCTACCCTTCTGAGATCTCAAAATTTAATTGTAATACATGATTTTCTGAATTTTGTTTAACCCAATTGAATTTTTTTGTTTTATCCCTCCCCAGTGTTACTAATATTGACATTTTAGTCCATAACAGTCCAGGTTCCATCCGTATTCTCGTTCACTACGAACATTTCCTTTTTCACAATTTTTTCACTGTCACTTCGTTTTTATATTAATAGATAAAAACTCCTTTCCTTTTAAAATTTTACATGTTACTGCTTATTCGGGCACCCGATGATTTGGTTCCGCGGAACTTTTACGGCTGTACCGCACGAGAGTGTAAATTGCACTAGGTTTTTGCGAATTTACTGGCGAGCACACGGCCCACATCCGTCGCCGTTAGGTGTTAGATGACGACTGATGTTATACGCCAAGCGTTGACAGACTGCTGACGCCCAACACTCCTGAATTCCAAAGTGACGTAAACAAAAGTTTGGCCCTGACATCATATGGCATGACTTTTACAGTGTATAGTTCAGAGTTCACGTCGCTAAAAATAGCTATCTCCTGCGCTCGGCTGATGACCTTGACATTAATACGTGCACGATGTTTATAATCCCAAATCAAATTTACAATTATTATTACAGAATTACCCCTGGGTGGATTAGTACCGTTACAATACCCTCTCAATGAGAGGTTTTATGCCGAAGCATAAAAACTCTCATTGACACTCACATACTTCCTAAAGGGTTCAGTCTGGATATGTCGCCACAACCCCCTTATGTTTTATTAAAAATCATGGGTAACTTACCCCCCTGGTCCAGTGACTGTGGCCGCACCTGAATGACCTTACTGGACTTCCCTCTCGAGATCCCAACACCGCAAGGCCAGACAGGCACTTGACGCCCCTAGTCTGACACGCAGGCCAGCACAGGACTGCCGCCACAGCATCACCAGACACTGAAACATTAAATCAAAAACATCAAATAGTGGCCTCATATAATACCATATCCCTAACTGATCTGGTTC
Organism: Magicicada septendecula; assembly: GCA_034769895.1. NCBI lineage: Eukaryota > Metazoa > Arthropoda > Insecta > Hemiptera > Cicadidae > Magicicada > Magicicada septendecula. The sequence goes on along the minus strand of CM068376.1, from coordinate 244,986,218 downwards.
CCCTTAGCTGGGCTGGTTTGCGTTAAGAAGCACTGGTTTTTCTTAACTCCTAACACACATGTATATATACTTAACATAACATAAAACATTTCAAATTTTACTAGCAACATTCTGTATGCCCCTCTCTCGTTAATTCTTATCCCAAATTCAAAATATTTCCCTGATTCCAATCGGAATTTAAATAACCACTTCCCATTGCATCATTACAACTATCTTCCATTTCCCAAATTACATCTCAAAATATTTAAATGCATTACTAAAATTCTTATATAAAATAAAAACACATTTAAATCAACTACATCATAACAAATTATTTACTTATATCTTTCTTAAAAAAATCGTTAATCATCTTCATAATACTCCTCAAATCAACACAAAAATCATTTATTTATATCATAAAATCAATTACATATTCTCTATTATCAACATAATAATCATTTAAACGGGTTATTCACCCCAGTTACTATAATCAACTTCCGCCTTCACACATCATCTCCTAATATCCCCCCTTAACCCAGTAACAATTAGGTAAATCACCTTCCGGGTAAACCGGACGAGGCATTTACCTTATTACATAAATACTGTGTTCATGCCCCTGGCTTTTAACGGCCAGCTCCTTTCCACACACTCTATTGCTTTGTGATGTTGGACTGTAGCACCCATTTGCATCCACAAGAACTGAAGTTTATTAGGGTGCAAATGCTGCTTACACCGTTCTTGCTTCGGCGTTATATAAAAATTTGGCATTACTGTATCCGAGGACACCAGTAATCCTACTAAAATGATTCATATGCCCTTAATGTGGTTCTATCACCCCATTTGGTGGTAGCCGCTGTTCCAAAGTTATGTGAATTCCCCTGATTTAACCCCCTGTTACTTTCTAAATTGCACCAATTTTAAAGGCAACCAACCCTGGTCAGTCTACAATAATTCTGCCCACAACTGGTTGTCATCCAAAACCATAGTCTGGGCTGGTAAGGCCGGGACCACCCGAAAGTGGGGAATCGCATTTAAAACCTATTATACATGTTTAAGATTCCTACACATACATAGTACAACATAATAAACACTCCAATTGACCATTTACATTATTACATTAAAATAAATCTTAAATCTAAATCTGCATAAAATTATAAACATTACAACTTTAACTTTCTATTTAACCCTTTAATAATCAACCTTTAATTATTTATCATTTATTCTAAAATTAAATTCTCCAAAAAATTTAACTTTGTAATCAACATTATCTCCTTTCAAATTACTTCAACTATTTTATAAAACACATTTTAATTACTTTAATTATCAAATTGCTTTAATTACTTTAACAACATTCACAATGACCAACTGTCAATTATTAAAGTTGAGTATACTTAACCTTACTACATAATTACATTAACATCAACACAAAGTATATACAATCTACATTATTAGCTGTTATTATTTACCACAAATCATTTCATAATTCAGTCCATTTCAAAACCCACTACTCACATAGTTAAATGTTCATATAAATATTTACCCTCCATCATCAAACAATAATCTTGTCTTACGTCTACACAATTCATTTTTGTTAAATATAATTTACCTTGACCGTCTTTGTGACTGCTTATTTTCTTTCTTCTTATACTAACGCGTTTCGGATTATTTCATTCCATCATAAGAGTATAATAAAATCAGTCGATTATGACTTCGTTAAAATATTAAAAGTACACAGAAATATTCATATACATGTCCCACAAGTATGATTAACGTACGCGGATATGAGTGCGCACTCGACAATTGTTGACAATGTACTGCACAGTTTACTTGATCATTCTCGACTGTTATGTTGAGGCGTGTAATCTATAATTTTATCATACAGTATATGTGATTTGAACTCTAATTGTTCATTTAATATATTGTTAGGATCCTTTTTGAAGGCCCGGTAAATTTCAAATTCTTCTATTGCATTCATATATCGTCCTTTTTTGCACATATGTAGGGGTATGCAATTTGTTGTAAAGTTAGTATAATTGTGATTTGATGAAACGAGGTGTTTAGCATAAGTTGATTTAGTTATATTTGAATTACTGGGTAGGTGTTCTTTATATTGCTCGAAAAAATCTCTGCCAGTCTGACCTATGTAGTGCTTATCGCAGTCATCGCACACCATTTTGTATATGCCCGTTCTTTTTTCAATTGGTCTTCGTGTGGCATTGTTTAGTATTTTCTGGATATTATTATTTGTTCTAAACGTAATGTGGATGTTATGCCTTTTAAACGCATTTTTAATGATCATTGAAAAATTGTTAGTGTAATCAATTGCTATATATGTAGCGTTTTTTATGTATATGAATATTTCTGTGTACTTTTAATATTTTAACGAAGTCATGATCAACTGATTTTATTATACTCTGATGATGGATTGAAATAATCCGAAACGCGTTAGTATAAGAAGAAAGGAGATAAGCAGTCACAAAGATGGTCAAGGTAAATTATATTTAATAATAACCGTGACGATACCAATACAATGGCTTTGAAATTCATTTTTGATTAAATACATTTTGTTATTATTATTATAATAACTATTTAATATTTTAAATTGTTCCGTTACCCCAGAATAATAATCCTCTGGATTAATCCATATTATTCTATCATAAAACCTGTCTACATCAGTATTTTTGGTTAAATCTCCTTTGTTATCTCTTGACACAATTAAATAGGTAATCGATCATCATGACTCTCACCTGCTGATACTTCATCGCCAGGTAAGTGCGTATTATTTTCGATATCAAATTCCTCTACTACTACGGTACTCATTTCTATATAAGGTAAGTTTTTCATATAATCTACTCCTTCAAATTTTAACTTCTTAACTAACCCTTTATAACTTGTACTAACCTCAAACAACTCTATCTCCCTCTCTCTCTCTCTCTCAAAATCGCTTACACAACCCCATCTTACTTTCTCTCTACCATTCCATGCAGAGGGTACTACTATATTAAAACACCTCCTGGCTCTTCCAGGAACACCACAAAAACTCAAAGGACAATTTGAAGACACATCGTCTTCCACTAAGGGACTCTCGCCCTTCAAAAACACCAGTGAACACCTTGGTTCACAATAAACCCAGGGAAAATTTACCCTCTGCCACATATCCACAAAATAACTCTCTTCATATTCTCTCTCTAGCTTACAAACACTGATTTCTACCCCTTTACAACCCCCTACTTCCATTACTCTCTTACTCTCACTTACTATCTCTATATTCTCATCACCACTATTAATTTTCATTATATCACCTTTAAATACCCCGTTTTCAACTATCTTACCACTATTACTTGTTAACTCATTTTTATAACTATCACTTACCTCATTAATTATTTCTTCGTTGTTTTTCGTTATCACCTCCCCATTAGAATCATTACTTATTTTAACCACATTACTCACCTTGTCTACCGCCACCTGTTTTGCATTAAACTATCAGCTTTCTGATTATCACTTGTATTAACCTCACCTACCTCATCATTTTTTGTTTCCACTTTACTTAAACTAACACTGTTGTTTGTAAAAGTATCATCATTACTACCTCCACTATCATTATTCAATGTACCACTCTCTATCATCACATTTTCAATTATGTCACCATTATCACTTGTGATATCGTGATTATTATCACTTTTACTTATCTTATCGTCCACTATCTGATTATTTTTATTCTCCTTGCACTCACCTGTAGCTATTTTCCTTTCCACTTCCTCAATAGTCTTCTCCAAAAATTGCAATTTTTTCTGTCCCATTCACTTAGATTCCCCCTTAATCTAATCCTATCTCTAAGTCGTTTCATTTCTTCTTCGCGGATCTAGTCATGATTCATCCCACTCTCTATCCTGTTTTTTCCTCTCCTTCCACAGGTCATCCCAACGTTCTTTCCATTTCTTCCACATGCCATCCCAACGTTCTTCCCATTTTTTGTCTTGTTGCTTCCACTTTTCTTTGAATCTCTCTATCTCTCTACCATTTCCGGCCACCACTACACTATCATTATTATAATCATGATTCAATGTTTTATTCTCTAATACTACCACTTCAGCTATTTTACCTTTATTATTTGTCATCTCACTACAAATAATAGTATCATCACTATGCTTTTTAATTTCAGCGAATATTCCCTCTTCTTGTTCTTCCATTCGTCTCAAATTATCATCCAGTTTACACCACTCATCATCCGTCATTTTATTCCCAATATTTCGGAATTCATTCTCCCATTTGTCCCACACGAAATCTATTTCGGTTACTTGCGCCTCACCATTTTAAACAAAATTTTTTTATAATATACCCCTTAACAAACTATAACCCTCCTCATATACACTAGTTACACATATTAACTCACAATACCCGCTACAAAACATCAACACCAATATATTACAGTAAGCAAATAATTCACCAAATACATCACATTACCAAAACATAACCCCATACTTGCGTCTATTTTTACGTACATACCATTTTTTATCTATTTACTTCAAACAATCATTCTGCTCCCCAAAACAGGCCCACATTTGCATAAATAATATTTATGCAAACGTCCCTTGTTCGAGTACCAATGTAACAATTATTCTTTTTTTTTTTATTCAAATTTACTTTTACTTTGTTTACAAACGAAACTGTTGTGGCCATGTCTACTTTCGGACGCCATCATTAATTGTTGCCAACTTCGTGATTTACTTACCAGGTCCAGGATTCGTTTGAGCGAGTTTTAGAGAGCAGAATGGGTTGATTTCTTTTTTAAATAACTTACTCAATTATTTCATAAAATCTTTTTTTTTTTTAATTAGATTATATCAAATTAAATTTTATCTTTTTCCAACACTGTCAATGACATTCATTACTTTATTGCAAACAATTCCAACTCCTTTAACTTCCCATTATACATCACAAAAATAATAGAATTTACCCCAGTACATTCTAAATAGAAACAACCAAATTTTAAACCTAGACTTACATTTATTTTGCCAACCAGCGCTTCATTCACACACACACATATATACATCCCCCTACCCTTCTGAGATCTCAAAATTTAATTGTAATACATGATTTTCTGAATTTTGTTTAACCCAATTGAAATTTTTTGTTTTATCCCTCCCCAGTGTTACTTATCTTGACATTTTAGTCCATAACAGTCCAGGTTCCATCCGTATTCTCGTTCACTACGAACATTTCCTTTTTCACCATTTTTTCACTGTCACTTCGTTTTATATTAATAGATAAAAACTCCTTTCCTTTTAAAATTTTACATGTAACTGCTTATTCGGGCGCCCGATGATTTGGTTCCACGGAACTTTTACGGCTGTATTGCACGAGAGTGTAATTTTCACTGAGTTTTTGCGAATTTACTGGCAAGCACACGGCCCGCGTCTGTCGCCGTTAGGTGTTAGATGACGACTGATGTTATACGCCAAGCATTGACAGACTGCTGACCCCCGACACTCCTGAATTCCAAAGTGTCGTAAACAAAGGTTTGGCCCTGACGTCATACGGCGTGACTTCTACAGTGCATAGTTCAGAGTTCATGTCGCTAAAAATAGTTATCTCCTGCGCTCGGCTGACGACCTTGACATTACGTGCACGATGTTTATAATCCCAAATCAAATTTACAATTATTATTACAGAATTATCCCTGGATGGGTTAGTACCGTTACACTATCTCATAATCATCTGTTTCTGGAGGATTAGGTTCATATCGGAGAGAGAGGCTTATTCTATGCATTTGCCAAAGTTTTATAGTTTATTTGTTTCACTGCATCTGCAAATCATAGATCTTATACAACTTTAAATTTTGCAGTGTCCTTTAGCTACTTCTATCTTCTTCTCCAGTAAGTGGCTCCTCACCTTCTAAAACTTCAATGAGAAATTTATTTTTGTAGTTCTGCTTTGCCATGTACATCACATCTTGGTCCCTTGGCTGAAACACAGCCATTATGTTTGCTGGCAGGAATATGCACTTGATCTTCTTATTTCTACTGCAAAGTTTTTTAACATCAGGTGGGTTGGTGCATTAAATAACAGTACCAAGGCCTTTACTTGATCTTCTGGAATTTTAAAATTTTGATTTGGTATATTCGAATTTCTGGTACAGGTTTTGTTTGAAACCAATCTGTTATTGTGGTTGTTGTACACCATGCTTTATGTAAACTATAATGATGAACCATTAAATTGTTCACTGCATGTTTTAGAGCATGTGTTTTTTGTTTTACTTTTGCTAATAATGACAGTTCTGCCATTGGCATTTGCACACAACAAACCTGACATGTTGATTGCTTTTTTTCACACCAGGTCTTTCTTGGTTTCTTGGTCTTTGATGATTGTGATTTTCACGTGGAGCTCTACAAAACAGTCCTGTTTCACAGAAATTGTATAGTGGACTCAACTTAAAAGCCTTCTTTAATTAAATCATTTAGCTGTTCTCTGGAAGTTTCAACACATTCAATATCAGCACTAAGAATTTCCCTGCAAATTTTTTGGTTTTTGAAATAGCATGATGTCTACAAAATCTAAACAACCAACCTGAGCTTGCTTCGAAATTTTGAAGTCCTACTGCTTAGCCAGTCTTTCCACAGCCACTTGAATTTCTATTTCATGCATTGTCAATCCAGATAAACGAAGTTTGGGAAAACCACTTGTACACAGCATATTCTAGTGTTTTAGCAGAAGGCATCCACATTTGTTGCACTTCACTTTTCTTCTTTTTTTTAATGTCTGATATGGTTTGATTCACAATGCCATATTAAACATGAATGCTAGAAACTGAAGCTCCTTATTGTAGTTTTTCTATAATTAACAGTTTATCATGATGAGACAGTGTTTATGCTTTCTCTTCAGGCCTACAATAGGCTTACTTAAAGCCATAGCAAACTCCTAAAAATAGCACTGTATCTATAAAACACTATAAAAATTTTTGAAAACTCAGCACAAGTGGATAAACACAATATGTATCAATTGTGATCTGACCAACAACTGACTGAGACTAACCCAAATCTAGAAGCAGGTTTGTGATGGGTATCTCATTTCCTAGAGGTTGCAGGAGAGACATAACTGTTGATGAATGGAATGCATCACGTGGTTCTACAACCTTGGAAATCTTCATACACTGTCCAGCACTGCTAATTTTTGAGCCTGATTACCCTTTTATTTTTCAACTTTTTATGTTCTTAGAGATGTGTGCTTTAAGCAGGGTCTGTTATAATGAGAGTTTACTGCGATGAAAGTCTGGAAAACGTTTTGAACATATTGCTTTATAAATTTTATCAAATGATGTTTTCTATTAAATGTTTTAAATCTAGGAAACAGGTATGTAAGTAATATTTTTGTTATGTTTACAAAATGTTGATGAACTACTACAATAACGTAATACACGTTCATCCAGATCAGTTTCTTTAATTCATCAGCCAAACACACAGTCTGCTTCTTTCATCCTGGAGTAGGTGTAAATACCTGTTCTGGTTTCAGAAGCCTTATTATACTGTGAATTTAAATTATTAATTTACAAATATTTTAAGTTAAATCTATAAATATTTTGAGTTGAATTAAAAAACATACCATCGTTTCGACCTTCCTATATTATGGCTACCCTGTGGAGCATAAAAATATGTGGCCTTTAGTATACAGTCACTTTCCATGTGAAGCACATGTTCCCTCCATCTGTTCTTATTTCATCAACTTTGGGGCACTGGTTGAGACACCCATGAATAATGACTTTGGTGATTGAGGGTGCAGTGAAGGGGGCAGAGATTTGACTTTCTGAGGCAGATTACTGAGGATATGGGATGCTGAAGTTATTTGGAGTTTGAGGAGTGTATCAAACCAGTTATATGACAGACCAATAAGGTTGATAACAATAAGATAAAAGTATACGAAACATACATCAAAGTAGGGAAATTTGTATACTAGAATGGCAACATTTTAACTTTGGGGGGGGGAGTTAGCTGTTTCCATCCTTATCCTTACTTCTGGCATTAAACATTTATGTGGAGTTTATGATTTTAGAACTTTCTTGAAGAATCAGACAATGTGTCCTGTGATATTATTGAGAACATTTATTTCTAAAACAGAAGCTATGCACTGTCTTGATGATCATATTTTATGGCATTCCATTCAAATGTTGTTGTCCTATAGCTGTATAGAACGTTATTCCATCTTGCTGCTGGCATTCTAATATTACGACGGTCTACTGGTCGTCGTATTATACAGTGGAAAACAAAATACAAGACATCAATTACGTCACTAATCACCAGCTTTAATTATCACAATTAAACAGTTTGTAATTAACAAGACAGTCTTTTACAACAAATCAAATAAAAATTGTTCACACACAAATAAAAATGTCAACTAATATAAAACACAATTGTATTACAATAGTCCCGCACAACACATAACACTTCGCCACAATACTACAAACCGCATTCCAATAATTCGCAACTCAAACTGAATCTGAACGTTGTTGATTACTTGTATTTATACCCCACCGAAATACTAGAATATTCCATACTGCGCATTAACAATAAAGGAAAACATTAGAGCATAATTCATTGCGGCCTTGACACAGTTCGCGCGGCTTCTGGCACAGTCTAGCTAATGCGTCAAGAATCACGTACGCCACACACATTAGAGCCGGATTCCTCTGGAACATTCAATAAACATGTAGACTGTTCTGTAATGTCGTAACACTAATAAATTCCAGCTAGTTAGCATTTTTTGATTGGCAGAATTGAATTCAGTGCAGTGCAGGTTAGCATCTATAGTAGAGTTTTGTATGTGACAAATGGCGTGTTAGCTTGAATCTTCATTCATGCAAGATGTGCTGCAAGACAGTCATGGCCGGTTGTTAATCTGAAAGTGTCCACAGCTTCCTTCATAGATTTCCCTTATTGATTTTCCACTGTTCACAAACATTTACATAAGTCATGAATTTGAAGCAGTTCTAGTCTTTTGACAGAGTTCACTTCTAGAGGTTTGTCTCCCAGACAAACTTTGGTGCCGTTCCTGGTCAGCTTATCAGCAATTTAATTTCCCTCAATCCCTACGTGGGCCAGAATCCACTAGATTTTGTTAAGAGATTTCAGATGTTTAAAATTTGTTTGATGCTCTGACTGTGGTTGTCTGTTTGAAGATACCACTTGCATGCCAGCCTGGGAGTTCACAATAAGGACAGCTTTTTGCAAGATTTGGGATGGTAAATTAGTTGTTGTAGGGCTAAATGTACTGCTTCAATTTATCCATCAAAGGTAGTTTTATATCTGTCCACTAACACATAATGGGAAAAAAGATAATACACCCCAGAACCTGTTCTAGTTTCTTCATTTTTGGATCCATCTGTGTATATTCTTAGCCATTCTTCTTCAGGGCTTTTCATTTATCATATTAAGAGATGAGCATTTCCATGTTGGATGTGTCTGTTTTTTGGACTTATTTGGGAGATACACGCTGGTTGATATTGAGGTAAAGTCTAGAGGGTGAGGAAGGTCTCTGATGGGCTCCACTTTATCTGGAATATTCTTCAACTCTACAAGGATCTATTTGCCATTCAAATATATAAAGAAAAATTTGACTGAAAGGACTTACAAATTTCAATCAAAATTTGTTGAACAGCGTTATATGTTCACTTTGTCAGATGAATATTACTCTGAACTCTGAGTGTGTGTGTGTGTGTGTGCGTGCACATCCCCCCACACAAGTATACATCACTGATATCATCAGAATTAAAAAGAGTGGTGTGACCTTGACAGTACCTAACTTTCTCACATTTAGTATAATATGTAGAATAGTAACGCTTATGATTTCCAAAGCATACGTACTATTGGTTTCTCAGCATCATGTAGTCTTGAGAGTTCTGCACATATTTTTTTTTGGTCTTCCCATTCTCTGTCTTGTATTGATTTCATGACCTGCGCTTCTCTGTTTGATTCCTCTTCTTTTCTAATTTTTTTCTCCATTACCTAAGTGGAAATAATGTATTACAAACACATTTTAAGATTTATTTTCAACACACACACACACACACACACACACACACACACACACACACACACACACACACACACACACACACACACACACACACACACACACACACACACACACACACACACACACACATACACACACACACAGTTGGATCTAAATTATACAAGTTAATTGTAGGAAAATAGCAAGACGGCACCTTATACCATATATGTCAAAGAAAATGTTTTGTGGCATTGATTTCAAACCACTTTTGCTAGTATCTGAATAGAGTTTAGCTTTAAAATAAAAAACAATTAGAATTATCACTGTTGCACACCACTATAGAAAAATTATTCTGACGAGCTGAGAAGCTTGAAAGCGCTAACTGGAATAATTTTTCTATAGTGGTGTGCAACAATGATAATTCTGTTTGTGATTATAACCACTAACACAACTTTCTTCATTAAAAAACAATTATATACTAGCACTGAAATGCTTAGAGAACTTGTTATTTTATTATACCATCTAATTTACAAATGGTCTCATTTTATTATGGTATCCATTCAATTTCACTCTCAACTATTAGCCTATCACCAAAGGGTTTCAACCTCCCACTTGATACTGATGTTTATACTTGATTTAAACACCATAGAAAAGTGAACAACAAACATAGAAACCACTTGTAACACTCTATTTTCAAAAACGTCCGATAAGTGCTTTCGGAAGCACTTATTATAATTGTGATTGTGATTTTCTTCCACTTATTATAATCTGTAAAATTAGATTAATTTCTTGTTTTATTTGTGTATTGTAAAAATTAACTGATGTGTGGTATTTTAAAAATTTACCACTTCTACTTGCCAACAAAACATCCAACTTGAAAGATTTTTTTTAATGAATAAAAAACTACTGAATGTGAAAAAAAAATTTTATTGTAATATAGAGAATTATCTTTAATTTGATAATTAATTAAGCTCAATCCAATTAAAATTTACAAAATTATGACAACTGAATATTTTTATAGCTCTGTACATAAATTTTTGTTTGTACGTAAAGAAAAGGGTGATTGGACACATTTTGTAACATACACATTTCAGCAGTCCATAAAATTTCTAAATAAGTCAAGTAAAATAGAATAAATTATATGGAATGACAGTTACATGTGTGTACAGAGTACTACATTAAAAAAGTAGCAAAAATTAATCTTCATATGAAATTAAATTTATTTTAAAAACTTCTAGCATATAAGTGTTAAGGGGATCCGCCACCTCTAAAACTATAATGTTTATTTTTGATCAAAACTTCCTTATTAGTATGGACATTCCTTTCAGTATGTCTAAGTACAGTAAATATGCTGTCAGAAGACATTTTTCCCCCATTTACTGTAATTATTGAGTTTTTTATTTTATTTTTTTTTAATTTCAAAAATTTGAATAACTTTGATTATCAACCAATTTAAAAGTTCTTGTGCTATTTTATTCCTTATAATGTAACAAAACTTTCTGTGTATACAAACCATGGTAACATTAATACAAACTAAACTAGAGCATTTTATTTAAAATTTCAAAATTTTTACGAATTATAAAATCAAAAAACTTATTTAAATTAGACAATTTTTTACACACAACATGGCTGTCCATACACAGAAATCTTGTAAATACGTGCCGGTTTTTTGAGAAACCGGCCGTCTGTTGAAAAAGTGAATTTTTAATACAAGTCCGATTCATTATTCTGGTCGATCTGTGTTACCTTGTTTCAGGGTCTGGAGGCCGGCGCGATCTGTTGACGGAACCGGGTAATTATGTTTCCCGACACAAAGCATTTTTTTTGCATGTTAGTTCAGTCAAGCCTGGACGACCGCTGCGTGAACTGCCTGTGCTCCTTTGGCAGTGCTGAGTTTTCATTAAGCATTGTAAATTCTATCCTTCATGCCTGAGTAAACGCTCTTAGATCTCCGGTGAGTACATTAAATATATATTATTCATTTTGTTGCAAAAGGTTTAGATTTAAACCATATTTGACTTAGATGTGAGTGGATAAAAGTTTGAAGTATGCCTCGTGGGCGCTAATTGAATGTATGGTCATTGTTAAGTATTTGATTTATTTAAACAAGAATACAGCCTAATACCTTGTATTTTGTAACTAGTAATTGTGTATGAAAAAGAGGTGTAAGAAATTATGTAATTTTGTGGAACTGGGGAACTTTGTTGGATTGTCTGTGTGAGCACGTGGTGTTATACGCTTTATACCTGTCGAAGAATGTTAACTTGTAGTGTGACCTAGTAATTTAAAGAGAAAATGTTATAATTATAATGTTATAATTTAAAAACAAAAAGAGAAAATGTTAATGAGATTTATAATGATCATAGTGGAATTGGTTTGGGGTGGCATGTGTGTGTTAGGGTTTAGTGGTCAGTCAATTAATTATTATGAATACTTAGGGTTCCCGATCCAATCGGAGATGTGACCACCCCGCATGTGGTGATTACAACTTCCACAATGACTTAAGAACACCTAGACGCTCTCCCCTTGCCTGCCAGAGGAGGAACAATAGCATAGCCTGCCACAGTAACCAACGGGGAACAATCTGGATCAATTAAAGTGATATTCAACCAATTCTTATTCACACTAGGCCTCTACAGGAAACACCATGTTTTGTGTATTTAACATACACTTAGATTGATTTTTTTTTACACCATTAAACTGTTTAATCGGGTGCGTGCCGGCTGGACAGTTTTCATGTAACCTGGGTTTAAGAAAACATTTTTATTATTATTTACTTCCATATTGAGTCATATGGAAATATGGAAGTAGTAGAAGTAAATAATAATAATAATGACATTATAAAGTTAGAAAAATTATATATATACCTACATAAAAAAATATAACAAATTGATGAATCAGCAGACAATATTCGAAAATGATCAACTATTTCAATATATGACTTGCTTGGTTTCACCAAATAATGATGGCAGTGGAAGATTCAATACGAAGTGCAGTGAGATATAATGGACACAGATAACAACATTTATACATATAAAAGAAGACATCACAACAAGAACATTTTAGTGTGAACTGATGATGAAATTATAATTATTAAATAATTAATTATAATTATTTTTTAAAAAATTGAAACTTTACTGATTTTGGTGGTATGTATATAATAATATTATAACAAATCAGTGGCATAATGTTTAGCAAAAGAAAAAAAATTTGTAGCTGGACTTCAGCATTATTTTAAGCAATGAAACAGCCCTTTACAAGAATTTGAAATTTGTTAAAACTTTGTAGAACTGCAGTCATTAAAAAGAAAATGACAATGCAAACTGGACAAACTTATAAAAAAAAAACACAGGTAGGTGACTTAATTTTTTTAATATAGGCCTATTCATGTTATTTCATTATACTGTAGTTATAGTATAGCATTAGATATTTATTATTGTATTTTCTTCCACATACTTTGTTAATAACAAATTTTATAACTTCGGTGTTTATTATAATTAAGAGTTATGTTTGGTTTTCCGTTATTAAGTACTCTTGCTTACTTTTTACATATTTCTGTTAATATATCCAGCCGCTTAATTGGGCCAACTTGATATGGTCCCAATGTGTCCCAGTAAAGCGGAATCCACTGTAATGTGTTTTTTTTTTACACATGCCATTTTATTTCTCTTAAAACCAAACATTTTGCCCACACTACAATGAGGAATCCTCAGTGGCTTGGCTCAACTAAAACACAGCACACAGTTTTGATCCACTCCTATTTATACAGTAAGCCCTACCACAATGTTACAGACAAGCCTGTACTTTACAACAAATTCTTCAATGTCCAATAATCCCCCCTCCCAAAAAATAATAAAGTAAATTATTTTAGAAATTGAAAGAATACACAAAAGAAATATTTAACACAAATATTTAACACTTTCTAATTTTTCAACACACATGGTTGTCTTTTATTTCATTATAATGAATCTGTCACCTTAAATAATCACTTTCTATCATCTCTCTTATAAAAACTTACAAAACTAAGAACAACTTTAACAGAGTTGATAGCTACAAGTTGCCAGGAGTTTGAAAACCTGTTTTAAATAAAGTGACAGAATTGTTATAATCAATAAAATACAACATCTGTGTTGCAAAAATGGTGAAATGTTATTGTGTTTATATATTTCTGTTGTGTGTATTATGTTTTAATTTATAAAATAATTTACTATAATTTCTTCTTTTTGGGGGGGAAGAGGATGTTATTGGACATGGAAGACTTAATTGTAAATTACAGGCATGTTTGTAACATTGTGGGCTGGGCTTAATGTGTAAATAAGGGTTGATTACACTTTGTGCTCTGTCTCAGTTAAGCCACTGAGGATGCCTCTCAGAGTATGTGAGAAATGTTTGGTTTTAAGAGAAATAAAATGAAATGTGTTAAACCAACCAACTTTGGTTTTCATGGTTTACATTAATGAAAACCATGAAAGCATGATATTTTATAATTACCAGTATATAATATCATTATTAATACACATACTGTAACTGATAGTTCTGTCATTTTAATAAGTTTACATAGTTGTGCTTTACTTGCAGATACACTCTGTAAAAACATTACTCAAGAGCTTTAGCAATAGGCTATAATCTTCAGCATTTCACTAGTTTAGCACGTTGCTTACAACTCATAATGACCTTCATAAAACATGCATTTTTCTGCTTATCAATATGTAAATTTTATTGGCACAATGTACAAATAGTACAAATAATATTCATTAAGATCAATAGAAAGATTAATGCTTATTTTTCATAGTAATGAGTTTACCTATTAAAAATAAGGCTGAGAAAAGTTGTGGTTGATCTATTATGAGAATGCTTTGTAACAGTACAGATTTACCTGTACCAGAATAATGGTATTAGGGAATAGTTTCATTGTAAAATTTTATTATGATCATACACATTAACCAGGGCAAGGTTAGTTTGCACAAGTCCCAGTAAATAAGCAGATTCACCAGAGGAGAGACAAGCCAAGGTCATTGGAGTACGAGTGAAATTAACCACATGTAATGGCAGTTTAGGCGCAACAAATTGACAATACGAACTTTTCATTGGTCCACTGAGACAAATCGTCACAAACAAACAATGACGACATAAAACAATTACGTGTTATACCGGGCGTTGGCTAAAAGAACAATACACCATGACGTCAGACCCACCAATTTGCATAATAATTGTGTCTGCCTCCGCCCCAGTTCAGCAACAGCAGTCATCGAGCACATACGCTCGCCACAGTGTAGTGGGCAGTTTCATGCCAAAAATGTAATATTTACTTCATAAAATGAAATAGTCAACCTCAAAAGTTAACAGTAACTATAAGTAGAATCAGTGAATAAACAGAAATGAATTTCAATTAGAGTCAGTGGGAAACAACAACACAAAAATCGGCTGAACACCTGCCGACCGCCATGGACAACAAAGGAGGAGTCTACGCCACATCACTTTTCAGGAAAGCCCTTTATTAATTATTGTCTAAATTCAAAATTTACTTAATGAGCTCAAATCAGATATTTCACAAATATGTGTAAAGTTTAAGTAAGTGAGAGAGAGAGAAAGTGAGAGTGTATGTTTATGTTGATCAACTTAATATAGCCTGAGGCGTTGGTTTGTGAAGGAGGTTAATTATTATTATTATTAAAACATAAAGAGAACCAGAAATTTTTAAATGATTGTAGTAACAAGGCGAAAAGAATTAATTTCCATCAAATCAGACAGTACATGTACGTAACCTTGAACAGAGGTCAAGTACGGAATGACATCGCCGCCAATTTGAATTTCTAACAATTATTATTGGTTATTCATGTATAAATTTACAACATAATTAACTAAATAAAATCAAGTTCTTTAGCCTAATGTTGTGTACCTTGTTATTTCTATACCCAACATGTAGCGGGTCAATTTTTGGGTATTTTTTATTTTAACGGTTTGGGGCAATTATATAATTTTATTCATTTCGTTTTCGGTCGGGAGCCTTATAAAAATATGGCGAAATAACTGTATTATTGTGCAACGTATAACAGTCAGTGTAACAGAACAGTGAAACAAAGCAATAAGACGCAGGTTGTTGTTGAGTAATGCGGTGAAGAATTTGCCACCTTAAAAATTCGCAGAACTCTGTAAATGTGTGTCAACGCTCAAGCGCAACTACACCTGCACGCGCTCAAAGGACGCTCTAACTAAAAACTCAAGATGGCCAGAGCGTAAAAATATTCGTCGTCTTCTCTAAGACCTCCCGGAAGTCGCATTAAACTCCGCCTACTGTTGGTGACATCAGCATAGCCAAGTCCAATATCGGCCGCTGGTCACACAAATATATCAGCTCCATTCCATATATAAAATGGTTACACAACAGCATATGAGCAATGAACGACGACGCAAAGCGGGCGGCAGTGACCAACAGCTTCCCTCCAAAGAAAGCAAGCTGTACCTGTTACGTTCTCGGTGACGGCCCAGTCGACTAACTACCCACGCCATGCGTGGCTGATATCAGTTTTGTGCCCGGGCAAAATTTCCGTATTTCTTCTTAAGTCGGCCGACTAAATAACTATGTGAGTTTAAAAAAACATATACAACAGTGCCTGTAGTGACGATGAATACCTATTGATCGTGATTAAATGCTACACGCTTGAAAAAAGCCGGAGAATGAAAGACTTTGTTAAACGCAAAACGTGGTCGGGCAATACGACGCAACACATGTAATGTTACATACTAACGAATTATAGCGCTAATTTTACATAACAAGGGGGTGTTTTTATGAGTTTTTATATGAGGGGTTTTTAGAATGTGAGTAGCGCGTGTGCAGGCTGGGCTATTTTAATGTAAGTAAATAATAGAAGTTAAGCATAGTACGTAAGTTATAGTAGTTACACAATTTTTAAAAACCAGGTAAACCCATAAAAATGAAATTGGAAATTGTATAAATGGAAGAATAATAGATTCAATATTTCTGGTTAATAAACAAAAACATAATTTCTCTTCCAAAAAATTGAGAGTTAGTTTCTTTCAAAACCTTAGTTCGTTTTATGTGCTGTCACAGTTCGTCGAACGAAATGGGTGTACCTCCCCTACTCGATCCGGCCAGATCAATGATAAAAGGTAAGTGTGAAGTTGAATTTGAGTAAAATATAAATATTATTAAATTGTAAAAGTTACAAACAACCTCTGCCTCTTTCTGCTTAACGCAACTCTGGACCCGAAAAGCCTAATGCAAGTAAATAAGTTGAGCACATGTTATTCCGGAAATAAAATTTATTATGCAAATTACATAACTTTTGACTATGATACCGTTATTATTAATAATTATTTATGTCATGAAAGAGTGAAAAATAACAGCTTGTATTATGAATTACTTACAGAAAAGGCAACTGGTCTTTATTTATAGCTTCTGTCACTACACAGTCAAATAAGTAACTAACAGCATAATTCTGTGTGTTCATTTAGTCTTGGTATAATATGAATTTTGTTTTATATGTTTAGGACAGTTTTTAACTTTATTACTGCTTTTCTTTTTAAAACATCTGTGTGTAGGTGACACAGTTTAGGAAAACAAAAACTGCAAGGACTCTAATCTGAAACTAATAATCAGATCTTACTGACTATAATTACATCATAATTTGAACTTCACTGAAGCTAAAACAGAAATGTTTTGTAAATTATTATTTCATAAAGTACAAATTATTTTATGTAATTATGCCCTTTTTTAAGCAGGTTTTCTTTATTATTTATATCCCTCATTTACCATACAGATACACATGATCTGGAAAAACAAAACTACTTCTCGTCAAAATGGTTTTGTATCTCCATTAATTTGTTATAATGAAAATTCTAGTACTTTTAGACCCTGGGCATCCAAGCATTTTAACCTACTTTAACTTGGTGCGGGTGTCATGACTGGGGACACCTTTTAAATATTTATTTTTACACATTGTTGTTTAATTGTTTTGTAACTTCTATGATGGTTTTTGTTTTCCTTCTATATGTTAAATATTTACAAAGATTTTAGGGTGAAAACTGTATTACTTACTTATCATGGCATTTATAAGTTGCTACCTAGATATTAAAATGTGATTTTTGATAGCTGAATTTGACATGTATAAAGCAGCAGCAAACTATTATTACAAAATAATCATTGATGAATTTTGTTTATTTTCATGACAGAAAATGTACTTTAGTACAAAGTGTTGTGTCTTAACAAACAATTTTCACAACTGTAATAAAACATACGTAACCTTTTTTGAAAAATAAAGTGCATGGTTTCGTTTAAATGATAGTAACTGTTTATTATTGATATGTGTACATGTTTCACACAGTTTCAAAGTGGAAATTCTGTTCATTATTTTGAGGCTTAGAGTATTATCATCAACCAAAGATATTAATGTTCAAAGAATCTTAAAAATGCTTTTCTAGTCCTAAAGGTGTTAAAAACAATCACCCGTACACAAATATTTTGAGCCACTAACACTGAGATTTACCAACTTTTCGGTATGCTTTTGATCACATTAAATGCATGTGGATGTGTAAGCGCGTGTGGACGCACCACACACATCTATGTATGTATATCTAATATAACGAGTAAACTCATCAAATATATGTAGGCCTATATATTTGTATAATTAAAAAGAGCACTGTTACATGTCATATGGTGATATATGGCTAAATTAATTCTTCAGTTTCATACTTGTAAATCTAGTTCTTTTCTCTGCATTTCCTTTTGAGCAAGTAAGTGGACCTCATCTCCTTTTAACTGCCTGTTAATATTATCAAATTCTCCAATCAATGCCTCCTTACTCTTCTGCAAATTTTCTTGCTCTGCTATATTCAAAGACAACTTTTCTTGAATCTATAACAGCAAACACTCTACTGTACAAGACAAAAATATTTAAAGGACATTACACTAATAAATAGAATATTCACAACTAAGAAATACTGTAGTCACGTTACATAGATTTCATACTATTACAATTTAGAAAATTCTTTTTCAATTTAAAAAATGTATTAATATTCCTAAAATCAGATGTATGAAAATTAATAATGTCTACACAACATATCGTACACACTTGAGTTCATGTATATGAGACCGGTTCGGCTAAAAGGAATGTGAATTTGAAAAAGCTCCAATTAAATGTACAGTGATCACTGTTGTGACTGCAAATATAAACAGGAACCATATGGTTTCAAAGAACTGAAAGGCTATGTGGTATTGGTGCAGCTGGTGATGATGATATCAATAAGGCAATCTACTCAAATCTTGTTTCTTGTCATTTTAGTGATAATTACTGAAATAATCAAGTCAGCTTGTTTCAGCTGACTGAAATGAAAGGAATTCAATGTTATTTGAATAGCTTTCTATGCAAGTTGAAAATATCTGAACAGCAAATCCATTTTACTACTATTAACAAAACTTTTACTAAAAACAAAAAACTAATAAAACACTGTTGGTAAAAAGATAAAGAATGACTAGCTAACCTGCAGTGACAATGTGTCAAGAACATCTCTCATTAGACTATTTCTTGCTTGCTGTTCTTGCGCCCACTTTTCTTCCTGCTTCAGCCACAAACGTTTTGCTTCCTCACTACAATGAAAAAAGGTTCATGTCATTTACAATTGTTTCCCAACAACAAACTCATTTTTTAATATAAATATCATTCAATATAGTAAAACATTTTAAACTTTACAATTATAACAGAAATATCTAGAAACAAATTCTAGTGTGAGTAATCCAAATTTACAAGAATATTTTAATACCATTATTCTTGTCCAATTTTATATTGTTATAATTAACAATATAAATTACTAATATGTGAAAGATACAATTAATATGAAACAATAATAACTGAAAATTAAACTCTCTCTCTCTCTCTTTCTTGCAGACCCTAATAAATATGCACAGTAGGGCAAGCTTGCCTACCATGTTATAATTTCAGTTCCACATCCATTTGAAATTGGTTTATTTGCTTTGTATTATAGTCACTGTTCACAAAAACAAAAGATAGATGAAAAAAGTGTTGGGGTTTCCTTTCTCTACACTGCCAAGTTGCCAAGTAACAATAGTTGTGTGAAAAATAACATTACCATATAAAGCTAAAGTAATTCATTGCACTTTTTTGCTCATTACGTTCACATGTTCCAATTTAATTTAATTTAAGTGTTGGGGTTTCCTTTCTCTACACTGCCAAGTTGCCAAGTAACAATAGTTGTGTGAAAAATAACATTACCATATAAAGTTAAAGTAATTCATTGCGCTTTTTTGTTCATTACGTTCACATGTTCCAATTTAATTTAACTTAACTTGATCACCAATCTGTTAAACCTGAACAAGGATTTGTCACATATCTTATTTATTGTAGAGGGTTTCCCAATTTTGCTGCACAATCCTATCCATGGATTGAAAATTAAAAATGATAAAATTACAGTTGTTTATCTCAATTACAGTCTACACAAAAACAGTTTGTATGAATGAATATGTAACGCCTATAGGTAACTACATTAGACCTTATGATCTGTTTAGGACACTTAGGTTCTGTTTTTAACTGGACTACTGGATCCCAAACTCTAAGAGCTACAAGCCACTACTAATAAAAATATCGGTATGGAGAACCATACATGACTTCCATATTCTAAGATTTATATTTAAATCTTAATATCGCCTGCCAAGCGCGATATATTTTCTCTTATACATGATTTACATTAAAATGAAAAAATTTTAATTTTATTGCTTGGCAATAAACCAACCATTGTTTGAAAAAGTTTAAATAAATTTTCAAGTACTTTACTCTTGTTAAAACGTAAAAGGTTGCAGGTAAACTACCCCTTCCCCTTAACCGATCTTCACCAAAATCGAAAGTCCTTGAGACCTCTACAATTGAGGGACGTATGCAAAAAATTATTTGATTCTGTTTGAATTTGCGGCTGTTATCGTTTGCCATAAAAAATACGCTTGATAAAAAAACGTTGCAGGTAAACTACCCCTTCCCCTTAACCGATCTTCACCAAAAACAATAGGTCTTGAGTACTCTACAAATCAGGGCTGTATGCAAAACATTATTTGATTCTGTTTGAATTTGCGGCTGTTATCGTTTGCCATAGAAAATACCCTTGTTAAAAAAACGTTGCTGGTAAACTACCCCTTTCCCTCAACCGATCTTCACCAAAAACAATAGGTCTTGAGAACTCTACAATTTAGGGCTGTATGCAAATAATCTTTTGATTCTGTTTGAATTTGCGGCTGTTATCGTTTGCCATAGGAAATACCCTTGTTAAAACATAAAATGTTACAGGTAAACTACCCCTTTCCCTTAACCGATCTTCACCAAAAACAATAGGTCTTGAGAACTCTACAATTCAGGGCTGTATACGAAACATTATTTAATTCTGTTTGAATTTGCGGCTGTTATCGTTTGCCAAAAAAAAAAAATTTCCCTTGATAAAAAAAAACCGTTGCAGGTAAACTACCCCTTTCCCTCAACCGATCTTCACCAAAAACAATAGGTCGCGAGTACTCTACAAATCAGGGCTGTATGCAAAAAATTATTTGATTCTGTTTGAATTTGCGGCAGTTATCGTTTGCCATAGAAAAAAAATCTACAGACAGACAGACACACACACAGACAGACAGACAGACACACACACACACAGACACTTTTCGGAAAACGACTTTTTTTCATGTTTTGAGTGTAGTAGAATCAGAATCTGCAATAATCTCGAACACGATTTTTTTTGCCATCACCATACTTCCATTCCTTAAGGAATATGGAAGTAAAATGAAAAAACTTTGTTACAAAATAAACCATCTAATAGAAACTACACACATGAAAACAAAAGGTTCTGAGAGCAGAAGGTATGTGTGTTATCTGCCACTACTGAAGGTTTGCTTTCATTCAGGCATTGTATTCCTCTTGTAATGACATTATGCCACCTTATGCTTGCAACTTTAGTGCTAATCAGACTGAAGTGATAAGTCTGTTTTAACAACATTATATCAGTTCCATTCCTTGCACTTTCCTCACTAAATCTACAGATTTTTAAACATGTCTGTTATCTCGTAATAGTTTATAACTGCTTTTCAAAGAATTGTTTCAGACTGCTATTTAGAGATATGTATGAGTTTGATGAATATGGATAACAGTATTAATTTGACAACTGTTAGTTTTTCGTAGATATACAGGAACCCTTAAAAAGCCATAACATTTTACTTCCATGTTCCTTAAGGAAATGGAAGTATGGTGATGGCAAAAAAAATCGTGTTCGAGATTATTGCAGATTCTGATTGTACTACGCTCAAAACATGAAAAAAAGTCATTTTTCGAAAAGTGTCTGTGTGTGTGTGTCTGTCTGTAATTTTTTTTTCTATGGCAAACGATAACAGCCGCAAATTCAAACTGAATCAAATCATTTTTTGCATACAGCCCTGATTTGTAGAGTACTCACGACCTATTGTTTTTGGTGAAGATCGGTTGAGGGAAAGGGGTAGCTTACCGGCAACGGTTTTTTTTAAATCAAGGGTAATTGTTTTCTATGGCAAACGATAACAGCCGCAAATTCAAACAGAATCAACTACTCTTTTGCATACAGCCCTGAATTGTAGAGTTCTCAAGACCTATTGTTTTTGGTGAAGATCGGTTAAGGGAAAGGGGTAGTTTACCTGCAACGTTTTATGTTTTAACAAGGGTATTTTATATGGCAAAGATAACAGCCGCAAATTCAAACAGAATCAAATGATTATTTGCATACAGCCCTAAATTGTAGAGTTCTCAAGACCTATTGATTTTGGTGAAGATCGGTTAAGGGAAAGAGGTAGTTTACCGGGTACGTTTTATGTTTTAAAAGGGTATTTTCTATGGCAAACGATAAGAGCCGCAAATTCAATCAGAATCAAATAATGTTTTGCATACAGCTCTGATCTGTAGAGTACTCAAGACCTATTGTTTTAGGTGAAGATCGGTTAAGGGGAAGGGGTAGTTTACCTGCAACGTTTTATGATTTAAAAGGGTATTTTTTATGGCGAACGATAAGAGTCGCAAATTCAAACAGAATCAAATACTTTTTTGCATGTAGCCCTGATTTGTAGAGTACTCAAGACATATTGATTTTGGTGAAGATCGGTTAAGGGGAAGGGGTAGTTTACCAGCAACAGTTTTTTTTTAAACAAGTGTAATTTTTTTCTATGGCAAACGGCAACAGCCGCAAATTCAAACAGAATCAACTACTCTTTTGCATACAGCCCTGAATTGTAGAGTTCCAAAGTCCTATTGGTGTTGGTGAAGATCGGTTAAGGGAAAGGGGTAGTTTACCTGCTACATTTTATGTTTTAACAAGGGTAATTTTTTATATGACGAACGATAACTGCTGCAAATTCAAACAGAATCAAATGATTATTTGCATACAGCCCTCAATTTTAGAGATCTCAAGACGTACCGTTTTTGGTGAAGATCGGTTAAGGGAAAGGGGTAGTTTACCTGCAACGTTTTATGTTTTAACAAGGGTATTTTCTGTGGCAAACGATAACAGCCGCAAATTCAAACAGAATCAAATAATTTTTTTGCATGCAGCCCTGATTTGTAGAGTGCTAAAGACCTATTGTTTTTGGTGAAGATCGGTTAAGGGAAAGGGGTAGTTTACCGGCAACGGTTTTTTATCAAGAGTAATTTTTACTTCCATATTCCTTAAGGAATGGAAGTATGGTGATGGCAAAAAAAATCGTGTTCGAGATTATTGCAGATTCTGATTCTACTCGTCTGTCTGTGTGTCTGTCTGTCTGTGTGTGTGTCTGTAGATTTTTTTTCTATGGCAAACGATAACTGCCGCAAATTCAAACAGAATCAAATAATTTTTTGCATGCAGCCCTGATTTGCAGAGTACTCGCGACCTATTGTTTTTGGTGAAGATCGGTTGAGGGAAAGGGGTAGTTTACCTGCAACGGTTTTTTTTAGCAAGGGTAATTTTGTTTGGCAAACGATAACAGCCGCAAATTCAAACAGAATCAAATAATGTTTCGCATACAGCCCTGAATTGTAGAGTACTCAAGACCTATTGTTTTTGGTGAAGATCGGTTAAGGGAAAGGGGTAGTTTACCTGTAACGTTTTATGTTTTAACAAGGGTATTTCCTATGGCAAACGATAACAGCCGCAAATTCAAACAGAATCAAAAGATTATTTGCATACAGCCCTAAATTGTAGAGTTCTCAAGACCTATTGTTTTTGGTGAAGATCGGTTGAGGGAAAGGGGTAGTTTACCTGCAACGTTTTTTTAACAAGGGTATTTTCTATGGCAAACGATAACAGCCGCAAATTCAAACAGAATCAAATAATGTTTTGCATACAGCCCTGATTTGTAGAGTACTCAAGACCTATTGTTTTTGGTGAAGATCGGTTAAGGGGAAGGGGTAGTTTACCTGTAACGTTTTATGTTTTAACAAGGGTATTTCCTATGGTAAACGATAACAGCCGCAAATTCAAACAGAATCAAAAGATTATTTGCATACAGCCCTAAATTGTAGAGTTCTCAAGACCTATTGTTTTTGGTGAAGATCGGTTGAGGGAAAGGGGTAGTTTACCTGCAACGTTTTTTTAACAAGGGTATTTTCTATGGCAAACGATAACAGCCGCAAATTCAAACAGAATCAAATAATGTTTTGCATACAGCCCTGATTTGTAGAGTACTCAAGACCTATTGTTTTTGGTGAAGATCGGTTAAGGGGAAGGGGTAGTTTACCTGTAACGTTTTATGTTTTAACAAGGGTATTTCCTATGGTAAACGATAACAGCCGCAAATTCAAACAGAATCAAAAGATTATTTGCATACAGCCCTAAATTGTAGAGTTCTCAAGACCTATTGTTTTTGGTGAAGATCGGTTGAGGGAAAGGGGTAGTTTACCTGCAACGTTTTTTTAACAAGGGTATTTTCTATGGCAAACGATAACAGCCGCAAATTCAAACAGAATCAAATAATGTTTTGCATATAGCCCTGATTTGTAGAGTACTCAAGACCTATTGTTTTTGGTGAAGATCGGTTAAGGGGAAGGGGTAGTTTACCTGCAACGTTTTTTTATCAAGCGTATTTTCTATGGCAAACGATAACAGCCGCAAATTCAAACAGAATCAAATAATTTTTTGCATATGTCCCTGAATTGTAGAGGTCTCAATGACTTTCGATTTTGGTGAAGATCGGTTAAGGGGAAGGGGTAGTTTACCTGCAACCTTTTACGTTTTAACAAGAGTAAAGTACTTGAAAATTTATTTAAACTTTTTGAAACAATGGTAATTGTTAAAAATAAAATAATTTTGTTGCCAGGCAATAAAATTATAATTTTTTAATTTTAATGTAATATAATATTTTTCATTTAATACAGCAATAAAAAGGCAGGTAAGACACAGCCTGGCTGTTTGGCTGAAAATGATTTTAAATATAAATCTTAGAATATGGAAGTCATGTATGGTTCTCCATACCGATATTTTATATGGTAAACGATAATAGCCGCAAATTCAAACAGAATCAAATAATGTTTTGCATAGAGCCCTGTAGAGTTCTCAAGACATGTTGGTTTTGGTGAAGATCAGTTAAGGGAATAGGGTAGTTTACCTGCAACATTTTATGTTTTAACAAGGGTACTTTTTTTTTATGACGAACGATAACTGCCGTACATTAAAACAGAATCAACTACTCTTCTGCATACCTTATTGAATTATACAGAACTCAAGGTCTGTTGATTTTGTTGAAGATCGGTTAAGGGAAAGGGGTAGTTTACCAGCAACGTTTTATGTTTTAACAAGGGTATTTTCTATGGCAAACGATAACAGCTGCAAATTCAAACAGAATCAAATAATTTTTTGCATGCAGCCCTGATTTGTAGAGTACTCAAGACCTATTGCTTTTGGTGAAGATCGGTTAAGGGAAAGGGGTAGTTTACCGGCAACGGTTTTTTATCAAGGGTAATTTTTTCTATGGCAAACGATAACAGCCGCAAATTCAAACAGAATCAAATGATGTTTTGCATACAGGCCTGTATTGTAGAGTTCTCAATACTTATTGGTGTTGGTGAAGATCGATTAAGGGAAAGGGGTATTTTACCTGCAACATTTTATGTTTTAACAAGCGTAATTTTTTATATGTCGAGCGGATAACTGCCATAAATTCAAACAGAATCAACTACGTTTTTGATACCTTTTTGAACTAAAGAGAACTCAAGGTCTGTTGATTTTGTTGAAGATTGGTTGAGGGAAAGGGGTAGTTTATCAGCAACGTTTTATGTTTTAAAAGGTTAATTTTTTTATGACGAACGATAACTGCCGAAAATTCAAAGAGAATCAAATAATGTTTTGCACACTTTCCTGAGTTTTAGAGAACTAAGGTCTGTTGATTTTGGTGAAGATCAGTTAAGGGAAAGGGGTAGTTTACCAGCAACATTTTAAGTTGTAACAAGAGAAATGTTTCCATGACGAACGATAACTGCCGCACATTCAAACAGAATCAAATATTTTTTTGCATGCTCCCTGAATGGTAGAGGACTGAAGGTCTATTGATTTTGGAGAAGATCGGTTAAGAGAAAGGGGTAGTTTACCTGAAACATTTTATGATTTAACGAGAGTAAAGTACTTCATTTTTATAAATAAAGTATCCTGAAAATAAGATCATAATAATCCACTGTAGAAACGTAGATGAAATATCTATAAATGAAGAGGTTAGGTGAACGGGGTGGGGGTAATTTTCTATTATTAAAAAATAGTTGATGGTGGAGGGGAGAATGTTTTAAGTGTACTACGTTATCGGCAACAAAGAAGTAGTTTTTTGTTAAAATTGCTTCCCGGGCTGTTTAGCGGTAGTCCAATGTTTTCTGTAAAACCAGACTTTTCTGCAGTGCCATCGACTGCCATCATCAGTGAAAATCGAGTGCGAAAACGTGAGGTGGTATACGTTACTGACCACAGTACTGTGGTTAATGCTGAAGCAATAAGTAGAAAGACGTAGTTTCTATGGAAATATTTCATTTCGAATATGATTTTAAAAATAAATCTTAGAACATGGAAGTCATGTATGGTTCTCCATACCGATATTTTCAGAATGTGCAAGCATTTTCAAAGTTAATAATGCAATCTGATTAATGTGACCCAGTTTACTTGCTGTTTTGAAATATCAGTTCGCTTGATGAACAATGGTATGATGATCACACAGATCACCATATTTCACCTGTGGAATAAATAATTCAACACAAAGAATTCATTACTCCCATATTTATTACCAGTTTCAGTACACAAAAACATTAACACACTACAATTCTTCAAGTTTATGCCTGACCAACACTCACTAATGTAACAAACAAATATCATATAATTAACAGTTATCGCTTTGCACTAAACCATATACACTGAAACCAAATCACATCAGCTACTAATCAAATGTCTTAGTGTTTTGATTCGCAATACACAAACTTACAATTGCAGCTGTCTAGTCATTTTCAAAACTCTCTATTTATACCCTGCCAAGATTCCAAGATTATTCCTCAGCCTTCTTCATTCAGTGTGTGGACAATAAAAGACCAGTGTCTAATATGTGTAGAAATGTAGACCATTTGAGACTGTGATGTTAACCGATCTTATAAACACCACTGCCACTCAAATTACCTACAGGGACTGCCCCCTGATTTAGCCTGTTTGTCCCAAACTGGTGTATCCTAGGTCTAGAAGATACCCTTGAATTTCCATTGAACTCATTACTTCTAATAAACATTATTGATGCTCTTCTTCACAGTGAAAGCAGCTTACAAGTTAGCTTAAAGATCATGATGGTGCTTTGGGTTATACAACCAAACTTGGTCTCAAGCCCACACTATTACTGTAGACATCATATTGCACTTTAATTCTGTCACTGGTCATATTGAGCCTTCCCCTTATCAACTGATTTTTTTTTTCATGTTTGGTTATCTAACTGTGAAGATTAATTAATAGATAAGTCTCTGATGATATAAAAATTAAATACCCTGGAAGATGAATCTCTCACCCAAATGCTACTTTTTCCAGAGTCATGCTAACTTTGTTGTGTACTGTTCTCCTGTAGACCATTAGTAATAATGGTGTACACAGTATATTTGGTTCTCTTCAAAAACCATTAACAGATTTTGCTCCAGTGTCCTGTTGAAACTCTCAACCATTCCATCAGACTGAAGATGGATAGGCATTCTCCAGGTCATTCAAATACCAAGTTGTGATATAATTTTTGAAGAATCCTGACTCAAAAGTCCTCCCTTGATCTGTATGGATTTTGACTGAGACTCTACAATCATGCTTCCACCCATTTGGTAATTACTGGGTGGAAGCGTGTTATGGGTGGAAACAATTACATCGTGTTATGTGTGTGTCGTCATTGTAATTTTGTAAATATGTGCAAATGTGTTTTTATGTGTTTTACGTGAATTTTAACTTTTGACGAGGACTACTGAAGATGTGACACATGTCACGAAACGCGTCTAAATAAAAAACGCTGAACGAAGTCACTGACGGATAAAAAAGGTAATAAATTATTGTGAAAAAGTGACTTGGATACTATATAAAAACAAAATAAAATGGAAGCCAGTCAGGCATCGATAGTATTTAAATACCAAAACGTTAAAATTAAACTATTAAAAACTAACTTGCACATTAAATTCAATAAGAAATGCTTAGAAAATAACCTGATTCCGAAGTACGCCAGGATATACATTAATAATACCTCACCAACTGCAAGAAAAACTAAAGAACATGCAGAACTTTTCTGGGTAAAATTGGAAATTAAATACTTGTATAGGAAGAAATTAATGCTGAATAACCGGTTGTACAAATTACATTTACAATTACTTGATAGCGTCCATCCTGCTATAATCGAAAATATTTTAGATTATGTGAATAAATATACATCAGATATAACTTACAGTACATATATAACCCAGAATAAGAAGTTTTCCAACTTAGCGAACAAAGGACATAGTAAGATCAATATTGAGCACAAAGATAAGTTTTACACACGCATATCTAATCAAACTTCGATCGTCTTTGATAAGGAAGAATTGGACGTACTCAACAAGGGTTTAAAATATAACATTCCACCCAACTT
Organism: Magicicada septendecula; assembly: GCA_034769895.1. Taxonomy (NCBI): domain Eukaryota; kingdom Metazoa; phylum Arthropoda; class Insecta; order Hemiptera; family Cicadidae; genus Magicicada; species Magicicada septendecula. The sequence goes on along the minus strand of CM068376.1, from coordinate 244,957,117 downwards.
ACGTAGTAATAACCGCTTTATCAATGAGATTGCCAATATGGAAGCAGCCATTAAAACTGTATCCGACCATCAAATACAAAACGAATTACAAGCGTTAATGAATGTCAAACTAAATAAACGTATTAAGCTTAATAAACCACTGACAACATACCGTAAACATGCCACAGAAACCAAAATATTAGGACAAATTAAAGACAAACTTACTTCTAATAATGCCGTGATCACTAAAGCCGATAAGGGGAACACGATTGTCATATTAGATATACAGGTCTATAATAACAAAGTACTTGAATTTATAGATAACAATAACATTCGGACATTGAACAGTGACCCCACCAATGAATACGTCAAACAGCTAAATGGCATTATTAATCGTTGCGGTAGTCTGTTTGATGATAATGTTCGCCGTTATATAAAACCAATAAATGCACGCGCCCCGCAGCTCACGGGACTACCGAAGATACATAAGGCAAATATTCCTGTCAGACCCCTCATAAATTACACATCTGCACCTGGCTATAAGACGGCAAAGAAATTATATCATATTATTAAAAATAGTATCGTTTTAAAAAATAATCACAGCATAAAAAATAATATTGACTTTATTAAAAGGGTCCAGGATATCGAACTCTTACCTACGTACAAAATCGCTTCATTTGACATAGTTAATTTATATACAAACGTGCCGGTTCATGACACAATTTCAATTGTAAAAGATCTTCTCATTGAAAGTGAGAAACTGAATCACAAACAAATAGATGAGTTAATTTTATTGTTGAATGTCCTGTTGAAGCAGAATTACTTCACTTTTAATAATAATTTTTACCTACAAGAGTTTGGTCTCGCAATGGGTTCGCCACTTTCAGGACTGCTGGTGGATTTATACTTGCATCATTTCGAAAAGACTTACATGTTCTCAGAGAATAACAAATTTTGTAATAATATTAAATTCTATGCACGATATGTAGATGACACCTTTATAATTTTTAACGGCACGCTACGGCAGATAGAGAAATTGAAACATTATTTGAACAGCCTTAGCAAGAACATACAATTTACCCTCGAAACAGAGGTTGACAATAAACTCAATTTTTTGGACCTGACTGTTACAAAGTATCTTAATAAATTTCAATATAAAATATATAGGAAACCCACCACCACAGATATTACAATACACGCCGATTCTCATCACCCATATAGTCAGAAAATGGTGGCTTACAACAGTTTTGTTCATAGGTTAGTAACGATTCCACTTAACCAAAAGGACTTTCAGGACAAATTGGATATAATAAGGCACATAGCAGTAGCGAATGGGTACAAGAGTTCGATGATAGATAGACGTCTTAAGCGACACCTATATAAAACTAGATCCCACCATAATACCATCGATAATAAAGTTAACAATAATAAAAATAATAATAAAAAGTATATAACGACAGTGTACGGTAGCCTTTTACCTAACATTATATCCAATGTGTTCTCTAAATTCAATATAAAAGTCGCGTTTAAAACAAATAATAATATATCTAATTTGTTACGCATAAAACAACCATTCCCGTTAGAAGAGAAAACAGGTGTTTACAGGATGTCATGTGATGATTGTGATTGTTTCTATCTGGGTCAAACTGGCAGGTCTTTCTTGAAAAGATACAAAGAACATCTACCAAGGAATGATTTAGACAAGACCAAATCTAATTATGCGCGCCATCTAATGATGCATAACCATAATTACACAGATTTCAATACCAATTTCAAAGCAATCCATGTATGCGGTAAGGGTAGGTTAATGGACGCTCTCGAGGAGTTTGAGATTTATAAATCATTTATAGACAAGAATATCAACAATAACAGTATACTAAACGAACAATTAAGGTTTCAATCTCATTCACTATATGATACAGCCCTAAATATAATCGCGCATGATGGTAATGATTGGTGATAAGGATTGACTTAGTTCAATTAGTGGCTCGGCAACTGCACGCGCGGTCGGACCGGTCCAGCGAAGCCGTAGTTACATCGTGTTATGTGTGTGTCGTCATTGTAATTTTGTAAATATGTGCAAATGTGTTTTTATGTTTTACGTGAATTTTAACTTTTGACGAGGACTACTGAAGATGTGACACATGTCACGAAACGCGTCTAAATAAAAAACGCCGAACGAAGTCACTGACGGATAAAAAGGTAATAAATTATTGGTAATTAAGTCGCTTACAGCCATAAGTACAAATTTCTGTCTTTTGTAACTAGGAAAGGCACAGCAATATCTATAGAAATTTGGTTAGAAGTCTAACATTATACTGTCTCAGCCCCCTGCTTGTTTTATAGGCCCTTGTTACACATATTTCATAGGTCTGATACCATTCCTCTACGTCATGGTGAAGATTAATCCAATAAAACCATAATAAATACAACTATTACATTAACGACTCGGAACACAAAGTTTTTTATGAGTAAAAACAAAGTTTTACCTTACAACCTGAACCGGTTTTCACTTTTAAAAAGCTTCTTCAGAGGTTGTAAGGTAAACTTTATGTTTTTACTCATAAAAAGCTTTGTGTTCCGAGTCGCTAATGTAATATAAAAACATGTACCTGTCCTGTCCTGTCCTGTGTGTATGTCCTGTGTATGTGTGTGTGTCCTGTCCTGTATGTCCTGTTTGTGTGTCCTGTATATGTTCTGTATTATGTATTTAGTTAAGTAACGGACACATCATGGACAACGAAATCCAAGAAAACCATAATACTGAAACCAATAGAATCCTGAAGCTGCATCATGCATTTCCTTCAAAACACAGTGCATGTTAGTTCTGGGTACTCTAAGCTGCATGACCACATCTTGTCCAATTACATCAGCAGTCGGCAACCCTGTGCCTGCGGAGTTAGGTAGACGGTAGATGTCCTTGCAAACCAATTTGTAATTTTATTTTATTTTGAACGAAGGAACACACCAACATTGTACCTGCTTAGAAGTACTTTATTATAAAATAGTACAGGACTTTTCAAATTTTACTTTTTCCAATTACTGTTAGTTTTTTCAAGAAAAGGAACTGAAACCTTCATTTATGTTTTAAATGTAATTTTTCAAGTTTTACATTCCTGTGCACTTTATAAAAATGAATAGTGTTACTGTGGTAAGTTCTTTAATTTATTTTTATTAAAATGTGTTCCTGTTTAACCATTTTTTCGTTTAAAGTTTTGTTAGTTTTAACGTGAGTGTGCATGATGAAAGATTGTTGATGACCTACTCCTAATGTGAAAAATTTTCACAAATTTATATGAAAAATACTGCAAAGCTTTTTTTTTGATTCGGTGTTCTAAGTCGCTAATTTTTGTAATTTTCCACATTTATGTTTGTAACGTCCCGCTATTGACCATTGATGTCCAACATCCAGCTCCATACCTTTCTATTTTCCATTGACGGGGTGGTGAGGGGTGTGTCCATCGAACTGGTCCTCAGTTATATATGCGCCCCCATAAATTAAAGGGTGCCTATGACTGTACTACACTTTCTCAAGCCCTCTTGAGCAATCTGTTCTCCAAGGTTAGTGATTAACATTGTCCAAATGGTGTTAAATTTAGCTCTTTAACACTTATGAACCATGGCAACTTGACAATCGGGGTCCTGACCTTCTCTTTTGCCTTTAGTATCAGTCCAATATCCTCATCAGCCACTTTTTCTCTGCAGAAATCTTAGGTCATCCAGCCATCTGCCGAGAAGTCTACTGTGAAGGTTTCAACATGTTCACTTACAATTTGTTCTTTCTTCTTGCAGCAATGATGGCAATAATCTAGGCATGGCCTTTGATACAAGCCATCAGCATGACCATATACATGCACCTGCAAATGTTGTTGTACCTTGAAGTTGTGTTCTTGCAGTCATACAGACTACTTTGCAAACTATGTATTGTTGATGCATGGTAGTGCATAAGTATTTCTTCATTATATCATTCAGCTTTTCGTAGTCTATCACACATTTGTACACTTCACTTCTACATCCATACTTTATTCCCTTTATTGTGGTGATCATTGGGTCCCTGTTACCTTTATTCCAAACTGGACTCAAACTGTAGTGTATGTACACAGTGTCTGCACTGTTCTGGTGTCTTGGTATTTGCAACATTTGTTTTTGTTAACCAACTATAATCCCACCAAAGAAAATCTGCAGTGCAAAATGCATTCGAAAATCCACCAGTGCTTCAGTGCATGCCCATCTATTCAGTCTGTTGATACTTCCTTTACACTCTTGAAGACTCTCTTCAGAACACTGTTGTCCTGCTGATCACCAGACCATAATTCCTGAGCTTTTGTTAATCCAGCATATGTATTCTGGCTGTCAGATGGCAAATTCTGTAACAGCTCTGCAGCAGGTCCTTTTAAAGTAAGGACAACTGAAATTGCTTTCTATTTCTCTGTCCACTGATTTGCACATGTATCAGCTAGAAATTGCTGAAGACACATTGGCCAGTGAGTGCTTCTATCAAATGTTGGGGCATCAAAGTCACTTTTTCTAGTATCTTAATTTCTGTGTCATTTCCTATTTTTATTATAACCACAGCTTGTTCAACATGGCTTTTTTTTGAGTAAAGGATGGTTACATTTTTATAAATTGTTTGACTTCAATTTTTATTTGCTCTCTTATATTTGCAATTGATTCGTTAATTCCTGACAGATTCTTCCACTTTAAATAACCTTACCTCTTGCTCACTCAGTTAACCACATATTTTACTCAAGTCACTATGTAGGAGACTAAACTATAGCACTTTCTCTAATTCCTGTTTCCAGCAAAAGTGTTTTCCACTGCTAATCTGCTTCTTGTGCTGTTGTTTTCTGCTTCTTTTCTATTTTTAACATCCTTTCCTTTACAATTTAACAGGTTCTGATTGTTTATTTTCATAATCTTAGTTTTAGGAATGGGTATGTACATATTATGTTTAATTTACAAACCGATAGCTGTAATTTACTATAACATTTTAGATTAATAAAAAATGCAAACTACAGTTTCTTTAGTGTTCTTTGGTAGACTGCAGCCAGGATGTAATTCACATTTTCAACTTATCATCATGTTATCCAGATATACTTATATATTGAACAAAGTAGACAGTAAGTTTCACCCTTGTCTGACATCTGGTTGTAATCATATCCATGGCCACATTTCTATCAAGTATGTCTCTACTGTGTTCACTGGTTACTGTGATCATATCAGCATTTAGGATTTTGACTGTAATAATCAGTTGACCAATGTTGGAATCATTTATGTAAAAACATTTGAGTAGGCTTACATCTTTTATTAATATAAACACGAATCAATCACTTGAATGTTTTATTAATATTATTTTCTTTTGCTTTATAGAGAATTTTATTTTCAATATGAAACAAAACTACACAATCACAAAATCACAGTAAAATTACAAGATTACTTACATTTTCTGTTTTATAGAAGACAGTTTTTTAATACTAATATCAATGCTTTAAAAGTACTAAAGTTTGTTATACTGTTTTATTACCTAATGAATGATGAAAGACATTTTTTCCTCCATTGTGTCTATTGTACCTCAATGCTTCCAAATTATACAAATGTATGTGTTCTTCTTTCCGCTCTACATTCCCAGGACTGTAAAAAGTCTTCCCAGAAATTCTTTTTTTATTATCAGTTAAGCCTGGTTCTTTTTATTTCTTCTAGCCTAGTTTTTCCTCTGTAAAACCACCATTACCATCATCATCACCTGTGGTTTAATGATCTGAATAATGGCTTACACAATGTCCTCATAACTCATGATTTCTGTAATACGTGAACTGCTGTCAATTTCCTTCAGTGCATGGAACTATTCGTCTAATCATTCATCTTCCATACCTATTGGTCTTTCAAGTTCAAATGAGTATTCTATTATTGTGGAGCAAATTTTCCGAGTTTCCTAAGCAATGAAAAAAGGCATTCCGTCTTATATGCAAAGCATCAAAAAATCATGATTTTCTTTGCGATCTCAGTCGATGTTCCTTAACCAATGTATATATAAATATATATTAATTATTTTATTTTTTACTGAAATCAATTCAATTTTGTGTTTTGAATGTTTTACTTATGCCTTGGTTGGGCTGCTGTACAATGGATGTGGTATTCAGCAATAAGACACATAGGTAGTGTTTTCCAAAGGCAAATTTGGGCGTGCTGTGCAATTAACCGAAGTTAGAACAATTTTTACCTTCTGCTTATAAACTTGGAATTACATTCACACAAGTAACCTTCAAATATTGATAGTCATCGATACATTTGAACTGCTTGCTCATATAGTCAACAAGTAAATTTTAATATTTTGAATCATCTAGGCTTTTACTTTAACTGATCACCAATGTCAGTTTATTTGAACCTGTCCTGTTGCAAGAAAGAGGAAGTGTAATTCTGTTTTCAATTTTTTTTTTAACAGCTGAAGTTGTGGAAACCATGGAATGATCTGAGGCACAAGTTTTTGGCCAAGTTTGTTATTTACTGAATTACGCCACAGGAGGAACTGTCATATCGTAACTGATTCTCAGATCATCGTAACGTCTTATCGTAACTGAAAAAGAAGAAGAAGAAGGAGTAGGGGTGGGAGGAAAGTGAGGAGACAAGATAATTTTTTTAATTTCATAGTACAATACAACTTTATCTTCCACTCAAAGCTAAATAAGTTTTAGGATTCATTTAAAAATGGTTAAACTAAGATCACGTGCCATTTATTCCTGATACGTAAAATTTAAATCTTCCTCAGCTGAAAACAAATTTTCTACATCAAAACTCATGAATACCCTTTAGTTTACATATAACAGATGAATGGTTTTGTTTGCAATTAGCATTACATTGTTTCATGCTTGAATTAAAATTATATATGACTTGAAAAAATATTAAAGTACTTACTTGAAAATCATATCAAATTCCGATTCTAAATCTTTTAACTGTTCCTTATACTTCTTAATTTCTCTAACTGCTATCTGTAAATCTATAACAGCACTTTCCCTTGCTCTTTCCTCAGATTCTTCCCTTTTTCTGAATTTTTTTTCCAGATCTTCAAGTATTCTTTTATCCGCTTCAATTTCTTCCGAAACAGCTGTTGCTTTCTGTTTTAATTTCATTCTATACTGTTGAAGATTATACTCCCTACATAAGTATTCAACTGTTAGCTGTGTAAGGATTAATTTTGACAAAATGAAATTAAGCAATTTACTTATTGAATAAATTACATTTCAAATTTTGAAGTTCTGACAATGAAATTAAAAATTAAAATCCAACATTACTTTCACATCATCTCTAAAAATTATCATATATACAGACTCAACATTTTAAAATTGTGTAGGAATTAAACATTAAGGTACAAAATTTAGGGCATCCACTAACAAAGGCACAGGAAAAATATATACTAACATTATATATAAGAAATTATGAGTTCAGTACAAGTACTACAGAATTATTACAATGTTATTTAACAACCCCAAATAAATTACACTTATAGTACTACAATAAGATTCATTTGCCAATTTAAACTTATTTACATATTAAACAAATAATTAAACATTTCAAAATGACTTAAGAGGAATGATTCTGGAAGAGAAATATCGTTTACTAGTGGAAGAACCTCTTATCCACAATATCTCATTTGAGGAGAAACTAGTACACACAGTTAATGGGTAACAAATAATAATATATAAACTACTATGATTAAATAAGAATCCATGCTACACACAGAAGTAAGTGTCATGAAACCTCGTTTTAACAGTTCACTTTATGAGAGTGGAAATATGTAATTATTATATGTGGATATAATTGCAAAACTATGTTTCAGTAGTAACTATTATTTCAATATTGCTAATGAATTCCTTTTTGATTTAAAACAAAATTTATTTTAGAATAATATATTTATATCAATAATTACATGCAATCTCAGTTCTTTATTACCATATTCACAGTTCAGCTATAAAGTAGATTTAGGAAATTTTCAGTACAAAATATTATTTATTTAAACAAAACCTCTACAAATGTAGAATTATGTTACTCAACTGAAATATGACCAGAATACATACAGTTACTAAAGCATCTACTTAAGAATGTTATTATAAATTTTCATTTGCTTAGGTTTTTATGAATTAAAAGTCCATTAATTACTTCTGATTATGTGTACTTATGTGTGTTCATTCTAACCATCATTCAACCATTTATGAGGTATAGCTAAACAAGTAAGTATTTCAAAAAATGTCATGAAAAATTTGGCCAATGCAGGCACATTTGTGCTTCGCCTATTGACTGATGAGCAAAAAACAGATTCAAGTTGATGTGAGTCAAGATATTCTGAATTGAGCTAATAAGGATTAGAAGTTTGAAAAAAAAAATATCACTACCAGAGATGAGATACAGGTGTGCAGGCACAATATTGAAACAAAAGCTCAATTCTCACAGCACGTGTCGAAATGATCTCTCACGATAAAAAAAAAAGCAAGACAAGTGCAGTCCAATGCAAACATTGATTTTGTTTTTCAATTCTAAGGGGACAGAACACCATGAATTTTTTCTACAATGCACAACAGTAAACAAGTAATATTACTTGAAGTAATGAAATGTCTTCATGAGGCTATCAGTAAAAGTCCATGCTTTGAGATTAAATTAATGGATGTTCCATGATGAAATGCACCCATATACACATCACTATTGGTCCATACATTTTTAGCAAAAAATGAGAGAACTGTCGTTCTACATCCTCCTTACTCATCTGATCTAGGTCTGGTAGACTTTCTTTTACTCACTAAATTAAAAATCAGATTGAAAGGCTGATGTTTTCAGTCAACTGATGTGATAAAGAAGGAATTGAATGAAGAGTTCCAAAAATATTTCAAAGGATGGGAGAAACACTGGGATTGCTGTATTCAAAGTGGATAGACTACTTTGAAAGCGACAGGTCAAATAGCTTGGCAGACATTTTTTATTTAAAAGGTTTGGGAATTTTACAGGCATAGTTTGTATTTACTAATCATATTATGAATTCAAATCATATGCATATAAATAAGTAACCACATGTTATTACCAATCAATGAAGATAACACAGAAAGTAACACAAAACTGTATGAGAAGGAAAACCTGAAATAAGCTATTGGCTGTAATTATTTAGTCAACAAACACAGTAAATGAGAGTGGTAGAGCTGTCAGAACATAGACAACTGAAATGCACAAGCAAACATTGCATTAGACAAAAAAAGAGTTAATTATCATAAACAATGTATAAAATGATTTTTTTTTTTTAGTGTAGCTCTTTATGGCTCAGAGACCTGGATAATAGGAGAACCAGAGAAGAAAAATCTTTAAGCCTTTGAGGCATGATATTAGAGTACAATAATAAAAATGTCATGGATATACAGAATGACAAACAAAAAAGTGTTCAGTATTGTTGGAGAGAACAAAGCCTTGTAAAGAATAACCAAGGAATGAAGTAAACAGGGATGGGCTGTATAGTAGCTACCCATTCATAGTAAACATTGTATACGAAAACGTTTATACTATATACTGTATATGAGAACATCCACAATTCAAAAAAAAAGATGTAATACACAACATATGAGCAATTAATTACTCCAACTATGACAAGACAATCTGAAGTAGAAAAGAACTGCTGATCATCTACTGGTAGAGAAAAAAAAGTAGTGTCCCTAGTTTGGTAGTGAATCACTATAATATGACTTATTTACTTTGTGTTATGTTACCCTAGATTGTATCAATACTTCACATAACTATTACACTTACGTTACTTCTTTTTTCTTCCTATTTTGTTCCATAATGTTTCTCATCATAATTGCTTCCTCTAACTCCATTTTTAACTTCATTTCTTCACATTCTTGTCGTTTTAGTTCTATGGCCTTCTCATCTTTCCTTCTATAAAAATAGATGGTTAATTTACAACTGATATGAGTAAGAATTATGTTTAACCATTAATTACCTCTTGACAGTGTTACACCTTACTTTATAGCTTCCATCTGATTTTCTAGTTCCTTTCTAAGCGTACTAATTTCCTCTTTCTTTTTCATTGCAATCGCCTGTTCCCGTTCTTCTGCTAATTTCATTTCCAACACCATTTTCCGTCTCAGTTCTTCACATTGTCTTTCTTCTTCTTCTATTCTTCTTTCTTTCTCTTTCAACTGATCTCCCCATGACTTTACTACATACGACATGCACTGTTTTCTTTCAAGCTGCAATCAGCAAACATTCAGAATCAATTAATATTGTGATATGAAATAAATTTTGAACAGCTAAGTCAGAAAATTCTCATAAGTCATAAAACCATATAAAACATTTTCTTATTTTGGAAGACATCAGAAAAGTTGAGAAAAATATAACTTTAATATTTCAAAAAAGTATAATCTAAATATTTCAACAATGAAAAATGAGCAGAGAGCATCTTTATACAATACCTGATTTAATTTTAGTGAAGGGGCATTTAAGATCTACTCCTAATACAAACATTTTTTTATACAGTGTTTAAAGCCTGAAAGACTGTCAACTGTATGGAGACCATGTTGGATTCTTATCAGATTCTACCTTTGATACTCTGAATCAACAAAGTATTCACACACTTGTCATTGCACATGATCACCTTCATGATCCAAAAGTTTTGTTACAATCATTCGCTTCTGATTTCTGCTACTGTTCTCATTTGGAAGTAAGTTTCACACCCATTAATTATTTATTAAAAAATATGATTTTTCCATTTATACGATTGAACAGTTAAAAAAGCCCTCCCACAAACACCTCATATTATCCCTCATAAAACAGATATTGCAAAGGTACTGCAAAAAAAAAAGGATATGCAGAGGTACTGAGATTTCCTTTTCTGTCTTGCATCATAATGGTTTATCCATGTTTAATAAGTAGAGTAAATTTAAATTAATTTGTCAAATAAAAAAGAGGCACACTCAAGTCCTGCACCTATGGTGCTCTGGCCTAAAATTGTGCCATGGATTCAATACACTACCAGCACCTCTCTTGTGTCTTGGTGACAACATCCTCGCATCTTTGTCTTAGATAGCCTTCAGACATCTTGCCATTCATGGTTCATACGAGAGCTCCATTTAGTATTCTACCATTATCTGTTCTCACAACATGACCAGCCCATTGTAATTTCATTGGTTTTATGTATATTTTTACTGCTAGCTCACTGAAATATAATAAACCTCCACCTCAAATATCTTCAAGCATTCCAACCTCTTGAGACCAACAAAGTCACTAATTACACATTTTAATGAGACACAAACAGCAGTTATAAATCAAAAGAAGGCACTCTAATACAATAATTCAAGTTAAATTTGTCCAACAACTGCAACAAATATCTCCTTAATATAGTTTTGCACTAATTAACACAATTATCACTTCCCACTACACTGCTACAATAACTCCGAGCCACACTTCTAATCATCAGGTCTAAACTAAACTGCTAAGCGGCCGCAGTCATCCAGATGGAAGATACGTTGTTCAGTGAGTGCTTCTATCGAATGTTGGAGCCTTGACACGAATCGCCCCAACTGCAGGCAAAGTGACTTTCTCTACTGTCTTATTTCCTGTGTCTTTTTCTGTCTTTACCATTGGTACAGTCTGTTCAGCAAGTTGTTTTGAAACACATGGTTATATGTCCATGAACTGATCAACTTCACTTTTAATGTTCTCTTATATTTGTAGTTGAGTCTTCTACTGCAGATATTTTTGTTGACAATGTTTGTTCTATATTTGAGACAGATTTTTCTACTGTAGACAATCTTATCTCTTGGTCATTCAGATCTCCGTGTAATTCACCCAAGTCACCACATAGGAGACCTAACTCTGCCGTAGTGTGCTCTTGCAACTGCATAGCTTCCAAAAGAGATTTTATTTGCTTCCTGCTTACGTTTCTCTTCTTGTGGTTATTCTAACTTAAGCACGAATGCTTATTGCCGCTCTTCTGCCTCTTCTCTTTCCTGTCGGTATTCTTCTTTTTGTCGTTCCTGTGTTTCCAGTAGCAGAGCTTGGAAAGCTTCCATCATCTGATTGGTACGTTTTTTCATATTTTTAATCAATTACCACTTACACTACTCTTCTAAAAAGTGTCCTTTGTTTCCACTATTAGAGATCCTATTTGACTTCTGACACTACTGTTATGATGGTCACACCAAACACTGTATTGAACATCTGCATTCCACTCACTGTGTGGTGTTCAGTGGAAACAGAATAACTGACACCAATGAAGTCACTAATTACAAACTTTCATTAAACATAAACGGCAACATCCAAACAACAAAAGGCACTTTTATACAATAATTCAAGTTAAATTTGTCAAACTACTACAAAAACTACTTATTACAGTTTTGGACTAATTAACACAATATCACTTTCCAAAAAACTGCCGCAATAACTTTTAACCACACTTCTAACTGCCAGGTCCAAACTTCACTGCCAAGTCAGCTGCTGATACTTATATATATCCCCACAGATGTTCTAGAATAATCTTCCATTTTCCGGGTAGCGCAACGAGCATAATTTGCATAGTAGCATACAGGTGCTAGAACAATACAGGGGCTAAGTCCAACCTCGATGCAACATGCTGGCTGCATGGAATAAATTAGTAGAGAAACATGTGGAAATGGAATCTTGAATTACCCATTACATGATTGTCTTTCATCTCAATGTAAGTGCATTTTTGTCTGCCTATGAATATCTCTTGATTTGAAGGTGGCAATAAGCACAGAATACACCTTGTAGGATAGAGATATCCTTCTAACTCTGCCTCTTCAGATACTGTTGTTGCCAGATATGTTTAACACTTTAACTATGCAGTTTTCTCCTGCAATAAGGTTTTTATCTGGCACAGACATGTACCTTACACATGATCAACTTTATGATCTAAAGGTTTCACTACACATTTTTCAGGTTTGTTGTGACAGAAACCCCCTAGTCTTACTCTTCTGAAATGAAACTGATCTTGATACCAAGAATATGCCTCCCAATATTTGATAATGTTCTTTGTTGGGATAGTGACACCTTCTTGAATATTTCCATCATCAAAACAAATGACTTATAAAACACTAATATATAACCATGTATGCAATACAACCAGGTATATAAAACAATGGTGATTCATCTACTCTCTAAACAATGTTTTTAAATTTTCTCTAAATTTTTCTAAATCTAGTACAATTCCTCTTCAAATTTCATGGTTTCTGTATAGATTTTAAGAAGCAAAGGTTTTGTATAAGAAGTTATGATCCCATACCTGACAGATTGTAAACCTAAGATCTTATTAATTCTCATAAACTTTTCAGTTTTGAAGATCTATGTTAGAGAAGTCCCATAATTTGCATATGAGAACTGTTTATAAACACTAAATCTTCTTTAATTGTTGAGAATGCAACCTTGGATCCAATTATTCATAAAACAGTTTTGCTGCATCACTTCTGAGAATAAATCTTGCTAACTTGGATTTTATTTTACAATTGTCCACAAAATGAAGGACTTTGTTAAAAAAAAAGAATACTTGGATTTTTTTATGAAGCTCACAACGAGCAAAAGCTGGCTAAGGCCAACATAAACAAAATTAGTGTTCTGTGTGAGAAAAATCTATACAAATCATTACAAAATACAAGTTGCTTCAAAATAACCATGTTGGTTGTATTAACATCGAACTCTGCTTTGAATGCATTGTACTCACTTCCATTATATACATTTGTTACTGCCCCCCGTCTCCTCTCTTTCTAGATTGGTTCACAATATAATTTGTTCCTTGTATCAATTACCCGAGCATGTATGGACATTATAAATGTTCCTTAAATATAAAAGTTTTGTTTGTAAAGGAAGACTGTTCAGATAAAAAATGGAGAAAAATAAAAAAAAATTCAATTTCTTTAAGTTCCAGCAGTCACTTCATATGCCTTTGAAAATATCAACATGATTAAAAGTGATGAATATTTTAAAATGTGAATAGTCTAACTGTATGACTTGAGGGCTACAAGGACTGGTAGATTCTTGAATATATTTTTGTTGACTTAGTTGCCCTCTGATATTATGTAATAATACTGGAACCACAACTATAACTTAACTCAGTTAATTGTTAAGTCATGCAACTAACTTCCAGTTATATACTTAGCAGGATGTAAACTACAAATTTATTTAAATCTGCCAAAAACTGAGGAAATTTAAAATGCTTGTAAGGGTTTTGCGTTCAAAATTAAATTACTTTCTGTATTTTTTTATAATTTTACACTTTATATCAAAATTTTTAATTTACCTAAATTTTAACTAGCTGAAGACTGACATAATTCTCTCTGTCTCACTCAAGGTTTCAGCTGGTTGCCTAAGAAAACTTTCATTTTAATTAGCTACAGAGGGTGAAATAAGGAAAGTGCTTTTGGGTATTTTGGATGAGCAAAAAATGAGAACAAATCTCTGATGGCTGAAAAGCAAACCGAAGACTGAATGAAAGCCAGAAATGACCACAAAAGCGTAGTAATATAATATTTATAAGTTTTATTAAATATTTTTTTTGAACTAATCATGAAAAAAGTTACCCATTTTCTACAGGGCTGTTCAATCTTCTCAGAATTATACAATTACATATTCTCATATATATTTTAGAATGGAAAGTTTTGCAAATACGACTGACAAAGGTGAATTAATATTTTGTGAACCATAAAAAAATCTTTATTCTTCTGTAGAGTGTTTACTAACTGTGACCAATGGGATCATTTCAAATTATGAGAGAAAAAGTTCTGTTTCTCTGTTATGATCGGTTTCTACTTAATTTCGAATTACTGAATCCACTGTAAATAGTCTCTTGGAAAAACATTTCCGTTAACACATACTTGGTTTGGCATATGCATTAAAATTCTAATACTAACTATAATTTTTGGAGTACTAACAAAGTTACATTTGTACAGAATACATTAGGTTTCTTCATTTATGCAAAACATCATTCTTGTGTGCTGCTGTGAATGTTAGATCACAGAAGTGATCTGATATTTCCTCCACCTAATATTTGTATGTTTAACAATTCTGCTGCTGACATTTTTCACAATGTTCCTCTACATACTTTCTTTTCATATTTTCCAGCGTAGTTAAATAACTTAGGAGCTCACGAAATACTTTTTAACTGTCATGGTAACAGGACAGAGTACTGCAAGAAAATTCTTTCCACTTACTATCAACATTCTTATATTTTTCTGTCTGAGACTACTTTTATTGTCTCATCACTAGGAAACTTGAATATTCCAATATAAGTCTTACATTCTGATTTGTAGTTGCTATTACAACCACGAACTTACAAACAAGAAAGACATTTATCCTAAATTTTAGTATTTATCTTACTTAGATCAGCCTTATAAACAATGCAGCAAATTGTAATTTCAATTATGTTTCAACAACCACATTAGGTAATCATCTTATCAATACACAAATTATTAGCATTCATAATGAACATATTTAAAAACGCTACTACCCCAGTTGTGTCAAGAAACGACATGTTAGACTGTCAAGTGTCTATACCACCAGCTTCATGTGCAGGTGTTGCCAATCTTCTGCTTTGACAGGCATTAGTTTCTGGTGGCTAACTTCATGATACTCTTCCAGAATTTGTGCAAAATGATAAACTCCTATGGGAGTAAAATGGGAGAAAATAAAGGAGCTCACAGCAGATAGAAATAAATGGAGGGACATGTGGAAAAAGACGACCTCAGAGGACTCAACTCCAACATAGCTTTACACCGAAAGGTAGAAAAGCTAAGGATTACGTAAGTAAGATAAACTTCTTAACTGTGTTGATTTCTTTCAAGGATCAATAAGTAAATAGAAGTAATTTATTAATATAAATAAATAAAGCCTTCATTATTTCCAATTCATAAACAGATAGTACAACATTTATTTTGTTTAGAACTGGGTGCATTTTTAACTAAAGAACTCCCCCATTGCCGACAGGGTTTGGTTACTTCCCTCATGTTGAAAGTTATTCCTGTATGATTACAGTAATGATTTCATCTATCTACATGCTGTAGCAAATTCCATTTAACATATTAAACCAAACAGGTTTTATCTTAGCTACAGCTGTTTGAGCAAAGACAGCAGAATTAAACACTACTCTTGAATTCCAAATCCAGATCCGATTTGAACATGTTATGTTTCGAGGACTAAGATATTCATTGATCTGTTTCCTTAGTCATCCAATCCTCCAACATAATCACCTGTACTAAATACACAGGTTTCTGTACCCAATTCAAAGCTTCACATCTAGCAATTGTTAGAATCTTTGCTTCATTACCAACATAAACAACTTGTTAAAATACTGGCAATTAACTTTCTTCTATCTGAATTTATTTATAAGAAGTCCTGCTTCAGCTTCCTTTTTGTATAGGTCTTATAACACCAAAAGATAGTTGCTTTTTTTCTGTAACTATTAGGGTTATATTATCTGCAAGCCTTAAGTTATTCAGTTTTTATTTCTGACAAATTAATGGTAATATTAATTTCCTGTACTTAGATCATTATTATTCACCAAAAAATGCCTCTAAAACAACATTTTAAGATCTAGAGGATACTTTAATGTTTAAGAAAGTAAAATGATGTCTGAAAATCAAAGATCAATAAATGCTCGTCTGGTTATTAATTCCACACAAATGATCTATGGTAGAGAAGCTGTTCCAAAAACAACAGTTTTGCTTGGTTGATTTTCATTCTGTCCTGGCTTATTACAGACATTAAAGTAAATTCTTGCTTTGATTACATGATAGAGTAATATGTCCACAATTATAAATATCCCAAGAATTTTGTTTTTTATGTGGCAATTGTATTCATTGTGATTCATTTCACTGTATTCAAAAATGTTCAGTCTCCAATATTTTATTAAATAATAAAGTTAACAGTTTTATGATAGTTTTTTAATATCCCCTTTTAATAAATAATTCATCCTCTATAAAACTTAGTACTACCTCTTCAAGTATATTTTGAACACATATGTATGAAGATACGCTTTGTAAGAGTCTTCATCTCAATAAAAATGTGTAAAATACTTCACGGCTGGAACTGTTATAATATTATGATAGTATTTTATAATGTTCCCTTCTTCATTTCCTCACTTGGTCATCCATTTATTTTTTTCCTGTCAACAATGTTCTCTTCCTCTTCTTCAGTGATCTTTAGTTTTCCAACATATCGTTAAAAAGCTTACAATTTTTTTATATCTACAAAAATCTTTTATGTATTTACAGACTATGAAAGTTTTATTACAGATATATAAAAATCTTACATATTTACATATGTTATAAAGTTCTAATTTATCTTTAGCAGATTTACAATACACTATCATAACGTTATCACAACACAATATTAAATATTGAGTTTCATCCAATTTCCAACTATGGTAGAGAAATCTGAAACCTCCATAGCAGAAATAAGTTTTCAATTGCATTGTAAAAATAAAAGAAAGAGCTTTATTAACCTGGTCTAACACCTGTACTATATCTGAATTTGAAAATTAATATTTACAGACCTCTCTTATCTGAGGCTGTGCCTGTTTCCATGCTTGATGTTTAAGTAATTCTGCTCGCCTCCGTTCTATTTCTTCTCTTCTTCTCTTCATTTCCAGATTAATTTTGTGTAGTTGTTCAAGAGTCAACTCTTCACTCGATTGGCTGTGCTCCTGAAACAATACAAATTTGCCACCATGATTATGTGAAAACATGTCTATACACTAAATAACTACAGAACATAGTTGCTCATGATGTATGTGTTGTTGAGGTTCAACAAAATTTCACTCTTTAATTTATCCCCAATTAATTATAGTCATAACAAACAGCATTTTGTTTGACAATGAAGTTAATCATCAATTAGTTAGATTTATTTTACTGAAGTATTGTACACAAGTTTTATTTTTAATGCAACACCAATGTTTTGTATGTTACTTGAATAATTTATAAGTAACTGTGAAAATAATATAGTTATTGTGAGGATAGATGTGAGAACTAGATTGATGGATATAAATTTTAGAAACATTGAATAGAGTTGGAATTTTTTATAATTTAGGACTAATACTTCATGGAATTATTACTTATTAAATTGTTTATAACAGCACATCTAAGAATAATAGAAGGTGCAAATGATTTTTATTTGGCAGAGAAAATAGTAAAGTATGTGATACTTTTAAGTGTTTTAGTGTGGAATTCATCATGTATGGCAGTAGTGACATAGATACATAAAACAATATTTCCCAGAGGGAATGAGATATACTGCAACAGTACAAATATGTTAGGTACTGTGCATTGCACAAAGTAACTTAAATAAGTGATTAGAAGAAATAAATAATGCATTTTGGTAATAATAATAATTCAGCCTGCAATATAAATTGTAAAAGAAACGCCTAACTTGCATGTTAGGACAGGTGATTAATGCCAGCTGCTCTTTGTATGTGTGCACACATGTAAAGGGTGTGTGTGCGACTTGTTCATTCATGAAAAGTGCCACCCTTTCAGTAACGATATAAATTATGTGCGTTTATTTAATTATAATGCTTGTGCGCATAGTAGCAAAAAAATGAAGACACCAAAATGTGTATTTAAATAACATGAACAAGTGTATAAAAAATAGTGCAAAACGAATAAAAACTGTAATGATAGGCAGTTAAAAATCAATAGTAATTATATTAAGTAAAATAAACAAAAACGGTTTGTGCATGAGGAACACCTATAAATTACCGACCGAGTGAATATCGGGTAATGTGCCAAAGACTTCACAATTCACGAAGACGTGCAAATTAAGTGTAACAAGATAGCGTGAGTTAGAGTGATGCTCTTGACAATCTCAGACATGCAGAATATTGTTGAGACATGAGTTTGGCGCCCTGGGTATAAATACAGGGGATGTGCAAACATAATTCTCTTACTTGTTCAACAACCGAAGCGGCCGGAGGCTCTGCCAGACGACAACTCTTCCGTGTTCGACCACTGATGCAGCCGGCGGCTATACTAGACGACAACTCGTTTCTCGTTAAATCATTAGAACAGCTGGAGGCTATGTCCAACAACTAGAACTTCTATATTTGATCAACTACCATGGCAGCCAAAGAATCTACAAAGCAACAACAACGACAGTAGACCAACCACAAGCAGAAGCCAGACTTCAAGACTGAACATTCGTTCGAGTGAGCAGTTGGAACCGGAGGCCATGACCAGG
The DNA here is from genome assembly GCA_034769895.1 of Magicicada septendecula. NCBI lineage: Eukaryota > Metazoa > Arthropoda > Insecta > Hemiptera > Cicadidae > Magicicada > Magicicada septendecula. The sequence goes on along the minus strand of CM068376.1, from coordinate 244,937,926 downwards.
AACGAAGGTGTACTAGAGTACGAGAATGCAGTAATCCAGAGTTCGAGGTTCCAGTAGACGAAGGACTACAAGATTCCAGGACTACAAGACGCCAGGACTACCAGCCTCCAGGACTTCCAGGACGATAGGAGCATCTGTATCTAGGACCGAAGAGGACACGCTTCAGATGTACCACACAAATAACAAGGTGGCAAATAACCATGCATTTATTAAGAAACCGAGACTAATCAAAAGACTTTAAATATCAAAGAAAAAGAATAGACAATTCAAGTACAATATGAGTCAAGAAATTGTATAGTTGTAAATATGTTCTGGTACATTAAGTATGGTAATATGAAAGACTGTTTAAAGATAAGAGTTAACAGTAACTGTAATTTAAAATCTATAACTGTTAGTAGTAAATGACAACCTCGTTAGAGAAATTAATAGAAACAAGGCATATGCAGTAAGAAAGAGAAATTAGTAATAACAAGAAAAAAAAGTGTTAGATAATTGAAAGATTAGATAATCTATAATATAATTGAGCTAGCTGAGAGCAGTATAAAAATCTATAACAGTGTACTAGAATATTAGATTATATAATGTGTTTGTGCGTAAAATAAGACTACGAATTATACGTAGTAAGTACGTAATACTAATAATCATTTGGAATCGTAAAATAAATAAGAAATTAATTTGTAATATGAGATTACAAATTAAATGTAATAATTATGTAAAAATAATAATGAGTTTTAAACCGCAAAACATATAAGAAAGTGCTAATAAAGATTGAAATGCTTTGTAAACCAATCGAATAGCGTTATTATTATTATGATTACACCCTTCATTCTTGCACACACACGAATTTAATGTGTTGTAATGTTACAAATAAAGATTACTCACACATCAATAAATAAACACATTAAATTTGGTAGTGTTGTAATACACTACTTAAACATGTATTTCTTGTTCACTTGCTAAATCATAAAATTCATAAAGAAATGGAAACCATGATATACAAAATCATTTTGAATGTACCGGTACTTCTGTTTATGGGCATGCAATTTGAGAGGCAAATAAAGAACAAAAGGGCAATTAATTAAAAAACTGAATGAAAAGACAAGATAGCTAAAATTGAGTATCTAAAAGACAGGACTCTCAATTAATACAAAAGAACTAAGAACTGAGATTGGTAATGTACATTCAGGATAAAGAAAGACAACAAGCAATCTGGACAGTCTGGTAACTATAAAAGGAGGAATGGAAGAAGGAATTCAACAAATATGTCACCAGAAAGAGAAGCATACAAGGTAACTAAATTATGAAAATTCATATAAAAATAAGGAACAAGTATTTAACTGAAACATATGATTGTTTTATATATATATATATATATATATATATATATATATAAAATCATTTTACCTCAAGATATTTTCTCCTTATTTGGAACATGTTTCGAGTACCATCTTGTACCCATCCTCAGCCTTCCGGATTTTGTGTCTGGTGATGAAGTACATATGCGTTGGATGGTTATTATTGTGGCTTCCTGTTGGCTTCTGGTACTTTAAATTGGTTTTATTGTGTGTGATTGTGGTGTACGTGTTAGTATTTTGTGTATTTTCGATGTTGAGTGCTTTGAAAATTGTGTCATGTTTTGTATTGATTTTTATTTGTTCAGGTATTAGTTTGTTTTGTGTTTTATGTTTGTATATATTTGTAAATTTTCCTAAATGTTCATTATGGTGCCTTTGTGTGGTATGTGTTTTATTAGTGTCATGTTGGTTATGTTTGGGAATTCATGTCCAGTGTTTATTGCATGTGTGGCTAAATTAGACTTGTATATTTCTGTTTTTTTTGTATGCGTTTAGGTGTTCAAAATAACGTTTTTTCAGTTGTTTTTTTGTTTGTCCTATGTAACATTTATTGCATTCTTGGCACTCAATTTTGTATATACCATTGGTTGTTGTATTATCTTTGTTGTGTGGGTTATTTAGTTTTTGTAGATTATTTTTGTTAGTTGTGTATGCTATTTTAATGTCTGTGTTCTTAAACAGTTTTGTTAGATTTGTCATTTTATTATTTATGTATGTGAATGTGGCCCATTTTTTATTGTTATTATTTTTCTTTTGTTCATTTTGATTAATTCTCAATTGTTCAGTTTTTATTTTATTTTATTTTCTATTTTGTTTACAGTGTTTTTATTATATCCATTTTCACAAGCAATTTGGTATATTATATTTCTTTCTTTGTCTGTTTCTTGTTTGTTTAGGAGTATTTTGTACATTCTGTTAAATAGTGAATAGAATGCTGCCATTTTATGTTGTGGTGGGTGGTCAGAAAGGTTAGGTATAATGATGTTACTGGAAGTTGGTTTTCTGTATATTGCATATTGTAGGTGGTTATTGTATCTTGTGATGGTTATGTCTAAATAGTTGATTTTGTTGTAATTTTCTTTTTCTTCTGTGAATTGTATTTTTGGATGTATGTTATTGATTCGTTTTAATATGTTATCTGCATTTGTATTTTTGTTACTTGATATATATAGCCCATCATCTACATATCTTATCCAAATGCCATTTGGATCAAAGGATTTTATAATATTTTGTATTTTGGTGTCTATATGTTGTAAGAATATTTCTGCTATTATGCTAGATAATGGAGATCCCATTGCCAATCCTTCTTATTGTTGATCAATTTTGCCATTGAATTCAAAGTAATTTTTTTTAGTATTAGTTGGAGGCTATTTTTTATTTCAGTTATATATTGTGTGTCTTCATTTTGTTCTTTAAGTTTGTTTATTATTATGTTTATTGTTTCAACAATTGGAATGTTGGTGTACATATTTGTGATGTCATATGATGTGAAATATGTGTTTTCATCTATATTTATTACTTTTAGTTTGTCTATTAATTCATACATATTTTTTATGTTGTGATAATTATTTGTTAGATGGTTATTTTTTAGTTTTTGTGCTATTATTTTTGCTATTTTGTAAGTAGGTGCTTTTTTGAAGTTGATAATGGTCGGTAAAGTGGTTGATTACCACATCGATATAAAAAACTTTCCAAAATATCCTGCATAAGTGTACAAGCTATCTGTGCATTTTTCAAACCACATGTACATTACCAGTTACAACACACAGCAGAACATTAATTTTTGGCCCTACATCAACTAAAAACTTATTTAATATCTATAATGACTGAGGGCTGATTAAATAGACTCATGATCCTCTGTGTCCATCATGATATTGCCTCTTCTGTTTGGGTTGAAGAAGTACTAGAAATCTTTGCACACGACAAAAATAAAAACTTGCCTTAATTTAAATGCAATATACGATTAAATTGATATTCCATTTTGTAATCTCAGTATTTCAATTATTCGAGTCTAAATGTTTAAACATAGGGCATGTGTATTGTTTGTGTTTACAGTCATATTGTTTTATAGCTTATTCTTACCTTACACACAGTGGCGGATTACCAATTGGGCCCGACGGGCCCAGGCCCAGGGGCCGTAGGCTTAAGGGAGCCGCAGGGCCAATTTTTTTTGTAATGAGAAAAACTGCAAGTCAAACACGCAGTTTACTACCACCAATAACTAATTAACAGTGCAAGGCGGTGACTAATATCAGGGTGATAGTCCTAGAGGTTACTTAATCAGGATATGTCCCTGGGTAGACAGCCCGTCATATCAGTCAGTCGACAGTCGACACTGGCGCGTCGTCGCGTCAGTCGTGGCGGTGACGATTCACTCTCCCCTTCCCCTTCTAACTTACAGCCAGTAGACCGCTGGCAGAACAGTAAACAACAATGGACCTGTCAGTGTTGAGGTTATTTTAAGTTGGAAAGGCCTGAATATGTCGTAAAAGCTCTGTAAATGATACACTTTGTGTTAACTGTTTTTATTATTTAGTGGAGTCATTTGAAAGCCATTTATTTATGTTCAGATATTTGTATTCTTTAGCCTGGTTTGTTTTCTGTGTGTCAGTGTATGTGTGTTGTTTTGTCTGAACATCGTCATGTCTTCATTGAAAATGAGTCAGAATTTGCACACTGCAAGTGGAGCTTATAAACGCAAGTTGAAAAAAGCTAAAGATGACGCTCACTCAAAATTATTACACAAAACTGCTAAGTTGGACAAGTTTCTGAAAGCTTCAACAGTTTCACAAAGTACTGGTTCAAATTCTACCGATTCTGATAAGTTTACGGATCCTGCCCCAACTAATTTAACAATAGATTCGGATTCTGATCAAAAACAAAATCCAAATTATTGTGAAGTAAATAATGAACTTGTAAATGCAGCAGATTTTAACATAGGTCTGCAACAACGCCCATGTTGTAGCAAAGTAAATACAGTGTATTGACTTTAATAGTGTAAATACTGTTTTATATGAAAGTGGTGAAGTTAATGATCCGGAAGTAGCAGATACTATTCTCAACATTCAATGCTTAGATTCAGATAATTCAAAAGTTAACTGTAACGTGCAAAAAGAAATTGTTAAATTTGATTTAATGGACCCAAATTTTTGGGAACCATTGACGAACGAGCTTAAAGATCATATAATTAAAAATCTTCCAGAACACTTGTCAAAAATTACTGATTGTGATTGTGATTTTTCAAAATCTATGTATATTTTTCCTGATAAGACAAGGTATGCTAACAAGAGTATGTTGTTTACTCGTTTGCAAAATGGACAGTTGAAGAAAAGAGAATGGCTGATGTATTCTAATTCAAAGGGATCTTTTTATTGTGTTCTGTGCAAACTTTTCTATTCAGATGAGACTGAAAATTCTTTTATTCATGGCTTTAACGACTGGAAACATATTTCCAGATTGTCACAGCATGAGAGGAGTTCTGAGCATAGAATTAACACACAAACCTACGTCGTCATCAGAGGCAATTTACTCGGTAAGATTGACTCTGCTCTTCATCAACAGTACTTAAAAGAAGTAGACTATTGGCAGACAGTTTTGATTCATGTATTACATGTTATTAAATTTCTTGGTGCTCCCGGGCTAGCCTTTCGAGGCTCAGAAAAGCATGAAGTTTTTGGATCTCGGACAAATGGCAATTTTCTAGGAATTCTAGAATTGCTAGCCGAATACGATGATTTTTTAAAGTTCACATTCAAAATTATGGCAATCCTGGTCAAGGAAAGGTAGGTTATCTCTCAAAGACTATCTGTAATGAGTTTATAGAAATAATGTACAATAAAATAGTTTCAACAATTGTTGAGGAGTTAAAATCAAGCAAATACTATTCCATTACTGTAGATTCAACACCTGATATTTCTCATCATGACCAATTGACTTTGAATGTTCGCTGTATCTTAAGTAATGGCTGCCCAACGGAAAGATTTATTAAATTTATCAGAATGGAAAACCACACAGGTGCATTTTGAACACACTTTCATTACTAGATATTTCGATAAACGATATGAGAGGCCAGTCATATGATAATGCATCGAATATGTCGGGGCAATATGAAGGACTTCAATCCCGAATTAAGAGTCACAATCCTCTGGCAGAATTCATTCCTTGTTCGGCCCACTCCGTAAGTCTGGTAGGGACCCACGCAACTAACTGCTGCCTTCAAGCAACCAAGCTTTTTATGTTCATACAAGAACTCTATGTGGTTTTTAGCGTGTCAACTGCAAGGTAGACTTTACTTTAAAACATAATAAAAGACAGAGAAATCAAGAAAAAACTGTTGCTTAAAAGGCTAAATACGACCAGGTGGTCAGCTAAATGGCATGCTTCAAGGGCTTTACTCCTTCATTATTGGAAGTTTCACAAAGCAATTCAAGTCATCTCTGGAAACCCCCAAGAAAAACCAGAAAACAGAGTTACAGCTGAGGGATTATGTGCAGTATTTATTAGGATAGAAACAGCAATATTACTTGTTTTATGGAATGATGTTCTTGAGCGCTTTAATGGTGCAAGTAAAACATTGCAAAGCACTAACAGTGACTTAGGAGTCATTTGCAATATTTACAAATCTCTCAACGATTATGTGCAGGGCTTACGAGAATGATTCAATTATTATGAGATGAAAGGTATGAAACTGTGTAAGTCACAGACTGCTGACTATGTTTTAGATTTCAAGAGGAGAAGAAAGAAAAAACAATTTTCTGATGATGAGAACAATGATGAAGATACCTCCAAAATGGACTTGGATGATGTGGATGGCAGACAAGACATGATTATTAATACATTTTATGTTATAATCGACAGAATTTTCAGTGAACTAGAAAACAGATCAAGAATTTACTTCAATCAGAACAACGTTTTTGGATTCATTTATAAATTGCTTACCTTGAAAGATGACGAAATTTGGGAAAAATCTTCTCTCTTAGTTCACAAATATCCTACATACCTTTCTTCAGAACTTATTGAAGAATCTGTACATTTTAAGGCATTTGTTGAGGCTCTCGACTTAAATGTAAAGGACCATCATCTTCCTGCTGAGTTTTTAAGATTTATATGAGAAAAGCAATTGACTCTTTTCCCTAACGTTGAAACATCGTTGAGAATTTTGTTGTGCATGATGACCACAAATGCATCTGGTGAACGGTACTTTAGCATTCTAAAAAGAGTTAAAAACTACCTGCTTAATTCATCTGCTGACTTAAGATTGTCAAGTTTAACAAGTTTTGTGGCAAATGCTGAACTGCTCAACGAAACTGATTTCAGTGACATTATAAAAGACTTTTCTGCAATGAAAGCTCGCAAAGTTGATTTGTAGTTTGTTTATTAAATAGATTGTGTTCAGTCAGTATATAAAACTTCAGAAGGTTACTAATTTAATATTTTTGTTTGTTTATATTTATATTAACTTTTGCAATGTGTTTTTGACTTTCTATGTGATCGTTTATATATGAATGTGTAACGGGACAAATTTGAGGGGTTTTATTTTTTTTATTGCAATTATAAAAATATAACACAAGGTCTACCCAAACAGGGCCTCAGTTTTGAACCATAAGCATTCTGTGTCGGGGCACCAAGACACACATTTTGTCAGCGCCCTGCAATAAGCACTGTTTCTTAAGGCATTGGAATGCGAACCTGTGCGCGGATGATTGCACCTCTGTTGGGAGGAAGCATGAATTGTTTAGCGAGCCTCTGGCCTGTGATACATTACCCAGACTCGCCCCCAGAAAGGAAACTGTAATTTCACTAATGACCATATCATGTGATTTTAACCACGAATCAGAGCGCAAGCTGGTGACCATGTAGCGGATGTAGCCGGAGTGATGCTTAGGGTAGCGTCAGTTAGTCGACTTACAACTCCTGACCGCGCGGTCATCTAAAACATTGCTCGAGCAAATTAGGGTCGGCCGACCAGCAAATTGTGTGTTTAAGAGATGTAAAACAATGTAAAAAGTTTAAATCAACAGTGCACCGAGTTAAGCTCAAGTGAACTTTTTTCAAAATTAAAACAATAATCTTTTTTGGGACATAGTGTGATGAAAATGCAGGACGCAGCACGTGGTCAACAGCGTCGACGCTTACAAACGTAATTGTATCACGTTGAATCTATTATCCAAATTTCACATATAGATTTCTTGTTTTAAATCCAAATCACTGGGGTAGAAACTCTGAATGACTGTGTGTGTGTGTGTGTGTGTGTGTGTGTGTGTGTGTGTGTGTGTGTGTGTGTGTGTGTGTGTGCAGATACTGGGCTGTCTATATAGGTATATAATAATATACGTAAATGTTATGTTAAGGTAGAATATTTACCATGTTAAATAGCCTAAATGATTGTTTTGAATATATTTTTTTTTTAAAGAAGAATAATTAAAATCAACAGTATCTATTTGAGAAGAAAATGAATATTAATTAAGTATAAAAGAAAATGAAAACGTTCAAGTGGCCTAAAGGTTTATTTTGTAAAAGTTTCTAATAAAAGATGATTCACATGAACAGTAATAATTTTGAGATATAAAAAAAAAGAGTAAAAAGTAAATTTAAACCAAATATTGCAATTGATTAATAAACAACTAATTAATATGGTCAATGAGTGTAATTATTGCTATACACAACCTTGAATCACACTTGTACTTCACAGTTCGTGCGACGGACCTGGGCCAGTAAGGTAAGTTATCATGGCTCATTAATAATTTAAATGGGGTAGGGTAGATAAGTGCACAAATGGCGCCTCGAACTCGAACAAGTTTATAAATTTAATTTTGCATAAACCGCACCTACATGTGAGGGTAAGCGTGATTTGGAGGTTAAGCAATAATACGTACAAATTACGTAGCATACATAAAATAGTACATCACTGTTAGGTTAAGTGTAAGATGTTTTATATGTAAGTTAAGAGAATCATTTAAACGAAAATCAGTAAATTTATAAAAATGGCAGGAAATAACGAAAATGATATATGTGAAATTGACGTAATTGTAGGCGACGAAGCCGAAAATAAAGCGATGTTTGAAAGTATGTCAACTGAATCAACTAATAAAAGCGATTCAGGAATTCAAACAGAGACAATGTTAACAAGTGAAAGTAATTTGACCAAGTCAAAATTAATGGAAGGCGTAACGAGTCAGTCGACGCCGGTCCAAAGTAGAAAATCTGACGATAGTTATGAAATGTTCAAAATGATACAAGTAATGTTAGAAAAGCATACTATAAACATAAATAGTCGTTTTGATAGTAATGAGGAAAAATTTGATAATAAATTTGATAAATTGAGTCGTGAAATTAACGAACAAAAATCAAATGTGAAAGTAATTTCAATGAATTAAAAAAGCAAAATAATGAATTAAAAAACGATATTAATGAAATTAATAAGCGTTGTGAAAGTATCAATGAAGAGTTTGCCAATAAGTTTAACGAATTAGATAACAAGCTAGATGATAGTTCAATTAAGAATATAGATGTTAAAATTAATGAGATAGACAGTAATATGTCAGAAAGAATTGATAAACAAATAAACGAGAGTAACAAAAAATTAGTAAGTACAATAAATGAGTACAACAAGGAAGTAGAATCTAAAATAAATAAATGTAATACTGACACCGAGTATAAATATAGCAGTGTAGTGGTTAAGATTGAAAAAATGAATCAAAATATTGATGAATATAAAAATAATACAGACATTAAAATCAATGAAATTAAAAATACTTGTAAAACGGAAATACAATTGTTACAAGAGTCAGTTAATATAATAACCAAAAATAGCATTCAGTCCGAATGTATTAATGATAAGAAATTGTATTCAATTGAGCAGAACATTAGTAGTGTTAAAGATGAGTTGAATATAGCAATAAACCAGAAGTTAAACAATATTACCGAATGAGTAGTAATTACGCGAGATGTTAATAATGAAATAGAGCTCGAAAATTTTTGTAGTGAGAACCGTAGATTATACCCGATGCAGTTTTTAAGTAGGGTAATGGAATTCAACCGGTTTAATAGCAGTAGTTGGGAAATAAAATTATTAAAGATTTTAAAGTGTTTTAAGGGTAGTTCCGAAATATGGGCGGAAGTACATAATACAGAGTGGAGTAGCTATGAAAAATTCGAGTCCGCGTTCCGGAATAAATATTGGTCCAAAGAGGATCAGGAAATTTTACGTAGTAAAATCATGGGAACCGGGAGTTTTGGGGGAATAAACAACATCACCATGTATGTAATGAGAATATTCAACGAGGCAAAGTACTTAGAACTGCCGTTGCCGTTTCGATCATTTGTTAGACATGTTAGTAAACACTTGCCCAGAGAAGTACAAATTACTTTAATGACGAGAGAGATAGCAGACATTAACGAACTAGAAAACATGTTAGATGTATTGCAAAACATTAGGGACCGCGAAATAGGTAGGTGTCCTAACCAACCAAGTACAAATAATAGAGGTCATTATATACCACAAAGAGGGTCACAACAAGTAAATGCGTATAATAGACAAGAGAATCATAATAGAGATGGGACTTGGAAATGTACAGAATGCTCGGGAGAGAACTACGCCATCAGAAATTTTTGTTACAGGTGTAAGAAACCAAGACCGGGACAGCGGAGTGGAACTACATCAGCGCAGAACAATATACCACCGAGGACAGGAGATGACCGTGGAGTAACATCAAGGAGTTGGGGGAACAGCAACCGGGATGAGAGGGGAAATCAGCAGGGCAGTACCGTTGCCAGAACGGAAAACTGAGGCCGACAATGGGAGTCAGGACCACACCATTGTCCACAGATGACGACAAGGTCCAGGTAATTGAGGAATATAGGAACAATGTAATACAAATGGATATGACGAAGGAGTTGTTGGAGGAAGACGACGCGGGAATGATGGAGACCAAAACCGGGTTGACAGAGGTAATCGTCAACGTAGAAGGTAAGAACTTTAAAACATTAATAGATACAGGAAGTGAGATATCAGTAATTTCAGAAAATGTAATGGTAGAACTACAAGGGGTAAATAAACATATTCCGTCATTACCAGTTGCGGGTGTAACAGTAGTGGGGGTAACTGGGGTACAGAGTAAAAGGGTTACTAGACAGGTACAATTAAATATATACATTAATGAAACAGAATTTGAAAATACTTTTCTAGTAGTTAAGGGACTGAGTTTAGATGTAATATTGAGAAATGATTTTTTGGAGAGAAATAAAGCAGTAATAGATTTTAATAAAAAAATAGAATTTAATAATGGGAGTGAACCAGTCAGGGTTAATTTTAAGAGGGTGACAAATGAGATTAAAGTAACGGAAATAAAATTAATACATAAACGAGTAGGCGATGGAGACGTAGAAACAAGAGTGAATATATGTCGAGAGAGTGAAAGTGTAGAGAATGAGGAAAGAGATATGTATGTGCGTGATGAGAGAGTATGGGAAAATAGGGGGATAGATTTTTTAATGAGGGTAGAGTTGTAGGGAGTCCCCAGCGACAGGAGTTGTGGGCAGTTGTGGAGCGTTTTAGAGATGTGTTTGCGGAGTTGCCTGGGAAAGCCAGGGACTATGTATGCGAGTTGAAAGTTCGAGAACACTCACCCTACATGCAGAGGAGTTATCCAGTGCCATTTTCAAAGAGGAGAGCCGTACAAGAGGAGTTGGAGAGAATGATGGAAGGAGACATTATTGAGAGATCGATATCACCATACTCGAATCCATTGGTAGTGGTCATCAAGAAGGATGGAAAGGTAAGGTTGTGTTTAGATGCTAGGAAAATTAACCAAATTATAATACCTGACCGGGAGTCACCGGAACCCATAAATGAAATTTTTCAGAAATTCAGCAGAGTCAAATATATGTCATCTTTAGATTTGACAGCAGGATACTGGCAAGAGTTCCACTAACACCAGAGAGCCGGAAGTATACTGCATTTCTTTTCAATGGTAAGAATTATCAGTTCAAACGTTTGCCATTTGGACTTAACACTAGTGTAGCAAGTTTCATAAAGTGTCTAGATATGATATTGCAGCCCAAGGACTTTTTTTAACTGTATACGTTGATGACATATTAATAGCATCACGAACATTTTCAGAACATATACAACATCTAGAATACGTGTTGGATAAATTACGACAAGGGGGTTTAACGGTTAATTGGGATAAGTCCAAGTTTCTACAAACCGAAATACACTTTTTAGGTTTCATTATTACTCCAGATGGAATTCTAGCCAACCCTGATAAAGTAGAAGCTATTATGCGCTTTCCCGAACCAAAAAATATTAAGCAGCTACAAAGTTTTTTGGGTCTTTGTAACTTTTATAGAAAATTTCAGAAGAACTATGCGCAGACGACAGCGAGATTGAGTGCCGTACTGCAGAAAAATAAACAATGGAATTGGGGAGTGTTAGAACGGGAGACTTTCGAGGAGATAAAGATAAAATTTTTGAATATGATAATGATGAATCACCCTGATTTTCTGAAAACCTTTTATTTACAGACTGACACCAGTAACGTCGCCCTGGGAGCGGAGTTGTATCAGGAGGATAGCGACAAAGAGCACCACACAATAGCTTTCGCCAGCAGATCCCTATTGGCAGCGGAAAGAAATTATACAACTACGGAAAAGGAGTTGCTCAGTATCGTGTTTGCTGCTTCCCAGTTTTGCACATACATTTTGGGGAACAAGACAGTTATCAGGACGGATCACAAAGCTCTATCATTTTTGAACTTCTGTAGACTAACTCATAGCAGATTAACCAGGTGGGTGTTAGCATTACAAGAATATCACTTTTCATGGGAGTATATTAAGGGGACAGATAATAAAGTACCAGACACTCTTTCCAGGGTAGATGTCATAGAAAACAAAACAGGGAGGGATCTTAAAGAAATAGAGATTTTTCGGTTAACCAGGGAAGATAGAGTTTTTGGTGAGGAATTAAGGGAGATTAAAAACATACAAAGATCAGAAAATAAGTTGGGTAAAATAATCGCTAGTTTAGAAGCAGATGTAAATGGGTCTGAATATAATACACATTTCCAAATATATCAGGGAATTCTGTTCAAGAAAGTAGAGGGGGGCAAACGTGATTGGAGGTTGGTGATACCTGAAGAGTTAATAGATAAAATTATTTGGGATTGTCATGTAAGATACGGGCATTTTGGGGCAAAAAAGTATACGAATGTGTTAAAAGAGTCTTGTGTTTTTAAGAATATGGAGAGACGAGTTAGAAGAGTGTTAAGGGTATGCGATTTGTGTCAGAAGTCAAAAGTAGTGAACTATAGGGTTGAAGCGGAGATGAATTTTATAAAAGTAGAAAGGCCATTTGATTTAGTTGCAGTAGATTTGTACGGGCCATTGCCCAAAGGTAGAGATGGAGTAGTATATGTTTTTGTTGTTCTGGACACTTTTTCTAAGTTTGTTAGGTTGTACAGCGTGAAGAGAGCTATGAGCAGGGTGCTGAGTGAAAAGATCACCAAGGATTACATGATAAACGTAGGTAAGCCGAAGATAATTTTATCTGATCACGGACCACAATTCATCAGTGGTAGATGGAGACAGACTCTTGGCTGGGAAGGCATCATACCCAAGCATACGGCAGTATACCATCCACAGTCAAACCAGGCAAAGCGGGTGATGAGAGAAATCGGTAGGATATTCCGGGCGTATTGTCACGCTAAACACGGAATGGACTTTGTACGTAAAGAAAGTGGAAGAATGGTTAAATAATACCACCCACGACTCAACCGGGTTTACGCCATATGAACTAATAAAGGGAACCAGGCCACCTCGAATATTAGAACAACTTTTCGAATATCCACCAGAGGAACAGACCATCGACAGAAATGTAAAAATCCAGCTAGCAAATGAGAGTCTACTCACCAAAGGGGAGAGGAGAAAGTGGAGACACGACGAAAAGGGCAAGTGGACCAAATACGAGGTAGGACAATTAGTGTTGGTAAGGAGACATGATTTGTCTAGTGCACAAGAGAAAGAAATAAAAAAGTTTTTCCTGTTATATGATGGGCCCTATGAAATAGTGGACATAAAGATGAATAATGCTTATGTATTACGTAACCAAACGACGCAGGAGATAGTGGGTACACAGAATGCTACGAATTTGAAATTATATTGGTCAAAGTAAGGAATTTAAATTTTAATATGTTTTGTTTGCTTTCAGAAGGGATCCTCCCCCATTTTCGGCCGGTCACGACCTTACCAATCCTGACCGTGGGTTTTGGCACTTTGGAGGCGGACCATGGTTGGCGAAACTTCCTTCGGGTGGTGAAAGCGACGATGGTCCGGTTCCACAAAATTGGTAACAATTAGAAATTTAACTATATCATTGGGCGGGGAGGGGGACCCCTAAGGTACGTGGTAAAAAGTATTTTTTTTACACTCAAGGTGCACAACACCATGTACCAACATTGCCTAAGAGTGTAGGCAAATTAAAAATTTAAGTGAGGCAATGTTTTCAAATCAATCACCAGTGTCATTTGAAGAATGAAAAATTTTGCAAATGACAGAAGTTCAGAGTAATTAAAAAAGATGGGTTTTGCTGGAGAGGGGACGGGGACGAGCAGACGGCGGGTTTGGATAAATGGGAGAGTAAATAGAGTAAATCTTGTGTTGAAGTTAGTGTAGTGTAATGTCATCTAATGTTAGTAGAAGGGGAACGTGAATTCACATAGTGTGTCTGCACATGCCCGCCCTCTCCCCAACAAATCCCCACCTTTTCGGGCGATTACTGTTGAATCAGAAATGAAGATAATAATTAGTTTTTAAGTGTAAATATTTGTCAATATATAATTCTGGATGTTTATAAATTTAAGGTGATGACACGAGTAGTAATTATAATTCCTAAATAATTGACCATATATAAATATGAAGTTTGTAGTACGAGTTAAAAAAAATAAAATGTTTGATGTTTGAATGGTAAAGCGTATATGAAGCTCACAGATGTTAAATGAAATGATAATATAACCAAACATAATGGTTTACCTTCTGTGAATTGCAGTAGCAGTGTCAGTATAAACCTTGTATGTCTTTTGGTAGTTTCCCCATTTTCGGGCGGTCACGGTTTCACTGAACCCTGACCGTGGATGTGGCTTAATATTCTAAATTGGTGAACTTAGAAATTAACTGGGGGGTAAGACAGGGGAATCTACATAACTATGGAACAGCAGCTATCATCGAAGGCGGTGGTAGTGCCGTAATAAGGGTGTGTGAATCATTATAGTAGGATTACTGGTGTCCTCGGACATCAGTAATGCCGAATTTTTATATAACGCTGAAGCAAGAACGGGGTAGGCAGCGTCTACCCCTAAAAAACTTCAGTTCTTGTGGAAGCAACTGGACGCCACAGTCCAGTGGGAGGTCATAGTGTGTGTGGTAAGGAGGTTACTCAGGGGAGTAACGAATTAAAATCTTAAATTGACATAAAGTAAATGAGCTAATAAGCTAAATAAATGATTTTATTTTGATTCATGGGATGATTACAGTAGACAATTTGTATGAAAGTAATTGATTTACATGTGTTTTGCTCCATATGATAATTTTATAGATGAATGTACTGATTTTGAAACGATTAATGCTAAGGAATTTATTATGTTATTATATTACTACGTTAGAGTGTAAGAATTGTAAACATGTGTTATGCGTTTCACCTTGTATAATTTTGTGTAGTGGATCTAGGGTAAGGTCATTCACCTGACCCTGAGAGATCAGCTGATGACTGATGTTAGAGACACGATATGTTTCTCTTAGTGACTTATGGATTCTTTTGTTAATGAATGTAATTAAATAATTTTGTTTCTGGGAAAATTGTTAAAAAAGATATTGTGGGAATTAAATTTTTATAAAAAAAAAAAATTTGCTAATCCGCCGCTGCTTACACAAGTTAGTACAACTTTCTAACCAATATTCTATTTAAGGCAAGAAAACTCGGTCACACTTATCATTACGTGTAAATTATGTTATGTTAATAAACACCAGTTAATTTGTTATATTTCCCAGACATTTCAAATTAGCAGAATACAGAAACATTTGAAGGTCTTTTTTTTTATTAAGAGTAAAAAATTTGACCGCTTAGTTCTGCGCACACATGCATGCACACAAAGTAAACAAAAATAAAAAGTCTTATATGAACACTCATAATTTTTACATAAAAAAGAATAAAAATGACAAAACAACACCTACAAAATCCAACGACTAGGAAAACAATATTGTAACAAACCATACACACACGAGTTCTCGTAAAAAAAACACTGAAAAATATACTAACTAAACGACTGATATATTTATCACAGTGATTAATTACTAATTAATTAACTATTAAAGTATTGCACAGATGTTATGTTTGAACATCTTTGGCAATGTTTCAAAAGCGGAAACTCCTGATAAGCAGAAAATAAAGCATATGACCTAAGTTCACAAAATGTGAAACTGTCACAGAACAGTAGTTACTACTTCTGTGAGTAGAGTTCATGGGTACATCTACTCAAAAATAGAATAGTCCATGAATAACAAAATATTTGGAAGCTCAAAAGCAAACAGGTTTTCCAAGAAGGGAGATGAAAAAATTAACAACATAATATATTCTACCTAACTAAAGTAACAAAACAAAAGATGACTTATAGTAAAGAATATTTTTGTATCATTATATAGCACTGTTGCTAAAATCACACTTTGGCAGATTCTGGAAAAGACCAGCACTAATGTTGAATTAATAAAACCTGTCAAAATAGGAAAGCAAGTAACGATAGAATCTGTAGTGCTCGAGAACAAAAACAAGGCGTTACATATCACCAACTGTCTTTTTATAATGTTTATCAAAGAAGTTCTAAGAAACTGGAAGGTAGAAACGTATAACAATGGAGTTATCTCTAATGTAGTTACTGTCCACATCGTAACTTGAAATACATGAGGCAAAAACTTGTAGAAGAATACACGAAGATAAAGTAGAGAATTCTGTTGAAAGGAAGATACAGCAGTGCATGCAAAGCATAAAAGTTCTAGGGATAAGTGAAAGTTGCAAGGGAGGGACAATGGATACTGCAATCAAAAAACAAAACAGTACGTCACAAAGAAAAATACAAAGCAAACACATAATGATACAGTTAAATAGTACAGTAACCAATAGTTCAGATACATGGGTATTGAATGGTAGTTTAGAGAAATCATTAAGAGCATCTGAAACGGACGTTTGGAGCCAAGCAACCAGTAGACCACGACTAGATAAGAGAAATAATGAAAACTACACGTTCAGTCATAGACAGCGAGAGAAATATTTGGCAACCAGACAAAAGAAAACTCTTGAGAGAGGGCATACACTGGAAAGCATTTGAGAATGTAGTTAACCGATCTGTGATATTGATCAATTCATTGTTATCATTAACATCATAAAAAAAATACAGTGGAACCCCGCTGGTCCAAACTAATTGGGACCAAGTCCTGTTCGGATTGGTGTAAATTCGGATTAACCGGGTTATAGGTTATACAGTACTGTATATTATAAATATAAATTGTATAACGTGTATAAACAGTACCACATTCGTGCCTACAATCAAAGTACTGTACTACTTTTTGATGCTGGATTTACAACTTTGCATCAGAGAAAAATGACTGACTTTGTGCAACACCTTAAGTAGTGTCTAGTTATATAGTGTGTATTTATTGTAGTTTTTTGTGTCTTATATACTTTTACTGGCACTAAACTGTAAGTACCAATATGTTTTTCCATTCATTTTAAAGACGCTAATTTCTTGATAACGTAATTCAAAACTTTATTTTGCCATATATTTAAAACAATCTAAAGTACTTATTTTTAATAAAAATTTCACTAAAAGTGCATTAGTGTGTATTTATCTAAGCTTTTATGTACAAATTATATTGATATGTTCCAGTTATTTTGTCGTATTTTTTTATTTCTTTGTCCAATTTTTATATCCTTTTTCAAACTACCGGTTCGGATTAAGCGGGTTTTCGGACTAGCGGGGTTCGGACCTGCGGGTTTCCACTGTATAAATAAATGGCAACAAAACTATCTTCATAAGTATAATCATATATAAAATAAAACCTCTCTCACACGCTGAAGGGTAGACAGTCATCAAATCAAATAACAAAGACACAATTAGCTATTTAACAAACAGCTTACACTTACACACAAACAGGTATCTGGTTTTTAATCATAATCAGAACTACTCCTACACTCAAAAATCCGAGCTTCATCTCTGAACACTTAGTAAAACATACATATGCTAATGTTTCCATACTCTTAATATATATTTACAACAATTAACATTAAATCAATTATTAACACATATTAAAACAATATCTGTTGTCTAAACAGTCAACTTATACAGCTAGAAATAAAATTAAAATGTATACAACACTAATCGCCGTCTTCCTCAGTACACAGAAAATTATACTAACACATAGTATTCACTTGGTAAACTATAATAATAACAAAGGCATGTGTTCACACATGCATGCAGTGGCACAGACATGCATTCATTTATCATACAAGTACGATTAAAATATGCAAATAGGTTCTGTAAGCAGAATTGCTGATCACAAATTTCAAAACTTGCAGGTCCAGTATTTATCTTACGACATGATGAGATAAGGTTTTGTCCCTTTGTCCCTTCCACTGATAAGGAATATTCACAAATTAAAGATTCTCTCCCAATGAACGATGTTTACTCATTTTCACTACACCATACATAAAACTGATAACATGAGAGTTCGTTTATGATATGAACCCATTAACTGTATTATAATAATTGGCTTTGTGCCTGAATAATTTACTCTTGTGTTTACATTATTCACAATGTTATTAACTAACTTAAATGCCATGAAAACTTACATACATAACTTCCTGTAGCTGGAGACTTCACACTTCAAAACCATGAAACCAGAATACTACCAAACCATGAAGGAAAATGTTAGTACCTAGGTATATAAAACAAATTTCTATCTTATAATACTGCATTCCACTTGTTGTAACTGAATTTTTCTTCTTCTGATAGTTCCTATCCATTTTGGATGTTGGATATCATACAGTCTATGTTAACTCTCTGTACTGCTGCACAGAATAAGTCAGTTGTATTCATTCCAAACCAGGTCCTTGAAATTTCTCAGCCATGAGATTCTTGGTCGCCCAACTCCTCTCTTTCCAAGTACTTTACCCTGTAGTACGGACTGCAATAAGTAAAATCTCGGTTCAGTTCTCATGTGCACCAGCCTCGGTTGTATGGTGCACCCTGTTTTAACTGACGAGGAAATGGCGACAGAGTGACTACCAGAATAAGTAGTCTCCCGCATACTAGTCAACAGCTTCAGGTGGACGAACTGGCAAGCGGGAGGGCAGCTCATTGTCCTGGGGTTGAGAAATCAGCTCTGAAGGTGGATGAACTAGTTAATAGTCAATGACAATGGGATGAAGAAGGCAACGAGAAACCAATACATTAAAGATCATTTTGGTATATCTCTAGTAATATCATCATGGCTATGTTCGAGGCAAAATCATCCGGAGCTTTAAGTTCCCCAATCGGATCGGGGGGGGGGGGGGGCCAGTTTTGAACAGTTATGAAGTAAAGAGAATTTTTCTAACAAATAGAAATTGTTTAGGACACAGCATTTTATAAAAACTGATACAAGTGTAATCACCGGTAACCTTATTGATTAAGCCTGGTTTAAGACAACTTCTTTAAATGATGACTGTGATGGATTGTACACGTCTGAATCTGAATTTGACTGGCAGCTTTTCCCATCACAGAAAAATATATAAATGCAACGTTTCGGCCATCCAAACAAATAGCAGAAGACAGCTGCGGCAAAAGTCCATCAGTCAAATTCAAATTCAGCTGGTCTAAGAGTTTGCAGTAACAGCAGATTTTTTTATTTGGTCTCTAAACATACATCTTCATGTATGTTAACATCTTTATGTATGAGTTAACATTAAGCAAAGAGAACAGAAGGGATGAGTCACTGAAAAAAAAAAATCTTATATACACAAAACAATAGTCAGGCTAAAGCATTTTATATCTTGAAACATGAGACTGAACAAGAGGGCAAGGGAACAAAGTTAAGAAGGTATCAAGAACAAGGAGGTCAGTTAAAAATACAACATGGATTGTTCTGAAGTAAAAGAAGAGTAAATGCAGAACAAGGTAGTGGGATGCTGTTCAACAACAGTTAAAAATTAATGTCAGGAAATAACTCCAAACAATTACAAAGCATTATAAGAAAAAATTCCAAACCTTCTAGTCCCGGCACAACACACTAACATGGCAATACTTTTAAAATAACCACCCCTGTAATTACTACAATTGGTGTTAGAATAATTAAGTTGAAACGTTACTTTTAATGATTTCCATATAGAATTGTATTTCAATTATTACAACAAATGATATGAGGATGATACACAGTAACAGAAATTACAGATGTTCAAAAAAGCAAACATTGCTTCCAAAGATTATTTGCTACATACCGGAAGGGCAACTCAGCACAGTTCTGTATGGTGTGACTACCCAAAACTACAGAAATAGTTAAAGTTTAATTAAGAAAGTTGTGTTAGTGGTTATATTCACAAACAGAATTATCACTGTTGCACACCACTACAGAAAAATTATTCCGATTAGCGCTTTCAAGCTTCTCAGCTCATTGTCAGATCGGAAAATCTGACGATGAGCTGAGAAGCTTGAAAGCGCTAATCAGAATAATTTTTCTATAGTGGTGTGCAACACTGATAATTCTGTTTTAGAAATATTTAATTTTTACTAAAAATTATTTACAGTTTCTAATTTATTTACATCTATGATTCTAAAAATTTTTGAATCATTTGTTTCAAATCACACTTTTGAATGTTTTTAAAAAAATATATAAAACCTAGCTTATAGATTTTATCCCCTTCATAATTTTTTTATTGGACAATGTACGAAACAAGAGGTGGTCAAGAAATGTACATAGGATTAAAAATAATTCATTACAAATGATTTAATAGTTTTGAAATCAAAATACAAATCCATATGCACAAAAGTACCAGAAACAAAAGCTGCTAGCCAAGATATAGGCCCAGTTTAAATAGTCTAAAACCTCAGAAGTCCAAAATTATTTTTGAAATTGACAGAAATGCTGAAGGGTATTGTGCAATATGTAATTCTTCTTCTTCTTCTCCGGCTCTACAGCCCTTGGTGGGCCTTGGCCTTCTCAACAATCTGCCTCCAGTCATCTCTATCCGCCACTACTCTCTCTCTCCATCCTCGAAGTCCCAACTTCATCAGATCCTTCAACACCTCATCCAACCATCTCATCCTTGGCCGTCCCCTTCGTCTTCTGCAATAGAGTCTTTCCTGCATCATTCTCTTACTCATTCTATTCTCTTCCATTCTCTCCACATGCCCCAACCATCTTATCCTCTGTGACTTGATAAATTTTACAAGGTCCCTCTCATGTATCAGTTGTTGCAATTCTGCATTACTTCGTATTCTCCACAATTCTCGCCTTCCCTCACTAGGCCATATATTTTTCGTAGGATATTGCGTTCAAAAATTCTTAAACTTTTTTCATCCTCCACTGTCATCATCCACACCTCTGAGCCATAGGCAACAATAGGTCTTATGAGTGAATGATATATATTTAGCTTGGTTTCTCTCCTTATATTTTTATTTCTAAAGATATTTATATTTGCAAAATACACTCTATTTGCATACCTTATCCTCTCTTTAATGCATTTGTTTATGTCATTATCATTCGATATTGTAGTGCCCAAATATTCAAAGCCTGACACGCCTCCAAAGCGCTTCCCATTTATTTCCAGATCACGAGGTTTTCTTCTATCCGCAGACTTCGACATTATCATATACTTTGTCTTGCTCTCATTCACATTTAGCCCAATTTTTTTGCTTCTACTTCCATCACTTCGTATACCTCCCTAACTTTGTTTGCGTTTCATGCAACAATTGCAATATCATCCGCATAGCCGAATATTTGGCCAGATTTTGTAAACATTGTCCATTTTTGATCGACCATCTTTATAACACTGTGTAACGCCAAATTAAACAGTACCGCAGAAAGACCATCACCCTGTTTTACTCCATTACTGAAACTGAAGCTTTTGTGCAATATGTACTGCTGTCGAGTAATTTCTACACCACATGTGGCCGTCTATGTTTAACGTAACAAGAAACAATTGTTTCTCATTTTCTATGGACCCTTAGAATTTCGCTGCAATTTTACAAATGGAAATAAACTATATTTAATTTTTATAGTGCTGGAAAGTTGCCAAACTACATTTATGTTTGTTCACCTTTGTCTCATATAGAAACCTAATTCTATGTCAGCTGTTGTTAGGCCTTTAATTAGGTTTACATAACATTAATTTTATACTTGTATATATGTAAATAAACACACACACACATTTATAAAAGGTAATAGTAATTAATTTCGATATCTAAAAGAATATTAATCTGTATCTTACTGTTCAACCGGATCATGGGAAATTATTTTAACTATAGGTAACAAATGAAATTTTTTTGATTAAATTCAGTTTTTTTTCTTGTATTAATATACATTTTTTGTGCCAATTTAAAAATAAGAAATATATTTATGAGACAATATAAATAAATTATTTGTTTTGTAAAACAAATAACAGATAAATTTTATTTGATAATTAGAAGTGATTCATCTTCAGCATTACTTTAAAGCATCTTCTACTATCGGCAACGTCTTCAGTATCGCTGGCTGTCCAGACCAATATTATTATGACCAAGTGTTTCAAAACCTCATGTTTGCTTCACCTTTTAAGCACCAGTGGACTAAACTTCTTTTCTTTACAGAAATCATACTGTTGCACACCACTATAGAAAAAATTCCCAGTTAGCACTTTCTCAGTTAGATATTTCCGATCTGATGATGAGCTGTGAAGCTTGATAGCACTAATTAGGAATGTTTTCTATAGTGGTGTGCAACAGTGTAATTTCTGTTTGTGATTACAACCACTGACACAACTTTATTAATTAATTTTTTCCTTTAGTTTAAGTACTGCTGATTTTTGTTTTAATCCTGTCGTTCTTAATTTATCCACTTACTTATGCCAATAAAAATATAACAATACCGAAATACTAGTTACAAGGAATGAATAAATTCAGATAAAAAATTAAAATATAATAAATCCATTAAATAAATGTATAAAAAACATATAATTTAAATAATATTTAAATTTTATTATTTAAATACTCCACAGCCTAGTAACCACTGACAATTGGTTTTGAACGATTTAGCTCATCACCTGGTATCAATAAAAACCATACAGATGTTAAAGAAAAAATCAACAATACCGCACAAATGAAAAATTATGAATTTGAAAACAATGGCATAAGCTGTTGAAAGCTCTGTAGCACCCACAGTAAGTATACAATTAATTTGTGTTTCTCACTTAAAAATCAACAGTGAACAAAACTGAAATTAAATGTCCGGCTGTTTTTACAATTTTATTTAATTGTCACAAACACTGCTTCAGTTTAAAACACTGTGTACATCAATGTTATAAGCATGAAATAATCAGGGGTGCAGACTATGTCCGAACGCACGAACGTGGTTCGGGAAAAATTTGGGCTGCCCAGGGAAATTTTTATCAGTAACGAAAAATAGAAATCACAACAAAAATATCAACTGATGTTGTATCACATCATTTTTACAATTATTGACTAGAATAATTAATCTTTAGAATAAGTTTTAAAAAGAAACATTCATTCTAATAAGAACAAAGATAGCAACATCATTCGGCACGAGCAATGACTCATAGAATCAGACACTTTAATGGTGGAAAATACCATTTTACGAGATTTTCATCAACCAATCGTATAAAAATATTCAAAACATCAAAAGTCATTGACAGTCTCCACAAAGATAAAGGAAGGCTGTCTTTTCTTAATGACTTGAACTCGTAATCATAACTGCACTCATTACAGGTAACTGCCTTTATGAAGTATTATTAATTTTATCATAATAATAAAACAATTTTTCATTACTGTATCTTCAACAAAAATAGTTAAACAGTCCTACAGACATTGAGTCGACAAATTTTTTATTAGCCCTACAATATTTATGTGTTCTCAAAATAAAACAGGATAAAATTGTATTTTAATAATTTACGTATTTAGTAAGTAATATTTTTACTATGCTCTTAGATTAAGCCTAACACATTTATTTTATTACAGTGCCCTCTTTAGTACTAATCATCTTCCCTTGCAGCCATCATGTTACAGCCAGCCCATATTAGCCTACTGCGTTTGTTACGTTGTGATTATTAATGTATTTCTTGTTCATAATTTTTTGAGTAAATTGTCTTCAACCTATATTTTTATTACTTTTCTTTTTATCATTCATCAGATACAATAAATTGGTTGGCAAAACATAATAAACCATTGCGTTAGTTTTGGGGAAATTTCCTACCAAGAAAATTGTGTTTGGGGGAAATTTCCTACCAAGAAAATTGAGTTCGGGGGAAATTTCAGGGGTCTGAACATTTTCTGCACCCCTGGAAACAACTGCCAGTGGCATATAAACAAAACTATAAATTACACAATGAAGTCATTATAATTTGGTGGGCTTTCATTGTCTCAGCACGTTATACTGTTTGTGAAAACTGTCGCACTTTTCAACCAAGGTCTGATGTTAAATACAATGTGTTAGTTACTGCCCGACATTTAGACAGCTTGAGTGTTCATCATTATCAGAGCACAGACCAACAGCAGGATAGTACAGATAACCAAAAAAAAAAAGACTGCTAACAAAGGCAGGTCCCACAGAGCCAATGAAACATCAGCAGTAACGGAGACATGGGTTTTCGTATAAAAACACGACAGTTTTAACATATAATATGATAGAACTAAGTGTTTAACACATTCACTGCTGCTATAATATATGTAGATGCTGACTGTTTTTGTTTTTAATTATTTTCTGTTTTCATTATTATGCAGAATAACTAAAATATGGTCACTGGAAGCTGCATATATGTATGAACATACACACTAACATCAATTATCCTAAACCACATACAACTGACTGACATTTTCTCTAAATATCACAACACACAGAGTGCACACATACAACTGACTGATATTTTCTCTAAATATCACTACACACGGAGTGCACATATGTGTGGAAACACAGTTATATACATTATTAACAATATCGATAATATATTATTACTACGAGCCATTCGTATACTAGCCACTGCTCAGTGGCCACAGCAGTTTTAATGCTTACTTCCATAGAATGGGAAAAGTGCAAAGCCCAGCATGCCAATATGGAGACTCTCCCCATGAACATGGCTGGCACACGTTTTTCAAGTGCTGCAGATTCGCAGGACAGAGGATGGTACTGGAAATGGAGCTTAGGGAGTTCACCCCCGAGAACGTAGTTGTGCTTATGCTTCGTGGTAAGGCGGAATGGGACCGTATCAATGCATTTATTCAGTAGGTCCTACTAGAAAAAAAAAGGCCCAACTGGCATCCAATGGGCAGTAGAAGATGAGGAACAACTAGAAGGAGCCAAATAAGAACGTAATAGGCTTCATCCTGAAATAATACGTTAAGGGTCATTCCAAATCAAATCATCCAGCCAGAACAACATTTTTCACCCCACCCTCTCAGATTTTCATGAAATTTTTTGTACAGCATCTATGAACAAATAACAACCCGTATTTTTCATTTTTTGCCAAATTCGCTTTAGTTTTTTTTAAATGAATTTTTTGAAAAAAAGTCCATTTTTAGCCAATTTGTTAGTCACGGCGCGAGATCTAAAGAACACTTTTCAATAAAAACTCTACTTGTACGGTTATTATTGAATATTAAGTTATCAAACTCACGATACTTACTTGAAATTTCACAAGGATTCCAAATATAAAGTCAAAATTAAACATTTAGACTCATATAAACTTGTTTTTCCACTTCAAAGTTGGCAATTGTTAATTTTTTTCTCCATGCAGGCTTTTATGTAAATGTTTATAACTTTTTTTTGTCTGGTCCTATGAGGCTGAAAAAGGTCTCATTTGAAAGAGGGTGAAATGTAATATTGTTATGATGGTCTACTCAATCGTCGTAGGTACAGTGGAAACAAAATAAGTACAAGACAACAATTAAGTCACTAATCACACCTTTAATTGTTACAGTAAAACAGTTCGTAATTGACAACACAGTCTCTACAACAAATCAAATGAAAATTGTTCACATGCAAATAAATGTCACTAATATTAAAGACAACTGTATTACAATTATACTGTCCGATTATAAAACACAACACTTCACTAATAGCTACTTGAACGTACACAGTAATAACTCGAACCGCTCTGTAAATATCTCACACTAAAACTGAAACTAAGGCCGCTACCACCATGTATTTATAGTCCCGCTCACACACCAGAAGCTTCCAAACTACGTCTTATCTCTCATGTGAACTACGTAATTAACTGCGGCCTTGACACAGGCCGAGCACCCGAGTGAAGCCCGGCACAGTCGAGAAGATTCTCGCAAAATGCGTCTAGCAACACGTACGCCACACGCTTACATTCTGGATCTCTCCGGAACGTTCGACAAACACGTAGATTGTTCTGTGATGCCGTAACACAGCCCCCTCCTTAAGCCTGTTCGCCCCGAACTGGCAAACCGTCTCCGAAGTAATATTCGACCAGGCGATCTAGGTGGACGTCCTTGCGAAGGATAATTTTCCCGTTCTTCGAATTCAGTCTCGTGTGACCCGAACATCACGTTCCCAGGAATGCGAGTCTTTTGCGCAACCACTAGTTTCGCTGGAATCATTCCCGTTGCGTCATGTACTGATTACCTAAATACCACTGGCTGATCCAAGTTTGTTTGGTTCTCGTCAACAACCTCTTGCGTAACCTAATCTTCAGCCACTTTGCCCTCGGGCGCTTCTATCAGCTCAGGAACAAGGAAGAGTTTTGACTCGACACCCATAGTTGGCTTTCCAATCACTTTTTTTGTTGTTATACTTATTTGTACTTCCTCTGCTAGTTCTTCTTCCATTTCCGCTTGCAACAGGGAGGGTTCCTCTTGACCAGACTTGTTGACTGTTTCTTCGACTAATGCCACTCACTTAATCGAATGGTTCGTAGACCCTGTCATTTTTAGTCATGCAAAGCTTTATTGGCCAACCTTCAGGACATTCTCTCTTAAGTCCACAACGAATCCGTAGGCATTCATAATGTCCGTGCCAAGAATCACTTCATCGACAATGTCTGCAACGAGCATTTGGTGGCTAAACTCGAGAAGACCCAGGCGTACACGTACGTCTACCTTTCCTAGCACCTTGACGGGGCTTCCAGTCACAGTCTGTATTGTACAAGAGCTAATTAGAGGCTGGCAGTTGCTGACTAAGTCAAGGCGCACAATGGACACTGTTGCACCCGTGTCAACTGTAAATGATGTTGGTTTTCCTTCCCCAAATCCATTAACAATCAAGTTTCCACTGGTCTTATGTAGCGTGGAAACTGTGTGCTGTTCTGGGGCTTTACTTCTCCAATTGGTGCGATCACTCTCTTCTCTCGGTATCTTCTTCTCCTAACAGTCTACCTGTAGATGGCCATGTTTTCCACAGTTGTAAAATTTCGGTCTTCTGTCTTTTTGAAATTGTTGCGACTCTCTTAAACTTTTGAATTGTTTGTCCGCCAACATTGTTTTTCTGCACCCATCGTAACGGCAATGTGATACAGGGATCTTGTGACTGCAACGTGATGGCACAAACCCATTAATGTAGCGGGACGCTGACTTGCCAGCTTCAAACTCTAGGACGTGAACAAGAGCTTCTGAGCTATCTTGGTGTCTTGCCATTCGTAACACTTGCTGAAGTTCACAATCTCCGATGCCATCAATAAATGTCTGCACCACAAACCTTATTCAGAAGTCTTCTGGTGCTTCAGGATAGGCCAATCTAATCAAATCAATCTGTCAATACTTGCTTCAAACTCTTTAAGACTCTCCCCGGAACGTTGTCGTCTTGTTCTCAACTGAGTGTAGTACACCTCTCGCAAATGTTTATCACCATACCATAATTCTAGAGCTTTTATCAACTCGGCATAGATGTTCTGGCTGTCAGGTGGAACTTTCTGTAGTAATTCTGCTGCAGGTCCTTTTAATGAGAGAACGAGTGAAACTGCCTTGTCTTTCTCCGTCCAATTATTTGCCCATGCAGCAGCTTCGAACTGGCGTAAATACGTCGTCCAGTGCATGCTTCCATCAAAGGTTGGGGCCTTGACATGAACTGTCCCAACCGCAGGCGAGGTGACCTTCTCTATTGACTTATTTGCTGTGTGTTTCTCTGTCTTTATCATTGGTACAGTGTTCACAAAGTTGTTTTGGTTGTAACTTCAGGCACTGCTCGACTTCATTTTTAATCTGCTCTTTTATATTTATAATCTAGTCTTCTATTTTTGTTAACATAGCTTTTTCCACACTCAAGACAGATTTTTCTACTTCAGCTATTTTATTTGACATGGATTCTTCTACGTCAGATATTCTGGTAATTTCATTGTTAAGCTCACCTCGTAATTCACCTACGTCACCACGTAGGAGACCCAATTCTGCTGTAGTATGTTCTTGCATCTTGCTTTTGCTCTTGAATTAACGCTTTGATGTCACCTGCTTCACGTTTACGTTCCTCTGCCTCCTGCTTACGTTCTTCTTTTTGTCTTTCTTCTGTTTCAAGCACTAGTGCTTTCTGACGTTCCTCAGCCTCTTCTCTTTCCTGCCTGCGTTTTGCATCCTGTTGTTTTTCTGCTTCTTCTCTTTCTTGTCTCCGTTCTTCTTTTTGCCGTCTTTCTGCTTCTTCCGCCTCCTGTCTGCGTCTTCCCTCTGCTTCCAGCAGGAGGGTTTTCTGTCTCTCTTCCGCTTTCTCTGCATCCTGCCGTTGTCGTTCTTCTGTCTACAACAACAGTGCCTGGAAATTTTCCATCATCTGACTGGCATCCATTGTTTTCCGATTAATTGCGAATGACACTCGTCTTGTACAAAATGTCCACTGTTTCCACTGTTAACCGTTCTATCCCACTTCTGACACCACTGTTACGACGGTCTACTCGATCGTCGTAGGTACAGTGGAAACAAAATAAGTATAAGACAACAATTAAGTCACTAATCACACCTTTAATTGTTACAGTAAAACAGTTCGTAATTGACAACACAGTCTCTACAACAAATCAAATGAAAATTGTTCACACGCAAATAAATGTCACTAATATTAAAGACAACTGTATTACAATTATACCGTCCTATTATAAAACACAACACTTCACTAACAACTACTTGAACGTACACAGTAATAACTCGAACCGCTCTGTAAATATATCGCACTAAAACTAAAACTAAGGCCGCTACCGCCATGTATTTATAGTCCCGCTCACACACCAGAAGCTTCCAAACTGCGTCGTATCTCTCGTGTGAACTACGTAATTAACTGCGGCCTCGACACAGGCCAAGCGCCCGAGTGAAGCCCGGCACAGTCGAGAAGATTCTCGCAAAATGCGTTTAGCAGCACGTACGCCACACGCTTAAATTCTGGATTTCTCTGGAACGTTCGACAAACACGTAGATTGTTCTGTGATGCCGTAACACTATAATAGCATAAAATAAAAGTCATGGGTATTTAATGACATCATTTTATAATTTAAGTACAAAGTTTATATTTGATATTTCATTGAAAGATTTTGCATAGTACCCTATCTTGTGTGGCCAATGAGGATTTTTTTTACTTAAGGTATGCTTCTCTACTAAAATCTTCAATTAAAATTAGGCTTATCAGTGTAACAAGGCCTAACTACCTGTCAAAACTAAAAAAATATAGATTTTAAAGAAGATTTGTCCGTATTTTAAAAATAATATCTTGCTTAGGTATTTACTTGTTGAGTTAGCTTACCTTTCCAGTCTTAAATGGTATTACAGGATATTTTAATATATACAGGTGCTTCTTGATTGATATGAAACTTAATTTTTCCTTGCCCAGGAAGCATTAATATTTTGAATACTTTTTTTGGATAGTATGAAAAGCATTCGGCCCACCTAAGCACTTAATTCAGGTACATCTATGCAGCAAATTATGTTTTAAAAGGAACCCAGCACTTATCCTCTCTCCCAACATTTCTGTGTTATGGCTGAAAAAAAAGTTTTTGATGCATGAAATTGATGTAAGCATCTTGGTTGTCATCATCTAGCTCCAAATTAGTCCAATATAACATTTTCTTCATAGACACAGCCTACATAGGTATCTGGTTGGAGATTTGGAAGTTGCAGTTCTTGCGAAAAGCTATATCTTAAGGAAAAATCTTTGGCACTGCTGATACGTTTTGCTGCTATTTCGGTTTTGGGTAGTGGTTGGAAATAATGGAAGGACCTCGTGCCAATAACAGTTTTATGATCACTAAAACGCAAAGTTAACATAGGTTCTACATTTTTTACATTGTCTGTATTGATGAATTGAAATGTTATTTTTGAAAAATGCTGGTCATAAATCTTGAACATTTCTTCTGGTGTACAAATCTGATCTTTATACGGCAATTTTTTTCTACGGTTGTTACAAATCTTTTTTCCAGGAATTAATATTATTCCTTTTTTTCTTTTTACTTCTTTCGCATATTTAAGAGATATTGGTCTTAAACCTGCTTTGATGACCTTTTTGTGGACGTTCTTGTGTCACAAACACTTTTTTGGTTATTTTCATAATATTCAGTATAGTAGAGATAATGATGTAAACATAAATTGTAACTAGGTGTCAATGTTTTTCCTAACCTCCATAAGAATTGCTTTAACTTCATCTGGTAAATTTGAAACCAACAGTATTTCTTTCTCATCTGTAAAATTTGTGTTGTGACAAACAGAATGAGTGATCAGCACCACATTACACTGTTCTTTAGGTACTAACAACTCTTCATCTGAACTCATGATTATACATAGATAGTACAGTAATAAAGAAATAAATCTTTGTTTTAAACTGCACATTAATGGTTATCAATGAAACTTAATAGTACTAAAATCAGACAAAATGATTGTTGAACCAGAATCAGATGAATCAGACTACTCACTGTAGTTTGTATGTTTGGTCCAAACACTACTGTACCCTATTACACTGTATAAATTTTTAGATTAAAAAAAAACTATTTTACACAAAATCGCTTCAAACAATGTATACACTTTTTTACAATGAACTAATTATGCACTGTTTGTATGCTACTGCAACTGTCACAACAGTGTCACAGAGCAAACTGAGGCTCAGTGTACCTCTGACTGGCTGCCTGTAGTAGTACGTAGACACGTAGTATTCATGTTGTAACTTGTAGCCCTGCCCTGTTGTGAGTCACTCATGCAAAATATTTCACTGAAATATCAAATGTAAACTTTGTACTTAAATTATACAATGATGACATAAAATACTCCACGACTTTTATTTTATGCTATTATCAGAGCCATTTTTAGGACCTCAGAGGCCCCCGCCAGACCCGAAAATGAGGCCCCAAGTACAGTATATTATGCACACAAGAGTTTTACATTAAACGTCCGAGATATATACGATATTTTTTGTTGCATGTGGGCGTAAAATGTAAATGCAATTAAAAAAAAATCACATGGTAGTAAAAATGTATTTTTCACGCACTGCAATGAAAAATACAAATTATTAAGTTTTTTTGGTTTATTAAATTAATAAATACAGGCTGCTTTACAAAAATCAAAACTCAAAATTTTTTAAATAATGATTTTATTTATTTATATTTAACAGATAAGAATATGCTTATAGATACTACAATCGTCTACATAGAAAATGATGTATAAGTAAGTAAGTAACAAATAGGCCCATGCAAAAAGAGACTTAAAGTCTATTTGAAAAAATGGTTGGAAAAATTAAAATAAATTTAATTTTTTTAGAATACTAGATTTTGAAAAATTGAGCCTTGAATATTATTGTTTTAAACTAAAAGATATAATTTGTATGCTTTAATTAAAAAATATATTAAGTATTCCAAAAAAAATAGGCGATTTTCATTTTTTCAATTATTTTTTTAAGTTCTCTTATGTCCCTTTTTGCATGAGACTATTCAATAAATAAATAAATAAATACACTCACATATAAAATTAAAAATTAATGATCAAAAAATAAAAGCTAAAATAAATGAAATTGTTTTAAAACATTTTTTTTTCTGCACTTTCCGCAAAATCATCAATTATTTCATCAAAACTAATTTTCCTCATTATATAATTTTCTATACTGAGAATACTTAAGGCGTTTAATCGCTCTTGTTTAATACTATTCCTAAGGTAATTTTTCACAAGTTTAAGTGTAGAAAATGACCTTTCAGCAGATGCATTAGATACCATCAAGCATAAAAAATTCTCAAGCAAATTTCAACGTTTGGGAAAACAGATAAAAGTCCATTATCATACAAATATTTATAAGTTTTCTTAAGATTTAGTTTTTTGGATATAAATGAAGCCCCACTATCATGAACATCATCCTTGATAGTCTCTTCTTCATCGTGATTATCGAGTTCATCTTCATCATCCTTTTCTTTATCGTCGTCTTCTTTTTCTAAAAGAAGCTTCTCCAAGTCTACATGCTCTTTTAAAAAACCTTGTAGATGGAGGCACTCTTCAAATAACTCTTTTTCGCAAACATCATTTTTATATATTCTCGAAAAAGTATTGCAGGGAGTCTTTAAGGAACTTTCAGAGAGAACAACCAAATTTTCTAAAAATCCAAATCTCTCAGCTATTACATAATATTTTGAGGCTCTGTATTTCAAGTTATTAACTAATTTGTCTATAATAGGTAAAACAACTTTTATCTTTAGATTCTCCTTCGGTGTAAAAACAGTATCAGGCGTCTGAGAATTGTCAAAAAACTTAATTCTTGAATTGCGTTTGGAAACGCGTGTTTCTTTAGTGCATTGTTCAAAAGTACTCAAAGTAGATCCAATAAATTTTTCTGTTTTTGTAAAATACATTTCAAAGCTATCTCTTTTCTTATTAATATACTCAGACAGGGAATTCAATATAGTCACCGTTGTTGAAAGGGTCAATGTTGGTTTTTGCAAAACTTTATTTACCTTATTTATCCGAGTTAAAATATCGTTCCACACGAGAGTTAAAAACGCTATCTCAAACTTTTGCATGGATACAATTGAACTTGAAGCTTTAACTTTTGTCTCTGCTGTCTGATCATCATCGTCCTAATTTTTTGCAATGCTGATTTTATTTCTGCATAGTTATCATACAGTGCAATGACTGCATCTGCACGAGCAGACCAACGAGTTGTAGATAAGGCCTTTACAACTTTCTTCTTTCCTGTCAATGAATCCAACAGTATCCTCCATCTAGATGTAGATGATGAGAAAAACACATACAATGACTGTACGAAGTAAAAAAATCTAGCATCCTCTGGGATGCCTTCAGCAGCAGAAACTCCGACCAAATTTAACGAATGACCTGAGCAAGGAATAAATTGTGCTAATTCGTTTAATTCTTTGACTTTTGCTTGAAGGCCATTGTAACAACCACTCATATTAGATGCGTTGTCATATGATTGACCCTGACAATGAAAATTGGTATGGTAATTTCATTCAAAAAGTTAACTACTTCATCGAATAAGTTCTCTGCTGAATGTCCAGATATAGGAAGGAACTTTAAAAATCTTTCAGTAGGCTCTCCAAACAAAACATATCGAATGATGAATGTTAACTGATCAATGTGTGCAACGTCTGGCGTGGAATCTACTGATATTGAATAATATCTGGAAGCCTTTACTTCTTTTATAATTTCTTGAAGCACTCGCTTTCCCATAATATGAATAAATTCATCACATGTACTTGGTGATAAGTAAGAAGTACCACTGCCAGCACCACCATACTTTTTTATATGCTCCTTCAAAATCGGATCATACTCACTAATTAATTCAAGTAGTCCTAAATAGTTTCCACTGTTTAACACACAAATTCCTCAACATCACTCCTCAAAGCAAGTCCTCGTCCAGTAAGAAATTTTACTATGGAAACAATTCTAGTTAAAATCTGACGCCAGTAATCTCTTTCCTCGTTCACTTGCTTTTGAATCTCAGAGTCTATTCTCCCAGACATAGAAGAACGGTTAAGAAATGACAGTAAAGAAGCACGATGCTGTTGACTGTTTTCATGAAATGAAACAGCTTGAGCACCATGCTTCCAATCGTTGAAACCGTTGGAATTGAAAGGGTTTGTGGGCATCAAAGTAGAACCAAAGACTTTGCTAACGAAACTATAAATCTTACCGGTGGATGGAGAGTATAACAACCAGTCTCGTTTACATTTTCTCCATTTTGAAGTTCTTTATAAAAAAATGTCATTTGGCAACTTCGCTTTTGAGAAACCTGTTTTCCCTTTTCTAAAAATTTGTATACTCTAATAGATTTACTGAAATCACTATCTAAATTTTGATAGCATGAAGGCCCTTTTCGAATAAAATATTCTTGGAGTTGGGTTTTTGAAATTCTATTTAAATCCCATAATGCAATATCTAAGCTGAGAAATTCTTCAAACCTCTATTTGTTCACCTTTATCATTTTGAGTTGAATGTGTGTTCATTTCATGTGTATTCTGTTTCAAATGATTATTATGTGAAAACTCTTCTTGAATATGTTGTGAAACAAGTGATTCCCTTTCCAAATTACAAACTATTTGACCGCCTTGTTCAGAAAATGTAGACGAAGAGAACTGTGATACTTCAATAGCTGGATCATTATTGTCTATGAGTAGATGATTCTGAGGTTCAGTTGATGAAGGTGAATTACAGCGTCTTCTTTCAATTTCCGATTGGCTTGGTACGACATGAAAGAAAGACGATACCTTACGAGTTTTATCAATTAAATTTTTTTCTCTTTCAATTTTTCGGCATTTATGAGCACCACTTTCAAAACGCTTCATTTTTGGTTTCAAAATTCTATCTCTTTCAGAATCAAATTCGATCTAGAACAGCTTAGAATAAAAAAAAAATAAATCAACTAGTGACTTTTGTTTTTTATAAGAAATGAGTCAGTTCAGCAATGACATATCCGAATGAATTAATGGTGCATAATATTATTATGTAAATAGATCATTTTTGATAATCTTCGAATTGACATACCAGAAATGTAATATTTTTTTGTGTTCTACGACCTAAAATCCGACCTTGCAAAATTTATGAGACATAACCTTACACTGATAACGTACCAATACAGAACAAAATTTTAAAAGCCCTACATTATTTTCTAAAGGTGCGCATTACATTTTCATTCAAGCATACATCCAATTTTTTACAGATATACATGTTTAAAAGTTTCTGATATGTCATTCAAAGCTACGAACCAAAATCTTTTTTACTTCGGACCAAGTAAATAGCATAATATCACTGTCAGTCTAATTTGAGGTTAGTTTCTAAGTGTTAGCGAATTTAAAATGAAGTATTGATACGAACAATTTAGAGTGTGTTGAAAAACATACTAATAAGATAAAACCTAAGAGCACAAAAAGTATTTAACAATAATACGCCATTTTATTACCTTGGTTTAAAGTCAACTAATTTTATTTTTCTATTCACAGCACATATTAAAAAACTAATATCAGGTTAATGCAAAGTCATTGTCTCTTATTCAACCATCATTTAATTAATAAAATGTCAATAAAATGCAATTACAGTTTCGTTGCAAAAAACATGAAAGGCAATAAAAAACAACTCCGGCAATGGCAAATATCCTAGTATATTATATTTAGATTTTAGATCAGCAGATAGCGCTGTATACATGTTTACCAACTTTACTGGGATTCTTGTGCCTTATGTTGCGCGCGTCTGTGTATAGGGAATGTTACCGAAAGTAAATGCGTCATATACATTACCAAAATTTCTCGACGAGGGGACTGATTTATAAATTTGATAATAAGTACCGAATATAAACTGAAACAAGTCAATTACTTTTAAGATTTTATAGATACAACCGTACGAGGTACGAAGTGCCTTATAATTTCACCAATCTATAATATTTTTACACTTTTAATCTTATTAGTTACACAAGTTATAACTTTGTATTATCCAAATACCAACCAACCTTCTTGTCTTTGGTTAAGCACGCGTAGATCTCGCTGTCCCCCGAGCATTTAGGGTTTAATGCTTTTAGTCTTTGGTTTAGCACGTGTAGAGTGTGCTGTCCCTCGAGCATTTAGGTTTTAGCGCTTTTTGTCTTTGTTTCAACATGCCTTGGTTTGAGGCCCCTTTAAAGTCGAGGCCCCCGGCATCTGCCGGGTTTGCCCATAGGTAAAAACGGCTCTGGCTATTATAGTATATTTCATCCTATGCCTATAAAGAAAAGTGTTACATTGAACTAATTTTGGAGCTAGACGATGAGAACAAAGATGCTTACATCAATTTTATGCATCCTCACTGGCCATCAAAAACATTTTTTTGGCCAGAACACAGAAATGTTGGGAGAGAGGATAAGTGCTGGGTCCCTTTTACAAACATAATTTGCAGCATAGATGTACCTGAAATTAAGTGCTCAGGTGGGCCGAATATAGATTTTAAAGAAGATTTGTCCGTATTTTAAAAATAATAACTTGCTTAGGTATTTACTTGTTAAGTTAGCTTACCTTTTCAGTCTTAAATGGTATTACAGGATATTGATAATATATACAGGTGCTTCTTGATTGATATGAAACTTAAGTTTTCCTTGGCCAGGCAGCATTAATATTTTGAATACTTTTTTTCGATAGTCTGAAAACCATTCGGCCCACCTGAGCACTTAATTTCAGGTACATCTATGCTGCAAATTATGTTACATCTATGCAAATTTAAAGTACCAGAAGCCAACAGGAAGTCACAAAAACAACCAACCAACAAACATGTACTTCACCAGACACAAAATCCGGAAGGCTGAGGATAGGTACACAATGGTACCCGAAACATGTTCCAAATAAGGAGAAAATATCTTGAGGTAAAGTGATTATAAATATTAAATATATATATACATCAAGAAACAGACTGTAGCAAAAAGTGTTTGAATATATATATTCAAGCACGTACTAACGGAAGGGATAATAAAAATGAAACGGGGTTTGATTGGTCATAACTTAAAGAAACTGCTGAAGATATCACAAGAAAATAAGTAGACATCCTTTGGAAAATGAAGTATGACAGCTGACATGTGAGACATTACAGCACTGGACATTTCTGAGGGAACTGAGGATTGGTGTCGGAATGACTTATAGTGATGTAAAAAAAGTGGAAAAATTGATATGCTTTAGGTGGGGTGGGGTGGGGGGGGGGTAATGTTCCAAATGGGAGTAAAAGGAAAAACATTAATTGAATGAGTGAATTTAATGTAGTATTGTTAAAGCCTATAAAATACTTTCTTTTTACATAGGAACTACTAAAGTTAACAATAAATAGTTCAATTTCATAAAAAATTAAATAAATCGTTACACGGACCAAGGACCATTTTATATGATGAACTTCATTTTCTTTTACCCATAAGTTAATAAGGTGATCATATTATATACTTTTGATCATAAACTGAACAGAATGTAGATCTGGCTGACCAACAAAACATGTTATTATTTTGTTGTTTCCAATAAGCTAAAAACAAATAAAGCTTTGACAAAATACCTTTTTAAGCTGATCTCTTTGTTCTGCAAGATCCTGTTCTAAGCGTGATGTTAGTGCTTGCCTTCTCTGGTTTAGTAACCTCTCTTTGGCTGCTTCTTCTTCGGCTTTCCTCTGGGCTTCAGTACTACATAATACAAAAAATATATGAAACCAATTGTATTACCCTGTCTGAAAAGAGAAGATTACACAAAAATATACTGTAGCTATCACATGTTCTGTTTACTAATTATGAATTCAGAGAGTGGAGGGAGAAAGAGTGTGATGTGTGTGTGTGTGTGTGAGAGGGACAAAGGAGTTATTTTCCGAATACAAAACAGGGTTATACATCACTACAAATGTTTTCTATTTAAAGAAGGAAAAAGTATCAATGAGACTTTTGAACCTGATTAGATTCCTAACATTAAATGTATACTTGGATTACAACAGTTAAATTTCAATGGCAGTTCTACACTTACTTTACTTGATTCTCTATAATAACGGAACAAGTTTTTTTACTCCTTTTAATGGGAAGATTATTATTTACAGCTCTTTCATCACTTACAGTTATATGTTTCATTATTAGATACAGGTTAATATATATTGTTAAGAGTCTGTTAAGTGTTTTGCGATCCACCAAATCCACATGTGAATTACAATTCATACTTTGGATTGCAGTAGACTAAAGACAGTGCTTTGTTACAAGGACAGTATGCATCAGTGGCGTAACTAGGAGATGATCCTGGGCCCCCCCCCCCCAGGGAAGGAATAAGACTAGCTTGAACTCCCCGTTATTTTATTAATTTACAAAAATTGTTATTCATTTTATTTCTACAATTATTTATAAGCCTTATTTTAACATAATATACAACTGACTTAGAAATAGGTCTATATTAAGTGATTATGGAATTTTGCTGAAATTTCAAATAGTTCTGGGGGGGGGGTTGCAAAATACCAGATAAATAAACAAACATTTTTTATTACCAGTTCTATAAAATCACACACATACTATAATTACTTTTAGTTTAAAGAAGTATCAAATATGCAGAACACACAACAGACAGTAACAATAAGTTAAATAAT
Organism: Magicicada septendecula; assembly: GCA_034769895.1. Taxonomy (NCBI): domain Eukaryota; kingdom Metazoa; phylum Arthropoda; class Insecta; order Hemiptera; family Cicadidae; genus Magicicada; species Magicicada septendecula. The sequence goes on along the minus strand of CM068376.1, from coordinate 244,899,816 downwards.
AACACTTTAACAATGAACTAATAATGAAGTTACATGAACTAATATAAAACACACTTTTTGCTGTAAATGTTTTGATTAAAATTCTTTTCAATTTGATACCCCACATTGATTTTGAAATAATAATTCAATTTTTTTGGGCCTGGTTCCAAAAGTTCTGGTATTCCAAACCAGAAAACTATTTTCAGATACCCCACACACCCCAGGTAATTTGATACCTCACATGAATTTTTCAACTTTTTTGAAAATTTTGATCCTTCATATTTTTGACTGCTGCCATCTGTTATGTTTGGGGAGATAATTCTCCAAACCAAAGAGGTCTGTGGGGTAGAAATACAAACATGCATACTATGTTTTATGAAAATTAGTTGGTGTGTTCACAAGTGACAAATGCCAAATGGCAGAGTCAACATACTGAGACGTAGCCACTTCGGAGGACTGCCAACTACTGTAGCCTGAGAATTTTCATGTAAATTTAAACCTAATTAAAAAAAAACTTTTTACTTATATATATATTGCGACAACACAAATTACTAAACTATTGGCGCATAAGATATGATAGTATGTGTATCTCAAATTAAAAGTCCATATTGGAGGGTTTAAGATTATTTATTGCACAAAACACAAGTAATTGTTTATATGGTATATTTGATATGTACAGAATGTAATGTTTGATATAGAGTCTTTCTTTTAAAATGTTAAATACTGTTCATACGCAAGACGTGATACGTTACATAAAGAAGATTCCCACGATGATGTTGCTGAAAAGAAGGGCAGGTCTTTGCGGTGTAGTTGGTTCGTCAGGTGCGGCTTATAAATGACAGACGTTTCCCCAGAAACGTTTACAGCTGGGCTGGCGTCCTGTAACAGCTGGGCTGGTGTCTTGTAACAGCTGGGCTGATGTCCTATAACAGCTGGGCTGGTGTCCTATAACAGCTGGGCTGGTGTCCTGACAGCTGGGCGGGTGTCCTGTAACAGCTGGGCTGGCGTCCTGACAGCTGGGCTGGTGTCCTGTAATTCCCACGATGAATCTGACGCTTCGCACACACAACGGTACTACGGATCTTATTACTTGTAAAATTAATATAGAGTTTATGACCAAGTAATATCTCAGGTGACAGTGAGTTTAATCAAATAACGGTATATTGAACTTATACCACTCCGGCTTCTTCAAGTGTTCACGCGAATACCAAGGTCTACCGCGATCAGCAGACCACCCTATGAGGAAATCTTGCACTAACACGGAAACGTCTTGATGGAACAACTTACTATTGCGTAACTATTAATGATACTGACACTGCGGAAAATCTCCCACAGTGATACAGTTACACTCACTTATTACACACATAATACAACAATACTAATATCGTGTGTAAAGAGTTAATATTCAACCGTTCTGCGTCACACGCGTTACTATCCCCGAATAGTCTTTACAGATTCCTGCAAGCGACAGAATCTTGAACAAGAATTGTATGTACCGTTCGCGGTAGCAGCAGTGAAGAACTGCCTGTAATTATACGCGCAATGCGTTAAAACAATACTGTGTGCAGATGTACTACACACACAGTTCTGAATCTTCCCGTTTCACTAACGACGAATAGTTTTTACAGCACCTTGCAAGCGGTAGAATCTTGTACAAGGAGTGCAGGTCCCGTTCGCAGTAGATGGCGTAGAAGAACTGCCTGTGTAACGACAGGCTTAAGAAAATTTCCAACCACCACTCAGCATTCTATTGGTGGATGGAAGTCACATGGTTAGTACACCGTGACATGCACTTTTCATGCAGTAAAGTGCATTTACTTTGTAACAGCATGCATAGCGGTAATCAGAATACCCTTATCTCATGCATAACTGCATACTTTACTAATATCATATATGAACGTAAATAATAGTCAGAAATATACAGGTATTGTAGCAATACATACGTCTATGTTCAGTATAATGTCAAACACAATGATAATCAATTCACGCACAGCCCGGGAAACGTTTACCACTCGCGCACGTGCGCACATTTCCACAAACACAGTACATGAACAACAATAAATAAATAATGCACAGTTTTATTAAACTAAACCCTTATCCTTACTAAATACAACTGATAACATAACCAAACTTAACCATCTATCAATATAACATGAATGTCCATTGTCTGTGTAATATATGAGCTTGCCCCGCCTATCATGATCCTGTGATTCGTTGCAATATATATATATTATATATATTATAACTCTACTTCTATGCGTTATTATTATGCTGTGTTGTGTGTGAGTACCTACCTGCTGTCTGATCTCGCAGATTCTTCCGACTAGGGCGTGTGGATTTTGGATTTGAAGTTCGCAAGCTAGTAATCTCAAATTTATTACAACAACACACAAATAGGTTACTTTAAAGGGGAAGAGTTTTGTGAGACTGGTAGGCTTTATCGTACAACAATAAAACACTGTTATATGGGGTAATAAAACGTTGTTTATTACACCAACAACACACAAGAATAGAATGGTTATTATATTATGAATTTCTTACAGTCTAAACAATGAATCAATGTTTTTCGATTGGTCAATAGTTGAAAGAAACTGAACTCGTTCTTTGGCGAGTTAATTGCAATTTAAATTTTACTTTATTAATTGATTTGAATTTAATTAAATTTATTTAATTAAATTGAATCTAAATGTTCATGAAACAAAATATAAAACTCTGAAATTAATTAGAATAATTAATTAAAATAAACTAGACGTGACAGTCTAGTTCACATTATTTCATTTCTAGTGATTCTACTTCTGATCTACTGCAGTATGATCTAAGATTAGATTGTCAGTTAAGATTTGTATAGCGCTTTTATACTACTTCTATTTCTTAACTATAACTTACTAAAGCCTTAAACTGCTATACAGATTATCACAACGAATTTACTTTTTAATTACTAGAGTCTTTGCTTTTTGTTTGGCACCTGAATTATTTGAATTACAATGTTTTAATTGAAAAATAGAAAATTTGATCTGAAAAATAAATAAGTGGATTTTGCTTTCCTGTTACTGAAGAGGATGTCGTCCCGATTTGTCCCTCGTCGATTCGAGTCCTTGGTTAGAGAAAGTAATCTGCTTAGAACTGCTGGATTCGGTCGTGGAGTTCAAAATTCGGCAACACTCTGCTTCCTTGCTGTTTGTGAATATTTTAACGTCTGCTGCTGTCCGCTGGAACTGGTTCCTGTCCCTCGTCGATTCGCACGTTGCACATCAGCGTGTGTGTGTGTGCTTCGTTCGGGTGGTCGCTCTGCTCGTCAGCTGTTCACCAATGATTTAGACGGCCTCTCTGCTGTATTCTTGAAGTCTGGTCTTGAAGTCTGGTGGATCTCTTGCGTGCTTATGACTAACTGGTAGTACACAATAAGCTTGGTTGATGTACTGAAGAGTATCTCGCCTTTACGCAACAATTACGAGCTATACAGATGATCTGTACTTAGTGTGTTCATAATTGCGTGTGTGTTGACCACGTAGAGTCTTCTTGTTGATCTTCACCACTTTGGTTACTAGACGATCGAAGGACTACGTCTTAACTTCGTGAGTACTGGCAGAAGAGTGAGGTTTCAACCAGAAAACACCGCACTGGCCGGGGCTCGCGTGAAATGATTTCATTGGCTGACACACTCTCCCTACCACATAAAATTTTGAATTCCCTTGGTCCGTGAGAATGAAGTTAGGTTCCCACAGACGGAGAATTGATATTATTATCTAATATTCTTATTATAATTATCCGGTGGAACCAATTTCCCGCTCCGGATATCCTGTGCTTATTTAATTTTGCAATAACTTGGTTGCAAACCAAGTTGTGTGAAATCTAAAATATACAATCTGTCAGAAATTATTATCTTTATAACATACTAAAATCTCATTACTGTAACTCTATTTTTACAGAAGTTATTCAATTATTTTAATTAACTCTTTCATTTGTTAATTATATTGCATCAAATTTGCACACGTCATTATTAATATTTCGGTAAACATTTTGGCTATATTGGATTTCGCCTTTATTTATTAGTTTCCGAGATATTAATAATTAACAGTTTGGGTGTGGTCGCTTCCTTGTACAGCGAACTGATTACATAATGACCACGTGTGCGTTGCTTTAGAAAGCATTATTTTCAATGCGCTACATTCAAATGGAGTTTTGACTGGTACATTTTATTTAAATATGCTTTCAGTATGCGGTAAACATATAACCCCAAATAGTTAATATTTGGTGCTGTTATAATATATATATATATATATATTGCAACTCTACTTATATGCGTTGTTGTTGTGTTGTATGAGTGTATGAGTACGTACCTGCTGTCCGATCTTGCGGTTTTCTTCCGACTAGGGCGTGTGGATTTTGGATTTGAATTTCGCAAGTATGTAGTCTCAAATTTATGACAACAGCACACAAAATAAGTTACTTTAAGGGTGAAGAGCTTTGTGAGATTGGTAGGCTTTGTAGTACAACAATAAAACAATGCAATATGGGGTAATAAAACGTTGTTTATTACTCCAATAACACACAAGAATAAAATGGTTATATGATCAATAATCCTTACAGTCTAAACAATGAATCGATCTTGACTAATGTTTTTCAACTGGTTGATAATTGAAAAGAAGTTCTAACTCGTTATTTGACAAGTTAATTGCTAGTGAAAATTTAATTAATTCATTTATTTTAATTAAATTAAATTGCTTTAAATTATTTGATTCAAATGACAAAAAAATAAAATATAAAAACTCTAAAGTTAATTGAATATTTTCCAAAAACAAATTAGGCGTGACAGTCTAGTTCACGTCCTTTTATTTTCTAGTGATTTGACTCTGTTATACTGCAGTACGAGCTAATAATTAAATTGTTTGTTAAGATTTGTATAGCGCTTCTGTATTATTTCTATTGATTCTTAACTAAAGCTTACTAATTACTTCTACTGGCTATACAGATTATCACAATGAATTATTCTTATTTACTAGAGTCTTTGATTTTTTTGTGGCACCTGAATTGTTTAAATTACAATGCTTTTAATTGAAAAAGAAAGGAAATTTAATGTTTGAAAAATAAATAAGTTGATTTTGCTTTCCTGTGTTTGAAGTGGATGGTAGAGTTGCTCCCAAATGTCCCTCGCTGTCCTGGTCCGATCTGCTAGAGATAGTGATCTGCTTAGAGCGTCCTGGATTTCGGTCGTTGAGTTCAGAATTCAGCAACACTCTCCTCTCCTGTTGTTGATTGAAGTTTTTACGTCTGCGGCTTTCTGCGAGAACTGGTTTATGTCCCTCGTCGATTTGCACGTCCCACGTCAGCGTGTGTGTGTGTGTGTGTGTGTCTCGTTCGAGTGGTAGCTCTGCTCGTCAGCTGGTTCACCAATGATTTAGACGGCCTCTCTGTCGTATTCTTGAAGTCAGGTCTTGTAGTCTGGTAGATCTCTTGCGTGCTTATGACCACAGCTTGTAGTACACAATAAGCTTGTTTGTTGTAATGAAGAGTATCTCGACTTGAAGCTATAATTACGAATTGTACAGTTGATCTGTATTTACTATGTTCGTAATTATGTGTGTTGACCACGTAGAGTCTTCTGATGAATCTTCACAACTACAGTTTTGAGACGATCGAAGAATTACGTCCGTACTTCGCAAATACTGGCAGTAGAGTGTTCGTATCAGCCCCAAGACTCCGCGCTGGTTGGGATTCCTTCAAATGATTTGATTGGCTGACACACTCTCCCTACTACACAAAATTTGAATTCCCTCAGTCCGTGAGAACGAAGTTAGTTTCCCACAGACGGAGAATTAATATTATTACTAATATTATTAACACAGCGGAACTGAATTGTCGGTCCGGATTTCCTGTGATAGTTTTAAATTGCAAATATCTTGGTTGCAAACCAAGTTGTGCTAAATCTAAAATATACAATCTGTTGGAAATTCTTATATTTATAACATATTAAAAGCTCATTAATGTAGCTCTATTTTTACAGAAGTTATTCACATTAAATTAATTAACTCTATTATTCGTTAATTATATTGCGTAAAATTCGCACACGTTATTATTAATATTTCGGCAAACATTTTGGCTATCTTAGATTTCGCCTTAATTTACTGGTTTCCGAAATATTAACAATTAACAGTTTGGGGTGTCGCTGTTATTTCCACAGCGAGCTGATTATGTAACCGCCACGTGTGCGTCTTTTTACAAAGCATTATTTTCATCGCTACTACATACAAATGGAGTTTTGACTATTACAATTTATTTAAACATGATTATAGTATGCAGTTGACATATAACTCCAAATAATAGATATTTGGTCCTGTTATTATATATATATATATATATATATATATATATATATATATATATATATACTTCCTGAAACCTCAAATCGTCCACTTTCATATGATATGTGTCCACTAACATGTTAAATGAATTCCACTGCAGGCATCCAAATTATACCATTTTCAAAATTCTTCAATTTTTTCATAGCAAAATTTACACACATCAATACTGCACATAAGTTATATTCAATAGTTCATAAACTTTATCTTTGGTACATATTTACGTGAATCTATTATATTAAACCATGCCACTAACACAACAAAATATTTGGTGCATGCCACAAGGTACTGTAACCAACAAAAAGTAGCTTCGCTCAAAATGCACATGTTTACAAACAAATAAAGTAACACTAGTTTTCAAGCTGGTGCTAACCTCTGCAGCTGTATTGCAGACCTAAATATTACTGTTCATACCAAACAAACCTACGGACATATGAGAGCCATCTAATTCAATATAAACGTTGCTAAATTCATGGAAGAATTATGCTTGTCCTTAGGATCTGAGAGTGGAATAACATGGACAAGTCATGCTAGTCCATAGAGCTCAACACATTAAAACTGAGAACAAAAAAATGTACCACATGGCTTGTATTAATAATAAAACTTTTCAGACTGAATCATATTACCAAATTTCTGTAAAACTGTACGTACAGAAAGAATTACAATAATTGTTTGCTATTCCCAATTATGAGGCTTAGTGGGACATAATTTTCTTTCATGTTGGTACATAAAACAGTTTTCCCGTAATGGATTTATGACACTTTATAACATAAAAAGTGTTTCTCAGGCTGGTGGACTTAAAAAAAACCACCACTGGTAATTAAAAATTTTAATTTTTTAAAATAGTTTATTGTTATATCATTTTGATGACTAAATCAGTTGGTTACATATTACAAATTAATGAATTATTCTTACAATATTTTCAGTACTGTAGACAAATTTTTAGTTTAAGCAATACTTAATTGCTTTTTAGTTAAGCAGGCATGGGCCCCCAATGCCCTCAATGAACCCATTAATGGATATCTATTACTGTATTTTATTCTATAACTGGCTATCTCCAGCTATCCTTTATAAGCTGATTCATTTATTGCATGTAATTTTCTAATTATGAAGTTTTTGCACCTGATTGTCAGGTAATATGAACACTAAGTCCTTGTTAAGAATGTCTCTTGCCCCACATTGTACTAGTACTGGAGATATAACACCAATCCACCAACTCCCTAGAAGACCTTCAACAGCTAAACATGAAAAAATGTCCATTAGTAGAAGACATGCTGACAGACACAATTATCAAGTCATTTATGTTTTGTTTTCTCTTATAATGCTTGTAAAAAATATGGATGCCGTATTATGTTATATCATTTTTCCTAGGTCAGTTTTCCTAATTTGAACTTGAAAAGCAGATACCGGCAAGTGTGTTTAAAACTAGGTTGGAGTATTCTAAACTTCAAGGGGTCTCTTTCATTCAGTCTGAAGTCATTCTGGTAAAGATATATCTCATTGCATAAAGCTCCTCTTGATATAGTACAATGTTCCATTTCTGACACCACTGTTACAATGATAACATATACAGCAATATTTAACATAGGGAATAATTATTTAACACCAGAAAAATCATCACTTATAATTTTTATTAACCTTACTAAGAAAACTAATTACAATAAATTTCCTATGTTACATGGATATAGTATTCACTACACACAATAAATACTAATAATCACTAAGTCAATAAATTAACAAAATGAAATTAAGATTTTGATAATAGTCCTCTTTAACATGGAACTCTACAAACATTGGTTAAATCACTTGATAACTGACTGAACTGCAAACGCATCTATACACTCATGAAAAAATTGTCTGATATCTTCCATTTCTGACTTTAAAAAACTGCTAAACTGTCGGTTTGACAGCATCCTTGTGACAATATTGAAGTGCCCGCTTTTTAACACACCATTCTGGCTACCCATGTCAGAAAAGTAATTTGTCCAGGAGTGTGTTACTTTATAAAGTGACAACCTGATCTATAGTATTTACTACTATAACTTGAACGCTATTAACTCCTAGTCTCACCAAGATTGGAATTATTATGTGCTGGCAAATGTTGGTTTGAATACAGAAGACTCCTAGATGCTCCTAACAACTTCATTCCCTGATCATGATGAACTTTTTGGAGTTTGTTAGTATTCTTCATGGTCATTGGGTTTATAATGACCACTGACATTTCTGATGCATTTACTGTTGACAAGATTAACTAGAAATACTGCATTTGAAATTGACTACAAACCCTAGTCATAATGAGCATGAAACCTGTGTGAATTCATAATGTCCATACCAATAATGGTTTATCCAGAGTCTGAAATGAGCTGACCAAAATCAAGCTGACACATGCAAAAGAGTATATCAACTTTTCCAAACATTGTCACGGGCCTCCAAGTAGTAGTTTGTATGGTACAAGAATATTAAATAGGTTCAAAGCTGTCCACTCTTCAGACACACAGTGAACAGAGTGGCACTTGCACAAACTCTATTCTGCACAAAAGTGGCATTGATATTGGCTATTCTTCAACAAAACCTTTAATTTCCACATTCCTGTTGCTTTTCTGAAGTACAGAAATTGCATACTGTCTTGTACTATTTATCCAGTTGGCACACACCCCACTATGACAACTGGTACTTGCTTCCTTACTGGATGTTTAAATTCAATCTCTACTGACAATCTCTTTGTTGATGACCTGGTGTCACACTTATGATACTTCGGTCTTCTATCCTTTCTTCCTTTGTGTTCTGGTGTTGGTCCCTTAGTTTTGAGAATTGGTGAGGTAAATTATCATTTCCAATTACTGCCTCTTTGCCATCCGTATGGTGATTTTTTAATATAATTAATGGATGTTCCAACCAGATGCAGATTTGATCATCTCTCACTATTCTGATGCCATACCATTTTCACATTTCAAAATACTCTGATGCTTCAAGACAGGCTAATAAGTACAACTATATTTACTCAAACACCTGAAGACTCTTCCCTTAACATTGCTGTCTCCCCTTTAGTTATGCACAGTATATATCATGGGGATGCTGGTCCCCAAGGTTTAATTAATTCACAATATGTGTTCTGGCTAGTAGGTGGTGCTTTCTGCAACAGCTCTTCAGAGGGGCCTTTAAGATGATAATGAGAAAAGGATTTTTCCAATGACCACTGGTTTGTGTGAGTAGTAGCTTTAAATTTTCAGAGATAAGTAGTCACCCATTAAGAGATTCCATTAAATGTTGGAGCTTTGACTTGAATATACAGGACTAATCATTGTTGAATGACAAAAAACTGTCAATCAGCTGCTTTTAATTTATATCAGAGATATCACCTTACCTGGGTAATTCACTATGTTAATAGATCACAAATTAAAAGTATTTTGTTGCAATACAAGATCACTCCTCATATTGAGCTAGTAGTCTATAGAGTGCCACACACACACACACACACACACACACACACACACACACACACACACACACACACACACACACACACACACACACACACACACACACACACACACACACACACACACACACACACACACACACACACACACACAGAGAGAGAGAGAGAGAGAGAGAGAGAGAGAGAGAGAGAGAGAGAGAGAGAGAGAGAGAGAGAGAGAGAGAGAGAGAGAGAGAGAGAGAGAGAGAGAGAGAGAGAGAGAGAGAGAGAGATGGAGGGGGGGGTTCCTTTCTAACCAGCTCATGAACATTCATCTATAATCAGTGCATCAACAGGCTACGCCAACCTATCCGTCACTTTGTTACAAGCCTTACAAGCCTGTTAACATGCTCATCATCTTAATCCCTTTTGGGCTACATTTGTAATATACAAAACAATTTTAACATATTCTTCAATATCACATGAAAGTCTGGTCATAGTTATGTATGTAATATATTAAACAAATTCATACTAAAAAATATGGTATTATATATCAATTCATTTTTTATTGATTCTGACAGTCCACAGTTGTAACAATATTGTTTGCTTGTACAAAACATGTATTAAACTTACATAATTAAATATATTAAACATGTAAGTCACAAGTTACATCTGGACATAAACACATAGGTTAGATTTTGTGCAATGAAATTAAATACTGCAACAAAACAGGAAACTTTCAACTTCCTTCTGCAGTTGTTTGGCACCAGAATTATTTCGAATACTAGTTACTTTAAAAAAATCAATAAAGAAATACATGTCACATTTATGAGTACGATACAACATGAAGAAGAATGCCCAAGAAAAAAGGATCTCAAAAATTACAGTTAATGGCAGTGAATTTGAGAGAGTTGATAGTTTTAGATATCTTGGTTCCGTCTTGATGTCAAAAAATCAGATGGAAATAGAAATTCAAGACAAACCAGCCATAGGAAATAGGTGCTATTTTTCTTTGCTGTCTATCCTAAAGTCCAGAAACATTTCTAGAATCTCCAAGGTCGATATATACAAAACCGTATCGTGGCCATTAGTATCGTATGCTTCAGAAGCCTGGACTATGACTTCAGCCCAAGAAGATCTGATCAGAAGATGGGAAAGAAAGCTTGTGAGGAGGATATATGGAGGTGTACTAGATACTGGAATGTGGTGTATGAGGAAAAATGCTGAATTGTACGATCTACACAAGAAACTGGACCTCATCACAGTAATAAAACAAGGTAGCATTAGGTGGGCAGGTCATGTACAAAGAGTAACAGAGGATAGGGCAGTTAAAAAAGTATTCATTGGAGGACCAGGAGGAAGAAGAGCACGAGGGAGGCCCAGAAGAAGATGGGTGGACGATGTAGATGAAGACTTGAGAAGACTGGGGGTCAGAAGGTGGCGAAGATTTGCACAAGATAGAGAGGAGTGGAGGCAAGTCATTCTGCAGGCCAGGGCTCTTCATGAGCTGTAGTGGTAGTGGTAGTAATAGTAGAAGCAGCAGCAGTAGTAGTAGCAGAAACATACATATATTGTTATAAACAAAAACCAGCCATAAATATTACAAGTTTTTACCAATGACTGTAATATTCATCTGATGTCCACTGGGTATATTTTGATGATCGAGAATCACAAGTTCTGAAATAATCTGCTACACTCCTCAACTCTTCCTGCTGTAATTCTTTATCATTGCGTCTACGAGCAGCCCTTGCTTCCTCTTCTCGTAAACTATGCTGTGAGTGACTCGTACTCGGCCTAAAAAATAAAAATTATAATTACATATATACATTTTTGCTAGTACAACACAACCTGACTTCTGGCAGTCAAGTTGTTCTTAGACAGTGACTTTATTGCTTGTGTGCATATGTGTGTGTGTCTACACGACCTGTAGTACACTGTAATTGGTGTGTTGTATTATGTACAGATTTATATAATAACCAAACCTATAGATACTGGTCACAATACAAAGGTCACTAATTGTTTTACTGTAAGTAAATTGAGATACAGATTTTCCTAATTAATGCACGATATACAAATGTAGAAAAATGAATCTGTTTTGTTATTCCAAAATAATGTATAGTTTCAAGACAGTTTCAACAAAACAAGCAAAAATTATATATAGAATGATACAACTGATGAAAAATGTCTTTCCGATATTGCTCCACACACGTTGTAACAATATGAAAATTAACCAGTTTCGTCAATCTGGGTTTTAGAGAGAAATACATATTCAAACAATAGAAAGTAACAGATGTTATAGCACTATGGCCAGCAGATAGCAGAAACAAGGAAAACCACCAAATAAGCATTGTCTTATAAGCGAATTCATTGCTTCCAGATATTGTAAACTGTCTGAGATGTTAATACTTAAAGCAAGACATTGCAAGTTGGCAAGAGGAAAACCTAATCTCAATTTATCAGTTTAGATTAAAAAATAAGCACGTAACAGTTAATCAAATGCATAAGATACCTGATATTATTGGAAAAGTATTAAAGCGTTTCCATGACATTCTTCTTAGATGTGACACAAGCTTTTGATATATTTGGCTTGAGGCAATGGTGTAACTACAATCTGCTTCTTTGGGGGGGCAGCTTGAAGATTGGACTTGGACTCCCATTTTCCTCATAAAAATGAGAATTTCAGGACACTTCCCATTTAATTTTGTAAATACATTTTATAAATTCTTTGTACCTCAAAGTTTTTGAGTAAACCAACATGAAGTATAAGGATTGAAAAAATATGGAAAATGATGATTTTAAAATATTTATCTTGATTAATTGTTATTCAAATTAAAGGTAATAAATTATATGTCATTAGGAATCACTCTAATTCTCATTGCGCGGGAGGTTTTCGCTAAGGAGATTGGGCGATTTTGTATTTAGCGCTAGTCTAAACCTATGGGATTGTTTTTCTATCGAGACTTGGTAAGGGAAATTCAAAGCTAGTATAAAATATGAATTTGGAGAGAAATCAGGCAGTCTTCTTTATATCGGCGAAACTACACTGAAGAGACTCGTGTGCGCTGTTTTGCGTTAACTATATAGATATATGTTTTATTAGTAATTTAAAGAATAAAGTAAATTCGCAACAGTAAACAGAAGTACGGGAACGCGATAATTGCTAACGCTAAATTTATAAAGTTTAATATACAGTAATAAGTTAATGAGTGAATGTTCGGAGTAGTAACGAACAACGAGAAGTAAATACTACATATAAATTTTCATCAATACGATATGTTGTGGTGAAATCACTGTAGAAAGCGAATTAGTTCGGGTTAAATTCACGATGGTATGAGATAATCGAGACGCACGCGACGCGAACTGTGTTAGATGCACTTAATGTAAATTCAAGAATACGTTGTAAACCAGAGTGTATAATTATACGACATAATTGTATGAATCACCAATATGTCAAGTGTAGTGTACATCCGTGATAAAGTGAATTAGAGCATTCATAACCAGGATTAATGCGCAACAAACAGCTGCTGACGACTCACCGGCATGCAACACCTTAAGGACTATGCACATCGGAAGGATTCTCCACGCAAGTAACAAATAAATGAACATTTGATTCAATATTGCTTTATAAATATATATATTTGTAAACAAATATAGTGACTCAATTTGTCTAAAAAGAACTCATTGCCACGAAATAATATTCAAATTGTAAGGCAAAACTATTCAAGTCATGTTAAAGAAATTTGTAGTATATAAATGCAAATGAATCATTAAAAGTTGATTGATATATTTTAATTTGTGTTTATTATTACTGGCGCCCTGAGGTACAATAAAGAGTCGGTACACTGGAGTAAGTGTTATAGTCTATTGAGTAGAAATATTAATATTATCAGTGATTAATCTAGTTTGCAAACCTTACTTCTTACATGCTCATAGGCCAACATAATATGCAAATCAACAATTTAACTCTTTCGTAAAGGCCTATCAAGTAGTGTATTACATTCTGTCGCCTGGAACGTGGGACAATTGAGTCATTATTAAACAAATTATAGATTAAGACTAAGTAGAAGTTAAGAATAGAAATAGTATCAAACATAGTATATGATTACGCGAAGTAGGAGTAGGAGAGACAAAGTCACACAAAACAACATTCGCAACCTGTACAACAACATGAGCACAAATACAGATACCCAAAGCAACGAGATGGAATTTGAAATAAATAATCAGTTAGGCGATCCAGACACGCTCGCAGACATTTCAGAGGAGAATCAAGCGTCAGGGACGCGGGGACAAAACGGACAGAACGATGAAAACACAGAGACACAACAATTTATACCAACAATAGTAACAGAAATTCGAGAAAGACCGGTTTGTCAGACACCACTAGAGACAGACAAAAACACTGATATATACACAATACTACAACAATTACTAGAACAACAGTTGTCACAACATACACGACGAATGGAGGAACGATCGAAAAAATAGAACAGATACAAAAACAATCAGAACAAACAAAAGAACACCTCTCACAACAAATACAAGAAGAATCGAGAAATACAAAAGAACAACTCTCACAGCAAACACAACAAATACAAGAATTATCACAACAGTCGAGAAAAACAGAAAAACAACTGTCACATCAAACAGAACACATACAAAGACAATCAGAACAGCTGGCACAAACAAAAGCACAGATAGCACACCAAATTGCTGAACATGCGAAAAGAACAGACGAACGGTTAGAACAACTGAATTAAAATTAGAACAAGCGTTACAACAAATGAAAAAACAAATCCATAAACGACACATAGAAATAAGAAACGAAGTCGCCATACAAATGGTGTAACGTGTTGCTGCGTTACAAATCCAGGGAACCCATCTTAACTGAGCTCCGTCAATTAGATGGGCTGCCTACGTTGTAACAGAATGTATCACAAATAATTAACTTAACAAATTTACTTACCAACTGAGTAAGGAAACAAGGGAAGGTATACTATTGATGTACGCACTCATTATATGTGTTTAACAAGACGACTTCTCTTTATTTAACATTTAAAAACATTTACTGACAGATCCCATGACATTACTAATTAAATTATTTATTAATGTTATTTGAATGCTTTCTTTAATCTTTGGGATCAAAATTGATTTTATTTAGCTATACCTCGGATCCGGGTAACCTTCGATATTTAGTCTTTTACAACTTCTAGTTATACTCAATTCATGATATTAGCTTGCAAGACTTTTGGTTTTTTGTTTATTATTATTCCATTTGAAGAATGGTATTATTACTTGAATTATACTACGATACATTAACATATAAACTGTTACAACGTATGATGTTTGAATGGTTACATTAAAACTCTTAGATTTAATCTTTTAATCTTTACAAAGTTAATAGTCTCTGAAAAGTCTCTTTTAAAGTGTGTTGTGTAACAAATATTATTAACTCTCGATAGACAGGCTATCGAGTCACCTTTAAATTGGTATGTAGAAACCTCGTCCTGGGGTGTCCGTCTTGGGAATCCTTAAAATGCCGTCATCATCTCGGTCTGGTCTTCGTCATTAGAGGGCTCGAAAGTCCGTAGGGTAGATTGAAGCTTCTACGATGGTACTTGTAGATTCTCGGATGTCCTGATCTGCATATTCTCTCGGGTCTACTAGAGTTTGTAAGTTCTGGTAGTTCACATCTCCAGGTATGATGAAAGTGTTGTTATTCTTGAAGTTAGCAGTCATCTTGTTTTACACCATTTTTTATATTTCTTGTTATAAGTTAAGTCTTTTGTTTTCACATAACTATACTGATTAATACATAACATATGCTTTCAGCAGCAATTTCTCGGATACAATATACAATAAAGTAAAACAAAAGTAACGGCAACATAGTGTTAGAGCTTTCGCTCGTACGTCTGCACTGCATGGAGTCAACATAGCGAGAGAGCGAATTTCTGCTCCCTTCGACTGGTACCTAACAAATGGTAGAGGGGCAATTACTGCGCGAGAATATAGTCCCTGTCTCTCTTTAAGTAAACATTTTTATTTATACAAACTATCCCTAAATAAATATACATAATTTAAATAAGTTGTTTTAGCGACAATCTGTGTCTTCAGATTTTTAATTATTAACATTAGGTTTTTTATCTTATTCTAAATTACAGAAGTCTCGGAAAACATGTCAAGTCCGGAATTAACAGGTCAGCGCCTGACAACAAGCAAAGGGTTAACTACGACAATAATAACTATTTACAATATGCTTTTTTATTACAGTATCTTTGGGCTTATTAATTACTTCTTCCTCTCATACTGAGTACATACAGGTTTTTATGTTATTATAGTGAGATTTAAATGGATTAATGGCTCGCAACCTTAATTTTTAAAATTTCTTTATTTTTTTTATTATTGTTACAATTTAAATCGTCACATACTCCACCGCTTAATTTGCACGCTACGGTTGAGTTTTTTTTTTTTTTTTATTATTGGGGGCTTGGAGTATGAATGGGGTCAGTGTGTGTAATTTCATTCACATAGTTGTTGGACACTTTACAACGTTGTCCACATAGTTATTTCATATAGTTACAACACAGTATACTTTATATATTCTTATTAACTACCTTTTTTTTTTATACATACTATTTACACTTAATATTTACACAATTAAAACACAAAACTCTTTCTTATCTCTATCACTTAAATCTACTACCGGTTTTTTGTTTCTGGTTGTCTTACTCTCTCTCTCTGTAGAGTAACCTTCTAAATCTTTACTATTTAGAATTCTATCTTGTCTTCTGTGAGTCCTAGATAACTCATGTAGTTAATGAGTGTTAGTTCCCATTTAGTTAATGAGTATTCATTAATGTATGCTTCGCAGATCTGGAACTCAGGTTGATCAGGCCTCGTTTCCAAACTCTACGTTTTACATTTTTCCACGTGGATTCAGAAATATAATTTTCTTTACTGCCTAGTATTCCCTTTTCTATTTCGGGATATACTATTCCGTCTCTTCTTCTTATACAACTTTAGTTGCGAAATATGCGTTCTCCGTACATATTTCTGAGTCGCAGGTTCGCACAGGGCTACTGTAACGGGAGTTAGGTACTTCTGGATTTGGTAAGGTCCACACCATCTGAATGATAGTTTAGAGGTGGTCTTATCAATCGCACTACTAGCGGGGTGAGTCTTGTACATTACTAAGTCACCTACTTGGTACCTGACTGAATTGCCATGATTACCTTTCTCGTGGTATCTTCTGGATTTTTCTAAGCTTGCTCTTAAGTTAGAGCGGGCTTTGTTCCATATTCGCTTTATCTGCTTATCCGTTATTTGCGGAGGCAGCAGATCGTGTATATTCCATCTTGTGGACAAAGGGTGGTTTGGTCGGTACTTGTATAGTAACTCGAACGGGGTCGACTTGTGACCTTCGTGGTAAGCTGAATTAAAAGCGTATTGAATCCAGGGTAGGTTTTGGTCCCACGACGTGTGATCGTTCGCATGATAGGCGATTAGCGCAGATTTGAGGTTTCGTAGATACCTTTCAGCAATACTGCCTTGCGGTCGATACTCTGTAGTGGTTATATGGTCTATCCCTAACTTGAAACACATATTCTTAAATTCTTTTGCTTTAAACTGTGGACCGTTATCAGATACTATACGTACTGGAGTACCGTAGTCTTTAAATAGTCTTTCCTGTAGTATTTTTACAGTTGTCGACGCTAATGCTCGTCGCAAGGGATACATCCAAACAAATTTGGTGAACGAATCTACACAGATCAGTAACATGGTATTCCCTGATTTGGATCGTGGATACGGACCTGAGAAATCTAGATAAAGTTTCGAAAAAGGAGTCTTTGGGATTTCTGAAATCAATTGGCTTACTTGAGTAATTCTGGCGGGTTTACTAAGGGCGCATAATGAACATTTCTTTACGAAGTTGGCTATTTCGCAGTTCATATTGTTCCAATGATATTCCTTTCGAACTCGATGTATTGTCTTATTGATACCCATGTGGGCTCCTATGGTAGATGAATGGAAGTATTCCATCAGCATGGGCTTAATTACATCAGGGGCTATTATTCTTAATTCCTTTCCGTTTCTTATCTTGTGACACAATACATTTTTACTCAATACGTACTTCTCGGATTTAATACCTTGCACAAGTTGTTCTATAATAGGCTTCAGTAAGGGGTCTTGTTGTTGATACAGGGCAATGTTTGTAAAGGCAAGGGGGAATTCAGTAATTACGGCGTTAGCACGTGCTATTTCCGGTTTCACTATGTTTTCGGAAGTTTTAGTGGGTGACTGGAACATACGGGACAGGGTATCAGCGACTACATTTTGAGTACCTTTTATATGCTGCACTCTGAATTTGTAGCAGTTTAATTTCAATATCCATCGTCCAATACGTCCTAACTGTTTAGGGTGATTCAATAACCACGATAACGCCTGATTGTCGGTTTCCAAAAGGAATTCTTTATGTTCCAGGAAGGGTTTAAACTTTTCGAATGCAAAAACAATTGCTAAACATTCCAATTCATATGCGGAATACTTTCTTTCTTGATCGCTCAGTGTTCGTGATGCATAACTAATTGGTAGTCTACAGTTATCTATCTCTTGGTATATCACTGCACCTAACGCTACACTGGAACTGTCGGTTTGCACAACGAATGGTTTTGTGAAATCCGCTAGTTGCAAAACTGGGGGAGATATAATACTTTCTTTAAGTTGCTCAAACGCGTTTTGATGTATTGAGCTCCATTCGAACTTCGTTCCCTTCTTTCGTAAGGAGTTTAGGGGTGCTGCTATTTCGGCACGATGGGGGATATATTTGTGGAAATAGTTCACCATACCCAAAAATCGGGCTATACTTTTGCATCTCGTGGGGGTGCAAATTCTCTAATAGCGCGGGTTCGTTCGGGGTCAATGCTCACCTTTCCATTCGCTTTCACGATGTGACCTAAGAAAGAAAACTGCGGGGCGGCAAAACTTACCTTATTTGGGTTCACCGTTAATCCTGCTCTTAGTAACCGAGATAACACTTCACGTAAATGTTTGAGATGTTGTTCCATTGATTCACTGTATATAACGATGTCGTCCAAATAGTGATACACATATTTAAATTTAATGTCGTGAAATATCTTTTCTAATAGTCTACTACATACGGAACTTCCTTGAGATATTCCAAAGGGTACCCTAGTAAATTGGTACAAGTTAAAAGGAACTGCAAACGCGGTTAGACGTTTTGATTCTTCTGAAAGAGGTATTTGGTGAAAAGCTTGATTCAGATCCATTACCGTAAAGACCATAGCTTTAGTGAAATAATGGAATGCACTATGGATGTCTGGAAGAGGGATTGATTCAAATTCTATTATTTTATTTAATTGCCTATAGTCTACAACTAGTCTGTGTTTATCTTGTCCTTTTGGTACTAAAAAGGAGGGTGAAGAATATGGGGAGGTAGAGGGTTCTATAACTCCTTGGTCCAATAACTTGTTGATATGGTTTCGCATTACTTCCATCTTGGGAGGCGACAACTTGTACGGAGGTAGTCGTATTACTTTCTGATCGCTCAGATTAATTTTATACTCTATTAGGTTCGTAAGTCCTAGTTTAGGTGTAAGAACCGAGGAAAATTCTTTTATTAGTTTTTGTATTCTCACTCTATCTCTTCTTTCTAGGTGAGATAAGTCTGAGTCTTGGTGTATTACATGAGCAGTAGATGAACAATATTTTTCTTGATTACTATCAAATTTATGTTTCCGTGTACGGTCAAATCTGAAATAATATACTTGCTCATAGATGTCAAGAATCATTCCTGTCTTACTGATGAAGTCTGCACCTAATATTAAATCAGGTCCTAATTCTTTACATACTAACATTGTAAACATCCAAGTTAGGTTTTTTATTTTTACCTTAACGGTAATACTCAGGTTTATATTTATTTTACGTTTATCAGCGGTAGCACACTTTATATCCACTGGTTGGTTCCGTTTTACTAGATGGTGTTTAGCTAACATGTCCGCTAATTCTTGGCTGATTAAAGTTCTACTAGATCCCGAATCAATTAAGGCGATGGTGGATGTAACGCCTAAGTCAACTCGTATTAATGGTAATAGATTTTTACTCCATTTAGATTTATTAATCGCGTTACATTTTTCACGAAATTCTCTCACATAGGGATTGATTTCTTTCGAACCTCTTTTTTTTTTTGGTTACAAAATATTTCATTATTATTATTATTAATTTCCTTTTGTTCACCCATTTTCGAGTAGCTGCGGAAGACACAGGATTTCGGGTCTCCCTGCCTTACATGTTTTTTGAATTGGGGTTATTCCGTTCCAATGGCTTACTTTTGCACTCTTTACTTATGTGCCCATATTTGCCACAATTATAACAGGTGGGTTTTTTGCGAGGTGGGTACTTGGTTTCCGCTTTATATGTGTTTACACTTGACTTACCAGGTTTGCGCACATGGTGAGGTCTACTTGAAACTTGTCCTTCATACGAGGTTGTTACATCAGGCACTAATGCTTGCAATTGATGTCTATTAGTTCCAGCGGTTTTCATTGCTTCTCTATTTTGATCGGAGTACCAAACATTTGAAAAATGGATACTGCACTGTTCTAGATCAGCTATTGTATTGGGTCTATTCATCAATGATAGACGAGACCTTTCTTCAGGTGACACTCCTATTAAAATGGTGTCCACCAGTTGTGTTTCATTCCAGTCTAGACGTAGTAGTCGAGATGACTCCCTAATGTCGGAGATGTAGTGAGCTAATCTCTCCTGATGTCCTTGTACTCGGAGTACTGTCTTTCTTTTTATTTCCTCATAGATGCCGGTGGGAATAAAGTATTTTATTATAGAGCTATGTAGCTCATCTACTGGGAATGTAGTGGTTAGGGCTTCTAGAACACGATTCTTCAACGGGGGTTTACACTTTGGTAACAGAACTTGTAAAATTTGCCAGTCATTCAGCTGCTGTAGATCTTTTTTCTGAAGAAGATAACTAATGAATGTTAGTAATTTGGAAACATTTAAGCCATCTGTATAAGGGATTTCGGTTAAGATTTTCTCCACAGGATGAGTCATTTTACCGTATAGGTCCGCGTTATAGTTCATAGGTGTAATTCCTCTATGAGGGCGATTGGATTCATTGGAGGTGGTGGTCAATTCATGATTTCCGGGACCAAACTGAAAATGCTCGGGAGGAGGGGCATTTATATCTTTATCAGTATTTTGTTCTTGGTTCGCTTGCACTTGCGATACGATGGGTGAGTTCCGATCCGTGTTAGGCGGAGGTAAACCAGTGGTGGGGGATTGTACTGGAGAGATGTGTAATTTCATTAATGACTTCTCTATTTCGTCCATCCTGAATGAGTCGGATTTTCGTCTTAAATCGTTAATAATTGAAGGTAAACAGCGTAGAGCTTCGTCTGCTAGATTTTGTACATCAACGGGTATTTCTGTGAGATTCGGCCAGATCGACAAATTCTTTATTCGCCTGGTTAAATGCTCTATTCTTTGGGTAGTCCTCAAAATTATTGCCGGAGATTTCTCGTCTTGGAGGGTTTGAGACAACAAGTATAGTTCACTATACTTGGCATTAAAAATTTCTTTCTCGCTTTCATAATCGAGTTGGCTTAGATAGTTTAGTTGCACGGGGGCATCAAATCCACATTCGCGAATAGACCGACGTAATTCCGCGACTGTTACATTCGCATGGGGTAGTCCACGCAAAAGAGCTTCGTAAGACAGCTCGTCTTTTAATAACAAATCCGGGTTGAATTGGGCCATTTTTGTTCTAACACATTAGCACGTACTTAAAATTAATACTAGTACACTACACATATATTACACATATATATAATAAATTCTTAAGTAATTAATTTACATAAATCAGAAAAGAACAATTTCTCTTCTAAGAGAGAGACAGAAATTCCACACACATATTTATCAAGTTAAATAGCCGATCAGCTGTTTTCTGGAATGTAGGTCACCCTCTGTATTTAGTTAACAAAGGAAGGTTGAGCGTGTGTGAGAATGGGGGTTTGCTTTTACATATTATTGTCTACACAATGCGAGTGAATAACACCAACGACCGGTATAAACAGGAGAAGGGGAGTGCAGACGCTAGGGTGAATCTTATTCAACAAGTCTATTATTACTACGCTTGGTAACACTCTGACTCCATTCATTCATATACTTTTCCCAATTAAATAAATTAATTATTTTGTTCACTATTTCAAATTACGAACTTCTACTTAATTACCTGGGTCTACATTACGTGCATTATTATTAACAAAGTTATTTTTAATTAATCTTTTTTTTTATGACACATACTGGTGTATGTCCAACATATACTGTGTAGAATGATTCAGGAAACAACAGGTCACGGATTGTTGTAAACAAACCTGTTTCAGATTGTCCAATTGACCAAAATTGTAATGTTTGGTCACCATTCATGTATGCAAGTAGGTACCTGCATATAGCATTTTGCATTGTATGACGCTAATGATATTTCAACTTATACATACTATCATTTACGTAACTTAGTAAAATATTAAATATGTTTTGAAAATTAAAGTTATTAAGGTAACTTTCTGAGTGCATAGATCAATTAACTGGGTATACAAATTATCCAAGCAACGTGCCTCATTTTTGTTTGTGCGTCACGATGCTTACACAACTACTTTAACTTTAATTAGCAGAGTGGCGCAATTTTGTAACGTGTTGCTGCGTTACAAATCCAGGGAACCCATCTTAACTGAGCTCCGTCAATTAGATGGGCTGCCTACGTTGTAACAGAATGTATCACAAATAATTAACTTATCAAATTTACTTACCAACTGAGTAAGGAAACAAGGGAAGGTATACTATTGACGTACGCACTCATTATATGTGTTTAACAAGACGACTTCTCTTTATTTAACATTTAAAAACATTTACTGACAGATCCCATGACATTACTAATTAAATTATTTATTAATGTTATTTGAATGCTTTCTTTAATCTTTGGGATCAAAATTGATTTTATTTAGCTATACCTCGGATCCGGGTAACCTTCGATATTTAGTCTTTTACAACTTCTAGTTATACTCAATTCATGATATTAGCTTGCAAGACTTTTGGTTTTTTGTTTATTATTATTCCATTTGAAGAATGGTATTATTACTTGAATTATACTACGATACATTAACATATAAACTGTTACAACGTATGATGTTTGAATGGTTACATTAAAACTCTTAGATTTAATCTTTTAATCTTTACAAAGTTAATAGTCTCTGAAAAGTCTCTTTTAAAGTGTGTTGTGTAACAAATATTATTAACTCTCGATAGACAGGCTATCGAGTCACCTTTAAATTGGTATGTAGAAACCTCGTCCTGGGGTGTCCGTCTTGGGAATCCTTAAAATGCCGTCATCATCTCGGTCTGGTCTTCGTCATTAGAGGGCTCGAAAGTCCGTAGGGTAGATTGAAGCTTCTACGATGGTACTTGTAGATTCTCGGATGTCCTGATCTGCATATTCTCTCGGGTCTACTAGAGTTTGTAAGTTCTGGTAGTTCACATCTCCAGGTATGATGAAAGTGTTGTTATTCTTGAAGTTAGCAGTCATCTTGTTTTACACCATTTTTTATATTTCTTGTTATAAGTTAAGTCTTTTGTTTTCACATAACTATACTGATTAATACATAACATATGCTTTCAGCAGCAATTTCTCGGATACAATATACAATAAAGTAAAACAAAAGTAACGGCAACATAGTGTTAGAGCTTTCGTTCGTACGTCTGCACTGCATGGAGTCAACATAGCGAGAGAGCGAATTTCTGCTCCCTTCGACTGGTACCTAACAAATGGTAGAGGGGCAATTACTGCGCGAGAATATAGTCCCTGTCTCTCTTTAAGTAAACATTTTTATTTATACAAACTATCCCTAAATAAATATACATAATTTAAATAAGTTGTTTTAGCGACAATCTGTGTCTTCAGATTTTTAATTATTAACATTAGGTTTTTTATCTTATTCTAAATTACAGAAGTCTCGGAAAACATGTCGAGTCCGGAATTAACAGGTCAGCGCCTGACAACAAGCAAAGGGTTAACTACGACAATAATAACTATTTACAATATGCTTTTTTATTACAGTATCTTTGAGCTTATTAATTACTTCTTCCTCTCATACTGAGTACATACAGGTTTTTATGTTATTATAGTGAGATTTAAATGGATTAATGGCTCGCAACCTTAATTTTTAAAATTTCTTTATTTTTTTTATTATTGTTACAATTTAAATCGTCACATACTCCACCGCTTAATTTGCATGCTACGGTTGAGTTTTTTTTTTTTTTTTATTATTGGGGGCTTGGAGTATGAATGGGGTAAGTGTGTGTAATTTCATTCACATAGTTGTTGGACACTTTACAACGTTGTCCACATAGTTATTTCATATAGTTACAACACAGTATACTTTATATATTCTTATTAACTACCTTTTTTTTTTATACATACTATTTACACTTAATATTTACACAATTAAAACACAAAACTCTTTCTTATCTCTATCACTTAAATCTACTACCGGTTTTTTGTTTCTGGTTGTCTTACTCTCTCTCTCTGTAGAGTAACCTTCTAAATCTTTACTATTTAGAATTCTATCTTGTCTTCTGTGAGTCCTAGATAACTCATGTAGTTAATGAGTGTTAGTTCCCATTTAGTTAATGAGTATTCATTAATGTATGCTTCGCAGATCTGGAACTCAGGTTGATCAGGCCTCGTTTCCAAACTCTACGTTTTACATTTTTCCACGTGGATTCAGAAATATAATTTTCTTTACTGCCTAGTATTCCCTTTTCTATTTCGGGATATACTATTCCGTCTCTTCTTCTTATACAACTTTAGTTGCGAAATATGCGTTCTCCGTACATATTTCTGAGTCGCAGGTTCGCACAGGGCTACTGTAACGGGAGTTAGGTACTTCTGGATTTGGTAAGGTCCACACCATCTGAATGATAGTTTAGAGGTGGTCTTATCAATCGCACTACTAGCGGGGTGAGTCTTGTACATTACTAAGTCACCTACTTGGTACCTGACTGAATTGCCATGATTACCTTTCTCGTGGTATCTTCTGGATTTTTCTAAGCTTGCTCTTAAGTTAGAGCGGGCTTTGTTCCATATTCGCTTTATCTGCTTATCCGTTATTTGCGGAGGCAGCAGATCGTGTATATTCCATCTTGTGGACAAAGGGTGGTTTGGTCGGTACTTGTATAGTAACTCGAACGGGGTCGACTTGTGACCTTCGTGGTAAGCTGAATTAAAAGCGTATTGAATCCAGGGTAGGTTTTGGTCCCACGACGTGTGATCGTTCGCATGATAGGCGATTAGCGCAGATTTGAGGTTTCGTAGATACCTTTCAGCAATACTGCCTTGCGGTCGATACTCTGTAGTGGTTATATGGTCTATCCCTAACTTGAAACACATATTCTTAAATTCTTTTGCTTTAAACTGTGGACCGTTATCAGATACTATACGTACTGGAGTACCGTAGTCTTTAAATAGTCTTTCCTGTAGTATTTTTACAGTTGTCGACGCTAATGCTCGTCGCAAGGGATACATCCAAACAAATTTGGTGAACGAATCTACACAGATCAGTAACATGGTATTCCCTGATTTGGATCGTGGATACGGACCTGAGAAATCTAGATAAAGTTTCGAAAAAGGAGTCTTTGGGATTTCTGAAATCAATTGGCTTACTTGAGTAATTCTGGCGGGTTTACTAAGGGCGCATAATGAACATTTCTTTACGAAGTTGGCTATTTCGCAGTTCATATTGTTCCAATGATATTCCTTTCGAACTCGATGTATTGTCTTATTGATACCCATGTGGGCTCCTATGGTAGATGAATGGAAGTATTCCATCAGCATGGGCTTAATTACATCAGGGGCTATTATTCTTAATTCCTTTCCGTTTCTTATCTTGTGACACAATACATTTTTACTCAATACGTACTTCTCGGATTTAATACCTTGCACAAGTTGTTCTATAATAGGCTTCAGTAAGGGGTCTTGTTGTTGATACAGGGCAATGTTTGTAAAGGCAAGGGGGAATTCAGTAATTACGGCGTTAGCACGTGCTATTTCCGGTTTCACTATGTTTTCGGAAGTTTTAGTGGGTGACTGGAACATACGGGACAGGGTATCAGCGACTACATTTTGAGTACCTTTTATATGCTGCACTCTGAATTTGTAGCAGTTTAATTTCAATATCCATCGTCCAATACGTCCTAACTGTTTAGGGTGATTCAATAACCACGATAACGCCTGATTGTCGGTTTCCAAAAGGAATTCTTTATGTTCCAGGAAGGGTTTAAACTTTTCGAATGCAAAAACAATTGCTAAACATTCCAATTCATATGCGGAATACTTTCTTTCTTGATCGCTCAGTGTTCGTGATGCATAACTAATTGGTAGTCTACAGTTATCTATCTCTTGGTATATCACTGCACCTAACGCTACACTGGAACTGTCGGTTTGCACAACGAATGGTTTTGTGAAATCCGCTAGTTGCAAAACTGGGGGAGATATAATACTTTCTTTAAGTTGCTCAAACGCGTTTTGATGTATTGAGCTCCATTCGAACTTCGTTCCCTTCTTTCGTAAGGAGTTTAGGGGTGCTGCTATTTCGGCACGATGGGGGATATATTTGTGGAAATAGTTCACCATACCCAAAAATCGGGCTATACTTTTGCATCTCGTGGGGGTGCAAATTCTCTAATAGCGCGGGTTCGTTCGGGGTCAATGCTCACCTTTCCATTCGCTTTCACGATGTGACCTAAGAAAGAAAACTGCGGGGCGGCAAAACTTACCTTATTTGGGTTCACCGTTAATCCTGCTCTTAGTAACCGAGATAACACTTCACGTAAATGTTTGAGATGTTGTTCCATTGATTCACTGTATATAACGATGTCGTCCAAATAGTGATACACATATTTAAATTTAATGTCGTGAAATATCTTTTCTAATAGTCTACTACATACGGAACTTCCTTGAGATATTCCAAAGGGTACCCTAGTAAATTGGTACAAGTTAAAAGGAACTGCAAACGCGGTTAGACGTTTTGATTCTTCTGAAAGAGGTATTTGGTGAAAAGCTTGATTCAGATCCATTACCGTAAAGACCATAGCTTTAGTGAAATAATGGAATGCACTATGGATGTCTGGAAGAGGGATTGATTCAAATTCTATTATTTTATTTAATTGCCTATAGTCTACAACTAGTCTGTGTTTATCTTGTCCTTTTGGTACTAAAAAGGAGGGTGAAGAATATGGGGAGGTAGAGGGTTCTATAACTCCTTGGTCCAATAACTTGTTGATATGGTTTCGCATTACTTCCATCTTGGGAGGCGACAACTTGTACGGAGGTAGTCGTATTACTTTCTGATCGCTCAGATTAATTTTATACTCTATTAGGTTCGTAAGTCCTAGTTTAGGTGTAAGAACCGAGGAAAATTCTTTTATTAGTTTTTGTATTCTCACTCTATCTCTTCTTTCTAGGTGAGATAAGTCTGAGTCTTGGTGTATTACATGAGCAGTAGATGAACAATATTTTTCTTGATTACTATCAAATTTATGTTTCCGTGTACGGTCAAATCTGAAATAATATACTTGCTCATAGATGTCAAGAATCATTCCTGTCTTACTGATGAAGTCTGCACCTAATATTAAATCAGGTCCTAATTCTTTACATACTAACATTGTAAACATCCAAGTTAGGTTTTTTATTTTTACCTTAACGGTAATACTCAGGTTTATATTTATTTTACGTTTATCAGCGGTAGCACACTTTATATCCACTGGTTGGTTCCGTTTTACTAGATGGTGTTTAGCTAACATGTCCGCTAATTCTTGGCTGATTAAAGTTCTACTAGATCCCGAATCAATTAAGGCGATGGTGGATGTAACGCCTAAGTCAACTCGTATTAATGGTAATAGATTTTTACTCCATTTAGATTTATTAATCGCGTTACATTTTTCACGAAATTCTCTCACATAGGGATTGATTTCTTTCGAACCTCTTTTTTTTTTTGGTTACAAAATATTTCATTATTATTATTATTATTAATTTCCTTTTGTTCACCCATTTTCGAGTAGCTGCGGAAGACACAGGATTTCGGGTCTCCCTGCCTTACATGTTTTTTGAATTGGGGTTATTCCGTTCCAATGGCTTACTTTTGCACTCTTTACTTATGTGCCCATATTTGCCACAATTATAACAGGTGGGTTTTTTGCGAGGTGGGTACTTGGTTTCCGCTTTATATGTGTTTACACTTGACTTACCAGGTTTGCGCACATGGTGAGGTCTACTTGAAACTTGTCCTTCATACGAGGTTGTTACATCAGGCACTAATGCTTGCAATTGATGTCTATTAGTTCCAGCGGTTTTCATTGCTTCTCTATTTTGATCGGAGTACCAAACATTTGAAAAATGGATACTGCACTGTTCTAGATCAGCTATTGTATTGGGTCTATTCATCAATGATAGACGAGACCTTTCTTCAGGTGACACTCCTATTAAAATGGTGTTCACCAGTTGTGTTTCATTCCAGTCTAGACGTAGTAGTCGAGATGACTCCCTAATGTCGGAGATGTAGTGAGCTAATCTCTCCTGATGTCCTTGTACTCGGAGTACTGTCTTTCTTTTTATTTCCTCATAGATGCCGGTGGGAATAAAGTATTTTATTATAGAGCTATGTAGCTCATCTACTGGGAATGTAGTGGTTAGGGCTTCTAGAACACGATTCTTCAACGGGGGTTTACACTTTGGTAACAGAACTTGTAAAATTTGCCAGTCATTCAGCTGCTGTAGATCTTTTATCTGAAGAAGATAACTAATGAATGTTAGTAATTTGGAAACATTTAAGCCATCTGTATAAGGGATTTCGGTTAAGATTTTCTCCACAGGATGAGTCATTTTACCGTATAGGTCCGCGTTATAGTTCATAGGTGTAATTCCTCGATGAGGGCGATTGGATTCATTGGAGGTGGTGGTCAATTCATGATTTCCGGGACCAAACTGAAAATGCTCGGGAGGAGGGGCATTTATATCTTTATCAGTATTTTGTTCTTGGTTCGCTTGCACTTGCGATACGATGGGTGAGTTCCGATCCGTGTTAGGCGGAGGTAAACCAGTGGTGGGGGATTGTACTGGAGAGATGTGTAATTTCATTAATGACTTCTCTATTTCGTCCATCCTGAATGAGTCGGATTTTCGTCTTAAATCGTTAATAATTGAAGGTAAACAGCGTAGAGCTTCGTCTGCTAGATTTTGTACATCAACGGGTATTTCTGTGAGATTCGGCCAGATCGACAAATTCTTTATTCGCCTGGTTAAATGCTCTATTCTTTGGGTAGTCCTCAAAATTATTGCCGGAGATTTCTCGTCTTGGAGGGTTTGAGACAACAAGTATAGTTCACTATACTTGGCATTAAAAATTTCTTTCTCGCTTTCATAATCGAGTTGGCTTAGATAGTTTAGTTGCACGGGGGCATCAAATCCACATTCGCGAATAGACCGACGTAATTCCGCGACTGTTACATTCGCATGGGGTAGTCCACGCAAAAGAGCTTCGTAAGACAGCTCGTCTTTTAATAACAAATCCGGGTTGAATTGGGCCATTTTTGTTCTAACACATTAGCACGTACTTAAAATTAATACTAGTACACTACACATATATTACACATATATATAATAAATTCTTAAGTAATTAATTTACATAAATCAGAAAAGAACAATTTCTCTTCTAAGAGAGAGACAGAAATTCCACACACATATTTATCAAGTTAAATAGCCGATCAGCTGTTTTCTGGAATGTAGGTCACCCTCTGTATTTAGTTAACAAAGGAAGGTTGAGCGTGTGTGAGAATGGGGGTTTGCTTTTACATATTATTGTCTACACAATGCGAGTGAATAACACCAACGACCGGTATAAACAGGAGAAGGGGAGTGCAGACGCTAGGGTGAATCTTATTCAACAAGTCTATTATTACTACGCTTGGTAACACTCTGACTCCATTCATTCATATACTTTTCCCAATTAAATAAATTAATTATTTTGTTCACTATTTCAAATTACGAACTTCTACTTAATTACCTGGGTCTACATTACGTGCATTATTATTAACAAAGTTATTTTTAATTAATCTTTTTTTTTATGACACATACTGGTGTATGTCCAACATATACTGTGTAGAATGATTCAGGAAACAACAGGTCACGGATTGTTGTAAACAAACCTGTTTCAGATTGTCCAATTGACCAAAATTGTAATGTTTGGTCACCATTCATGTATGCAAGTAGGTACCTGCATATAGCATTTTGCATTGTATGACGCTAATGATATTTCAACTTATACATACTATCATTTACGTAACTTAGTAAAATATTAAATATGTTTTGAAAATTAAAGTTATTAAGGTAACTTTCTGAGTGCATAGATCAATTAACTGGGTATACAAATTATCCAAGCAACGTGCCTCATTTTTGTTTGTGCGTCACGATGCTTACACAACTACTTTAACTTTAATTAGCAGAGTGGCGCAATTTTGTAACGTGTTGCTGCGTTACAAATCCAGGGAACCCATCTTAACTGAGCTCCGTCAATTAGATGGGCTGCCTACGTTGTAACAGAATGTATCACAAATAATTAACTTATCAAATTTACTTACCAACTGAGTAAGGAAACAAGGGAAGGTATACTATTGATGTACGCACTCATTATATGTGTTTAACAAGACGACTTCTCTTTATTTAACATTTAAAAACATTTACTGACAGATCCCATGACATTACTAATTAAATTATTTATTAATGTTATTTGAATGCTTTCTTTAATCTTTGGGATCAAAATTGATTTTATTTAGCTATACCTCGGATCCGGGTAACCTTCGATATTTAGTCTTTTACAACTTCTAGTTATACTCAATTCATGATATTAGCTTGCAAGACTTTTGGTTTTTTGTTTATTATTATTCCATTTGAAGAATGGTATTATTACTTGAATTATACTACGATACATTAACATATAAACTGTTACAACGTATGATGTTTGAATGGTTACATTAAAACTCTTAGATTTAATCTTTTAATCTTTACAAAGTTAATAGTCTCTGAAAAGTCTCTTTTAAAGTGTGTTGTGTAACAAATATTATTAACTCTCGATAGACAGGCTATCGAGTCACCTTTAAATTGGTATGTAGAAACCTCGTCCTGGGGTGTCCGTCTTGGGAATCCTTAAAATGCCGTCATCATCTCGGTCTGGTCTTCGTCATTAGAGGGCTCGAAAGTCCGTAGGGTAGATTGAAGCTTCTACGATGGTACTTGTAGATTCTCGGATGTCCTGATCTGCATATTCTCTCGGGTCTACTAGAGTTTGTAAGTTCTGGTAGTTCACATCTCCAGGTATGATGAAAGTGTTGTTATTCTTGAAGTTAGCAGTCATCTTGTTTTACACCATTTTTTATATTTCTTGTTATAAGTTAAGTCTTTTGTTTTCACATAACTATACTGATTAATACATAACATATGCTTTCAGCAGCAATTTCTCGGATACAATATACAATAAAGTAAAACAAAAGTAACGGCAACATAGTGTTAGAGCTTTCGCTCGTACGTCTGCACTGCATGGAGTCAACATAGCGAGAGAGCGAATTTCTGCTCCCTTCGACTGGTACCTAACAAATGGTAGAGGGGCAATTACTGCGCGAGAATATAGTCCCTGTCTCTCTTTAAGTAAACATTTTTATTTATACAAACTATCCCTAAATAAATATACATAATTTAAATAAGTTGTTTTAGCGACAATCTGTGTCTTCAGATTTTTAATTATTAACATTAGGTTTTTTATCTTATTCTAAATTACAGAAGTCTCGGAAAACATGTCGAGTCCGGAATTAACAGGTCAGCGCCTGACAACAAGCAAAGGGTTAACTACGACAATAATAACTATTTACAATATGCTTTTTTATTACAGTATCTTTGGGCTTATTAATTACTTCTTCCTCTCATACTGAGTACATACAGGTTTTTATGTTATTATAGTGAGATTTAAATGGATTAATGGCTCGCAACCTTAATTTTTAAAATTTCTTTATTTTTTTTATTATTGTTACAATTTAAATCGTCACATACTCCACCGCTTAATTTGCACGCTACGGTTGAGTTTTTTTTTTTTTTTATTATTGGGGGCTTGGAGTATGAATGGGGTCAGTGTGTGTAATTTCATTCACATAGTTGTTGGACACTTTACAACGTTGTCCACATAGTTATTTCATATAGTTACAACACAGTATACTTTATATATTCTTATTAACTACCTTTTTTTTTTATACATACTATTTACACTTAATATTTACACAATTAAAACACAAAACTCTTTCTTATCTCTATCACTTAAATCTACTACCGGTTTTTTGTTTCTGGTTGTCTTACTCTCTCTCTCTGTAGAGTAACCTTCTAAATCTTTACTATTTAGAATTCTATCTTGTCTTCTGTGAGTCCTAGATAACTCATGTAGTTAATGAGTGTTAGTTCCCATTTAGTTAATGAGTATTCATTAATGTATGCTTCGCAGATCTGGAACTCAGGTTGATCAGGCCTCGTTTCCAAACTCTACGTTTTACATTTTTCCACGTGGATTCAGAAATATAATTTTCTTTACTGCCTAGTATTCCCTTTTCTATTTCGGGATATACTATTCCGTCTCTTCTTCTTATACAACTTTAGTTGCGAAATATGCGTTCTCCGTACATATTTCTGAGTCGCAGGTTCGCACAGGGCTACTGTAACGGGAGTTAGGTACTTCTGGATTTGGTAAGGTCCACACCATCTGAATGATAGTTTAGAGGTGGTCTTATCAATCGCACTACTAGCGGGGTGAGTCTTGTACATTACTAAGTCACCTACTTGGTACCTGACTGAATTGCCATGATTACCTTTCTCGTGGTATCTTCTGGATTTTTCTAAGCTTGCTCTTAAGTTAGAGCGGGCTTTGTTCCATATTCGCTTTATCTGCTTATCCGTTATTTGCGGAGGCAGCAGATCGTGTATATTCCATCTTGTGGACAAAGGGTGGTTTGGTCGGTACTTGTATAGTAACTCGAACGGGGTCGACTTGTGACCTTCGTGGTAAGCTGAATTAAAAGCGTATTGAATCCAGGGTAGGTTTTGGTCCCACGACGTGTGATCGTTCGCATGATAGGCGATTAGCGCAGATTTGAGGTTTCGTAGATACCTTTCAGCAATACTGCCTTGCGGTCGATACTCTGTAGTGGTTATATGGTCTATCCCTAACTTGAAACACATATTCTTAAATTCTTTTGCTTTAAACTGTGGACCGTTATCAGATACTATACGTACTGGAGTACCGTAGTCTTTAAATAGTCTTTCCTGTAGTATTTTTACAGTTGTCGACGCTAATGCTCGTCGCAAGGGATACATCCAAACAAATTTGGTGAACGAATCTACACAGATCAGTAACATGGTATTCCCTGATTTGGATTGTGGATACGGACCTGAGAAATCTAGATAAAGTTTCGAAAAAGGAGTCTTTGGGATTTCTGAAATCAATTGGCTTACT
This sequence comes from Magicicada septendecula, assembly GCA_034769895.1. Taxonomy (NCBI): domain Eukaryota; kingdom Metazoa; phylum Arthropoda; class Insecta; order Hemiptera; family Cicadidae; genus Magicicada; species Magicicada septendecula. Next base: position 244,866,433 of record CM068376.1, on the reverse strand, counting down.
TGAGTAATTCTGGCGGGTTTACTAAGGGCGCATAATGAACATTTCTTTACGAAGTTGGCTATTTCGCAGTTCATATTGTTCCAATGATATTCCTTTCGAACTCGATGTATCGTCTTATTGATACCCATGTGGGCTCCTATGGTAGATGAATGGAAGTATTCCATCAGCATGGGCTTAATTACATCAGGGGCTATTATTCTTAATTCCTTTCCGTTTCTTATCTTGTGACACAATACATTTTTACTCAATACGTACTTCTCGGATTTAATACCTTGCACAAGTTGTTCTATAATAGGCTTCAGTAAGGGGTCTTGTTGTTGATACAGGGCAATGTTTGTAAAGGCAAGGGGGAATTCAGTAATTACGGCGTTAGCACGTGCTATTTCCGGTTTCACTATGTTTTCGGAAGTTTTAGTGGGTGACTGGAACATACGGGACAGGGTATCAGCGACTACATTTTGAGTACCTTTTATATGCTGCACTCTGAATTTGTAGCAGTTTAATTTCAATATCCATCGTCCAATACGTCCTAACTGTTTAGGGTGATTCAATAACCACGATAACGCCTGATTGTCGGTTTCCAAAAGGAATTCTTTATGTTCCAGGAAGGGTTTAAACTTTTCGAATGCAAAAACAATTGCTAAACATTCCAATTCATATGCGGAATACTTTCTTTCTTGATCGCTCAGTGTTCGTGATGCATAACTAATTGGTAGTCTACAGTTATCTATCTCTTGGTATATCACTGCACCTAACGCTACACTGGAACTGTCGGTTTGCACAACGAATGGTTTTGTGAAATCCGCTAGTTGCAAAACTGGGGGAGATATAATACTTTCTTTAAGTTGCTCAAACGCGTTTTGATGTATTGAGCTCCATTCGAACTTCGTTCCCTTCTTTCGTAAGGAGTTTAGGGGTGCTGCTATTTCGGCACGATGGGGGATATATTTGTGGAAATAGTTCACCATACCCAAAAATCGGGCTATACTTTTGCATCTCGTGGGGGTGCAAATTCTCTAATAGCGCGGGTTCGTTCGGGGTCAATGCTCATCCTTTCCATTCGCTTTCACGATGTGACCTAAGAAAGAAAACTGCGGGGCGGCAAAACTTACCTTATTTGGGTTCACCGTTAATCCTGCTCTTAGTAACCGAGATAACACTTCACGTAAATGTTTGAGATGTTGTTCCATTGATTCACTGTATATAACGATGTCGTCCAAATAGTGATACACATATTTAAATTTAATGTCGTGAAATATCTTTTCTAATAGTCTACTACATACGGAACTTCCTTGAGATATTCCAAAGGGTACCCTAGTAAATTGGTACAAGTTAAAAGGAACTGCAAACGCGGTTAGACGTTTTGATTCTTCTGAAAGAGGTATTTGGTGAAAAGCTTGATTCAGATCCATTACCGTAAAGACCATAGCTTTAGTGAAATAATGGAATGCACTATGGATGTCTGGAAGAGGGATTGATTCAAATTCTATTATTTTATTTTATTGCCTATAGTCTACAACTAGTCTGTGTTTATCTTGTCCTTTTGGTACTAAAAAGGAGGGTGAAGAATATGGGGAGGTAGAGGGTTCTATAACTCCTTGGTCCAATAACTTGTTGATATGGTTTCGCATTACTTCCATCTTGGGAGGCGACAACTTGTACGGAGGTAGTCGTATTACTTTCTGATCGCTCAGATTAATTTTATACTCTATTAGGTTCGTAAGTCCTAGTTTAGGTGTAAGAACCGAGGAAAATTCTTTTATTAGTTTTTGTATTCTCACTCTATCTCTTCTTTCTAGGTGAGATAAGTCTGAGTCTTGGTGTATTACATGAGCAGTAGATGAACAATATTTTTCTTGATTACTATCAAATTTATGTTTCCGTGTACGGTCAAATCTGAAATAATATACTTGCTCATAGATGTCAAGAATCATTCCTGTCTTACTGATGAAGTCTGCACCTAATATTAAATCAGGTCCTAATTCTTTACATACTAACATTGTAAACATCCAAGTTAGGTTTTTTATTTTTACCTTAACGGTAATACTCAGGTTTATATTTATTTTACGTTTATCAGCGGTAGCACACTTTATATCCACTGGTTGGTTCCGTTTTACTAGATGGTGTTTAGCTAACATGTCCGCTAATTCTTGGCTGATTAAAGTTCTACTAGATCCCGAATCAATTAAGGCGATGGTGGATGTAACGCCTAAGTCAACTCGTATTAATGGTAATAGATTTTTACTCCATTTAGATTTATTAATCGCGTTACATTTTTCACGAAATTCTCTCACATAGGGATTGATTTCTTTCGAACCTCTTTTTTTTTTTGGTTACAAAATATTTCATTATTATTATTATTATTAATTTCCTTTTGTTCACCCATTTTCGAGTAGCTGCGGAAGACACAGGATTTCGGGTCTCCCTGCCTTACATGTTTTTTGAATTGGGGTTATTCCGTTCCAATGGCTTACTTTTGCACTCTTTACTTATGTGCCCATATTTGCCACAATTATAACAGGTGGGTTTTTTGCGAGGTGGGTACTTGGTTTCCGCTTTATATGTGTTTACACTTGACTTACCAGGTTTGCGCACATGGTGAGGTCTACTTGAAACTTGTCCTTCATACGAGGTTGTTACATCAGGCACTAATGCTTGCAATTGATGTCTATTAGTTCCAGCGGTTTTCATTGCTTCTCTATTTTGATCGGAGTACCAAACATTTGAAAAATGGATACTGCACTGTTCTAGATCAGCTATTGTATTGGGTCTATTCATCAATGATAGACGAGACCTTTCTTCAGGTGACACTCCTATTAAAATGGTGTCCACCAGTTGTGTTTCATTCCAGTCTAGACGTAGTAGTCGAGATGACTCCCTAATGTCGGAGATGTAGTGAGCTAATCTCTCCTGATGTCCTTGTACTCGGAGTACTGTCTTTCTTTTTATTTCCTCATAGATGCCGGTGGGAATAAAGTATTTTATTATAGAGCTATGTAGCTCATCTACTGGGAATGTAGTGGTTAGGGCTTCTAGAACACGATTCTTCAACGGGGGTTTACACTTTGGTAACAGAACTTGTAAAATTTGCCAGTCATTCAGCTGCTGTAGATCTTTTATCTGAAGAAGATAACTAATGAATGTTAGTAATTTGGAAACATTTAAGCCATCTGTATAAGGGATTTCGGTTAAGATTTTCTCCACAGGATGAGTCATTTTACCGTATAGGTCCGCGTTATAGTTCATAGGTGTAATTCCTCGATGAGGGCGATTGGATTCATTGGAGGTGGTGGTCAATTCATGATTTCCGGGACCAAACTGAAAATGCTCGGGAGGAGGGGCATTTATATCTTTATCAGTATTTTGTTCTTGGTTCGCTTGCACTTGCGATACGATGGGTGAGTTCCGATCCGTGTTAGGCGGAGGTAAACCAGTGGTGGGGGATTGTACTGGAGAGATGTGTAATTTCATTAATGACTTCTCTATTTCGTCCATCCTGAATGAGTCGGATTTTCGTCTTAAATCGTTAATAATTGAAGGTAAACAGCGTAGAGCTTCGTCTGCTAGATTTTGTACATCAACGGGTATTTCTGTGAGATTCGGCCAGATCGACAAATTCTTTATTCGCCTGGTTAAATGCTCTATTCTTTGGGTAGTCCTCAAAATTATTGCCGGAGATTTCTCGTCTTGGAGGGTTTGAGACAACAAGTATAGTTCACTATACTTGGCATTAAAAATTTCTTTCTCGCTTTCATAATCGAGTTGGCTTAGATAGTTTAGTTGCACGGGGGCATCAAATCCACATTCGCGAATAGACCGACATAATTCCGCGACTGTTACATTCGCATGGGGTAGTCCACGCAAAAGAGCTTCGTAAGACAGCTCGTCTTTTAATAACAAATCCGGGTTGAATTGGGCCATTTTTGTTCTAACACATTAGCACGTACTTAAAATTAATACTAGTACACTACACATATATTACACATATATATAATAAATTCTTAAGTAATTAATTTACATAAATCAGAAAAGAACAATTTCTCTTCTAAGGGAGAGACAGAAATTCCACACACATATTTATCAAGTTAAATAGCCGATCAGCTGTTTTCTGGAATGTAGGTCACCCTCTGTATTTAGTTAACAAAGGAAGGTTGAGCGTGTGTGAGAATGGGGGTTTGCTTTTACATATTATTGTCTACACAATGCGAGTGAATAACACCAACGACCGGTATAAACAGGAGAAGGGGAGTGCAGACGCTAGGGTGAATCTTATTCAACAAGTCTATTATTACTACGCTTGGTAACACTCTGACTCCATTCATTCATATACTTTTCCCAATTAAATAAATTAATTATTTTGTTCACTATTTCAAATTACGAACTTCTACTTAATTACCTGGGTCTACATTACGTGCATTATTATTAACAAAGTTATTTTTAATTAATCTTTTTTTTTATGACACATACTGGTGTATGTCCAACATATACTGTGTAGAATGATTCAGGAAACAACAGGTCACGGATTGTTGTAAACAAACCTGTTTCAGATTGTCCAATTGACCAAAATTGTAATGTTTGGTCACCATTCATGTATGCAAGTAGGTACCTGCATATAGCATTTTGCATTGTATGACGCTAATGATATTTCAACTTATACATACTATCATTTACGTAACTTAGTAAAATATTAAATATGTTTTGAAAATTAAAGTTATTAAGGTAACTTTCTGAGTGCATAGATCAATTAACTGGGTATACAAATTATCCAAGCAACGTGCCTCATTTTTGTTTGTGCGTCACGATGCTTACACAACTACTTTAACTTTAATTAGCAGAGTGGCGCAATTTTGTAACGTGTTGCTGCGTTACAAATCCAGGGAACCCATCTTAACTGAGCTCCGTCAATTAGATGGGCTGCCTACGTTGTAACAGAATGTATCACAAATAATTAACTTATCAAATTTACTTACCAACTGAGTAAGGAAACAAGGGAAGGTATACTATTGACGTACGCACTCATTATATGTGTTTAACAAGACGACTTCTCTTTATTTAACATTTAAAAACATTTACTGACAGATCCCATGACATTACTAATTAAATTATTTATTAATGTTATTTGAATGCTTTCTTTAATCTTTGGGATCAAAATTGATTTTATTTAGCTATACCTCGGATCCGGGTAACCTTCGATATTTAGTCTTTTACAACTTCTAGTTATACTCAATTCATGATATTAGCTTGCAAGACTTTTGGTTTTTTGTTTATTATTATTCCATTTGAAGAATGGTATTATTACTTGAATTATACTACGATACATTAACATATAAACTGTTACAACGTATGATGTTTGAATGGTTACATTAAAACTCTTAGATTTAATCTTTTAATCTTTACAAAGTTAATAGTCTCTGAAAAGTCTCTTTTAAAGTGTGTTGTGTAACAAATATTATTAACTCTCGATAGACAGGCTATCGAGTCACCTTTAAATTGGTATGTAGAAACCTCGTCCTGGGGTGTCCGTCTTGGGAATCCTTAAAATGCCGTCATCATCTCGGTCTGGTCTTCGTCATTAGAGGGCTCGAAAGTCCGTAGGGTAGATTGAAGCTTCTACGATGGTACTTGTAGATTCTCGGATGTCCTGATCTGCATATTCTCTCGGGTCTACTAGAGTTTGTAAGTTCTGGTAGTTCACATCTCCAGGTATGATGAAAGTGTTGTTATTCTTGAAGTTAGCAGTCATCTTGTTTTACACCATTTTTTATATTTCTTGTTATAAGTTAAGTCTTTTGTTTTCACATAACTATACTGATTAATACATAACATATGCTTTCAGCAGCAATTTCTCGGATACAATATACAATAAAGTAAAACAAAAGTAACGGCAACATAGTGTTAGAGCTTTCGCTCGTACGTCTGCACTGCATGGAGTCAACATAGCGAGAGAGCGAATTTCTGCTCCCTTCGACTGGTACCTAACAAATGGTAGAGGGGCAATTACTGCGCGAGAATATAGTCCCTGTCTCTCTTTAAGTAAACATTTTTATTTATACAAACTATCCCTAAATAAATATACATAATTTAAATAAGTTGTTTTAGCGACAATCTGTGTCTTCAGATTTTTAATTATTAACATTAGGTTTTTTATCTTATTCTAAATTACAGAAGTCTCGGAAAACATGTCGAGTCCGGAATTAACAGGTCAGCGCCTGACAACAAGCAAAGGGTTAAATACGACAATAATAACTATTTACAATATGCTTTTTTATTACAGTATCTTTGGGCTTATTAATTACTTCTTCCTCTCATACTGAGTACATACAGGTTTTTATGTTATTATAGTGAGATTTAAATGGATTAATGGCTCGCAACCTTAATTTTTAAAATTTCTTTATTTTTTTTATTATTGTTACAATTTAAATCGTCACAATGGAACAAGAAAGAACAAACAACAAAAAACTGTTCCAAGACTGCCAAGTAGAGACTAACAACAAAATCCAAGACAATACCGATAAGATTACTGAGCTTAGTATTAATACTAAACAGCAGATCATAGAGTTGGACGAACGGCATAGCAACAACATTCAAATCATAAGCGAAAAAACCAATGTAAACAACAAAAGATGCGAAAACAATACGGCAGCAATCAAAGAGTTACAAGCCGAAAAGCTGGAAGAAATGAAGAAAGTGAACGAAAATATAAATGTAATTGACCGTAAGTCGGAAGAAACTGACCTGCAATTACGACAGATACATCGAGAAATTAGGAATAAATTAGCCTCAATTAGCAACCAGTCGTGCAACCATAACATTACTCACGAACAAGTCAAAGATATCAAGTACAACGGGACTGGAGACTTCCCGATGGAGTTTATGAAGGAGATGGAAGATATCTATATGGAACATTACCAAGATAACGGCAACGTCGCATGGATCGGAAGGCACCTAGAAGGAGAGGCCGCGGAGTGGTGGAGGTTGATAAAAAATAGCGTGACCAACTTCGCAGAATTTAAGGAAGCCTTCACGAACAAATATTGGAATGATATGATTCAAGGAAAAGTAATAAACGAGCTCGAGTTTGGACGTTATCAGATGGAGAGTGGTATGAGCATGATACAGTACTTAGAACGGAAATTGCTGGAGAACCGGCAGCTAATTCCACCGATACCTGATCAATACCTGATCAGAAAAATTGCAAAACACTATTCTCAGGGGGTACAGATCGCCATCATTACTCGTGGGGTTACAACTATTAATGAGTTCGAGCAAGTATTATCAGAGTTCATGAATTTGAGAAGTGAAGCAAGGACAATGACCCGGACACATTATGACAGTCGGCGCGGGCATAAGCAATGGGTAAGAGATGGCGTTGCAGAGGACGCGAGAGACATGGGGATAAGAAACTGGAGGAGGGTTGCAGTGGATAGAGTGGATTGGAGGCGGAGATTGGTGGAGGCCAGGGCCCGACTTGGGCTGTAGCGCCATAGGAGAGAGAAAGAGATGAAGAGGAGAGTGGGAGAAGGGTCGAGCAAGGACGGGCGCACGAAAGTGAAAACCGGCCAACTACACACCACTACAATAGACGGCCAAACAAATTGAAAAATGAACCAGAGCCGATCCCTTCGACTAGCGGTATCCAGAATAACAAAATAGCCACTGCAATGTCAAAAAACTAGGGCAGTGTTGTACATATGAATTAGATTTAAGCACCATTAATAAGTATATTAATACCACTTTCTTAGATGTAAGAGACGATTTATTGTGTAACGATGATATAAATGTAACCTATCGTGTGAACAAGTGCCCGGAGACCAAGATATCATTAAACGGAGTGCCCATCTGCGCATTAATCGATACTGGAAGCCAAGTAAACGCTATATCCGAGCAATGGTTTAAGAATAAGAAGAAGGAATTGGGGAACGTAGAAACATTGAGACTATCGAATACTGTTATCAAAGGAGCAACTGGAAATAAATCGAAAAGGGTGACGCAGCAGGTATTGTTGACGGCCAGGATCGGAGATGTGGAAGTTGACAGCGTATTCGTCGTGGTACCAGAGCTAGTAAAGGATTGTATAGTAGGCGTGGGGTTGCTGGAAGAACATGGGTGCGTTATCGACTTAAACAACAAACAGTTAACAATTCCAGGAAAAGGGGACCAGAAGGAAGCCACGGCAGAGATATTCCACGTAGAAATCGCGTCTGGGGGAGAAGATATTGAAGCGGTAATAAAAAAAAAGGTGCGATCAATCGGCGGAATCACCGAGGCGGAAAGGAATGAACTACAGCAAATCTTAATGGACAACAAAACGATCTTCCGAAATAACTCCCGTATAACACGGTGGATCCTTGCCATACAAGAATATGACTTCGAGATTATGCATTGTAAGGGTCGAGATAAAATTGTAGCCGACATCTTAAGCAGACATCCGGAGGACATAAATGAAGAGCAGGTAATAGACCAAATCGAAGAATTTGAAATTAACCTTGTCAGTGTCCGCATCAGTAAAGATATCAAGAAACAACTTAAAAACATACAGAATTATCAATTAGCCGACACCAAACTGAAAAAGATTATCGAGTCAATTCAATCAAATGAACAGCATAAACTTGCCAGGAAATACACTTGGCATAATGGAAAGCTGTACAGTAAAGATAAGGGAGTATGGAAGTTAATGTTGACGGAGGAGTTGTGCCACAGCATGATCACGGAGCTACACGAGGCATACAGTCACGTGGGGAACCGGCGGACATATCAGCTGTTTAAGGAAAATTGCACCGGGGATTCCATAAATAAAATCACAAAAGCAGTTACGAAAACCTGTATCACATGCCAAAAGAGTAAGGATCATTTTAAAAGGATGTTAGGAGAGACGCGACCGGTCATACCGAAGAAGAAAGGCGAACTGATCAGCGTCGACTATTATGGACCGCTGCCGATTTCCACAGGGAAAGTAAGGTATATCTTAACTGTAATCGACAATTTTACTAAGTACAGTATGTCAAATTATATAAACTGAGGCAAGCCACAACGACTGCCACCATAAAGAGAATTCAATTATATTGTGAGGAGATAGGAATACCAGTAGCTATTTTATCTGATAACGGTACACAGTTCACCAGCAATAGATGATTTACCGCATTGACAGACATGGGTATTAAGGCAAAATATACCGCAATCCGAAATACAAATACAAATCTGGCAGAGAGAATAAACAGGCAATTAGGTTATATGTTCAGGGCAATGACCTCCGATAAGCACCCCAAATGGGCGCAGTTTCTTAAACTCATTGAGGCGTGAATAAACCAGACCTATCAGGAGACAATTGAGACCACCCCTTTCAAAGCCCAGTGGGGAAAGAAACCAGAGCGGGACTGGATAAAATATATTGACCAAGATATGATACCTCCAGACCAACCCATCAACTATCGCAACATCTACCTACGAATTAAGGAAAAGGGAGATAAGAGGACAGATAAACTCAACACTACTCACCACCTTACTAGATTTCACATAGGAGACCAGGTCTTGTTAAGGGCGTACCCGATGTCGGATTTAAATAAAAAAGTAATAGGAAAATTTTGTAACCTATTCGAGGGTCCATATAAGGTAACTAAAAAAATCGGAACAGCGACCTACCAGTTGGAAGATCCACAAAGACCAGGAGATATCCGCGGGAACTTCAATGTACGACAATTAAAGCCTTATTATGAGTAAGAAACCCAAAATTCACACACACAAACAGGAACATCACATGAAAATTAAGAAACAAAGTGTAATAACACACAACCGAATATTGATGTAGTAATCGTAAGTTATCAAACTAAATGTAAAGGTGTTCAATGTAATCAAAGCATAATGAAGCTTAGTCATGTAAGAAGTCACAAATGTTTAGAAAAATAAGAGAAGGAGTAATAATGTATTGAATATGAGTAATAAAAAAAAAAAAAAAAATACCCTAAATAAGTAAATGAAAATGGTAACAAAAATGTTAAAAGGGAGATTGCTTTATGTAAACATGTGTTATTGAGAAGGAAAGTGGACCAGCCCCATTTGGGAGTAGTTTGGCAAGTCAGGTAGAGGGGACGGGAAGTGTATGTTAGTAAACAAATCATAACAGGCTATCGACCCTTGTGTGTAGTATTATGTAGTAACCGAGTAATATTGTACTAGTGTACTCACCAATTTAGACTGAGTAATATAAAGCAAGTAATTAACTTGAATATATTGTCAATTTTAAATATAAGGAATGAACTTATAATTATATCAGTTTATTAGAATACATATAAGCAAGGAACTTGTAATTATAAGAGCTTTAGGGACGTTTCAATAGAACTAGTTTCCAATTTTGATAAAATTGTAAGGCTAATTCTATGGGGGGACAATGTAACGCAAAAATTGAGCAATCGCAAATTTTACGAAATCAAACTATGCTGAACGCAAAGAAATGTGTATATTTTAGAAAGCGGGGAGGTAGTGAAACGCCTGTACCGTTAGGCGGCATTACATGAAAGAAATTCACTTGTAAAAAGCTGTAGAGTATAGCGGTAGGTTAGCAACGCCGGCCTTGGGGCTGACGTCTATAAGGAAGGTAATATTAGGCTAAGTCACGTTTTGGGACATAACTATCATAAAATGTATTATTCGCTAGGATATTAGGGGTGTTCGCCAATGTTGTAAACTTTAAGTGCATGTAACAATAGATACCGTTATGTTCGAGAGAGCGATGTAAGAGTGAGACAGATAGTGACGCTAGTTTTTTTAAGCACGTGAGACGCGAAAAACGTTCGGCAAATCAGAGGAAGCGTCATGTGTTGCGCGGGAGGTTTTCGCTAAGGAGATTGGGCGATTTTGTATTTAGCGCTAGTCTAAACCTATGGGATTGTTTTCTATCGAGACTTGGTAAGGGAAATTCAAAGCTAGTATAAAATATGAATTTGGAGAGAAATCAGGCAGTCTTCTTTATATCGGCGAAACTACACTGAAGAGACTCGTGTGCGCTGTTTTGCGTTAACTATATAGATATATGTTTTATTAGTAATTTAAAGAATAAAGTAAATTCGCAGCAGTAAACAGAAGTACGGGAACGCGATAATTGCTAACGCTAAATTTATAAAGTTTAATATACAGTAATAAGTTAATGAGTGAATGTTCGGAGTAGTAACTAACAACGAGAAGTAAATACTACATATAAATTTTCATCAATACGATATGTTGTGGTGAAATCACTGTAGAAAGCGAATTAGTTCGGGTTAAATTCACGACGGTATGAGATAATCGAGACGCACGCGACGCGAACTGTGTTAGATGCACTTAATGTAAATTCAAGAATACGTTGTAAACCAGAGTGTATAATTATACGACATAATTGTATGTATCACCAATATGTCAAGTGTAGTGTACATCTGTGATAAAGTAAATTAGTGCATTCATAACCAGGATTAACGCGCAACAAACAGCTGCTGACGACTCACCGGCATGCAACACCTTAAGGACTACGCACATCGGAAGGATTCTCCACGCAAGTAACAAATAAATGAACATTTGATTCAATATTGCTTTATAAATATATATATTTGTAAACAAATATAGTGACTCAATTTGTCTAAAAAGAACTCATTGCCACGAAATAATATTCAAATTGTAAGGCAAAACTATTCAAGTCATGTTAAAGAAATTTGTAGTATATAAATGCAAATGAATCATTAAAAGTTGATTGATATATTTTAATTTGTGTTTATTATTACTGGCGCCCTGAGGTACAATAAAGAGTCGGTACACTGGAGTAAGTGTTATAGTCTATTGAGTAGAAATATTAATATTATCAGTGATTAAAGTAGTTTGTAAACCTTACTTCTTACATGCTCATAGGCCAACATAATATGCAAATCAACAATTTAACTCTTTCGTAAAGGCCTATCAAGTAGTGTATTACAGTACATTATTTTTTTGACAAAAACATTTACTCAGTTACACAAGTTACAGTTTTGAATTCTACCATATTATCAGAACTTAATGCAATAATAACTGTAATATTCATTCTAAGATTTTACATTCAACTTTATGCACACAAGGGAAAAATCAGTATAGTGAAATTAGCACACTGGCCTTCAATTCACTGGAATCAGAAGTTTATGTCTGTTTGCCAAGGACATACCATTTTCTTTTTCCTCTTCAATGTAATTGACTATTTAAGTCTCTCTTCTACATGCCAGTAGCCACTGTCAAGCTGAACAAATTATTTCAAGGTGCATTACCGTGTAGATATCCCAAGTCAGCAGTCGGCAACCCTGCATCTGTCGATAAGGTTTGACACGCCCGCGAAGCAATTTGTAATTTTATTTTCTTCTGAACGAAGGAACGCACCCGCATTGTACTGCTTTGAAGTATTGTATTATAAAATAGTACAGCCATAGCGTGCTACGTCTTCCCCCAATACGATTGTCGAGCTTGTCGCCCAGAGCCTGTAAACACCTTTCCCCAAAGAAGAAACTTGATTTTTTCAAGTTTTAATTTCTGTGCACTTAGGAAAATAAATAGTGTTATTATGGTAAGTCCTTTAATTTATTTTTATTCAAATGTTTTCCTGTTTAACCATTTTTTTCGTTTAAAGTTTTGTTAGTTTTAACATGCGTGTGCATGACGACAAACTGTTGATGACCTACTCCTAATGTGAAAAATGTTCACAAATTTATTATGAAAAATACTGCAAAGCTTTTTTTTTTTTGATTCGGTGTTTCACGTTGCTAAATTTAAGCGTAAGGGTTTTATAAAGCGACAGTTAATGTTTGTAACATCAGGCTATTGAACTCCGCATCTTTCTATTTTTTACTGACGGGGTGGGAAGGGGTGCGCCCATCGAACTGGTCCTCAGTTGTATATGCGCCCCCATAAATTCAAAGGTTGCCTATGACTATTGCAAGTCCTTGTCTGTAAGGATGGAATAATCAGAACCAGCTGTGTAGTCCAGTCTGGGATAGAAAAACTTCAGGTAGGTCACACAGTCAGAGTATCACTGTGGCAGGGAAAGCCTGATCTTTAGATGTGAACTGAGGGTCAAAGCATAATGGGTTGTTGTACCAGCTTCCCATCTTTAAAAAAGTTCATGGATATGAAATTTCAACGGACTACCCTCGGATATCGCACAGGCATTACATACATAAACGATTGTATCAATTTCAAGCTTGAAATGAAGGCACATACAAGCTGTATAAGTGAGGTGGGCCAGGTACACAGGTACACTGTAGAGAAGTGACCGCTGAAATGTTGAGGAGATTCGGTCACTTTACTAGGCGCAGGATTTACATACTGTTTATATCCAAGTGCTATGAAATTTACTGTCGATTTCACCATAATTACAGTACGAATTGCTTCAGCCACCTACGATTGTGATTATGGTTTCGTATATGTTCGTCTCATAATTGTCCTGAAGATGAAACGCATGTAAACATATTTTGAACAGTGTCTAGTAAATTGGTCGAATGTCGTTATACGTTTTTGGTCACTGTCACTGTAGAAGAAAGGAACCTCTCTGTCTACACTAGGACGGTCTAGATTTCGATCAGCGCGGCAGGTAATGTGCTACCAGATTAACAAATGTATGCAAGTAATCATAATATTCGTATTTTAATTTATTTGTACATTTCACGTTGATAGAGACACTCTGGCACGGGGCGCTATTGTCTGGTTGTCCGAGAGGCGTGATGATAATCTCCAGCGTGTGACAACAAACTAACGCACGCCGACTGGTTGATCAGTTATCCCTTTCAATCCTCCAACCGCTTGCTTAACCTGACACGTGTGCTGTGAAACTTACAGTCACGGAGCGACTTGATGAAGAAGATGTAGGGGAAGCCAATCACAGTTCAAGTCAACTCACTATGCTCTGTATGACGGTGGTTGGCGTGTGGACCCTTGGCCTACCTGCTGCCTCTCCCCCATTGTAATACTTCCGCCCGGACTCGACAGCAGCTAATTGCCGCGTGAGTCACCTCACTGTGCGTCCAGTATGAAACAATTTTTTTTTTTTTTGCCTCGCCCAATACTGGTAAAATTTTGTTATATTTGAAATCAGCGAAATAATACGATGAAAATGACACCAAACACGATTAAAATATTAAATTTTAAGGTGTTTCAAGGTAAAAGCTCAACAACTACTTTAATACACATCTTCAGCGCAAAGTGCTTTATAACGCCCAATTTTTAATATTCATGTATTCCTAATATACCGGTACTGTTTATAACTGTTTAAGATAAAATACGATTATTACATTATGAATGAATAAAACCGTTATATACTACTACACAAAAATCTAAAATGAATTTAAAGACTGAAAAAAATCATTTGGCCTAGGACAAGAAATTTGTCAAACCTTAAGTGAAGGGAAGAGAGGTCCGTCAACTGCTTACTTTCTTTACAACGTGGGCAGGGAGTCTAAAATCACTAAACATATACTACATGTACACGATCCACTCATTATTATTATTAGGCCTATTAGCAGAGGCGTCATTTCAGATTTTGGTGGGGGGGGGGCAAGCACAAAGCACAATAGTGTTTTCCAGGTTTTGTGATTATTTGGTATTATAGAAAAACATAAAGCCTATTAACTAATTAGATAACATAAATAATTTGTTGTACGTCTATTTAATTTAATTAAAAAATATATATTTAATTGTTTATATTTAATTAGCATTGTATTTAATTTGCACATAATATTTATTTCATTAGGTATCTACCTAACATAATCTAAATCTAAATAACCAACAATATAATTTTCATGTAATGAAATGACTGACTTAGCTGAGACAGGTTGCATGCGACGTTGCCGCACTTCCGTCCGTCCTCGCAACGTACGTTCGAAACAGAAACAGACGATATTTCTCTCTCATTCGGGATCTTTCCGATGTATTGGAACTAAGTATTTAAGTTGGATAAAGTAAATATAGGTAACAAAATAAATAGTTTTAAGTATAAATATAGGTTTAATATATAAATAGGTATATTAACTTTACTAAAACAAATAGATTGTTGTAAGACTTTACAGAGATTTACAAACTGATCATAATATCGTAGTCCTTCAGTCTTTCGACTGGTTTGTACCCTCCCCGCATATACCCGTGGTGCGTGTGGTATCATAATATATACATACATAAATGTAGTAAACTTAGATACTACATTTTAGGTCTTAAAATACTGAGCAATAATGAACAAATTTCCAATGCAAACAGAAAGTAACGATATATCTGTCGAAAATATATTAGGTAGGGTATATAAGTTGCACATTAGGGATACTTTTTGAGAATAGTTGGCAACACTTTCCTTCTGTCGTCACATCTGTCTGTAGTAGTCACGTCAGAGTCAGACGTCAGTGTTTTTGCGTTGCGCCGCCGTGTTAAGGTTTGTTGTTGTGCGCGCTAGCTTCGTTAAGTGTATTTATCTTTACCTGCATTACGAACAGTGCTAAGAGATTATTATGGACGTGAGTGATTGATTATGACGTTACTTTAACGCCCTGAAAAAAATAATTCCGTGACAGACATAAAATATAAACGTGCTAAAATGAAAAGAACTCAACGAAACATCAGTGACTTTTTCAGTAAAAAGAATAAAGTGGAAGTGGACTTGACTGATAGTGACCGATCCGCTCCTCATTCGTCTGAGCCTTCACTGCTAACTTCACTGTCTACTCAAGCATCCTCCAATGGTACGTCTTCTCAATCTACGACGACAGCTCAGAAATTCAAGGTTAGCACAAGGTTAACTCCGTCTATCTCCCAAACTTCATCAACAGCAGAGCAGAGTAAGTCACTTAGCATTAGCCCACTAGAATGTCCAGTCCAGCCAACCATAGATTTCCCAAAGACCAATGGAAGAAGGTTCACAGCTCGTTATTATGACATCCATGAGTGGATAGAATACTCCAAAGCAGAAGACGCTGTGTACTGTTTCCCATGCCGACACTTCAACGCACAGTATTCTGTTCGTCCAGGTGAAGCAGCTGGAAGTCGCACTTTTATAGACAAGGGATTTAGAAAGTGGAAAGATGCTTCTGCACTTTTAAAGCAGCATGAACTTGGAGAAAGGCACAAAGCATCAATGACATCATGGGCTGAATTTAAAAGTCGTAGTTCCCAACAGAAGTTAGTATCATCTCTACTGGACTCGCAACGATCAGGAAATATAGAGGAAAATCGAAAGCACATCAAAGTTCTACTGAAAGCGATTGGTTTTCTCGGCAGACAAGGTTTAGCTTTTAGAGGACACGACGAATCAGAAAATTCTCAAAACAGAGGTAATTTTCTCGAGCTCTTAAACACCATGACTGACTGACTGAGGACGACCCTGGTATTAATGATAAATTAAACCGTCGATATGGGCATTATTGCTCACCGGAATACCAAAATGACTTGATCGATATCTATTTTGCCAGATTGCTGAAAAGCATTATCACGAAAGCTAAGCAGGCGAAATACTTCTCTATATTGGCTGATGAAACAAAAGATCTGTCAAAATCAGAACTGCTTGCAATTTTGATTCGTTATGTACACGCCGAAGAAACAAAAATAAATGAACGTGCAATCTGGCTGCACCATCTAAAAGACTGCAGTGCTGAAAGTATTGCCAACGCCATAACATCAATGTTATCGGATCAGGGACTAGACATAAAACACTGTGTTGGTCAGTGCTACGACGGAGCAAATGTCATGAGAGGATGGGTCAGCGGGGTCCAGGCAAGAATAAACGATTTAGCGCCTCATGCTACGTACTTCCACTGTCAAGCTCACCGCCTTAATCTTGTTTTGGTGCATGTGTTGGGTAATGATGAAGAAGTTAAAGACTTCATTTCTACTGTTCAAACCCTCTATCACTTCATTTCCAACAGTGCTACCCGTCATGAGCTTTTCGTAGAAATACAACAGAGTATGAATAAACCAGTACTGAATTTGGAAAGGACGATCCCTACAAGATGGTTCTATTGGTTTAATGCAGTTATGAAAGTTCTAAAGACATACCAGGCCATTTTGGGTGCTCTAGACGAAGGAAAAAAGGATAGGGCGGAGAGTATAGGAATAAAAGCACAAATAATGCAGGAAAACTTCATATTTCTGCTGTGTACTATCGAGAAGATATTAGGCATTACTTATTGCCTATCGCAGCAGCTACAAGCTGAAGAACTTGATTTAGCAGCCGCCGTGCATTTAATCAAAAGTACGGAAGAAGAACTTAAAAAATCCAGAACTGACGCCACATACTTAGAGGTTTTAGAAAAGGCTAAATCCTTGGCAGCCAGTAGTGGTATTGTATGGGGCAAACAAAAAAGGACGAAGACTGTTCCTCATACGTTCGCTGACAGCGTGATAATGTCAACCATAGGTAAAAAAGATACAGAAACTAAGGGTATGTACTTCAAAATCGTCGACAGCATTCTCATGGAATACAATCGCCGATTTTCTGGAAATGAAGGCCTGTTCTCAGCAACGGACGGCTTTAAGAAAGAAAATACAGCCTTCATGACGGAAGAGAAATTCCAACCATTGATAGAAAATTACGAAAGTTTTCTAAATGGAGAACTTCTACAACTGCAACTGTCCCTAGCTAGGAACCATTTACGATCTTGCGACGGAGACTCCGTTTTGTCACTACTCGAAAGTCTCCGAGTTCTTCTAGTGGCGTACTCCGAGGTGATAAAACTGCTGCAAATTTTTGCCACACTGCCTATCACCACAGCTGGAAATGAAAGAATCTTCTCTGTGCTGAAAAGAGTCAAAGGGTACCTACGAAGTTCTACTGGTGATGAAAGATTGTCCTCACTTATGTTGATGGCGATTGAAAGAGAGGAAATGAAAAAAATACCACTAGACCAATTGGTGGATGATTTTGCAGCGAGGAAACCACGACGATACCCTTTGCTACATTAAGGTGACATTCAAATGCGGCGTAGTCTTTACGTTTTATTTTGTCTCATTTTATTATAAGTTTAACGTCCCAGTTTTCACTAATGCTATGTAATAAAATTGTATGTTTATAATTGTTTTTTGCATTTTTCTCGTCCATACCCAACTTATCACAAAAAGTTGCTATTCGTTTAAGGAGTAAATTACTGCTGTTTGGATGGACTTGTAATTTTGTATAGTTTACATCTTGACCAAGACAACCGAGTGAATCGCAATCGATCCATTTAATTAACTAGTAATTAGTAGGTACAAATATATGATTTTTTTCATCAATTCCAAAATTGTAGGGGGGCAACTGCCCCCCCTGCGCCTATCAAATGACGCCCCTGCATTAGCCTAAATAATTTTTTATTTAGATTTTATTAAAGCTCCGATTACTTACGTCTATCAAAATATGAGAAACTTGTGTTGCACGCGCGAAAATGCAATTAGATACAAATATCAGCAATGGTATCTATTATGTAATTACAACGTTTATTTACATAATGTAAATAGCTTTCTCTGCTACAGAGTGACGCAGCGGTCGCACTGACGGGGAACTACAGCTTTATCGCTCCGAGCACCGCGTTCAAGGCTAACGCGTTCTTAACAACAACCCAAACATTGTTTTTGTAACCTGACACTGACATGCGGGTTACGGACCCCAGAATTCGCGAATATTTTACGACAGCGAAGGCATTAAAGTAAATTACTGTTCTCCATTGACCCGAAGAAAGAATTTATAATAGTCCAGGCAAATTAGCGGTTAAATAAATCTACTAAAGATGAAATCTGATAAGAGAAATAGCATAAGGCATCGAAAAGGCATACTACATAAAACACCGCCTACCCCTCTAAAGTCACCCTCATAAGGGGATCAATGAGTAAAACAAACCTGCTTTTCGTAATTATCTTGAAAACTGCGCATTCCTGGAAGCAAACGAAATAATACTAATTTAAATTTCAGAAAATTCAGGTAAATGAGCTAATAAACGAAACAGGGTAGGCTATGATCAATTGAAACGGAAAACGACTTGGATAAATTTTGTTAAATAGTGTTTATTAACTTTCTTTCAACTCCTAATTTCAGACGTAATTTATTTATAAACTAAGCGTACTACATACAAAATGGTTTCTTCAAACTAGAACACTAATTAAATACTATTTTCTTGCTTGTTACTCTACGACAAAAATCGGCCAAGTTATGGGCAAAGTTCGATAAAATACACCGTGCTTCTGAAAAGTAAATTTCTGTGAAAAACGTATATTAAGCGCAGGTACGCGTGCGCTCTCTCTATTAGGATTAATCGTTCTTCCGGATTTGACTGTGTCCATTTTCGTCTTGCACTCTACGTTTTGACACATATCTTCTCCGACGTTTTCTTCAGGATATAATGAAGAGAACATCAGAATGTCGAAAGAGACATGAATGAATGAAGAGAAAAATGTCGAAACGTAGTGAGCGGGATGAAAACCCACGAATCAAACCAGGAAGAAGAAAAACCCTTGCACATGTACTGTAAGGCGACGTATATTTCATGAGGAATAGCCGTGATTGCTTAGATAATTCAAAACAGCCCAAATATTCAATAATTTAATTTCAGTCTCAGACTGAAGGAAAATTGATTGATGAAATTGTTTTCTCTCCAATTAACACAAAAATATTATTAATTTTATGGCCGCCTAAAATGTCCAATTGTTAATTTAAAAAAGCTTATACGGTATTTAAGTTCGTTCATATTATTAATAAAATTGCAATTATTAAATTAAAATTTACTTTCAAAAGTCCATATAAAAACTGTTCACATTTTATACAAACAGAATATAGAAATATCGTCCTGTCTGTGCTGCTCTTCGGACACATCTAGATAATGTCACCCTGTCTAGATGACCTGATGTATGAATTTAATTTTTGTTTGAACGACTGTCCAGTTTTCTTGAATGCAAAAAGTCGTTAGATTAAATTGTTCCAGTTGTATTTAATAGGTACAATAAAATCGATTGAAACGCCAATAAAAGCGGATTCCGCTCGTATTAACCGATTGCCACTCTCTTCGGAGCATGGAGCTTCAATGAACCCTCTGTGTCGGGTGGTTTGGTCATTTCTTTTCGTGTTAATCTAAATTTCATTAACTGATTCCAGATTATCCTTTTCAACTGTCTACCGAACGTCCTCACTTCTTTCTCCCATGGGGGTTCTACGTACACAAATCATCTTTTCTCAAGTATTTCCACCTATCTTTAAGGCGTCCGTCCAAATTTTCTTCTTCTAATCTCTTTTTTAACAACCATTAGTTTCATCCTTTTCTGTAGTTGATGTTTATCATTTTGTTTAGCTACAAAATTTGTAAAATTCTACAGAGGTAGAAAAAGCGTGCAAATTATTAGACTGAATGCGATTTTTGTTATATTTTTGCCACTAAAAAAGTCTGCAGAACCGTTTTGTAATGTAGTAGGGTTTCTCTACGTATCCCCTATCGTCGTAGATGCTCTCTTAAAAAAACTCAATTGAAATATTTATGTTTTGTAAAAATTCCCTGAGAGATGTCAGGAATAAGACATTTACGTCAGATGTTTTGTTTCTTATAGTAGTAAAGAATTCATTACTTGAATATAATTTTTTGTGACCACTTTTTGTAAACTTTAACAAAGTGAAGTATTTTAAGGGATACTCGAATTCTTCTTAGTTAGTAAAATATATGTTACGACGGTCTCACCGATCGTCGTATGGTACAGTGGAAACAAAATGCAGACACCAATGAAGTCATTAATTATCAGCTTTAATTAATCACAATTAACAACTTGTAATCTCAATTTGTAATTAACAAGGTACTCTTGTACAATAATTCAAGTTAAATTTGTCCACACGCAATAATAATGTCAAGTAATAGAGTTCTGCACTAATTATACCACAATAATCACTTTCCCTAATCCTCAACAACTCGATCCGCACTAAAGAAAGCGCCCACAGTAACTGACTGACAAAGCCAGCCCCTGTTCCTTATATAGGTAGCGCAGATGTTCCAGAACAAATTTCCATCATTTTGGCGGCGTGCCAGATTAATTTGTGTATTTATAAGTGGTCTCGACCAGTCTGGGAGGTACCTATGTGCTACGTGAGTGGACGGCCTTGACACAGACGAGGCACGCTGGGCCAGTCGAGAAGCGGTAGAAAATGGATGGCTGATCTTTTGTTTACTGAAAATATCTCATAGGCTTGGAATATTCCACATGTGTACACTGTTTGTTTGTTGTTCCTAACGCTGCCAGTGACTATGGCTTTGGCCTAGAGAACATTCTCCAAGCTGAAATTGATTAAGAATTATCTGCGTAGCAGGATGTCTCAAAAAAGGTTGAGTGGACTTAATGTTCTAAGTGTGGAAAATGAAATTGCTAGAGCAATTAATATTAATGAAATAATAAATATAAAAAATACTATTTTTTTTTTTAAATGTCTTATATCAGAATATTTTTCTTTAATTATAGTGTCAAAATTAGTTCTACAATACGATTATTGCAAATCTATAAGCAGACGACAGAAAGTTTGAAAGGTGAAATAGCTTTTTGATTTGTTTAAAAATATGAGATGAGCTAATAAAGTGTGCGATATATAATTTAATATACACATGCATTGTCTTCATGAATTTAAATTTAATAAAATTTGTACTTTTTTCAGGAGGTATGTAAGTTCCACAGCTGACGAAATAGTAATTGGTTACAGCTGATTATCAATATTTTTTCAACTAATCAAAGACATTTGAGATAGTAAATAACATATCAAACTATTAATTGAAATAAAAGTTATATTTTACTGAGTATACATCATACAAGAAAGAACAGTTACTCTGTTTACGTCATACAATTTTTATAGTTGCCACGGCTATAAGGAGGGGTTAAGAGAGACAAAAAGCATGAATTAAGTACGGGTAGGGGCCCGCAATAATTTTTCCTGCGGGGGGGGGCAGAAAGAGATACGCCACTGACCTCAGCGAGATTGCTCAAACTCAATTCGATCATGTATGCAAAGTTGCTAAAGAGTCGCGGTTTATTCGATTCGATATACGTTCTTCAGAGAATCTGAGCTCCGCAGTGAATGCAAGCGGATTTGAAAGTTTCCAAGCTCTGGTGGATATGTCGGTGCTTGTAGCTCGCCAGTGGATTCTGTCATGACGGCGTTGATCTATCGTGACTAGTCACATTTCAGTATGCACGTTGTGATAGTTTCCGATTATTCGACTGCACCCCACCTTCCACTTACTCTCCACTGAGAACCATAATTAACTTCAGACATTCTTTCCATGCTTCTCACCTTAGCTGCTCGTATTGGTCTTGTAGGCTGATCTTTTTTATACCAAGTAAAACCAGAAGTACTTCACTGTCGAGAACATTGTAAACAACTGCGTAAACACGAATTAAAAATAAAATAAAATCTTTAGACAACCTACGTTACAATAAAATAACAACTTATCCGTTAGCAAACAATCGCGCCAACCTCCGGCACGTAGTTATACAAAATAAAAGAATTTCTTTAATTAAATCTTGTTATTTGTTGTTACTTGCTACAAAATGTTTACTGGGTTTAAAATTAATTCAGAATTCTTACTTTTTACTCAGTTTTAAAAGAAGACTTATAGGCTGTAATTTATCACTAAACTTTCAAATTTTTGTTAGTTATTTGTACCGAAGGGTACAACTCAAAGAGCACGACTCTTCAGTGAATTCGTTTAGAATTTTCTCGTGTTTTATTTTTAGCGATGGTTTCAACTAAAACTGAATCAAATCACAGATCGTCTCCGGTATGAAAACCTGGTGTACACCAAACGCGCGTTTACAATAGTGGTGGCCGACCTTTTGCGTCATAAAACCACTTCTGTGAAACACGTGCCACACACGCGCGCGCGCGCGCCCTGCACACAGACACGTAGGTATAAGTATAGATGTCCATCTTCATTATTACTGCTACGTACGCCGACGATCTGCGTTCCTCGCTGTAAACGAAGATCCAGCGGAAGCAGATATTTTACTAAAGTATCCGCTACATGAAACTAAAAACGGGCAAAGAAATGGAGATTATAATTAAATGAAACATAGCACATATCACCTTTACAAAATGCCACGGGATAGCACTTACTGTGGGATTAAATAACAAAGCTATCCCTGTAGCCGATCTGTAAAATACTTGGGCAATCCATCTAGACAAACAACTTACACGGCGCAGCCACATTTGGATGAAGAGGAAAAAACTGGACACCGAGTTTCGCAAGTGTTATTGCTTCCTGGGCAGAAAATCATTACTGTTAATGGGAAATAAGCTGTTGGTTTACAATACTATCTTCAAGCATGTGTGGACATACGAGTTACAGCTTCTAAATCCAACCTCGCTATAATGGAAAGGTTGCAGACTAAGTTGGTGCGTACCAACCAATGCACCGTAGTTCGTCAGCAACAGACATGTACAGCGACCTAGATACGCCCACAGTCAGTGAAACAATTCTGATGTTCAGCGAAAGATATGTGAAACGGCTTAAAGAGCACAAAAATCCTCTAGACAAAAATCTGCTACATAACACCCTGGAGGCTAGAGTATTAAAATTAACATTTCAGCTGGACTTACTTAGACTTTAACACTGTACATACGTTTTACATACTATGTCATTTTAAATACTCCTACAGAAAACTAGTCATTGGACTAGTTCTATCCATGCCATGTATTCTGACCACAATTATGCTTATTGTTATGTAATAAAACATTACATAAATAAATTTAAAAAATTAGACATGTATTATCAAGAATCTACTGAAGTAAGTCAAAATATGTACTAATTTATGCGTTTTAGAATAACTGTATTTGTGAAATGTTTCCACTTTTGTCTACTTCTGTAAATCAATGACAATATTATAATTGTGTTACGGAGATTTCATATAGCGATGGCTTTGCATTTCGGACTGGGGTTTAGTAGGTTTTATTATTGAAAATTTTAAATAACTGGGGTTTAGTAGGTTTTATTATTGAAAATTTTAAATAATAATAAATTTTACTAAATTTTCAGTAGAACACATCTTTAAAGTACATCAAAAACATAGTGTACAGAAGTATTCGTTTAATTTGCACATAACTGAAGGAATGAAGAGGAAGAGAAAGTATATTTGTAGTTCCAAAAAAAAATTATACTGTATTAGGCACAGTAATTTATAATTTCTTTCTACGACTGAATTAGTTTCGTGAACTACCTAGCAATAGCAAGGTAAACTTTTTCAGGTATGCGTACATTAGTATAGAACGGTATTCCGTCTTAACTGTATTCATTATTTACAATGCTTCTTGACAGACGTATGTTAAATCAAATCTACACGAGTGACACAGTGGAGAATTACGAAAATTTCTAAAATCATTACTAGGGGCAAAATTTTATAAATCAGTGTAGGCCTAAACTCGACTGATTGGATTTGAAATTATTTCTTTGTATATACTTTTAAGTGATGAATGATGCTGGGAGTCAATTATTTCTATTCGAATTTTGAGAGGGTAATAAATTACGACTTGAATAGGAATTGAAAAAAAGGATCATAAATAACTGCACGTTTTTGTATCTTTCTGGAAACAAGCAAATCGAGTTTTAAACAAATCATGCAACACGGAAATTAAATTTTCGTATTTTTCAAAACTGAGCACACGGTTCCACACTGTTGATTGATCTTGCAATGAATTAATTGAGATAATCTCTTTTGACAAAACTAATTAGAAAAATTTGAAAGTTTTGTCATCAAATGTAGGCTATAGGCTTACTTTTTCCTCTTCAGCATTCTCAACACTGAAGGCGAGGTCTCTTTAGCGGACAAGTACCCGCTCACTGTTGTAGCGCCCCTGATGATGATGATAAAGCTACTTTTAAAAATCATTTTTCTCCCAAGCGTGAATCTAAATATTTAATAGATATTTGAACGAGCTCAATAAAACTCAATTTCCGTAAAAATAGACGGTTTTAGGAATTTATTTTACAAACAGTAAACTTTTTGCAGCAACTAAAAATATATATCCAGATTCATATTAAAAAATTGTATTTTTGTTTTATTGCATACCTCTTAAAACATATGTTCACGTGGCATTAGCGACAATAGAGTGAACGGAAGTAGCAGGAACACAACACAGTGTTGGGCTTATAATGACACTTGGCAGTTTATAATAAGTGGAACGGGTTTCTTCTTTTGAGTCTTCACACAGTGACGATATTATGTACCAGCTGGACGACTTCAACATTTTCATATCGACGCATTCCGTTCTATTTCTTCATGTTTCCATCCATATCTTAGGATTTCGCTGGTTACGATGTCACTGTAGACAGTCCATTGGTTCATCTGAGCTGGGCTGTACCCAAAGAAGGTGGCGACTGAGCTGGTGATCAAACATAAGGAAAGACTACAGCACTAAAGACGCTAGACAACACACGCACGGTGCGAAACCACATCACACGGAATTACTGGATATCAGGGGTGTATATAAGGGGGGCTGAGGGGGCTTCAGCCCCCCCCCCCCGAAAAAAATAAGCCAATAAAAAAAATTAAGAAAGTGTTGTTTTGGTAAAAGCATAAAATAATTGTAAATTTGGTTGTACCATAATCTTATCGTATTGGCTAAGTTATAAACCATATTAAAATTGAAATGGTTTCACACTACAATGAAGGCATTGCTTTAATCAAAACAAAACAAATGATTTCTTCGTTATTGCTGAATTTCGTAATAGAATAGTACCCGGAAAACTCGGATCACTGTAAATACAAGTGAGCCCTCTCGCGGTAAGAAACAAGGAACGTGTCGGCGACGTTTCTAGTGCTATCACCGATTTTTTCGGTGAATTCAGCTGTCGGCACTGAACATAAACACGAAATATTTCGTAGCGCCCGGCGCAAACACATTTCGTGTATATGTTTAGTGCCGACAGTTTGCATTCAGAAGGCAGAACAATTGCATTCCTTGAGCGGAGCTCGTGCCGTGGTCGTCAGACAAGGGGGGGGGGGGGAGCGTCCGTCCACGCATGCGCGTCTCGCTCACTGTCTTGCCTTCCAGTTCTCCCTCCTCCTGTCTTCCTCGTGACGCCACGTGTGCAACAACAGTGCTTAAGTGTTAACACATTTTATTAAATAAGGGTTGTTAGTGGTTACTTTAATAGGTTATTGTGAAGCGACAGGCTTCTATTGAAAGTTTTTTTTTCTAAAAAGACGTGTTCATCTTCTACAAACACCACAGTTCAATGCAGTGAAGTGCGTGATGATTCCATTGCAACAATGTCATCAGAGGGAAATGTTTGTTTTGACGCTAGTTCTGTTCAGCCCCTTCCCCTTGGTCATTCATCGTACGAAGGCAGTAGTGGTACAACTGGTACAAGTAAGTGTAGCATAAGCATACCGGTACCAACTTTAAATCAACTCAGGCCTAATGATATTGGACATCTAACTTTGGACGGAGTAAAAAACTTTAGTAATGAGGAGCGTGTTTCCTTCATTGACAATGTCTGGATTGCAAGTTCTAATTATGTATTCCCTAAAGTACGTGATCAAGCTAACAAATTTTACAGATCTTTCCAGTTAAAAATGGTTGAATGATTTTAATTGGTTGGCGTACTCAGAAGAAAAAGAGGGCTCTTATTGTAAGTTTTGTGTTTTAACTAGTAAAGATGTTGGAGGAAAAGGGAGTCACCAGGCTTTGGGTGCTCTAGTCACTAAACCATTCAAAAACTTAAAAAAGCCAAAGAGGTGTTCAGTGAACATCAAAACTCAAAGTACCACAGAGAAGCTGTTTTGACTTTTGATCATTTGAGATTACTAGTAAAAAAAAAACTGACACCGTTATTAATCAAATCGATGAGCAAAGAAAAAAAGAGTGTGAAAAAAATAGAAACAAACTCATTCCTATCATTCAAACAGTTAGACTTTGTGGCCGCCAACAGTTACCTATGAGAGGTAAACGTGATTCTGGAAAAATTGACCTTGATGAACCTATTAGTAATGATGGAAATTTCCGTGCCTTGCTAAGGTATAGGGCAAACAGTGGAGATTTACATTTAAGAGATCACTTGTTAACAAGTGGCGGAAAAGCATGTATACCAGCTCAGTTATACAAAATGAAATAATAAACGTGTTTGGTGAATTAATTCAGAAAGAAATCGTTACCAAAGTTAGAAAATCTATCTTTTATTCAGTATTAGTAGACGAAACTACTGACATCAGTCAAATTGAACAGTTTTCCCTAAGTGTAAGATATATAGACACAGAAACCATCAGTATGAGGGAAGATTTTCTCTGCTTTGTACCCGTATTTGATGTCACTGGCGCTGGTTTGGCGCATACTTTAATGGAAAACCTAACAACCTTGGGTTTGGACTTGGCTAATTTGTGAGGACAAGGGTATGACGGTGCGTCTACCATGAGCGGCGAATTCAGGGGAGTACAGGCTTATGTTCAAGAAAAAGTGCCTTCAGCTGTAACTCATTGTGCCTCACACTCTCTCAATATATGCCTGTCTGATGCGAGTAAAGTCTCATTTGTTAGAAATTGTATGGGGGTGATTAAAGAAGTGAATGCATTTTGCCATATGTCAGCCAAAAGAACAGAAATTTTAAAATGTAAAATAGCAGCATGTTGCCAAAGTGATTATAAGAAGAGAAAACTAATATCTTTGTGTGAAACCCGATGGGTGCAACGCCATGATTCAGTTTTAATGTTTAAAGAGATTCTAGAACCAATTATCTTGGCCCTTTTGGATATTGAGAATGAATCTTTTTCAAGGGAAGCAGCTGCAAAGGCTCATGGTTTGAGTAATTCAATATGCCAATTCCAATTTATTGTCAGTTTGTTCGTGTTGAGCGATATGCTATCTATAACTCTAAACTTATCGGAAACACTACAAAAGAAAGAAATTGATCTTTCAAAAGCTGTTAAGAAGATTTCTGCTATTTTAGAAAATGTTTCTTTAAAGAGAAGTAGTGCCAATGAACATTTTGTTGAAATATACAAAGAGGCAAAAATATTTTCCGATAAAATAAAAGTTCCTGAAGACGTCCCTAGAACATGTAAACTGCAGGTAGGCCGTTCTAATATAACTTACTCCTCCGCAGAAGAGTATTACCGACGTTCTATCTACGTCCCATACTTAGATGATTTTTCCTCCTCCCTCAAAGAGCGATTTGAATCACACCAAGAAACAGTTGCGCCATTACAATGTGTCTTGCCCGAGTTTTGTGTCTTAAATGATTTTGAGTCTTTAGAACCAGCTTTTCACTTTTATGAAGCAGATTTATCATACAAAGAAGTTGTAAAGAGTGAGTATGCTCTTTGGAAAAATAAATGGAGTCAAGAAAGTGAGGATCTACCTAAAACAGCAGTTTGTGATCTTGTAAAATGCGACAAAGACTTTTTTCCTAACTTGTACATTCTTTTAAAGATTTTAGCCGTATTGCCTGTTTCCGTTGCTACTGCGGAAAGAAGTTTCTCCAGCCTTAGAAGATTAAAGACATATTTGAGGAATACTACATCAGAAAACAGATTAAATGGTCTGGCACTACTTTCCATTCATCGTGACATTTATATTAGCGATGAAAAAGTTATAGACAAATTTGCAAGCCTTCCAAGAAAACTTGATTTTGTTCTTTAGTTGTTTTAATCTATAACGCAAGTTTTTTGAATATGTTAAGTTGTGTATCCATCTAATTTGGACTTGGTTTAACAGGACACTAAATAATATATATATATATATATATATATATATATATATATATATACATATTGCGACAGTACAAATAAGTGATGTACTGAGCATGGAATATAAAAATTTAAATTTACCTAATAAACTGTAAATAATTAATAATATATTAGAAATAAGCATGTCAGGGATTGCAAGCTTGGCTCAGACAAAAATATGAACAGGTGTTTCGACCTGAATCGACGTGCACACACACACAAATGTAACTGAAAGTGTGTACACCAGTATTTTGCTAGTGTGTGTGAACGCAGGTCTCTGCAGGCGAGTTTGCCACCCCAAGATGAATAATTGCACAATTACTGTTTTTCCGTAATTATTCATAAACTATAATTAAGAATTAAAATCCAAAAGCACAATAAAATGTAAATAAATTTACTAAATACTGTGTACGAAAACCACGCGAAAGTGCCACACCGTACGAGTGTAATAGTGAAATAACTGTGTACAAATCGAAAGGGTTAAGTTGCAATGTCCAAAACTACAATGAACATGTGTTGTAAAAATAGTTATAAGACAAGTATAAGAGTATACTTACAGGACTCTGCAATTCGCAGAAATATAAAAAATAGCGAATTTGACAAAGAGTGGGGGAACTGAATCCAGAGACAGTTTCTAACATGTCGATTTCGTACCACTACAGGTGTCGACCAAGACATGGGTATAAATAGGACACACAAGCTACAGTGGTTCTCTTTCTTAAATCATCCACGGTGCAGCGGGAGCTTATGCCCGTCAGCACGGCGTATTTATTTTTTTAAATGTTCCAGTTACGTACAACTATGTAACCAAGTTGTAAAGACAATCATTTTAATTAATAACATCAGTACATAAGAAGAAATACATAAGAAGATCCATTAACGTCAGAAACAGCACGAGGAGAGTTCCAGAGAATGATTCGACACTAGACAAGAGAGTGATACGACGCTGGACAAGAAGAGAGTTCCAGAGAGAGATACGACGCTGGACAAGAGGAGAGTTCCAGAGAGAGATACGACGCTGGACAAGAGGAGAGTTCCAGAGAGAGATACGACGCTGGACAAGAGGAGTGTTCCAGAGAGAGAGAGAGAGAGAGAGAGTGATACGACGCTGGACAAGAGGAGAAGAGAGACAGCCGACGCTGGAGGCGAGACGAGGACGAATACCGATAGAAAAAAAAATTATCGAGTATGATTGACGACAATAAGGTGATAAACAACTTATTTATATCTTAATCATACAAAGAACTCAAAGACAATTAAAGACATTTTTATTATATTTAAAAGTAAGAGCAATGTTTCTTGTAAAGTAGAATTAAAATCATAGATGTTTTAGAAATACGATTAACGTAACAAGAGCTCAAATTAATATGATATAAATGATTACAAAGCATTTAAATGAAAACAATTAGTATTTGAGAAAACAGTACTGAGAAACAGAAGATAAATTCAATAAATATTGATATTTTGAGACACATTAATTGACTGAGTAGTCTGAAAATGAGATTTTTCTTTTATACAATAATTAGTAGAATAGAATATTTAGTCAGTAAGGATGTATATAGCTTAAGCCTTACGGCATAACAACAAATAATAACGAATGTTTTAAATCGAAGTCAGTGCCATGTGCACATTTTTTAATAGTATCAAATAAATTTTAATTACCGTTTCAAGTTACATAGAGTTCTTATTGCAGATACACCTGACACCCAATTTAAATGTTATATTGTTAAATAATTTGTCAATCTTGAACGTGAGACCGGTCACGCCTATTTTTATGTATATGTAACGTTGCATAAATTTGGCGCTCCAAGATCGTGGGGCTCCACAAATTTAAATTCTATTAAATCTGCAATTTGTTACGTTGCAATATATATATATATATACATATGTATATAATAATAACCTTTTATTATGTAGTGTACTCAGGTACAATACAAAATACACTGTATTCCACTGTACTTTTGAGAAATAAACTATAAATTTGTAAAAAATTTAACTGTTTACCTTTCTGCTTAATAAATTGACAAGTATTTAGATATTTGCCATTCATACTCCATAGGCTATAATAGAAAAAATCATTAAGTATAAAATTTTATTTATGTGTTGTATTTTACAGCTCTGTTTGTATTGCCACTAATTGTAGACTATATAAACTTAGAATTTTACAGTTAACTCTTATCTAAAATAATTACACAAAGTTATATGCTCTTAGGGCATAAAAGCTAAGATATTGGTTGACATTTCTGGGTATTTTGTGGTGACAATCCCCTGAGAATACTCACAATTTTCCAGGATAGCCAGCCCCCCCAAATTTTTTTCTATATACGCCCCTGCTGGATATCCCATCGACACTTGAAATGGTGTAAATTTTAAGCAAAGCAGTGCTGTGTAGTTCACACGACGAAGGTATAATAGGCTACAGAACAGAATCTGACAAGGTATTAATGAGGAACTCTTAGTATAAAAATCGAAATTTAAGTTAGATTAAAATTGCTCATTAGTCTTACTCAATTATATGAAGTGAGCAGAAAAAGTAGATAAACCTATGAACAAAACAACGATAGGATCACTGATTGCAACAGTGAGAAAGACATTAGCGAGAGAGAGAGAGAGAGAGAGAGAGAGAGAGAGAGAGAGAGAGAGAGAGAGAGAGAGAGAGAGAGAGAGAGAGAGAGAGAGACTTTAATGAAGCACTCCAGTATAGGGTAGATAGAAAACGACAATGAAAAACAAAATATATGAAACTGGAGCAATCTGGTTTCTTGCTCGATCAGAGTGGCTGCCGTATAAAGTCAGTCTCGCGGGAATTACGGTACATTTCTGACCTTGATTTTTGCTTACTTGCAGAATTCTGTCTTTCACAGTCACTTACTTATCTGGCGAGTTTTGTTTACAATCTATCTCTTCGGCTATTATTACTCTATCAATTACTCAAGTGGAATACCGCACTAACACTTTAATACGTGAATTAACTTACTGTCAAGTACCGACTCCAATGCAAGTGTTGTTTATATCGACCACTTATGTTATCAAATACTCGAGCTCATGACGTCCTGTAAAACACGGCCTCTATAAACACACGTGGGAACTACTTCCGCTGCGAACGACGCGACAAATCTTAAAGAAGTTTAATTAAGAAAGTTGTGTTAGTAGTTATAATCAAAAACAGAATTATCACTGTTACACACCACTACAGAAAAATTATTCCGATTAGCGCTTTCAAGCTTCTCACCTCATCGTCAGATCGGAAATAACAACCAGAATAAAACAAACTCTTCACACCCCCACCCGCCTCACCTTTTAATTAATTACTTCTTTTAATTAAGAAGTAAAAGGTAGAGGACGGATAGATAACATTAAGAATTTAATTGCATATTTGAAATACGGGTTAAGTGACCGCGCCCAAAAGTGTGAATTAGAAAGGCTTTACAGCGTTAGGTTTGAAAATAATGTACACACACGCGCTTGCGCGGAATGTGGTAGAAAATATACAGACGGGGGTGACAGGGCTCGGAGGTTGGGAAGGGACATTTGACTTATAGCTTGTTTGCGGGGGTGTGTGGACGGTGGGGCGGGTGGGAGTGTGAAGAGTTTGTTTTATTATGGTTGTTATTTCTGATCTGACGATGAGCTGAGAAGCTTGAAAGCGCTAATCGGAATACTTTTTCTATAGTGGTGTGTAATAGATATATTTCTGTTTGAAATCTTAAAGAAATCCACTATACACAGACAGATACTGTCTTCTTATTTGCTTTAGAAAATTATTAGGTCTGCCATGGACTCTCTTTCCGATTGTTCCGTTTCCCAAACTACTTTCGATAACCTCAACAGCTGTCCATACTTACGACGTGGCCAGACTGTCTTAATTGCCCCCCTTCAAATGTCACACAGTGCTTTCATACGTATTTTCCACGTTAAGTTCTCATTCCTAATTCGGTCCCCCCGTCTTATCCTTTCTAGTCCTAACAAGTGTTTCATCCTAGTCCTAACAAGTGTTTCATCCTGATCTTCTGTAATTTGTCCGTCATTTAGCACCCAAGACTGGCCAGTGCCAGTGAATTTTAACTGTAACTATTCTCCGAGATCTTGAAGATTGCCTTTTATCGTCACATGCTAATTGACATCACGGATGATCGCGAAAAAACACAAATCATAACTTGATCTGAGTTAATCACACCATCTTACCATTTTCTGGTGAGACAACGTTTGTAATATAATCAGAAATATTTCACGAGAGGCCTACATTTTTTTAATTTGCTATATCATAAATTATACAGGGTAATTCTAAATTGCACGACACAACTTTGGGAGCTGATTTGGGGAATTAATTTAAGCAAAACCGATTCTATAAACGTGCGTCCGAGAACGAATCGTTTTCCAGCTACGACTTGCCTTGATTTATTCTCGAACGATAATAGACCGAGCTGAACTAAAATTCTTGGGGCACTAACTACTAGTCAGATTACTGTTTTTGAATGTAAATTGGCCTGAATACTTAAATAAAACGTGTCTCAAAAGTGTACCTCCAGTAGTTTTCAGAAAAGTTTCTTAAAATCATTAAAAAAACTGGAGCTTGAAAGCAAATTTTTATACGTTCGCCAAGCAACAACTTTGTTACATTACCAATAAACAAAGAAACCTTTCCAATAACATTTGTAGGAGATTTCCTTCTAAGAAAATTGATATGAATAATATCAACAGAAAACAAGTACAAGTTCGACAAAATCAATTTTAATTAAAAGCAACCAGACCAAAATATAGAAAACGAAAGCTATAATTTTAAACTGGACGCACATTCTTTTGATAATGCTAAAATAATTATATGCAGAAACAAAATTAATTATCAACATCAAAATAAAAACGAACAATTAAATTTGAGAAAATCTACCTTGTACTAACAGAGCATTCAAATTTTGTTCGATGTGGCCGCTATTTTGTTGAATACAGTACTGAGCACGACGAACCCATACTTCGTGAGCACTTCTTATAGTGTCACGACTATTCTTATTTATTTTCTCAGCTTCTTTGATTCTTAATACTTTCAGGCTCCAATTTATCTAGCTTCACAGAATTCTGTTTTGAAAACTACTGAAGCTCTGAGACACGTTTTATTTAATTTTCCAGTCAATTTACAAGCAGAACAACTAGTAATTCTTCATAATAATCGATGACTCAATAATTGATTGAGATAGTATAAACTCGTTTTACTATCACAGAATAAATCACGACGAATTTTTTTGTTATTCGTAACTCAAAAACGATTCGTTTTAGGACACATTTATACACGGACGTTTTTGCTTAAAACAATGCCGAAGTTGTCAGGTATAATTTAGAATAATCGTCGTTGTATACAAAGGCGATCAAGGAATCCACCAAAGCTGATGAACACGTGAAATAGCTAAAATAAATAAATGTATATAATTATAAACAATAAAATTTCTTCATCGAGTGTATATATAATAAGATGCAATTATCTGATCAAGCAATGAATTCTCTACATTAATGATGTTAATTTATTTCAAAATCTCCGATATCCTTACTAAATAAGAAAGAAATCTAAAACTGATGGTAGTTTAACAACTGCAGATTAACTGAACATTCCGAAACAGTACTACGATGTGCTGCTACCGCAAAAAAGTAATGGGTAATTTAATTGGTTAACATTAACCAATTATTGAGGTAGGTCTTTAGAGGGTGCGGTAACTAAATGGAGTACAATGAAGTATCTAACAAGTCCCTGTATTTTATTGATTAAGTTTTTACCTATATTTATTCTGTACGAAGAAAGTATCATTGATTTGTGGATATTATTATATATTTGACGAATATAGTACAATATAGATGCACAGAATTGGGTGACTGGAGCGTGTTTACAGAATTAAAAAGATCAGAAATACATGAGCTATCACAGAATGGATGCCCTTAGAGCCTAGGCCCAGAAGAAGACTGAGGAAAATACAATGGATTCAGTGTGTTGAAGCGGACCTAAAGCGTATGGGGATTAGGAGACGGAAGAGTATTGTTGAGAATATGAGGGAAAGCTGCGGGATTACTGAGGAGGCCAAATCTCACAGAGGGATGTAAAACCAAAGGAAAAAAGACGATTATATTATTGATGGATATTGATAAGTCTCTATCGTTTATACTGTTTCAATTTATTTATTTTGTAACAACACTCTAGACCAACATTTTATAGATGTTTAGACTTCACAAAGGTTTGCGATGTGGTTAGTGAACACGCCAAAACAGTCCCTCCCACTGCCATCATGACAACTTCAGCATCCACCCAGGCGTTTGAATTTTCACAAAGCAAAGGGAAAAAGAGG